>CM053581.1:62743592-62769563 GCA_028627135.1 Pseudochirops cupreus | reverse complement strand
GGGGAAAAAAAAAAAAAAACAAATCTCTGTCCAAATAATCTTCCTCATTCAACTCATTTGGTCATGCCAATCTCCTTCTTACAAACTTTTAGTGAGTCCCTATTAACTACAGGATAAATAAAAACTTAGCCTGATGATTAAAGTACTCCACAATCTGGGTTCAATCTTTTTCCAACATTTTTCACACTTATTCCCTTTGCTCACCATGCTCCCCCCGCAAATGAAAATATTAAGTGCCCCTCAATAACTTCCTTCTATCTACCATCTCTGGATAACTGAGCAAAATATCTAATGCCAAGATACGCTCCCTGTACATTACATTTTGTTAAAATTCTTCTCTTCCTCTGAGTCTAGCTCAGACACCATGTTCTCCACAAGTATTCTGCTCTGTTCCCCCCAACTGATAATGATCTCTCTGTAGCACTTTGACTAGATCTGTCCTTGCCCACGCCGTTTTCTTATGTGTATATATACAAATGTCACCTATGACTTTCATTGGATAAGAAGATTCTAGTGATCAGGGACTATGCTATTTCTCAACTTTGGATCCTCAGCACCTACCATGGTACCTTCCACATAGAAAATACAATGATTTCTCTATAAAATCTTTTACTTCTTTAGTCAGGAATGATCTGGAATATGGAGCAATTAGGTAGAACAGTGGATAGAGGATCAGGTCTGGAGTCAGGAAGACCACCTCCTGAGTTCAAATCTAGCCTTAGGCACTTACTAGCTAGCTGTGTGACCCTGGGCAAGTCCCTTAATGCTGTTTGACTCAGTTCCTCATCTGTAAAATGAGCTGGAAAGGGAAATGGCAAACAGAAAACCTCAAATAATGTCACAAAGAGCTGGAAAAGATAGAAACAAATGAACCACAACCACAGGAATGATTCATTATTCCCAGCCTCCTCAACCCGCTCAACCCCTACTTTTTCATGCCCTCTAGAATGCCTGTATCATAGGTAAAAAACTCAATTTCATCTTAAATGTTCTGCTTTCTCACTCCAGCAATTGGGCACTCACTGAGACTCAATTCCCTCCTGATGACACAGATTTCCTATGGCTACTTCACCCCACAACTGCTGCAATTTTACTCTTCTCCCCACCCCCACCCCAACTCACTAGTTATAACTGGGGAAGTTGGAATAATCCTTGTTCCCCGGTGCTATCTCCAGGCTCTCCTTCCATCATCATCACTCATTAACATCTCCTCCTTTGAGATTCATTTAAGACGTATTTATCATTCAATCAAGATTGTGGTGCTATTATCTATCAACCTCCAGGACCCCCTGCAATTCCAGCTCTCATACTGGGGGGTTTTTACATACATATCGATATTTCCTCAAACACCCTAACCTCAAAATTTTTCAAATTCCTCATTTCCATGACCTACTCTTCCACACAACCCCTGCTACACATAGATATGGTCATAGTCCTGATCTCTTCATCATGCACAACTGCTAAACATCATTGTTCATGAACTCTGAGATTCTTTTATCTGATGATACTTTTATTGTCATTCGACCCCTCCCTCTGCCTTGCAACAACTCTGTTCTTTGTCCCCTCATAGAACCCCAATACCTCTAACCCTTACAGCAAAGGCTATCACCATTTCACCATCCTATGCTCCCTTCCCTTCTCCATCATGCTCCCTTAGTAAATCAGTTAAACCCTAATCTAATCATTCCTTGCAAAACCTCAGCAATGGACTACCTGTGCCATCCCCTACCTTTGTGCCTGCTCCCATGTTGCTAAATGAAATCTGGGAAAAGTCATGAAACTATGTTGAGTATGCCCACCACAAAGTTACATTAAATAATCTAAACCAGAACCACACTGCAATAAGACGATCCTTTTGTACCTCCCTAATCAACTGACTTATTCCACTCACCACAGCATCTTTTCCAGACCTTTTCATTACTCCTCAAATCTCCCATAATTCACCTTCTTCCCCCTCCCCTAGCTCAGAATATTGTCTCATTTCACTAAAAACTTGAGGTCATTTCCTAAGAATTCCTTCTTCCCTCCTCCTTATCTCATTTCACTCAAATGCCTTCTGCTTCTATCTTTCCCCCTTCCCTACTATTTTACAGGAAGAATTGGTCTTTTTCTTTACCAAAAGAAACCACTCCTTCATGAGATCCCGTTCCAACATCACTCCTACTATCATCATTACACTCTCACATATTTTTAGTCTTTCCCTACATACTGGCTGCTTCCCTACTGCCTACAAATATGTCCATGTGTATGTCATCTTCAAAAAAGAAATCTCACTTGATTCAATGATGCACAAAAGTTAAGAGGCTGCTGTCTCTCCATGGCTAATATTCTGAAGAAGGCCATCTACAATACATACCTCCAGTTCCTTTCCTCTTAGTCTCTTCTTACCTCTGCAGCCTGGCTTCAGACCTCATCATTCAACCAAAAATGATATCTCCAAAGTTACCAATGATCTCTAAATTGTTCAATCTAATGGCTTCATTTTCTACTTTCATGAAGACTCTTGCACTATAAATCACCTTCTTCTCCTTGACACGGTCTCCTTTCTGGGTTTTTATGATGCTATCTCTCAGTTCTCCCTCCACCTGTCTGATTGATTCTTCTATTTCCTTTGCTAGAGTTTCAGCCATATCACTACCCCTAATTACAGTTATCCCCCAGGGCTCTGTCCTGGACCTTCTTTCTTCTCTCTCTATCCCATTTTTCTTGGTGATCTCACCAGAAACCATAGATGATGATTCTCAAATCTATTTTCCAACCCTAACCTCTCTCTCTCTCCCTCCTGAAATCATCTGACATCTCAAATTGATCACTGATATCTTGAATTGGATGTTCCATAGACATCCTAAACTTAACATGTGCAAAATTCACTTCATTAACTTCTCCTTCCCAAGTGCTTCTTAGGAATTTGGGCATCATGGTCCAGAGCATCACCATCCTCCCAATTAGTCAGGTTTGAAATCTAAGCATCATCTTTGACTCTTCACTTCCTCTCATGGTCCATATGTATAGCTGCCAAGTCCTGTTGTTTTCACCTTCGTAATTTCTTTCATACATACCACCTTTCTCTACCCTGACAATGCTATAACCCTGGTACATACCCTCATGACCTCATGCCTGAACTACTGTAATAGCATGATGGTTAGGTCCCTGCCTTGAGTTTCTCCCCACTCCAGTCCACTCTCCATTCAGCTGCAAAAGTGATCTAATGACATTTTTCAAATTCTCATCCTTCTAGGCAATGCTAAAGCTTTTGACACTGTTGATGAACCTTTTCTTATGGTTATTCTCTCCTCTCTTGTTTTCATGGCACCATTCTCTCCCAGTTCCCTAAGAATCTGGCCCTTTTTAAAATTTTTCCTCTCATACGTTTTTCTGATGACATATTTTACTCTGGTTTTTCAAAGTTCATCTTTGGATATATGTTGCGAGCATTTAATACTTACCATTCACAACTTCATGTCACTTTGTGTAATATTCATTTTCAATTGTTTGGAAAACTGTGTTCCATGTACCACAGTCATACAACAACTACTTAAATATTGGTATCAAAATGAGACACCACTGTTTACAAAAGAAATGTGTGAATATTAAAGGAGCTTTGAAGAACCAGAGACTCCATTGCTGGGCTTATCAGTGGGAAGCCACTGATAAGAAGAAAGTCCTCATATATTCCAAAATATTTATATGAGCATTTTTTGTAATAGCTAAGAATTCAAAACAAAGTAGATGCCCATCAATTGGGAATGACTAAATAAACTGTGGTATGTGAGGGCAATGGAATGTGTTGTAAAAAATGATGTGTGTGACAAATACAGAGAAGCATGGAAGGATCTATATAAACAGATGCAGAGTAGAGGAAGAACCAAGAATATAATATACACAGTAACTACAATACAAACACACTAAAAAAATTAAAATAAATATTACAAAGTTATAAAGAACAAGACTCAAATGAAGAGAGATGAGGAAACACTTTAATTTTCCCCTTCGTGGAATTGGGAAGTCCACAGGTATTACACATGATGCACACTTTTAGACTCCTTCAATGTGTTAATTAGTTGTGCCAATTTCTTTTTTCTTTCTAAAAAAATACTATTTATCATATAGTATGGTTAACTGGGATGGGGAAGACAGGTATGCTTGGGATAACTAAGGTGATATAAGAAACAGAAAAGAAAAAAACAACAACCAAAAAAGAGCTTTGCAATTTCCTGGAAAAAGTCTTTTTTGACTCTGGACCCAACTCATTGTTCATTTTGGCTATCTGTTCTGGATATACATATTGATGGAAAGCTCTCTAGGCTGTCCATCCAAATTCATGTCTTAACCTGAGCAACAGAACATTTTCATCAATTTTGCCTTTACTACGTAAGAATAATAGGTTAGATAAAGCATTTATTAAGAACTTACTATCTGCCAGTCACTGTGCTAATCACTGAGAACACACATGCAATCAAACAGAAAGATCACTGCCCCATAAAACAGAACGCTGATACAGTGAAATAAAACTTCAGTTAAGGCAAGTAATGCAGTACCATTCGGGACTGTGTTAATGAATATAACTATGTCTTTTTCTCTCTCTTGATGTTAAACTGTGCATTGGTGTGAATATTCCTGTCCATTTCCAGGAGACATAATAATTTAGGGACAATTGGACAGACAACAGGCATGATTTTTTGATATGGCAGGCATTATGATTTATATGCATGGTCTCTGGCACATAATAAGCTCTTAATAAATATTTTTTGATTGATTAGTGATCAACTTAACAAAAGGAAGACTGTAATTAAAGTTCCTCATCTCTGCCATCCTTGCAAATATCATAACTGACAACAGACAACTTCCAAAGGAGGAAGGAGCAAATATTTCTTCACATTATCTCTAGCCCCACCCTCAAAAAAAAAAGGTTCACAAATGCTGACGGGATTGGGACTGGAGGGTGTTGACACTCCATCATAAAAATCATAAATGGCAAGGGTATCCTTAGGTTCACAATTTTTATCATCAATACAGATGTCAGTACAGATTGGAATCATTAGGCAGCTTTCTGTTTACAAATGGGAGCAAGTCATTCTTGGGCCAAAACTGATGCTATTTTGGGAAGGGTTTCAAATAAAGATAAGTTATTTCTTCAGCCTTAAGAGAGAAGATCTGATGAATGTCCTAGCAAAAGAGTACATGACCACAAGCACTAGGCATGGCATCAGAAAGATCTCTTGAAGTTATTACCCTAAACCTTGCTTCCTCTCTCTTTTCCATTCCAGGTAAAAGCTTGTATCCTCTTGGTACTGTGAAGATTGTTCCCCTTTCCAGCTTTCTAGTGGTTATGAGAGAGTAGCAGACTTTTCTGAGGGATAAAGCAGAAGGAATAGAAGGAGTCTCTTAACTTCTCTCTACAGAGAGATCAATAGAAAATTCATTCTCTCTCTCTCTCTCTCTCTCTCTCTCTCTGTCTCTCTGTCTCTCTGTCTCTCTCTCTGTCTCTCTCTCTCTCTCTCCTTCTCCTCCTCCTCCTCCTCCTTTTCCTCCTCCTCCTCCTTCCCTCCCTCTATCTTTCTTCTTCCTTCCCCCTAGTAGATAAGAATTCTACAAAGCTTCTTGCCACAGCAGGACCCACGGGGTCTAAGACAGTTAATCAATTGCAATCCTCTTTTCAGGAATAATTGTGTGCCTTATATTTTAGGACTGATGTTAAAGATTCTATTTTGATTATATAGATGTCATCTCTTTTTTATAGATTTGCATGTCATTACTGAGTTAAGAGTTGTCCTACTGGATTTGTATATTTGTACTGAATTAATTAGTCCATGTCCTGATTTTCCCACTAAATCTTTCTCAAAAAGAAAAAACAAACAAACCAAGATGGCAAAAAGGGAAGTTGTTTTAATCATGCTACTCTAAATACTTTGGAAAAAAGCATTAATAAAAAAAACCTCATAGAATCATGGAAGTTGCAAACAGTTGACTTTACAGGAGAAGAAACTGATGCACAGAAAGGGAAAAGGATTTGTCTAAGGTTACACAGTTAGTGGCAAACCCAGAGCCAGATTCCAGATACTGTAACACTGTGCTATTTCTATGACACCAGTATGCCTCCTCCTCCTCTCTGTCCATTCTACTAGTTTCCTAACCTAAATCTTATACTTCTGTCTGAGGTATCACCAATCTTCTAGAATCCCAGACAATACTGGAGTTATCCTCTTCACATAGGATCAAAAGGTTTGGAGCTGGAAAGGGCCTGGGATAACATCTAGTATGACCCCTTTATTCTATAGATGATGAAACTGAAGAACAGAAATAAAGGAACTTGTCCAAGGCCAAACAGATTTTAAGTAAAGGAGATGAGATTTTAATTTGGGTTCTTCAGTTATGAATCTTATGCTTGTTCTCTCAATCTGTTTCTGTGCCTGTCTGTCTGTCCTCTGTGTGTGTGTGTGTGTGTGTGTGTGTCTCTCTCTCTCTCTCTGTCTCTGTCTCTCTCTCTCATATATCCCAGAGACCTGTTTATTTATTTGAAATTCCACTGATATCCACATCTTTGTTTTTCCATTCCCATTTCACCATCTTAGTCCAAAACCTAATTATCTCTAGCTTAGATTAATGTAATAGCTTCCTATCTGGTTTTTCTGCCTTTAGTCCCTTCCTGTAATTCATTTGCTATAAATTTCTAAAACACCAATTTTTCCTGTGACTCCCCTCTTTTGGTGGTTCCCTATTGACTATTACATTCGATAGAATCAAACCTATTAAAATCTATCCTATAGGGTTAGTCTGATGGTCATACTGTTGGCGGTTTCAGGTACATTCATCCATCTTTGTAGGTAAAGATTCAAACGGCTTCCAGAGGAAAGACAGAGATAAGAAAAGTAAAAAAAAAAAAAAAAAACAACCTAGAAGAGTTGGACTGACTAATGCAACAGTTACAAGTTCTGGAAGAGAACACAGAGAATGTGAAGCCAAAGAATATGAAGAAACCAGCAAAACTTTGGAACAGCTGAGTGAGTTTAATGATTTGCTGAAGAAAATTATTCCTGGAAACATGATTTTTGTAGATGAACTAAGCAGAATGCAACTGGTTACTCAAATAGTCATCAGCAAGGCCTTTAAAACATTCGAGGTTATGCTACTATTTGTAAAGAAACATCCAAGGCAGTTTCAGACAAGGTTAGCAAAGATGGACAGAGATCTGAAGGTAGGAAAACTGAAAAGAAACTTGTCCACACAACTGAAGCTGGAGATTGTAAAGTCAATCATGAGCAGCTCTCCCAAAGACTGCTGCTATGAATAACTTTAAGGATCTAATTCCATAGAATAGTGAAGTCTATGTTTATTCAGAAATAAATTTAAGCAACTAAAGCATAACATTCACAGCAATATAACATAACAATTTATTCCTAAGGTGACCACATAGTCTTAAACAAAACATATCATTCAGTAAGTCACAATCTCATCAGTCAATATAAAGTATCTAAGTGAAGTCCTCTTTCATCTTGACTGGAAGCTGGCTTCCAATCATCCTTAAACCAATCATCCTTAAGGAGTAATCATCCTTAAACCAATCATCCTTCATGGGTAGTAGAAAGTACAAACACCATCTACCCCTAGGTCATAGTAGGTCACAATCTCATCAGTCAGTATGGAGTACCCAAGTAAAGTCTTCTTTCATCTTAACTGGAGGCTGACTTCCACCCCTGAACTCCTCTTCCACACTCTCAGCTCTTGCCTGGATTCACCCTACTCTTGTCTGTATTCACAGGTAGGCAGCTCTCCCAGCTCTTGCCTGGATTCACATGACTCTTGCCTGAACTCATTTGTAGGCAGCTCTCCACTCCTATTTCAAACCTCAGCTTACCAGACTGCTCTTCAAAGTTTCTGTTTCTAGGAAGACAATGCCTAACAAGGCTACAACAATATTTACACACCTTCAACTTAACAGAGCTTCAACAATATTTACACACATTGCCAGCAGTATCATCTCAATTCACTTTCTGTTTGACAAATTAACACAGATCAACAGACAAGGCTTCTATCTGAGAAATCAAACACAAATCATCAATAAAGTCCCAGGACTTCTGTAAACAGCACTACAATCCTCTTTTAGGGCTTCTGTAACAGTGATGAGGTGCATGCTCTGGGACACCCCTTGAGCTCCCCTTGAATATTCCCAAGGGAAGGCATTTGCCTAAGGTTATAGGCCTTAAGTTGTGTCTCTGCCCAAGTCTTTAGCCCTCCTTTGTTCCAATAGTTTACCACCCTTGAACCACCCTCCATGTGGTGTGAAAGCACCATAGAATGACCTAACATAGACTGGCTCCTTGAGAATCTACCCCATATGGTGAACTATTAATAAACTTTGCTTTTCTTTGGCTAAGAAGACTTGAGTTGAATTCTTTCAGCAGGACCCAGGATGTTGGTATTTTGGGGTCTCAGGCAACCCTAACCCTCTTAGTGGGTAACCTCTTCATTTTTATGGTTCCCTGACACCAGGAATCATCTCTCTATATACTTTTTTATACCTGTTTAGTCTTTGTTTGCTTAATCTCTTTGCCAGGTTTGTCTCCTCCAGGGTTTAAGCCCCAAGTTCTCCAGCCCACTGGACCTGGCATCAGGCGTGTTCCAGAGTCTGACCCTTTGGATGTGAAGTCTGACCCCCTTGAACACAACTCAGAGAGGCAGGGACAGCTCTACACCCCTTGTTAGCAGGAAGCACTTTCAGAAGCTGAGACCTTCGCCCTTTACCCCAAAGGAATTTGGGTCCCATTTGTTTGAGGGGGGAATGATGAGGTGCATGCTCTGGGACCCCCCCCACCTTGAGCTCTCCTTGAATCTTTGAGGTATAGGCTCTGGGAAACCCCTTGAAGTAAATCTACCCAGGGAAGGCATTTGCCTGAGGTCATGGGCCCTAAGTTGTGGCTCTGCCCAAGTCTTTAGCCCTCTTTTGTTCCAATAGTTTTCCACCCTTGATGCTCCTGTTCCCTCCCTTGAACTGGCCTGGCCCACCATTGTCTATGGTCTCCAGGTAGCCTCCAGCAACTTCCCACTCTTAATCACTCATTACTGGAGCCTGACCTCATCTGACGCCAGAAGACCTTCCCTAGATTCCTCCTACGACCTTTCTGTATATAGAATCCCATCTCCCCTCCATGTGGTGTGAAAGCACCAAAAATGACCTAGAACAGACTGGCTCCTTGAGAGTCTACCCCATATGGTGAACTATTAATAAACTTTGCCTTTCTTTGGCTGAGAAGACTTGAGTCAAATTCTTTTGGCAGGACCCGGCATGTTGGTATTTTAGGGTCTCAGGCAACCCTAATCCTCTTTGTGGGTAACCTCTTCAACAGCAGTAAAATCCCTTTCAGGACTTCTGTCTAAAAACAACAGACAGGGTGCTTTTGTCTCACAGACCAAAAGAGGGCTACAGAGTGCCAACATCACAAGCATTCTCCCTCTCAGTTCGGCTTCATCCCAGCTCTGTTCCAGCTTTTCTCTGCTCTGCTTCTTCCTGTTCCACCCTTCCTGTTCTTTTCTTTCTGCAAGTCCCTCCCATTGTGGACTCCATGTGGTGAAGTTAGGCCTATTAAGGGCAGGGAAGGTCTCCAAACTCCCTTAGGCCTATTAAGGGCAACACAGTATATACTGTTCCAAAGAAGACTTGATACAATCAAAGATGAGGTTCAAAGGCACTTAAATAGCTGAAACAAGTAGCAAAGTAGTACTTTGTTTGATATTACAGAAGCTAGCTAGCTATCTAGAAGGTTTGAAAAAAGCTGGCTGCAAACAACAAAGTCTTCCTGACTCCAAACATAGCTGCTGCCCTCAGGCTGTTTGAAAAAGTCCACTGACCACCAGTGTGGGTACCAGGCTTTATTTGGCAAGTTTTGAAGTTAAAAAATTATTTACATATATGTGTATGTGTGTGTACATATATACACATACATATATACATATGTACACACATTCATATTTATATTCACACACACACAGAGCTGTGTCTTGGATGCTGGTCATGGCACAGAGAGCCGATTCTGTCTCTAATATGGATCTAAAAATCATTTCAAAGAACTACAGAGAATCTGAAACTGCGTAAACATGAGAAGTGAGTGACAGAGGTATACATTGGGCTCAGTCTGTATCCTTCACCGCTGTGCTTGGGCAGTAGCAGAAGAGATATGCTGGGCTGTTTCATTAAAAAGAAACACATATACCTTTAAAAAAAAAACTACTGTATGCTAACCTCCATTAAAATCCTGCTCATATACCTAACTGTGGCGTGAAAGCAGCACTAGTTTCTTAAAGGTTATTCCAGTGACAGTTACGGCAAATCGTACTAAGCTGGAAAGGTTTCAAGGACAGATTTTGTGTTTATTATACAAGTTAACAGCCAACTAAGTGTGGAGAGGCTTCTCATTCAGTCACAATAACTTAGAAAGGCTACCTCCTAAATTGTGTAGCACTGCAATCTGCCTGTGGAGGTACTAAACAAGCTTTCTGAAACACTAACATGCTACGTGACAGGTATTGCAAGGAAAGACCAAAAAAAAAAAGTCATAGTCCCTTCAATTTGTCATGTGGTTAGAGGGACAGACTGAAATAATTAAAATTAAATTATAATATGCAATGTCTTCACAATGCTTTATAATCTCTAAAGATTTCCAAATATATTATCAATGATACTGTTCTGGGAGAAAAAGTTTTATTATTTCATCAAAATCAGCAGCTAAGAAGTGGTGTCATAACACTGTTATACTGAGACATATCTTCATGGTCAATGGGCTGAGTGAGTATCCTATGAAAAAGCTGCATTTCACAGCAAACAAGTGAAAGTAACATATGCATGTTTAATAACACTACAGAAGAAAATAGGATATGACAGAAACCTCCGTCCTTTAGAGGAGTAATTTCCAAAACAGGTACCCTGGTCTGATCAACCAATTAGAGTATGGAAAAATGGGTTAAATTTCTTCTTCCTCCACAACAGCTAAACGTGGGATTTGTCTCCAACAGAACCACAATAATCCTTTGTCACCCTACAAACTCCCAACTTTACTCCCTATGTTGTGAGCTAAGGGAATCACCCCTCATAATTACCCAAGCATCCACAACAACAGCTTCACAGGAGTGACTGGAAATACTTACCTCCTCTTTCCTCGTGTCTATAGCAAATGCTCCTTGGTAGAGAGGTTCTGTGCTCTGGGGCAATGAACAGTGAGCAAGAGCCCTAAGTCCCACCCTATCAAACTTTTATTTTAAATGGAACACAGTGATTTGGTCATATTGAGTAGGTATACATAGGCTTTGACCTACAACACCAACCCATTACATTATCTTTCTCCCCAAACACAACTCTCTCAAAATTTCCTTTTAATACCTAGAATACACTATACTTTTGGTTACCCAGGTTCACAAACTCAGAAACATCATTATCTACTTACTCTAACCTCAGATGTCCAATCCATTGTCAAGTCTTCATTTCTCCTTCCACAATATCTCTGTCCCCTTTTCTCTGCTTCCTCTACAGCTACCTACCACTCTGGGTCAAGCTCTCAACACTGCTTACTGTATACTTTAATAACTTCTTAGTCTTCCTATTCCAATTCATCATCTGGACAACTGCCAAAATGATGTTTCCTTAAGTTCAATTCAGACTGTTTCTCCCCATAAACTCCATAAACCATAGTAGCTTCCTATCAATGCTAGGATCTAATATCATTTAATCTATATCTCAGATTTTTTATATCTATTTATAATAATTTTATAATATGCATAATTAGTAACTACGATATATGTATAATTTATATATTATTTTAGAAATTTTCCTTATTGAGGACATAAGCCAAAGAGCTTAGAAGCCACTTCACTAAATATATTAAGGCTTAGATACTAGCAAGTTTCAGGAAAATCTCTGAACAATTCTGACAGAAAGGCTACTTGTGCCAGAAATTCAGCCAATAAACCAAAGGAGTAGGAGCACCTTTCTTTACATTTTATTGAGAGGAAAACCTATGAACCGCCTAGTTTTGGTATCATCACAGCATGATGTAATCTTAGAGCACGAAGAAAGGACTTCAGAAACATCTCAGTCAATACTTAAGTGAAGTGTGAATTTCTACTACAACATACCCAACAAATGATCTCTGGTCAACTCCTCCACAACATCCTCACAAAGTACCAACTACATATCGCTTTCCATACCAGAGAACATGTCCTAGAAGAATTTCTGACCTGGAACTTTACTCTTATGACGAGCGATGCAGCAAGCTATTTCAGGAAAGCCCTAGTCATGAACCATGTTTCATTTTGCTCCCTCCTTTCTAAACACATTCTCTACAACCTTGCCTCCAGACTTGCCAACTGGTCTCTGTAGTTTCCCCAACCTCTCTCCCATTCTGGAAGATGAAACAATGATCAAACAAACAAATCCACTGTTTATGAACTGGGTTTGTCAATCTATTCCCATTATCCCACTCACCATTCCAGTGACTTTCTGATCCAAAGTATAACCCTTTACCCCACCAACACTCCACTGTGAATTATTTCCCCTACTGGGATGTAAACTCCTTGAAAGCAGGTACTGTCCTTGCTTTTTTATTTGTACCCCCAAGATTTGGCACAAAGTAAACAATAAATGCTCTTGCATGCATTCATTCATTCATTCATTCATCTTCTAAAGATTTCCAGTGACCAAGAACATACTATGGTTCAAGAAACCATATCCCATTTTTAACTCTTCCAAATAGTAAGAGATTGCTACTTATATCTCATGTAACCTAGAATTTACACACAGAGATTGAGGTTCTGCGTCCTAGGGCCAATCAAAAGCAGTCTCATGACATTTAGAGTGGGAAGGATACTTAGAGATGATCTAGTCTGATTTCCTCAATTTACTTCAAGATATTGATCACAGATACCCAAGCCTACACTTTTCCAGGAAAAAAAAGTGCGCACTTCTTTTAAACAATCCTCATAGTACATGGAATTCCCCCCACTCCTGGCTGTCTTCCGCTAAATTTACTATAGTAATATGCATTCCTTCAAAACTTTGGTGCCCAGAAATAAAATACAATGAAAAGCATACATAAGTTCCAAGAATAAAATTATTGTTAATGATAGCAATACTCACAATGGTTCTAAATTTTAAAAAATTAAAATAATAAAGACTTATCTACATACAAAATTCTCCAGTGACATCATGTTCAATCTTTTCATTATTAGAGAACAACTATCACTATATTTCCTCAAAGTAAAAGGTTCTTATGGAAATACCTTACAAACAGGTTCAAAATTTCTACTGGACTATATATATTCTCATCAGCTTTTGTGACCTAAATTTATGAATATCACAATGTGAATGGAGACTTGACCAAGGATGCTGTCATTCTTCCCCACATAAAAAGCCAGCAGCATGCTCAGATGTAAAAAAAAAAAAAAAAAAAAGAAAAGAGGTCAGTCTTTTCATTTTCATTAAAAATTTATACCCACTCACTTCCTGATTCCTTATCAACTTGCCTTTATCTCATGAGGTTAGAGGCTCAAAGTCTTCCTTAATTTGCATTATTGATTTTAAATGTTACTTATACATGTAAATTTCCAATGAGGGAAAATCAAGATCAATGGAGAGGGCAGAAAAAAGTCATGAGATCGCCTAAGTCTGTTCATATATAGTAATAGAAGTAACAATAAGAGTTCTTATAAAATTCCAGCATCACTGAGTTTTTCTGAGGAAAGCATATTGCAATCCTGTAAAACATTATGTAAAAGGAAGTTATTACTATATAGCACTTCATAACTTATGGGGGGCTTTCCTTACAACATTTCTGGGATGTAGGTAAGGAAAGTATTTTATCTCCCAAGTGACAAAACAAAGTAAATGAGGCCACACCAATTTAACCATGCATGTTCCCCCCAAGTCTATCTAGAATTCTCTTTACTCCTCCCTCTATACTATTTCACTTGGTAATATCATCAGCTCCAATTAGTTCAATTATCATCTCTATGTATAATTCTCAGCTTGATTTGTCCAGTCCTAACCTATGTCCTGACTGCCAGTATCTCACCTCCAAATGCCTACTGGACATCTTTAACTGAATGTCTAGTTAATATCTTAAACTTAATATATGTAAAACAGAACTCATTATGTCTCCCCTAAAACACTTCTTTTTCCCCAACTGCTCTACTACTGGCAAGGGCACCACCATCCTCTAAGGCACCCAAGCTCATAAACTAGGTGTCATCCTCCACTTCTCATTCACTCACTCACCCACTTCACAAATCCAATCTGTTGCCAAATCCGGTAGCTTCTACCTTCACAACATCTCTCATCCTGAGAACACCTTCTCTGTTTCAATGAAACCACTACCCTATATAGGTCCTCATACTTCATTCTTGGAATACTACTACAGATTTCTGGTTGCTCTCCCTGTCTCAAGTCCTTTACCCACTTCAGTTCATCCTCCATTTACCTGCCAAAGTAATCTTCCTAAATATTAGGTCTAATCATCCCTCTCCCCACATATACAAAACACATACTCAAACTCCAGGGTCTTCTATTATGTCCAAGATCATGTATAAAATCACCTATCTGGAATTTAAAATCTGTTACACCTTGGTCCTTTCCTCCCTTTCTAATGTTCTTACACATTATATACTCTCCACATATTTTACAACACAGTGACACCGAGTGATTTTGCTGCTCTTTGCACAAGACGCTCTATCTCCTGACCACAAACCTTTGGTGTCCTCTATGCCAGGAATGTGCTCCCTCCTCACCACATCTCTTGCCTTCCCTGAAGACTCCATTCAAATTTCACTTTGTGCAATGGGCTTTTCCTACCTCCTCCTCTGATCCCTAGTGCCCTTACTCTAAGATTATCCATATTCTACTTGCTCTATACATAACAGCTTGCATGCTGTCTCCTAGATTAGAATGGAAGTTTCTTGATGAGGAGGACTGATTTTGCCTTTCTTTGTACTCCCAGGAAACTGGGGATACAAACACACAACTCTCTTAGTGGGGTAGGCATGGGCTGAAGCAGGGAAGGATAGGAACTAGCCACCCTACTACAAAAGAAGATACATACAGTAAATAGATACTTTACCTTGAAAAGGACCTAAATTTGCATGGGGAAGAGGGCATCTTTAGGCTGCAGCTTGTGAGTTATTGTGAAGTGGCACAGTTTTATACATTCTTACCATTTCTCATGGATGATATCCACATAAGGAAATGCAAAATTAATGCCATACTCTAATTGTTACCTAATATATCAACTGTGATGGAACAAGTCATGTTTTTAAAACAAGATTTAGAGCAGAACTGACTATACCTGAGCTTAAATCCAGTCTCTACCAAATACTACCTCTGTTCCTCTGGGAAAGGCAATTAACCTTCTTGTTCCTCAGTTGTTCGTCAGTTCCTCAAATGTAAAAATAGGAGGCTGAAATAGATGGTTTGTGAGGTCATATCCCAACCTAGATCTATTATCCTCTGACTAGATATTTCATTTCTGGGCAAAAATAATTTGAGATACAAAAATATTAACTATCAAACAAAGATCTTCTCCAGCTAATTAAGTTATTACGTTTAATTACAGTAAAGAAACATTAGCACTTAGGAGAGGAAGTTCCTGACTCTCCTAAGAGGTTAAACAAGAAGAACTCAGAGGTTCCTTTTAGGTCCAAGAAATCCTGATTTTGTGAATCTATGATGAGGAAAGTGTCACTGTAACTACTGCTTTAAGAACTCAAGGATAGGAAATTCTAATTAAGATGGTCAGATGAAAAGTCAGTCAGGAGCCTAACTCTTGAATATATACTCTAGCAATAACCTTAAAAGATCAACAGATTAAATAATGATCAAGAAACCAATGAAGAAAGCAATAAGTTGTTTCAACTAGAAAAGGATTGCACGAAAATACAGCTTGAAGCCCAGGGAGATACAAGAAGAAATCTATAAGTTAGGTAAAAATGCAAGAAGCCTGCAACAATACCCTGAACTGGGGAACTTTGAGGTTATACCAACTCACAGCAGCGTCCTACCTTGAAATGAGTAATCATATGTCTAGGACCAGACACAATGAAGCCTGCTATCTCTTTGAGTTAAGACACACAAGAGCAGATGGAAGCCAGAAGCAATCAAGGATATTAAGGTTAATTACCAAACAGGGCTTGCTAACCCTAGAGAATGAGGGAAAGAAAGGTGGTTGGTGCTGACGTAAAGTCAGAGATTAGTAACTAAGTCTGTAGATACAATTAAACAGAAGAAGACAGTAAACCCTCTGAAGATACCTTAAAGAAGAAATTCAACAAGTGCAAACAGAGCCTTAGAGGAAAAAAATGACTTGACCACAAGGATTAGAAGAGTATCTCAATGATATGAAGCTAGAGACTGAAAACAAAGTAAAATCACTGGAGTAAAAAACTGGAAAGATAACAAATAACTTAGAACTGAAGACCAAAAACTTTACTCAAGTAGTAAGCTCCCTGAAAATGAGAAAGATCAAAGAGAACTCATTCAGTATATAAGATAATAAGATATATTAAAGCAAAATCAAAAGGTTTAAAAATTAGAAGAAAATATAAAGAATCTACTATCCAAAACTACTGAAGTGGAAAACAGGTGAAAAAAAAAAGGGAAAACTGAATAATAAGCAAACTTACTGAAAACCATAAGAAAAAAAAAACCCTGAAGATAAAATTAAAGAAGTCATAAATGAAAACTGTCAAGATTTCCTAGAACCAAAGCATAAAGTTAAAAGAAAAATAATTCCCAAGACACCCCCTGAAAGATACACCAAAATGAAAATGACCTGTAATGTGGAAGCTAAAATCTACATCTTCAACATCAAAGAAAAAACACTGCAATCAGCCAGAAATAAAGATTCATGCACCAAAGAATAGCTACAGTCACCAGACTTAGCAGGAATATTATATGGAGAGGAAACCTTATAATATGATATTCCAAAAGGCAAAAGATGAAGGTTTAAAATAAAAAAAAATAACTTACACTGCAATACAAAGTACTGGGAGGAGGGTGAGAAGGGCAGGGCGGTGGAAAATAAAACTTTAATGAAAAAGAGGATTTCCAACCATTCCTGCTGAAAAACTCAGAACTGAATAAACACAATAAATAGGTAACATTTATATAATAATAATAACAACAACAACAATGGTATGCAGGTGACTCAGTGGATAGAGTCAGAAAGATCTGAGTTCAAATCCAGCCTCAGATACTCACTAGCTGTGTGACCCTGAGTAAGTGACTTAATCTCTGTTTGCTTAAATCCACTGCAAAATGAAATGGCAAACCAATCCAGTCATGGATAGTACTGTACATGGTCCATGGGATCACGAAGAGTAGGACACAACTGAATGACTGAACAACAATAACAACAACAACACTGATTTTTTAGGTACTGCGTTAATTCCTTTACAATTATTTTCTCATCTAATCTTCAGAATAATCCTAGGAGGTCGGTTCTGTTATTAAGCCCATTTAATAGATTAGAAAACTGAGGCAAACAGAGGTTAATTGATTTGCCCAGGGTCACACACCTAGTAATTGTTAGAGACTATGCCTGAACAAAGGTGTTCCTGACTCTTGGTGTTTGTTGAATTCAAATTTTTTAAAAATGTTTTAAAGATTTCTAAAATAGGGAAGGGATAATAAATGAAGACAAGGACTCCTTCAAGAATGACAATGAATTCCATTCTATAACCTGAATCCAAGGTAATCAGTCAAGACTGTGATATTAACAAAAGAGAAGACGTGGCAGACCACAACTACCAACAAAAGGACAAGGAATATACTTACTACATATATTCTTATACTTGACAGCCTAGTTCCTACTTCTTAAAATGACCACTGATTACACTGGGCAAGCATACAAAGTATGAACATTTCAATTACCATGGATATTAAACATCATGGATAAAAAGAAATGATATTTCTCCATTATGTCAAAGAAAGAAAATGGAAAATGTTGCCTCCAAAAGGAAAATAACATGTAATATTTATTCATTCATAGGATGTAGTTCTATTGGCATATTATCACTTGAATTTGAAAACTAAATCCTGATGGTTTTTGCTACTATTCAAGTTAACTGTTTACAATGTATGCATGAAAATATGTGAAATTAAATCCAAAAAACTGATGGACAAATAATGTGGTAGAAAAAGACAATGGTGGCTCCCTAGGTAGAAGAAAAATGGGAAGATATATTAAAAAATGAATACATAAATAATAAATTATATGAAACCAAAACATGTCAGTAATCCAGATTACTATATGTGAAAATCTAGTTTATATATTATACATAATATGTTATATATGTGTGTATATATAGAGTATATGTGTGTAGATATAGATATAGATACAGATATATAGATATAGATACAGAATTAGATAATTTTACTATCTACTTTGCTGAGTTGCCTTGAATATAAGGCAGCAGGTTTGCCCTCCCCAACTCAACCCACAGGAATAGGTTTTAAGAATGCATGAACAAGATCGCCTGAACCTTGGGATCCCTTTATCAGATAAGAACTCCTTAAAATTGAGTCAAAATTAACTGACTAGCCAAATCATCAAGCCGTACTTTTTAAAAGCTTTAAATAGTAAGAGAAATAGACCAGACCACTAGTAGCTAACACATTCCAAGGATACAACGAAAGACCGACATAATATCATCAATATCTAAATCTTTTTAAACCCCTGGAGTTCAGAGTCAGAGTGATGGAATGCAAAGAATACTAGATTAGGAATAAGGAAACCTGAGTTTGAATCTCAGTTCTAAAACTTACTCTGTCCCAATGCTCTCTAGGTCTCAGTTTCCTCACCTAAATTACAAAGAGATATATGTGTGTATATATATATATATATATATATATATACATACATACATATATATATGTATAAATGTTTGTGTATGTATGTATATGTGTATGTATATATGTATATACACATATATGTGTATGTATAGATATTAGATATGTAAGTGTATAATATACAGTGCATATATTTAAGTAATACAGTTGTACATATATGTTTGTGTATGTGGGTATGTATACATACATATGTGTGTACATAAATCTATATGTGTGTGTATATATAAATATATAAAATCCTCTCCAAACTGTAATTAATTATATGTACGAGTTTGGTTGCAATAATTATCTGTGTGACTTCAAACAGTTTGCTTCATCTTTCAGGGCCTTAGCGTCCTCATCAAAAAAAACAGGATCTTCAAAAGGATGTTCTCTAAAGTCCCTTGCAGTGATGAAAAACTACAACTCTATTACGTGAATTTAGGCACCTCCCTTCCCTAACCTTTTTGAACCTGTTTCCACATTTGTAAAATGAAGATAGTGGCATTTTCACTACATAACTATTTTGAGAATCTTATTAAGATATGAGTCAACAAATATTTAGTAAGGACTTGTGCCAGGCACTGCGCTGGACCATGAGGATGCAAAGAAAATCAAATAAATCATATTGCAATATGATTTGGAGACAACTCATGCAGTTCAGTGGTGGTACTGGTGGTGATTGTGGTTGTGGTGATGATAATGAGGATAACGATGGAGACATCTTTCATCACTTTTCTTTTCAAACTAGTTTTACTTAAAAGAAATGAAAATGATAAAAACAGAGAATGGTAGAGTATCAAAAAAAAGGAAGAATAAAAATTATCCTGGTTATTTCACATCTTAATTAGGGTACCTATATAATTAGGGTAACTGGATAACTTAATTTTCAAAGTTGCCATTATTCTTTGCTCACAGAAGGTGCTACATCAGCAGAATTCCATGTTATCTACTGAGTTACCAAACTCTATGTTCCTAAGAACATTTGGGAGTCATTTACCACAGCCTAGAATTTACCTGCAATCACAAAAATTAGGTATCTTAGTAAGAGCTAAGACATTACATATTCATCAGGTAAACAAACACTAATGCACTTTGAAATTACCTTAATAACCTTCAAACAATTCTATAATATCAATAAGGCCCATTTACAAATATCAGGCAGAGAAAAATCTGCGAATGTCCTTGTAAAAATGCATAGAATTAATCCTAAGGAAAAAAAACTAGATCTTGACATGAAACCTTATGAGCACATTCTGTCATTAGATGGCAAATACAAGGTCCAAAGAAACGCAGTATGAGTTTATCACATTTGGTGACTACAGAGACATCAGGAATCCAGTTTCATAACGTTCTAACTTTCATAATAAATTTTGTGAGGGAAAGTACAACATTTACTTAACTGTATGGTATAGTCAGAAAAGCAACAGACTTGAAGCCAGTAGAGAGTTTCCAGCTCTACCTCCCACACTTAACTACCTAAGTATCGTTCATTTATGTAAGCCTCAATTTAGGTATCTGTAAAATGAAGATAATAATAGTTTTACTATCTACTTCACTGAGTTGTCTTGAGTATAAGGGAGCAAGTTTCCTCTCCCCAACTCAATTCACAGGAATAGGTTTTAAGAATGAGTAAGCAAGATTGCCTAAAGCTTGTGATCCCTTTATCAGATGAAAACTCCTTTCAATGGACTCAGAAGTGACTGACTAACCAAATCATTAAACCACATTTTTGGAAGCTTTAAATAGTAAGAGAAATAGAACAGACCACTAGTAGCTAACACATCTAGAGGACACCCTAAAGACAGACACAGACACAAATAGCCACCACAGGGCAGAAGCAGCATGACACCTTGAACCAGAGAATTCTAGCTATTAATTAACTCAAGAAAGAGCTTCCAGTAATCAAAGAATAGTGAATCTCATCTTTGGCCACATGTGTTCTCTTCCTATGTGTCTCACACCACCAAGTTGATGACCTCTCTCCCCAAAGATTCTATATGTGTTTGTGGGAAATTATGCCCCAGACTCTGGGAGGAATATTTTATACCAACTGTTTGTACAATACCTATTTTGTCCACACCCCTTTCTAAAATATAATTGAGGTCTGGGTGACTGTTGTTAATAGGAAGCACAGTGAGGGGAGCCACAATAAACGCAGCTCTTCAAAGTTACCCCGAGAATCTTGACGATAGTAGTAGCTATAATATCGTTTCCATGATCATAATGCCAATGTCAGTGGGATTTGGAAAAATAGCCTTGAAGGGGCTCTGTTTGAGGAAGTGATAAGTTTTAAAATGATATATAAATAAAAATAAAAATTGTTCTTAACTTGGCTCTAGACCTAAGATTGTTTTTTGATAAATGAGGACAATGATACCTGACCAACCCTCTTGCCTCACAGAGTTGTGAGGAAAACACTTCATAAGTCTTACAATGTTGTAGAAATAGGAGGTATCACTAGCAGAGATTCTCTTAATAGTTCAAATTACAGGGATCATCAAAGGGTGGAAGAGAGTTTTAGTTCTAAAAGAAGGCTAAATTTGCCATCAGAAGGCTATAGTGACATTGACCATAAAATGAGAGTGGAAGGTTGAACCTCTAAAGTCACTTACAGTTTTAATTCTATAATCTTATGATTCTACCTTGAATATTTACATGAGATCTAAATAAATTAGTTTTGACATTTTTCTACTTACAGTTCACATCAATATACACCACACACCATCTTCCTTTTCAGATATATAACATCATTACCCTGAGACATACTCAAAAACTTTTTATAACTCTCCACTGGTGACAGAATTAAGTTCAAATTCCTGAGGCCTAACATTCAACATCCCAAAAAAGCTGGCCCTGCTATCCAACTTTTCCCTTAAATCAAATGTCAAAATTTCATTCCAGTAGATTGATCTACTCACTGTTCTCTTAAAAAGACTTCCCTATAGTTTTGTTAAGCTATTCAATCCATCCAGCAAAACTCTTCTCTCAGCCTAACAAATTCCTAGCCATCCTTCAAGGCTCAAGTCAAAAATCCTCTTTTCTATTAACTCTTCCCTGACACCTCCTTCTTCTGAACTACTGTGGCATGGAATCATTCATTTGAATGATGTTGTATTTCTGTATTTTTTAACCCCCAATAAGACTGTAAATTTGGGAAAGGTACCTCTTAGTTAACTTCTATAACCTATACAGACATAACACCAATATATTTGGGGAGAAATTAGGAATCTGGCAAACTTTTTGAAAATGTGGTGCTATAATATTTTACCATTTTTAAACAATCTCCTATTCCAGAGGTTTGCAGTAGGGAAAAGGAAGTTTGTTATGTTTCCATATGTGAATCGCCTTAACCATGTTTATAGGCCAAACACATCTGAGAAGCAGGCCGGCAGGCAAACTTTGTAAGGTGTAGATTTGTGGAGTGTGATAATGAGGCAAGTCATTATGTTCTAACTGGTTTTAACTGTTCCATAAATGTTTCCTTTACCCTGTAAAATTTAAGGTCAAAATAATACAAGAAGCACTTAAAGTAAAGGAATAACATGTGTGTCTTGGCTAAGGACCAAGCTGTTTCAGAAATTCTGAAGTCCATCTTAACTCCTGTGTATAAGAGAACAGAAAAGAATATTTTATTTTGTAGAATTACTTAAGGATGCTAAATAACTTAGATTCTTATATCCTTCCCTAAATCCAATTCAATGAGCTACAGAGAGACAATGTACCACACTGCACAAGAGCAATGTACTGGGATTCTGGAGATCTGAATCTGATTTCCAACCTTAATACATCCCAGCAAGTGACCTTGAGCAATTCTGTTGGGTAGGCTTCAGTTTCCTTCCCTGTAAAACAATGGGGTTGTGTCAGATTACCTCACAGAATCCCAGACTCTCAGAACTGGACAAGATGTCCAAGGCTATACTCCAACTTTTATATGACAAAGGATTCCCTTCACTATAATCCTCTAGAGTCCGAACCTCCTCATTTAAGATTAAAAAAAAATTGAGACACAGAAAAGCTGAGGATTGCACTCCCATTCAGTCATCTATCCACTACTCTACATTCTCTCAGAAGATCAGGGTTCCTATCCTCCAAGCAGAACCTGCTATCTGTGTGGCCTAGGGCAGAATTCCCCCTTAGTATTCACCTACTCAATCATCTCACTCTACTTTGTATCTGGTGCTCAGCCTCCACAAAACAAGACATCTCTCCCAGGATAAGGTAATCACTAAGGGATGGTAAATGAAAGCTTGTTTGACACCCACTCCTTCAGCCCTCCTCTCCTCTCTAATTGGTGGGTTGGAGGGCAGAGTATCAAACTCCCTCCAATGCCTTCCTTTGTAGAGATCAGGAAACTGGACACTTAGCTCACTCCACTTTGCATTCTATTGCTATGCCTGGTTCAATTCCATGGAACAAGATGGCTCTCCCACTGGGTACTCCCTGATGTCCTATCCTCTACCACCCCCACATACACACTTTCCTGTCTCCTTTTGTATGCTATCTCCCTTTTTAGATGGCAAACTCCTTAAGGGGAGAGACTATTAAAAAAAAAAAGTAATTGTATCCCTAGCACTTAGCACAATGTTGAGTCAATGTACGTTGAACTAGATCGGATCCAGCCTTAACCATAAAAGTCTACTGAGGGAGAAGTCATTCAAGGAAACTCATTCAAACTTTGCATATTTAAAATTGTTAGTCTTAAAGTGTGAAATCCATAAATTCAAATAGATAAACATTTATCAAGCACCTACGATGTGGTAGGTTCTGGGCTAAGCATTGGGGATACAAATAGGGAAAAGAATGAAAGTCCCTACCCTGAAGGAGCTTAAAATCTTATGATGGAAGACAACGCACAAAAGGAAGCTAGAAATGGAGGGGAAAGGTCACCAGGGGTACCCAGTACAAGAAGGCATCTAGTTTCATGGAGTTCAAACCAAACAGAGCTGCAGATGGGATACGGGAATTGGGTGTGGGAGCGGGGAGTGAGTGAGACAGCCCAGATCCAGGTCATCCATAAAGGAAAGCTTTGAGAGGAGGTTAGTGGTCTAGCCTGTAGCCCTCCAATCAGAGGGGAGAGGAAAGTGGGCTAGTTGGGAAAGCAAGGAGTTAAATAGCATAAACATAAAACTACCTCATTTTAATGTTGATACCAACTAGATAAGAACATAAGTCACTCAATCAATCTAAAGACCTTGGACTAAGTGAGAAAAGACTATTTGTACTTATTTAGAGTCAAATTTGTCTATGCTCCAGGAATCATCTTTAAGTATCAAACAAGTTGAAAAGGAAGTCATTTTCCAGAAACTTTGGTGTGTGACTTTCAAGTATATTCCTGAGGAGTAACTGTGTGTGGGGGAAAAGATAGGGGAAAGTGAGGGCTTGACTGTGGCCTTGACTAGAGCTCTTTCCCTCAATTTCTTTTTTTTGTTGTTGTCCTTTTTCTAGTATTTTTCTTTTTTTTATTAACTTTTGTTTACTTTTAGTTTACATCATTCATTTCCATGAGATTTTGAGCGACAAATTCTCTCCCCACATTTCTCCTACCCACCACCCCAAAATAGCGACCCCAATGCATACTCACCTCCCCCAATTTTCTCTCTCCTATATCCTCCCCCATCACCCCTCTGACCTTCTGGTAGGCCAAGATGGATCTACCTACCCCAGTGCCTATATATCTTATTTCCCAGTTGCATGTGAATAATAATAATAATAATAATATATGTGTATACACACACATATACACATACATATATATATACATACATATATATATATTTAACATTTGATTTTAGAACCTTAAATTCTACATTCTTTCCCTTCTTCCCTCGGCACCCACCCCCACTGGAAAGACAAGCAATTCAACACAGGCCTTATATGTGTAGTTACGCAGAACATCTCCACAATGGACATATTGTGAAAGACTAACTATATTTCCCGCTTTCCTATCCCGCCCCCCACTCATTCTATTCTCTACTTTGTCCCTAACCCTTTACAGAATTGTGTGCTTCTAACAACCCTACACCCCAACTGGCTCTCCCCTCCATCATCCTCTCTCTCTCATCCCCTTCCCCCGTACTCTCCTGTAGGCCAAGATACCCAATTTAAAGTGTATGTCATTCCTTCCCTAAGCCAAATTCAGTGAGAGTAGAGTTGACCCATTTCCTTTTTCCTTCCTGTTGTTCCCTTCCACTGTAACAGTTATCCCTTGCCTCTTCTATATGAGATGATGAACCCCATTCTGTCTCTCCCTGTATCCTCTCATTCTATTCCTCTCCCACCTCTCAATTTTACCTTTTAAAGTATCATCACTTCCTATTTAATTGATCCTGTGCCTTCTATGTACACATATATACACACACATATGTATTCATATGCATGTATACTCTCCTATATAGATAGACATATTTGTATGTATACAAATTCCTTTCACCTATCCTCATACTGAGAAAAGTTCCATAAGTTACAATTATCATTTTTTCATGTTGGCATGTAAATACTTCAGCTTTGATAAGTTCCTTATGATTTCTTTTCCATGTCTACCTTCTCATGGTTCTTGTATTTGAATGTCAAATTTTCTATTCAGTTCTGGTTTTTTCATCAAGAATGAGTGAAAGTCCCCTACCTCATTGAATGATCATATTTTCCCCTCAAACATTATACTCAATTTTGCTGTGTAGGTGACTCTTGATTTTAGTCCTAGCTCCCTTAATTTCCAGAATGTCATATTCCAGGCCCTTCAATCCCTTAATGTAGAAGCTAGCTAGATCCTGGATTATCATAATTGTGTTTCCATAGTATTCAAATTGTTTCTTCTTGGCAGCCTGTAATATTTTCTCCTTTATCTGGGAACTCCAGAACCTGGCTATAACATGCCTAGGAGTTTTCTTTTTGGGTTCCTTTTCAAGAGGTGATCGGTGAATTCTTTCAAGTTCTATTTTGCCTTCTGGTTCTAAAATATCAGGGCAATTTTCCTTGAGAATTTCTTAAAGGATGATTTCTAGGTTCTTTTTTTTGATTATGGCTTTCAGGAAGTCCAATAATTTTTAAATTGTCTCTCCTGGATCTATTTTCCAGGTCAGTGGCTTTTTTAAGGAGACATTTCACAT
>CM053581.1:62679591-62743092 GCA_028627135.1 Pseudochirops cupreus | reverse complement strand
GATTTGACTTTTTAAGGCATTCTTCTCATTGGCTTTTTGGGCCTCTTTTGCCATTTGAGTTAATCTACTTTTTAAGGTATTATTTTCTTCAGTCAGGTTGTTTGACTCTCTTTTCATGATTTTCTTGCATCATTCTCATTTCTCTTCCCAATTTTTCCTCCACTTCTCTTATTTGGTTTTCAAAATCCTTCTTAAGCTTATCTATGGCTTTTAGGAAGTCTTCATGTTTCTTGGAAGCTTTTGGTGTGGAAGTTCTGACTGTGTTGTCTTCCCCTCATTCCATGCTTTTATCCTTTTTGTCTCCAAAGAAGGAATCCAAAGTTTGATTGCTGTTCTTACTTTGCTTCCTTTGCCTGTTCATGTTGCCAGTCAATTACTTGATTTTTTAGCTCTGTGGAACTCTGCTTCCAGAGGGGAAATCTCTGTCCTGAATCACTGGGGTTTTTGCAGCTGCCAGATCTATTGGGAGGCCACTGGTTTTTTTGCAGCCCTCACCAGCTTTGGCACACTGAAAACACACCCCAGGACCACCACCCAAGACCACAATCTGGATCCAGGCCACTCAACTCAAGAGCACTTAGCCTCTGAATGATAGCTTGGCCTCCCTGCAGTCTGCAGGCCAGGAGCTCTGAAGCAGCTATGTAGAGGCGTCAGCAGGGCCACCCCTTCTGCTGCTTCCTTGCCCAGGAGGCAGTTTGGCCAGACTGCTTTTCTCCCCCAAATTTAGCTGACAAACCTTTTACTTTGTCCAGCTGTGGCTCATCCTGGCCACCCTGGGGCTAAGCCATGGTTTCAGGCTGTGCTAGTTTCAGCTCCCAGCGATGAGCCCTTCCTGCTGAGCTGCCTTCAGTGGGAGATGTGTTTTTCTGTATTTTTGTGAGTTTTGGAGCCCTAAAATTTGTTTAGAGTCATATTTTATGGGTATTTGAGGTGGCTATGTGGGAGCTGTGGAACCTTGTTGCTTGTATGCCACAATCTTGGCTCTGCCCCCCTACTTTTCTTTTCTTTTTTCTTTTTGCTTATATTGCATCCCTAGTGCTTAGCACAGTATCTGACTT
Organism: Pseudochirops cupreus; assembly: GCA_028627135.1. Lineage (NCBI taxonomy): Eukaryota > Metazoa > Chordata > Mammalia > Diprotodontia > Pseudocheiridae > Pseudochirops > Pseudochirops cupreus. The sequence continues at coordinate 62,742,034 of CM053581.1, read as the reverse complement.
TAAAATAAAGTAAATGCTTTAAAACAGTTTGCGCACTTAACTAAAGTGACTTTTATGACTAGAAGGGGGAGTTGAAGATTGAAAAGGCAAAAGATGCTATCTTGCTATATGTAGTGGCAACCGTACAGGTATACCCAGAATGACTGCAAGCACAGGTTTTTAGATCTGCTTTACCAGGAAAGATAGCTGTTTAAGGGGTCAATGATCTTTTTAAATTACATTTACTAGTTCAAGGGAAAAGTCAGCACCCTGAACTTCAGAGAAAATACAAGCAAAGAAATAAAGACCAACAGACAGGGCTTCTGTCTAAGAAATAAGCACAGATCACCAGATAGATCCAACTGTCTGGCCAAGGCAATACATGCATAGTTACCAGAGAGAGAAGCACCGACATCTGGGTTTTTCAAAGCCAGGGGGCTCCTCAAACAGCTACCCAGAGTCTCATCTGGTGAAATCACAAGAAAACTCTTCCAATGAGTGAGCCCCAAAGCAAAATGCTAACCTCAAAGTATATATACTCTTTTTTGAGCCAGAGGGCATCACAACTCTTCTGACTCAGTGACTAATTAGAAATTAACAAAAGGTGTGAAAGCCTTCCTACAAGCAATCCTCCCCCTAAGCAAGGTTCCCTTAATGGGCTCCACATGAGGTCTATTAAGGGCGGGAGAGAGACATCTTATATCCCATTAACATTGCAGAATCTGAGAAGGAGCAGTCAGACAGAAGTGAGGAGATAAAGAGACTAGAGAAGATGATTTTACTATCAGGTCAAAAATTTTACACACTGAAGCTCCAGGTCAGATATCCAGAGCCTACACTAAAAAATTCTTTTGAGTTTTAACAGTCTATACCAATCCAATTTTAATCTCTCACTATACTGGGCTTTAAAACATGGTTTCATACAAAACTAAAATATAATCAAACCCTTTCTGACTATATAACATAAGGGACTTTGACCAAAAAGCTCCCTGAATCAACTATACACTTTACATACAAACTTGGATCAAGAGACCCTTTACATCTGAGCAATTGGAGAGCTCTGAACATATGACCAGTCAGAATCTCAACCATGGAATCACAAGATTCATCTTATATGCAAGCCCCCAAAGCAAAACACCAACTCAGAATATATATACACTTCTCAGAGTCAGAAGGCATCACAACCCTTGTGATTCAGTGCCTAATTAGAAATTAGCAACTGTGTACTAGAAAAAAATGATGTACCAAATCTTTCTGCAGAATCTCATTATAAATGAGAATCTTCACTGGAGGTGAAGGAGGAATTGAGGGGAAAGACAGAAGTACTGAGGGTAATTTATCTTTTGAAGATATATTGAAAGGGATCATATAGCAGGGAAGAGAGACAACAGATGATCTACTACCTGATTTATCATTATAAATTTTATATTTTATTTTATTTATAATATTTATAATAATGATATTATTATATATTATTTATATTATAAATATAATAAATTACATTATATATAATATATGAATTATAAATATATATTATATTATAAATATAATAAATTATATTATATATAATATATGAATTATAAACATATATTATATTATAAATATGTTTATAATATTATAATAATATAAATATATTATTTATCATTATATATTATTACTACTAATAAAAATAGCTAATACATATACATAGCACTTTAAGATCTAGAGGATGCTATATGTATACATATATATCATTATGTGCAAACTTATCTGAGACTCAAAACCAAGGGTGGGGAACCTGCAGCCTCAAGGCCACATGTGTCCTCTAGATCCTCAACTATGGTCCTTTGATTGAATCCAAACTTTGACTGAATACAAACTTTCCTTAATAAAAGGATTTGTTCTGTAAAACTTGGACTCAGTTAAAAGGCTACACCCATCTAGAAGGCCATATGTGGTTTTAAGGCTACAAGTTTCCCACCCCTGCCTTAAAAGTACTAACAGGCTATGAGGAGGACAAAAATCTTCATAAAGTAAGCCCGTGGTCTAGGTGTTTTTATAAAGATGAAATCATGTGCAGGGCCATTGATTCTGGTGATCAATAAAATTTTAATGAAGGATAGTGAATACAGAGTAATAATAAAAGAAAGAGGAACCCTATGTAAACACAAATTAAAAGAAGAGAAAAGGCAATAGAACTGAGGCTGATAAAAAGTTAAATAGTTTGTAACAAGTTACAAAAAAGTATATACACAGAAGAGCACCTTTTTAGGTGCAAACAAAGCATATAAACCTATTTCTATACATGTAGAAGGAAATAAATGCAAATAAGGGAAGTAAGGATTTCATTCACTATTCTGTACAAAACCTTTATTTTAAACTCAGTTTAATGGACTGTCATGAACAGTGGAAATGTTTCATATGTACTAACCATGAAATTCTGATGAATGTATCCATCAGCAAAAAATCATAACACAATTATGTCTTGCCTTGATTATATATTCTTTATAATAATAAATAAGAGAAGATGTACACATTTGTTATCTATTATTTTCCACAATAGAAGCAATACTGTTCAGGGGGCCCACATAATAGGAAAAAAAATATTACTAGGAATAATAAAATTTAAGCATTTTCCAGAAAGTGCTGAAGAAGCAACAATTAAGGTTAATTTGGCAGAATACTTATCTCTATGATGACTGACTTCTTAAATTTAAGATCCTAAATAAACAATTAAGTCATCTATATAATATTAAATAACTCTCTTTTTGATGGACAACTAGCAATTACCAGATGCTTCCCATTAAAAACAGAAAAAAATTGTCAGTTGGCTGCCAGGAGAGAGAATTTCAGCACTGAAAATGGTGGGATGTCCTCCTCTACAACTTTGACAGTTGCTCCCCAAATCAGCCTTCAGAGCTCAGCTGAGATGCCATCTCCACCACACAGTGACCTCTGAGCTCCCCACCACTTCTCACCACCTCTCATGTACCTCTTATTCATTAGGCTCTTGTTATTTTATTTATCACATCAATACCTTTAAAAGCAGGGACAGCAATTTCACCTCCCCAAGGCAAGTTTTCTATGTTACTAGATTAATATTTTATAAAGAAATCTAAGGATAGTTTTCAATTTTCTAAGCTCTCCTTTCACTCTTCTCTTCCCTGCTTTAGCTCACACCAACCTACATTTCAAACTTGTTTCATCTTATTATTCCCCTTCACATAAACTATGTTCCAGGTAGTCTGTGGCCACTGGACATCCTCTCTGCATCTGTCCATGATCCCAGCTGTGCAACATCGTTCATACTGTTCCTTATATGTGATAACTCTTTTCTCCTCCATCTCCATTTGCTGAAATTCAAATCATTCCCCAGTTCAAATGCTATTTCTCTCCCAAAAAGTCTGTCCTGATCCCACCAACAAATAATGATTCTTTCATCAGACATCACAATCCTTGATTTATAGGCAGTTAAGTAGCACGCTGTAAAGAGCAAATGGAACCAGAATTGAGAAGATACATATTCGAATCTAGCCTTAAACACTTACAAGCTATGTGACCCTAGGCAAGTCACTTATCCTCTCTGCCTCATTTTCTTCAACTTTACAATGGGGATAATAATAGCACATTCTTCTCAGAGTTGTGAGGATAAAAATGAGATGATATTTGTAAAGTGCTTGTAATGGTAATGTCATTTGAATTTGAAGATCCCTTTGTTTTAGCAAAGGTAGCAGGCACTTAGCACTTAGTAATTGATCAAGCCCCTGTTGGGGAAACAGAAGGTTTGAACTCCTCTCTCCTGTTGCTGATGTAACAGGAAGAGGTTGGCTGAAGCAGGAAGCAGCTGATGCTGTGTGTATATAAGGAAAAACCCCAGAGAAAGACAGTCAGAATTTCTTGGGACCAGCATCTGGAGGCAGAGCAGCTGCTGGAGAGAACTGAGAATTGAAAACTAAGGGAGATCTTCGTGGAGCAGGGTCCATGGAGGCTGAAGAGGAGCTGAAGAAGCTGAAGAGAAAAGCCGCCCCCCTCCCCCTGCAGGCTGAAGTGGATGGTTTTGATTTTGAAAACCTGGATGGCGTGATTTTGATTCTGCAAGCCAGCTGAGACTTCTTTTGGGTCCGAGAGCCAGCAGCAACTGCCAAGGGACCAAGGAAGCATGACTTGTGATGCTGAGATTTTGTCTGTTTATAGCTTTGTTAAGCCTTATCTTCCCGGGAACAGAGACTGTGAAGGAATTGAGATGGACTGGACACTCTGAGCTCCAATGTTGAGCAGGAACTGCACAGAGAGCTGGACAAGGACCTGAAAGCTGTCTGCCTTTGAACCCAGGTGACAGTGTGGTGAATCCAGGTAGGATCTGGGACTATGGAAGGGGATCCAGGGAATCCGAGAAACTACCCAGAGTCAAGCTGAAAGAAGACATTACTTGGATACTGTGTACTGACTAAGAAATTGTAAGTTTCCTAGTGACCTAGGGGTAGAGGGTCTATGTAGTTTCTAATGATTGAATAGTGAATAATGAAGGATGATTAATTGATTAAATGACTGTACTTAGTGATTGATGACTGAATAAGTAATTGATTTGTAACCTAGTATGTCCCAAAAGTGGAAAACTTTGACTATTGTACTTTGTGACTGAATTAAGGATTTTGTGAATGCTTAAGTTACTAAATGATTGTTCTTTGTTCAAAACTTTGTGACCACTGTAGTGGAAACTATGTGGCCATTTTCTATGATAAGTTGTTGTGGATGCTGTATTTTGATTTTCTGTGATAAGCTGTAACATTCTGAATGCGGTACCTTGATTTACTGTGAATGTTAAAGCAAAACAGAGTGTTTACTGTGTAATTAGAACCTTAAAAGCTGTTCACAGTAGCATTCTTCTGAAAACCTGCCAGTGCTTGGCTTTACAATGCTTTGTAAACTTTAAATTACTACAGAAATGCTTTGTTGTTATTCAGTCTTTCATCATGACTCACTTTTAGTGACCCCATTTGGAGTTTTCTTGGCAAAGATACTGGAGTGGTTTGCCATTTCCTTCTCCAGGTCATTTTACTGATGTGGAAACTGAGGCAAACATGGTTAAGTGATGTACCCAGGGTCACATAACTAGTAAGTATCTGAAGCTGGATTTGAATTCAGGTCTTCCTGACTCCAGAGCTGGCACTGTATCCACTGTGCCACCCAACTGCCCCTTGTTTTATGAGTTCTTTTGTGTAATTCTCATATCATTTTGTATTATAGTTATCAACATGTATATGTATGGGTATAAATATAATATCTCCTTTACTAGACTGTAAGTTTCATTGGGGCAGGAACCATATCTTACATAATCTTTGTATCTCGCTCAGTCAGCTGTATTTAGTAGGTAATTAATAATTTGCTGAAGTTGGAATTATTTTTGTTACAAACAACTGACTCTCAATAAATGTGTGCTGACTGGACAAATGATAACACATCTCTGAAATCTTAAAAAGTTATATTTTACTACCTCATCTCACCCTTTGCAGTTGTATGTTGCAGGATAACTGAAGTGGATACCACAATGCTCAGTGTGAGACTTTTAAAAATAAATCACCAGCCCCAAGAGGTACAAATGCAGAAGTTATATTTGTGCATACACTATTTCACAAATGATTGCTTAAATGTATAAAGGATCTAAATAAGCAAGTAAAAACAGATATCAAAATTTATGCATTAGGATGTTAGTACAAAAAAGCAAGAAGGAAATAAATAGGTAAAGAATCTTCCTATGGAATCACATGACAAATTAAGAGTGGCAAAGCTCTTGCACTATATGTCTTTTCAGGTTTACCCCATAGTTCTTTAAATTGTCCAGAGTAATCATTTCTTATGATGCAGTAATACTTCCTACTATAATTTTTTAACTATAATCAATGGACACCTAGTCTGTTCCAAGCTCTGCAGGGTATAGTTCCAGTGGTATCACTGGGCAAAAGGGTATCTAAATTTTTTCACTCATTTCATACTGTTTTCCCAAAAAGCTTGACTAATCCAGAACTCTACCAGCAGTATAATAGTATGCCTATTTCACCACAGCCAGGACAGCACTGAATTTTTCAAGTTTTATTATCTTAACCAGTTTGTTAAAGGACTGCTAGAATCTCAGAGAAGTTTTAATTTGCATTTGTCCAATTATTAGAGATTTCAGATGCTGTTCCATGTGTTACTAATGTTTTGTGTTTCTTCTTTCAAAAAATATCTGATCTTATCCTTAGAACACTTACCAACTAGAGATTAGGAGCCTTTATCTTTAATCTTACATTTTTTGGAAAATAAAAGCTCCATCAGTCAAGTACTCTATAGGTCTTTTCACTATGGTATATAACTTTATATAAAAACCAATGTGTTCTGCACTGTAGTCTTGGTAGATTATTGGAAATAATAGAAAGATGCTAAAATTCAGATAAATCAAAGTTATTGATAATAATAGCTGACATCAGTGCTTTAAAATCCATCTGGTCCTTTGTAAACTTTATCAAATTAAAGCCCACAATAATCCTGTGTAGTTGATGAGATACAGATTACTATTTCCATTTAAAGAAGAAATTGAGCCCCAGTGATTGAAAATATCTTTGCCAGGGTCATTTTAGTGAATAAGTAGTACAGCTGGGACTAGAACTCAAGCCTTCCCACTCAAATGGAAATGTTCTTTCCATCACACCACAGCTTCTTCTTAAGTTTCATGGTCAAAAGTTACTACAAATATTATGATGGGTTGAAGTACTTAAAATAAAATTTCTTATGGATGAGCTGATATACCATAGATGCTTCTATTACCACTTTCACAATACTTCCAGGATATAAGAAAAGTGAGTTCTTTTTAGAAAAGGGAGAAAACAGGGCAGCTAGGTGGCGCTGTGAATAGAGCATCAGCCCTGGAGTCAGGAGGACCTGAGTTCAATTGTGACCTCAAACACTTAACATAAAACTCGCCATGTGACCTTGGGCAAGTCACTTAACCCCAAATTCCCTACCTTCTCCCTCCAAAAACAGCAAAAAAGAAAAAAAAGAAAATTAAGAAAAGCAGGAAAACATCCTGTCAGAATTATGCAAACATTTAGAAAACCCACCAAATTAAATAATGGTCCCAAAAAACTTTTAGTAAAGAATGATCCCAGAAACTCTACACATGTACCTTCAAATGTATATTCTTTATAGCTGAACATCATAACAATGAGTGTCTTTACTCCCTGATTTCCTCAGGCTTTCTTCTCAGCCTTAAGGGGAAGGAAGACGACAGCTTCCAAACCTCAAGACTACTTGAGAGTGTTTTTCTGAATTCGAGGGCTGGAAGCACAGGAAGAAAAGGATGGTAATCTTTGTGGGACTACTTACTTAGAGAGTTTGTCACTATTTTAGCACCAAAAAACTGAAATACCTGAAATATTTGAAGCAAATGTCACTGCATTTGTCAAGAACTGACATGACCGATTAATATTACAAATTCACTTTGGATAAATCCTTCAAGCTCCCAAGTTATAAACTGCTGAACATCACAATTCTATATTGTAACAATGGGCCAACTTTACCTTGGCTATAAATACTATGAAACGCAGCCTGATTAATTGGTAAAAAGTGCTGTTAAATGGGAGTCTAGTTCAAGGTCTGACACTCGCATTATGTTTAAAGTTAACAGATTTCACTGGTGTCTTGAAGGCAAAATTATCTTTTTTTCCTTCTAAAAAAAATGTTGAATGATTGACTACTGCAAATTGTGTCACTACTTGGGCCCACTGCTAATTGGAGGGCTCATTATGGTGCAAGATTAAAGGGGAAATTTTGGACATTGGTTATCCACAGTTATCTTCCAACTTAGCTGGTTAGCTTTTTTTGAAGGCATCATCATCTTCGTATACCAACTCCTAATGATGTCCAGCTAGACCATCAAGCCCTTTAGCTGAACATACACTAACTGAACATAAAAAACAGTACTTCTGGTAGGCTTCTCAAAAGTCAATGACACCTCAGTCTCACCTCATGGGCTATGGCCGGAGTTTATACTAGTATCTGGCTTAGTGATAACACAAAAAAACTTCCCTTTTCTAAGTCAAACAAATTATTTTTGCAGTCTTTTCAAACTTTTTTTCCAATCACAGGCTGCCATAACAAGGTATAATCTAATGAGTTGCAAAGGAAGTAGCCAGAGTTGAAATTCTGTGCATCTCACATTATGACAAAGGTCATAACAAATAGCTCTAAAATACAACATCCTACTGCTTACTTCTTAGTTGGTTTTAGTGTGCAGCATTAGACAAAGATAATACACATAAAGAAAACTAAGTCATAGCAGGTAGATTACCAAAGAAAATAAACAAAGACAACTTTGAAAATAAGGTTTTTACAATACAGGACCTGAGCATGTAAACATCAGAAATCAAAAGGAAATGTGTGAAAAACAAATTACAAACCTTCCAAATATAGAACTGTACACGAATGAATGATAATAATAAAGCATGTCAAATTCAATGTGTGTACTGGGTATCCCATCTCATCAAAGAGATGTTGCTCTTGGGTCATCAATTAGCAACCCTTGTTCTAGACACTAGTGTAGGAAGGTCACTACTGTTACCATGGGTGCTGCCTCGATATTGATATTCATTGGTAACTCGCTATCTCCATTCCTTCCTCACCAGGTGAGAAAGCATCTTTCAGAGCAAATAAGTAAACGTTCTTGGTACAAGGGAAAAGAAGAAAAATGAACAAAAACATCAGGATTCTATCTTACTTAATTTGACAAGAGGAGATTGCTTTCATCAACTTATATCTAATTAAAGTAATTTATTAACTACTTTATAGCTAATAAAAAGGCTCTGAAAGGTTTGAATATATTCATATTGTAAATTTTTGGCAACTGCTTCTTTCAATAATGGAATCTTTCAGTTTAATAAAAGCTAAATGACTCCATGCAAAGAGCAGTTTACTTTAAAACATATACAAATTACATAGAAGTATAAAAATCCTACTAAAACCTTTAATCTAAGTTTCAAAGCAGGTGAATTAACATAGAGGAGGACGATTAAGAATTATTTTCTTTAAGCCCAGAAAATAAAGAGTATTTGAAAGTCATTCTGTGAACTGGGGAGATTGTCTAAATGCAAAGGAACTGAGTTTAACTCAGGAGCCAATGTAATAAAATCTACTCTAGTATTCATCTACTCAAAGATATACTGTCCATTTTAAATTTTAAAAAAAGGTAAAGAAATTCCACATTTTAAAGCAAAAAATCAAAACTGGAAATTAAAGCCTAGGGTTTGTGTAGTTTTTGTAGTTGTGGCACAGCGGACGGAGGCCTTGTATCAGAACAACCATGGTTCAAATCCAGTCTCGGACACTTAGAAGCTGTGGGGCCCTGTGCACGTCACTTAACTTCTATATGCCTCAGTTTCCTCAACTGTAAAATGGGGATCATAATAGCATCTGATTCCAAGGGTTGTTCTGAACATCAAATGAGAAAATAGTTGTAAAGTGCTTTGAAAACTTTAAGCTTAATACGAGAATAAGATGTTGAGGACAGCCTGTATATAAAAGTTCACTATTGTTGTTGTTGCTGCTGTTGCTGTGGTTTACAGAGGTGAAGAACTGAAATGGAAAATGATTTAATTCCCTTGTTTCTGGACTTCCTTCAAAAGTAACCTTCAAAAAAGTAATAAAGACAAATATCCTACTAATAAATAAATAAATATCCCTTATATAAAATGAAACAATATTCATATACGCTTATAAGACTATTTGCCCTGAGGGCATAACCAAGGATATGATATCCATCTCAATTATCTACACCCTTCTAATACTTAAAGGCAGAACATGCAAATCCATTATCTCTCTAATTCTCCTTCCTTAGTTTGGCAAAAACTTTGGGACTGGCCTCAGTAGCAAATGTAATAAAATCTACGCTAGCATTCACCTTCTCAAAGATATATTGCTAGATCCAAGATGGTGGAGTGAAAGCAGGAACTCATCTGAGCTCCTCACTGAATTCTGTCAGTAACCTCTAAAAAGTGAATCTGAACAGATTTTAGAGAGACAGAATCCTGTGGGAGACAGAGTGTGGCAGATCCCCAGTCCACAGAAGTGCACACATAGGACTGGGCAGGGGGAGCATGGAGGACGTGGGCTACACCAGCACACACCTGAGACCAGACCACAGCAGAGTGAGAGAGAGCCCCAGCTTCACAGATTTCTCACTACAGGACAGAGGATTGGTTGGAGTTGGGTAAGAGACAAACACAGGGCCCACGGCAGCAACAGCAGCTTCTCCTAAGGCTATCAACCCACAGCCTGGATGTTTAAAAATCACCTACCTGAATTTCCAGTAGCCAAGATGGCAGAGTTAAACCCTAGCTGCTCTAAACCGCCTTCCTGACACTGAAAACCCAGAGAGTATTGCCCCAGTGTAAAATCCTGAAATAGTGGAAGCAGTGGCAGGCTTGGGAATCCTAGAGGAAGAGTGTGACTAAAGCTGGGCCTAGCCTGAAGTGAGGGGTAGGAGGTGTTCCAACAAAGCCCAGGTCTCAACTGACCAGCATAAGATCCCACAGCCCGGGGGGTCTAACACCAGAAGCCCAGGTATGCCTTAGCACAATCAAGGAAATCTGCAGACACCAGGCCAGTAGGCCACCAGCTGCTAAGCCTGCCTGAGCTGTAGCCCAGGAGCACAGAGCTGGGAAACCTGAAGTGGCCAGACCATCTTTCCCCCACACCTTACTCTGCGAGCCTCAGGGTAACTCAGGGGAAACACTGAGAGTCCTGGCCTTGGCCTCAGTCTAGACACCCAGAGGCTAACATACACAAAGTCAACAACCAGGCCGCTAGCTCCTAGCTGGAGAAATGAGGGTCAGAGCCCTCTGTACCCCAGAAGCAGAAATCCACTTTAAAAGTCAGGAAATAGGCAATCAGAATAGGCTGGAAACAACCAAAGACAATTGAATCCTATTACTGTGAACGACAAGCATCACTTTCAGGAGATACCATTGATTCTATATCCACACCTGAAACCACAGAAGGAAATATGAACCGTTCTCAAGCCCAAAAAAGCATTCTTGGAAGAGGTCAAGAAAGATTTTAAAAGACAAATTAGAGAAGTAGAAGATAAATTGACCAGTTCTTTTAAAACATTGGGCAAAATGGTAAAAAAAAAATCTCACTGAAGAAAACAAATCCTTAAAAAGTAAAACTTGTGAACTGGGACAGGAGGTTCAAGATCTAACTGGAGAAAACACCTCCCCCCAAAAATAAATCTGAACATATGGAAAAGGAGCTTCAAAAACTAACCAAAGAAAATAAATCACTAAAAATTAGAATCTGTCAAATCAAAGCTAATGACGCATAGAGAATCAGTCAAACAAAACATAAAGATTGAAAAAATAGAAAATATAAAATATCTCATTGGAAAAACAACTGACCTGGAGAACAGATCCAGGAGAGAAAATCCAAGAATTACTGGTCTACCCGAAGAGCATGAAAAAAACAGCCTGGACAACATCCTGCAAGAAATTATCAAAGACAGCTGTCCTGAGGTCCCAGAATCAGAAGGCAAAATACTTATCAAAAGAATTCACCAGGGGTGGCTAGGTGGCACAGTAAATAGAATACTAGCCCTGGAATCAGGAGGACCTGAGTCCAAATCCGGCCTCAGACACTTAACACTTACTAGCCATGTGACCGTGGGCAAGTCACGTAACCCCAACTGCCCTGAATTCTCCCCTCCAAAAAGTAAAAAAAAAAAAAAAAAAAGAAGGAAGGAAAGAATTCACCAGACTCTTCCTGAAAGACATCCCAAATTGAAAACTCCAAGGAATATAGTAGCCAAATTCCAGAATTATAAGGTCAAGGAGAAAATACTGCAAGTAGCCAGAAAGAAAGAATTCAAATATCATGGAACTACAGTCAGGATCACACAGGACCTAGCACCTTCTACATTAAAAGATCAGAGGGATTGGAATATATGATATTTCATAAGGCAAAAGAGCTTGAACTGCAACCAAGGATCAACTACTTGGCAAAACTGAGCATAAACTTCAAGGCAAGGACGTGGTCATTCAATGAAATAAGGGACTTCCAGACTTTCATGATAAGAAAGCCAGAACTCAATGGAAAATCTGATCTCCAAATACAAGATTCAAGAGAGTCATAAAAAGGTACACAAGGAAAAATACACACACACACACACACATACACACACACACACAACTTGTGATTCAATAAAAGCAAACTGTTTACATCCCTATATGGGAAGCTGATACCTGTCAATATTGAGATCTACATAATTATTGTGACATTTAAAAGGGATAAACATAGATAGAAGGTGTGGGAATAAATGAACTAACCTGATGATAAAAAAAAAAACCTTATTAAGGGGTGCAAAGGGATTGTAATGGGAGAAAAAGGAAGGAAGAGACAGAAAAGAGTAAATTATACCACAAGAAGAGGCATAAAAACATACTATAGTAGAGGGAGAGAGGGGAGGGAGATGAACATTATATGACCTTTACTCTCATTGGTTTTGGTTCAAGGAGGGATTAACAAAATCAATTAAATTTAGGATTCTAACATGAAAAGACACAAAAACTCATTATAGTAGAGGGAAAGGACAGAGGGAGAAGAGCACTGTATGAAATTTATTCTCATCAGTTTGGGTTCAAGGAGGGAATAACATACTCTGTTAAATATAAAAATCTATTTTGCCCTACAGGCAGTAGGAGCAATAAGGGGGAAAAGATGGGGGGGGGGGGGATTGTTAGAAGGGAGGGAAATAGTAGTAAAGGGAAAGGGTAGGTAAAGGGAAGAAGGTACACAGGGAGAGAATGCTGAGGGAGGTGGTGGTCAAAAGGAAAATTCTTAAAGAGAGGAAAGGAGAAGGGAGAAATAAAAGTATAAACAGGGGAGGAAATAGATGGAGGGAAAGACACAGATAGTAATCATACCTGTCAATGTGAATGGGATGAACTCTCCCATAAAATGGAGGTGGATAGCAGAATAGATTAAAAATCATAATCCTACAATATGCTGTCTACAAGAAACACATTTGAAACAAGGGGATATGCAAAGAGTAATGGTAAAAGGATGGAGCAGAATATATTATGCTTCAGCTAAAGTAAAAAAAAGCAGGGGTAGCAATCCTTATCTCAGATAAAGCAAAAGCAAAATATATCTAATTAAAAGAGATAAGGAAGGAAACTATATCCTGCTAAAAGGCACCATCGAGAATGAAGCAATATCATTCTTTAACATATATGCACCAAGTGGTATAGCAGCCAAATTCCCAGAAGAGAAGTTAAGGAAATTAGAGGAAGAAATAGATAGCAAAACTATACTAGTGGGGAACCTCAATCTCCGCATCTATGAACCTGATAAATCTAACCTCAAAATAAACAAAAAAGAAGTTAAGGAGGTGAATAGAATTTTAGAGAGGCTAGATATGATAGACCTCTGGAGAAAACTGAATGGGGATAAAAATATACCTTCTTCTAAGCACATACACAAAAACGGACCATGTACTAGGGCATAAAAACTTCACAATTCAAAGCAAAAAGGCATAAATATTAAATGCATCATTCTCAGATCATGATGCAATAAAAATTATATGTAATAAAGGCCCTGGGAAAGATAGAATAAAAACTAATTGGAAGCTAAAAAATTTAATCCTTAAGAATGAATGGTTCAAACAAGAAATTATAGAAACAATCAGTACCTTCATTCAAGAGAATGACAATAATGAGACAACATACCAAAACCTGTAGGATGCAGCAAAAGCAGTCCTTAGGGGAAGTTTTATATGCCTGAATGCACACATTAATAAAATGGAGAAAATGGAAGTCAATAAATTGGGCATGCAACTGAAAAAGCTAGAAAAAGAACAAAATGAAAATCTCCAATTAAATACTAAATTAGAAATATTGAAAACCCAAGGAGAGATTAATAAAATTGAAATTAAGAAAACTATTGAATTAGTAAATAAAAGTAAGAGCTGGTTTTATGAAAAAACCAATAAAATTACTAGACCTTTAGTCAATATGATAAAAAAAAAAAGAAAGAAAGAAGGAAACCAAACTATGACTATTAAAAATGAAAAGGGTGAATCTACCTCAGATGAAGAGGAAATTAAAACAATAATTAGGAATTATTTTGCCCAACTACATGCACATAAATTTGACAATTTTAGTGAAATGGATGAATATTTATAAAAATATAAGTTGCCAAGATTAACTGAAGAGGAAGTAAATTACTTAAATAACCCCATCTCAGTAGAAAGAAATTGAACAAGCCATCAATGAATTCCCTAGGAAAATATCTCCAGGACTATATGGATTAACTAGCAAATTCTATCAAATATTTAAAGAATAATTTATTGAAATACTTTACAAACTATCTGGGAAAACTGGAGAAGAAGAAGTCTGACCAAATTCCTTTTATGACACAAATATGGTACTGATACCTAAATCTGGAAAAGATAAAATGGAGAAAGAAAATTATAGAACAATTTCCCCCATGAATATGAATGCAACAATTTTAAATAAAATATTAACAAAAAGACTAAAGCAACTAATCATGAGAATAATACACTTTGATCAAGTAGGATTCATTCCAGGAATGCGAGGATGCAATATTAAGAAAATTATCAGTATAACTGAGCATATCAACAACAAAACTAACGGAAATCATTATTATTTCAATAGATGCAGAAAAAGCTTTTGACAAAATACAACACCCATTCCTATTAAAAACACTAGAAATTATAGGAATAAATGGAGTCTTCCTTAAAATAATAAGTAGTATCAATCTAAAACCATCAGAAAGTATTACATGTAATGGGGATAAGTTAGAAGTATTTCCAATAAGATCAGGGTAAAACAAGGATGTCCATTATCACTCCTATTATTCAATTTGGTACTAGAAATGTTAGCAATAGCAAAAAGAGAAGTTTAAGAAATTGAAGGAATCAAATTAGGAAAAGGAAAGACTAAGCTATCACTCTTTGCAGATGATAAGATGATATACTTAGAGAATCCTAGACAATCAAGTAAAAAACTAATTGAGACAATTAATAAATTTGGCAAAGTTGCAGGATATAAACCCACATAAATCCTCAGGTTTCCTATATATTTCTAATGAAATACAACAGCAAGAAATAGAAAGAGAAATTTCATTTAAAGTTACTGTAGACATTATAAAATATTTGGGAATCTACCTGCTAAAACAAACCGAGGACCTATATGAACACAATTACAAAACACTTTTCACACAAATAAAGTCAGATCTAACTAATTGGAAAAACATCAGCTGCTTGTGGCTGGGTCACACTTACTATAATAAAAATGACAATTTTACCTAAATTAAATTTCATATTTAGTGACATACCAACGAATCTGCCAAAAAATTATTTTATAAAGCTAGAAAAAATAGTAACAAAATTCATTTAGAAGAACAAAAGGTCCAGAATATCAAGAGAATTAATGAAAAGAAATGCTAGGGAAGGTGGCCTAGCCATACCAGATTTTAATCTGTATTATAAAGCAGCAGTCATCAAAACTACTTAGCAGTGGCTGAGGAATAGAGTAGTGGATCAGTGGGATAGATTAGGTACACAGGACACAGCAGTCAATGACTCTAGTAATCTACTGTTTGATAAACTCAAAGACCCCAGTTTTTGGGATAAGAACCCACTATTTGAAAAAAACTGCTGGGAAAACTGGAATATAGTATGGCAGAAACTGGGCAGAGTCCAAGATCTTACACTGTATACCAAAATCAAGTCAAAGTTGGTGCACAATCTAGATATAAAGGCTGATATTATAAGCAGTCTGGGAGAGCAAGGAATAGTTTACCTTTCAGATCTATGGAGAGGGAAAGACTTCATGACGAAACAAGAGTTAGAAAATATTATGAAATACAAAATGGATAATTTTGATTACATTAAATTGAAAAGTTTCTATACAAATAGAGCCAATGTAATCAATATTAAGAGGGAAGTGGAAAATAGGGAAATAATTTTTACAACCAGTATCTCTGATAAAAGCCTCATTTCTGAAATATAGAGAGAACTGAGCCAAATCTATAAGAATACAAGCCATTTCCCAGTTGATAAATGGTCAAAGGATATGAACAAGCAGTTTTCAGAGGAAGAAATTAAAGATATCTATAAGCATATGAAAAAGTGCTCTAAGTCACTATTGATTAGAGAAATGCAAATCGAAACAACTCTGAGGCACTACATCTCACCAGTCAGTTTGGCTAAGATGACAAAACAGGAAAATGATAAATGCTGGAGAGGATGTGGAAAAATTGGAACACTAATGCACTGTTGGTGCAGTTGTGAACTGACTCAGCCATTCTGGGGAGCAATCTGGAACTATGCCTAAAGGGCTATAAATAAGTGCATACCCTTTGACCCAGCAATACCACTTCTAGGGCTGTATCACAAAGAGATCATAGAACTGGGAAAAGCACTCATATGTACAAAAATATTTACAGCAGCCTCTTTTTGTGGTAGCAAAGAACTGGAAATCAAGGAGATGCCCATCAATTGAGGAATGGCTAAATAAGTTGTGGTATATGAATGTAATGGAATACTATTGTGCTATAAGAAATGAGGAGCAGACAGAATTCATAATAACCTGGTGAGACATATAAACTGCCGTTGAGTGAGAAGAACAGAACCAGGAGCAATTTGAACACAATTATAGACACAACATATATGTGACAACTAACTTTGATAGACTGTGCTCCTTCCAGTAATACAAGGTTATAAGACAATGGCAAAAGACTCATGATGGAAAGAGATATCCACATCCAGAGAAAGAATTACAGAGTCTGAGTGCAAACTGAAGCAAACTACTGGCACTCTTTTTTTTTTTTGGTTCCTCTTTCTCATTGTTCACTCCATTGGTTATATTCCTTCTTTACAATCTGACTAATGCTTAATGTGAAGGTATTTGAAGATCCTAGATTTGATTGCATGCTGCCATGGGTGGGGAAAAGGGGAAAAGAGGGCACGGAGAGAAAATTTGAAACTCAAGGGATTGTGGAACTGAATGTTGTAAACTAAACATAAATAAATAATTTTGTTTTAGAAATAACCTTAAAAAAGATAAATTACCCATTTTTATATAAAAGTAAGTTTAAATAACCTTTAAAGTTTTGAGGTTTAATATTAATATTTATTAGCAAACATTCAAAGTATTTTATTTACATATCTGAAAGATGTGTTTAAGAGATTTAAATATTTGTCAAATTGCAAAGAGATGTGGACCAATAATCAAAGAACATGAGCTGGAGCTACAGATCTAGAATGGATTCCTCTGTGTTCCCTTGTGCATATCCCCTTTCTTCTTACAAGTCTTAGTTAATAATGGGGATAACATCTGCACCACTGACCTCACAAAGCTGTAATGATCCTTATACCATAATGTGCTAAAGAAATTAGAATTACTATCATCATTGTAATGAATTTCCTCCAAATTCCTACTTCTCAGGCTCATCTTGGCACTGAGGTGACCCTAATTTATCACCTGTGAGGCCAGGAAATGTACTGCAAATGCTATCAAGTTAAGAAAGGTTTCAATGTTTAGCACTGGAGGGAAGTCCACCAGGGGATGAATTTCTTTTCAGCCTCAATAAAGCCATAAAGATCATCTACTAAGGATTAGGGATTTTGATCTGCATCAGTTGAGGGTATGCTCACAACCAGAAAATCACACATTCTTAAAGGACTAAAATAAGTAAAAAATAATTTCGATCTATTTTTTGAAACTATAAAATATTTCTAAAAAGTGGCTAATTGGTTCTGTTTTTGCCACAGAACCACAAATTGCCTAAAAAGGAAAGGAAGAGCTAGAATTTGTTTTTTATATTTCCAACAAAAAACATTTCAGTCAAGGTCTTTCTACACTGAACCATTCAGTTATGAGTTTGCTTATCAGTTTAGTCATTCCTAATTGCAGGAATTACAAATAGAATCATCTAGTTTGCCCTTAGTCACAAAAATGTCATCACTAAGTTTCAAAGAAATGTCTTTTAGAGAAATATCTACCATACTTGCACCAATAATTCATCTTCGATTAAGGTACTGGGAGTTCTGTCTAAACAGGTAGTATAGAGGTCACATATATAGGATATGTATCTTACCAAAGTTCAAAGAATTAAGACAAACACACATCACACCATGCGGAACGAGTATTTCTTTCTACAATTCAGAAGACACATTAGCACTTTTCACTATGTAAGGGCCTTTATTAAGTACACCAATTATCACCATACTGTAAATGTACAGAGATGTCAATTTAAATAGTTTTGGTTGTCAGAATGCCAGATAAAGCAATTAATATTTTTGAATTTTGAAAAGCACACTGAATTCCCCACCGAGAATGTGCAATAAAGTCTCATATAATAGATAATTATCCTCAAAGAAATTTCACAAAATGTCAGCTCTTGATAGGACCTTGGAATATAGAAAACCATATCATAGCTCAAAGGGAGAATAAAGAATGTCAAATGTACATTAAGGCACGTTAGCACACAGAATGTCACAGATGGAAAAGATTTTATAGATTAACTATTCCAATATCTTATTTTACAGAAGAAACTGACACCTAGGCAGATTATAAAATCACAGGAAGATACTGCAAGATCTAATGTTGAAAGAGACCTCAGAGGTCATCAAGTCCAATATGAACAAAGACTCCCCTCCACAGCTTCCTCAGCATCTGGTTATCCATCACCTTTCCTGAATTCCTTCAGTGAGAAACAACTACTCCACTTCACAGTAAGATTTTCTTTCCATCGAGACTAATTCTGCCTCTGCAATTCTGACACACTGAAGCTCTGGTATAGAATAAGGGAAAACAAGTGCAATCCCTCCACATGACTACCCTTCAAATATCTGAAGATTACAGTCATGTCATGTCCCACCATCTTCTTTTGTCCACATCTTCTTCTAGGATGCAGCTTGTCTATTTCACATGATACAAATTCATTACATGGCCTTCTATTTTTTCATTTGTTTGGATCTGTTTAATAGTATCTTGATTTCTCATAAAGTAATTTGCTTTCATTTGCTCCACTCTAATTCTGAAGGAATTATTCTCTTCAATGAGCTTTTGAGATTCTTTTTCCACCGGGCAAATTCAGCTTTTTAAGGCATTCTTTTCCTCATTGGCTTTTTGGGCCTCTTTTGCCATTTGAGTTAATCTATTTTTTAAGGTGTTATTTTCTTCAGTCCGGTTGTTGACTCTTTTTTCATGATTTTCTCGCATCATTCTCATTTCTCTTCCCAATTTTTCCTCCACTTCTCTCATTTGGTTTTCAAAATCCTTCTTAAGCTCCTCTATGTCCTGTAACAAGTTTACATTTTTCTTGGAGGCTTTTGGTGCAGGAGTTCTGACTGTGTTGTCTTCCTCCTGGTCCATGCTTTGATCCTTTTTGTCCACCAAAAAAGGAATCTAAAGTTGGATGGCTGTGCTTGCTTTGCTTCCTTTGCCTGCTCATGTCACCCATCAATTACTTGACTTTGGGGCTCCACAGAACTCTGCTTTCAGAAGGGAGAGCTTTGTCCCAAATCACTGGGGTTTTTGCAGCTGCCAGAGCTATTAGGAGGCCGCTGTCTCTGCAGCCCCCACCAGATTTGGCTTACTGGTCACACACCTCAGGACCACCATCCAAGACCACAATCCTGACCTAGGCAGGTTAAGGCAAGAGCACTTAGCCTCTGAATGGTTGCTTGGTCCCCCTGCAATGTGCAGGCTGGGAGCTCTAAAGCAGCCATGTGGAGGCGGCTGCAGGGGCCACTTCCGCTGCTTTCTTGCTCTGGGGGCAGATGGCCAGACCCACTCTTCTCCCCCAAATTTAGCTGAGTTCCACTGACCTTTCACTTTGTCCTTGGCTCTTATGGGTTGATAATTCTGGAAACTGCTGCTGCTGGTGATCCACTCTCCTGAAAGCTCGTTCCATGGCTTGTCCTGGCCGCCCTGGGGCTAAAGCCACAGGTTCATGCAGGCTAGGAGCTGAAACCCAGCATGCTGTGATGAACCCTTCCCGTCCGTCTGCCGGGCTGCCTTCCGCAGAAGAATTGTTTCTCTATCATTTTGTGGATTTGGGAGCTCTAAAGTTTGTTTAGAGTCATATTTTATAGGTATTTGAGGTGGTTATGGGGAGAGTTCATGGAGTTCTCCTGCTTCTATGCCACCATCTTGACTCTACCCCTCAGTACAAATTCATTACTAGGAAGCTAGGTGGTATAAAGGATTGGGCTTAGATTCAGGATCTGAGTTCAAATCCAGCCTCAGACACTTACTAGCTGGGTTACCTAGGCAAATCACTTAACTAGCCTGCTTCAGTTTCCCCAACAGTAAAATGAGAATAATAACAGCGCCAACTCCCAGGGTTACTGAGATGATCAAACAAGATAATAACTGTAAAGCATTACAGTGTCTGGCACATAGTAAGAGCTATTTAAATGTTAGTTATCATCTTCATCATCATCATCATCATCATTATTATTATTATTATTATTATTATTATCATAGCAGAATAGAATCTAGTGAGTTTGGGTACTTCAGTGCCAGTCCTAAACCATTTAGGGAACTCTTTACCCCAGAAAAGAACTCCACAAGCAAAGAAAGGCTGTGGGTCACTCTCTGTGCCACCATATAACACCTTGGCTTTCTTTACCAGTAAGCCTTTAGGTCAGTGAGGTGCCACTGCTGACACCAAGGATCCCCACCTCAGTATATACAGAGTGGCTGATGTAGAGTTGAGGAAATAGCAATGCACTTAGAGGTTATCCTCTCTCAGACACCGATTATGTGGCTATGATCAAACCATTTAATCTCTGGATTTTAGTCTTCTTATTAGGGCTAATACCACCTACCTCTTTGGGTTCTTCTGAAACTAAAATGAGAAAATGTATTCAAAGTGTTTTACAAATATTAAAGTGAATGAATGAATGGATAAAAAGCATTTATTAAGCACTTAGCATGTGCCAGGCACTATGCTAAGAACTAGGAACACAAATACAAAAGTGTGAGTCCTTACCCTTAAGGAATTTAAATTCTAATAAGGGGAGATCACAAATATAAAGTGGGAAAAGAGTTTTCATGGGCAGTTAAAAGAATGAAGGTTTGTTCCACAGAGATATTGCTGATATGTCCTTCCCCAAAGCAGAGGTAGTAATGATGCAATTACTGTCCCTAAAGCAAGTAAAAAGGAGTGGAGCAGGGTCTGAGACCCAAAGCAGCAAAGCAGATGGTAAAATGTCCAGGGAAATACCATGAGATGTGAATTATCATCTGGTCTGGAGCAGGCTAGATATTGTGACCCAAATGAGTCTGTATTCACTCAGCAATCAAGATAGCTCAGGTCCAGGAAAGCAGAACCTCTAAACACCTAGGCAGGGTAAGGGCTACGTATACAAAAACATGCAAACTCATTTCATACATTTACCTGTGCAAAACAGTAAATCTGTTGCTTTCACATACATGAATATGAAAATAAATTTCAAAACTAAATATCCTTTTTTCCTCCCTAATTTTCCACACTCCCACCAAACTGGAAGTGAATTCTACCTCAGCTGATTTCAAAGCACTTTATATTACTTTTACAAGCACATATAGCTCTAACATTCACTTAACTACGTATGTTATACTATGAAAGTGGGAAAAGATAAAACACAAGAGTATAAATGATAACATAGCCATCATCCTACTTTATCTTATTGAAAAAGGATATATAATATAATATTAGGGCAAAATATCTTCTAAAACTACTTTGAATGAAGCTGGATATAAATAAAAAACAATGAACTTTAAAATATCTGAGAACCTTGAGAAAACTGAGAATTTTCAGATAAGTCATTTGATGTGGAAACATTAAGCAATATTAAATCTACAGTTCATTTTCCCATGGCAATCCTCTTTTTTATTTCAACTATCATCCCTCCACTCAAGAGTCACAGTTTAAAGCTATATTATTAAAGCTGAGAGTAAAAACTATGTGAGGAACTTTTTGTTCTATCAGTTATGATCTAGCACATTTAATGGAATTAAGTACAGATCTATCTTATTTCAAATTCTGGCTTATAATTAAGTTTGACCTAATTAGACTTTTTAAAAATAAAAAAAGAGTTAAAGTAAAATAACTTAAATTCTCTCAAGAAGGTCACTGACATTCTAAGAGTCTTTGATAAGACTTTTTTTTAATTTAACACATCATTAACCATGCATTTAAATACCACTGGATTTGAGGATGGAAAGAGGCTTAGCAATCATCTAGTTCAATGACTTCACTCTATAAATCATGAATGTTCATCATTATATTGTAAGAAATGACAAAGTGGATAATTTAGGAAAAACCCGGGAAGACTTATAAGAACTGATACAAAGTTAAGTGAGGAAAACCAAGAGAATATTACACACAGTAATAGTAATGACAATTGTAAATAAATAATTGTAATGACAACCAACTGTGAAAGACTTAGCTACTTTGATCAATACAATGATCCATGACAACTCCAAAGGACTCATGAAGAAAAATGCTACCCAAAGAGAGAACTGATAAACTCTGAGTGCAGATTAAAGCATATTTTTTCCACTTTTTCTTCTTCCTTTCTTTTTTTTTTTGGCAATATGGCTAATGTGGAAATATGCTTTGTATGACCTCATATGAATAAGGGGAATCATATTTCTTGCCTTCTAAATGGGTGGGGGAGGGGTAAAAGGATGAAGAGAATTTTGAGATGAAAATAAAAGACTTTATTAAAAGGAGAAAAAAACTTTATTCAATTCTTTCATCTTTTTTTCTACTTTCTCTTTCTGTTAGATTTGTTAAGGTCTGAAAGTGTTACACTGAAAACTCCCATTGATACAGTTTTACTATTTTCCCCTGCAATTTAATTAACTTTTCTTTTGAGTATTTAGATGCTATGACAATCAATGTCTAGTACTGAGTTTGGATTTATTATCAATGGTTCCTTTAAGCATAATGGAGTATCTTGTGGAAGCATATTTAAAAAAACTACCTTCTCTATTTCAAATAAAAATATTAATAGGTATTTTTGTATCTTAATTCTTTCCAGATTTGCCAACTTATAAAAGTTTGTAAAAGGGCAAAAATAAAAGCTAGGTCCATAGAAAAAGAAAAGGTAGAAACCAAACTTATAACATTAACAACTACAACAAAATGCTAGTCTAATTAAGATTACTGTCTTCACTATCCCCTGAAGTGATGAGAATTATAATTCCCCTATGTGTGGTACCCTCTTTCACCATTCTAAAGAAATTAAGGTATTAACTTATTGGTCAATGAAAAGGTCTTTCTGATTATTCTAGAAAAACACTGGGCAAATCATTCTGACTCTACAAGCCTCAGTTTTCTCATTGGTATAATGAAGAAATTAGAATAGAAGGTCTCTAAAAGAGACCTTAAAAAGTCTAAATCCTATGATTTATGATCTTATTGTTTGTTTCTTCTTTCACTAAGCACTATGCTAAAGAAGGTTTCTAGTTCACTGAGATTCCAATGAATTATATGAGGTAGCTATAATATAGTTATGAATTAATTTTTATTCAATTTTGTTTCAGTGGAAGGTGGGTATTACAGACATAGATAAAAATAAATGCATTAATGAAAGCAATATCAGTCCTCTTTGAGGTAAAATGGCAAAATCTGTTTTTAAACTTTTAGAAAAATATGATTAATGTTATATTTCATCCTTTCAATATTTTTAAAAAGACTATTTTCTATTTTTGGCTATAAATTTTACTATGTCATACTGAATCAGTAATTAAAATTACAAATACAATAATGTATCAATGGCTTTTTTCACCTTACAATGTAAATAATAAAAGAATGATACACTAAATATCTTTAGATAAAACATTATGTGCAGCAGATAGCTAATTTCATGGGAATAGGGATGTGAAGCTCAAATAATTCTGGGTAATTAATTTCTCTGAGCTTCATTCTCCTCATCTCTAAAATGGAGGACAATGGGGTTGTGAAGAAAATGTCTTTAAAAACTATAAAGTGCTACATAATCATATATATTCAAATAGAGAAATATAAATAAATAGGGGATGAAGAAGATGAATTCTAAAGAGATTCAATGCAATCACAGCTCAAGTGTTAGTGTGAATAATGACCAACTACTCAATTGGAATGTTAAACAATCAACTAAATGAAGACACAGCAGGATTTTGAGATCTTTCAGTCAGGCTTTGGTTTTAAGGCAGCAGTGAGATCATAAATTATGAAGTTCCATTCTCTATGAGTATGAATATACATCTAACAAAGCACTAGGAATACTCTATAATGAAGAGCACAGAATCATTGTACTTGGAGCTGAAAGAGATCTTAGACAGTCTAATTTAACCATCTCTAATCTGATTCAATAAGTAGTTATTAAATGCCTCTTACGTACAAATCACTGTGCTAAATGCTAGGGATTATTATATAATATTGTTGTAACTGTTATCATCATCATCATCATTATTATTATTATAGCTATTGTTTATATAGCACTTATTATGGAATAGGCACCGTAATTAATACTTTATAATTACTATTTCAATTGATCCTCGTAATAACCCTGTGAGTTAAGTGCTATTATTATCATCATTTTAGAGAGGAGGAAACTGAGGCAAACAGAATTTAAGTGACTTGTCCAGCATTACCCAGCTAGTAATTGTCGGAAGGCTGATTTGAATTCTTGACATCTGATTTTACAAGAAAGGCCGGCTAAGGAAGAAATGCTGGCTGCTCTAGGTGTACCCCCTTCTGCTCCTGGATGGTGGCATTAAGCAGGACGTCATCCTTAAGCCCAACACAGATCAAGCAGGACTTTTTGGAACCAGTTTTGCCATTCAAATGCCAAGGAAGCATGCACTTAGACTTGGTCAAAGGAGGCTGTATTGTATGGTGGTGTCAACACATCTCCACTGCAGATGGTCAGGCCATTCACAAACTTCACAGATTTGGCACTTTGGGTTCTGGGAAATTAAGTGACTTCCTGAAGCTCAAACAGCTACTAGGAGCAGCAGAGTCAGTAGTTGAACCCAGGTCATCTAACTCTGAATCTAGAGCTCTTTCTACTGCACCAGCTGTAGCCTTCCCTGATTATCATAAAGAATATTATTTTCTACTACCATACAATTTCATCTGCCATAGCATCAAATGAGCTCTTTCTCCACATAAATAAAGAAATAAAGAAAGTTGTTCATTCGCAAAACTGTGACTCACCGAGTTAAAAAATTAAGTTGTACAGATCAGAAATGTAATCATAGGAGACAAGCTCGGAGAGTTTTTCAATCACTGTGGGACTGCATCAATTTGCAGTCATGTTATATTAAAGAGAGAAAAGTCTAGGAGAGTCTCCTGGTGTCACTTCAGATTAGATTTGTTGTTGTTATCAGACTGTGCATTTTGGAGTCTTTTTTACATTTTAAAAATATTGCCTAATGTGGCTATGTGGTATGTCAGGAGATTCAGTCAACATATAACTCTCTCTGATTGTCCAGAGATTAAGAAGCTGCTCAAATTAACTTGGAAATTCAAAAATGCACTTTTCTTCTAGAACCATATTAGCATATTAGCATGAACTAACTACCTTGGAGTAATGCAATGTACAGTGACTAAAACAGAATAATTTTGAAACTGTTACACTTAATTTAAGAGTTATACAAAATTCAATTTGTGGTCTATTTCCCTTCACATTTCCCTTCACATATGTCCAGCACATAGGAGGTAACTGAAAATTTTCATTTAGTCTAGATTTTATATTAAGACTGACTTCTATAATTTCACTGAAATCTTCCTCTATCTCACAAGTATTTAGTCTTGTGTTTCACTGTTTTCTGACCACAACCTTGCATAAAAGTAACAATTTGCTAATTTAACTGATTAAATTTTAAAATGTGATGGAAGCAATGGTGCCTAAAAATACACCATTGTTCTCCATAGCCACTCATATAAGAAACAAAAATGATGGTTGGAAAACAAATGAACTAGAAAATGCTAATGAATGAATAAATATCACTGTCTATATATTATACTCAAAATCAACTTCAGAAAAAGACTTGCAAAAGATTCCATCTTTAAGTAAACTGGATAAGGAATTCTTTGTATTAAACCTGAAACTGCCAAGTGTCCCAATTTGCCTCAAATCTGCTTGCACATGATCTTCCAAGCAACACCTTCCCATTAATTATACAATTGAGTTGTGGTGGGGTGATTAGCTGCTCTAGGATGAAGTCAAAACAGGTAACACCCATGACTGCCATGGTTTAACAAATCCACATTTTTTTAACAGAAGAAAACTAAGATGATTTGAGTTTAATTCTTTTAAAAAAACATCCCTGTGAGTTGTGCATATGCAAATTATGGAAAACTTTTTAACATAAGAATAAAAATGTATGTTGTCTAAAAGGCAATGGAAAAACATAAGGTGAGTACAAGAAAGTCTGTAAGATATACCAACTTGTACATAAAAAAGGGCTATAAATGATACTGTCAAAGACATGGCTTGCTAAAAAAAAAGGCTAGCCATGTAATAAGACCATGCGCTAACACATTTACACATGGACAGCCCAAATGCTGCTCTGAAGACAATGAAATATTTTAAAAATCAGAGACAGTCCACCATAGTGTATTAGACAGATCTCCTATGAAAAAATTTATATAAAGATGTAGACAAAAACTGCACAGAATGAGAAAACACAGATGAAAACTTGTTCTAGTAAAAGAATTATTTGTACCAATTGATATCACAAACAACAAAGTGTCAAACAGTCATCCTTTTAGGAAGCCAAAAAATTTATTAACCAGTACTTTGGGTAATAAGTTTTTAAAAACAATTTTTGGGGAGCTTTGAAGTCAGAACTTGGTTTCAATCCTGCCTCTGTCATTGAAGGCACACAATGACTGTGACCAAGTCCTCTAACATACCTGGGTCTCAATTTATTCAAGAGTACGTAAGGCTGTTAGAATAATTGGCCAATTTTAAGCATATGAAAAGAAATATGATGTCCCCTGAATCCCATATGGTTCTTTCTCCTTCAGCTTTAGGGATTTTATTTTTTATAAAAAGTTGTAAGTTCAGTCACAGTTGTTTCAAGCCCCTCGTTAGGAAAATTTCTAAGATTCAGGCAAAAGTTTGGTTCTCCGAGTAAACTATCTCTAGTTGACCCAGGCTTCTTTCTTTGTAATTAAGGCAAAATTAAAGTTGCCAGAAATATTTGTGTAAAGAAACAGCAGATCATATTATAGGGTCTATGGATAAAC
Source organism: Pseudochirops cupreus (assembly GCA_028627135.1). Lineage (NCBI taxonomy): Eukaryota > Metazoa > Chordata > Mammalia > Diprotodontia > Pseudocheiridae > Pseudochirops > Pseudochirops cupreus. Next base: position 62,714,782 of record CM053581.1, on the reverse strand, counting down.
AGTCAATGTAAGGGAGGAGCTGATGAAGTCCAACTTCTTGGGACTTCCTCCAGCCTGGATGTTCCGCTCCCGAATGCCTAAGTATCTGCCTTCTTTGCCACCATTCAGTTTTACCTTTGTTGAAAAGGCACACACTTCTAGTTCTGGAATTCTCAACCTGATTAATAATTAATAACTGACAGATGATTCTGTATGCATGACTATATTTCTAGCCTAATGGGACATACTTATTGTCTGGTGTGGTTTCACTTCATCCAATGGTGTTAAACAACTTCAACACTTAGTCTAAGATCTTTTAACTAAATGACTGATTGACTGAGACTTGTTCTCACCTAGATAAGGTATTGGAGTTTAAGTGGGGCAGAATAATTTCAACCCTAGCTTTAGGTATAAAATGAGGAAACTGAATTAAATTACCACCAAGGTCCCTTCCACTTCAAAAAATGCTAATCCTATAATGACTTCTTCTTACATAATTTTTATACCTCAATCTGTCAATGAAGTGGCCTTGGGTTCTTGAAGGATATGACAGCAATGTGCAAATTCCAACAAGTTCAAACAAGATGTTGAATACGGTCCCAGCAAGAGAATACACCTAATATCTTAGAACCAGCCTTGTTAATCAATCAATCAATAAGCATTTAAGTGCTTACTATATTCAAGGCAACATGGTTCAGAGAGTTTCATCACTAATAGGCTGGTCACTTCTTTGGCTGTGACAATATATGGAAGAATCCTGTAGCAGGTGGGATTTGTATAGTTCAACCAACTTTAGTTCCTAGAAGATAGTAAACTCTTTAGGTAGGAAATAATAATAATTAACAATAATAAAGTACCTAGCATTTATATAACATATTAAAATTTACAATGCACTTTACATATATCATATATTTTGACTGTGACAACAGCTTTTTTGCAGATGATGTAATTTAGACTGAGAGGGTAAGATGACCTATCCAGGCACCATTCACAGCTTGTAAATATCTGAGCATAATCTCTGGTCTTCCTGATTCCAAGTACAAAACTCTATGTAGTATCACAGAAACTGGTGAAGATATTTTTCCCCAATTGCCTGTTTCCCTTCTAATCTTTCCTATATTAGCTTTGTTTCTGCAAAAACTTATAACTGTATTAAAATTGTTCATCTTATCTTGTGTGAACCTCTAATTCATGAATTCTTACCTTGCACATATATCCAAAAGCAATTTCTTCCTTGCTCCTCTAATTTATTATGCTCTGAACTTTTATACTGATGCCACGTATCAATTTGGAGCCTTTTCTTGTCATACTAAGTGACATTGTTCTAAAACTAATTTCTGTCAGATTATTTTCCAGCTTTCCAAGCAGTTTGTGTCAAATAGTGAGAACTTTCCGTGGTAACTGATGGTGGTCTTTGGATATATCCAAACTATATAACTATGTTACTACGCTTGTTTGCTTTGGTATGTTATATATATATAATCTGCCCAATAGAACAACTTCAATTTTTTTAACCTCGGACAAATCCTATATCCACTGCGCCACCTAGTTGCCCTTCATTAGTATAGTGCTGAACAAATAAATTTAGGTAGTATTGCATTTTTTTTAATTTGGTTCCACCTACTCATGAACAGTAACTTTTCTCCACTATTTAGGTCTATCTATATTTCTATACAAAGTATTTTCTCTAAAGATATATTAACCTATCTATGTACATGGCAAGTAGATAGGTACACTTCTTCCTTCATATTGAAGGATACAGTTTTCTCTGTTTCCCAATTAACAAGCATTTATTTAATCTCCTTTCCACCACCCCCACCCCCCACACACATACATACATACCCACTGAGAAAGAAAAAAAAGAAAACCTTTGTAAACAAATATGGATAGTCCGGGGGGGGGAGGGGAAATCTCTGTATTTAACATGTCAAAAAATGCATGTCTATTTGTCATTTCAAGTTCATCACTTCTCTGTCAAGAAACAGGCAACAGATTTCATCATTAGTCCTCTAGAATCATGTTTGATCATTACATTGATCAGTGTATTTAAATCTTTCATACATTGATCAGTGTATTTAAATCTTTCAAAGTTGTTTGTCCTTACAATGTTTTTATTGCATAAATTTTTCTGGTTCTACTCATTATACACTTATAGGAACTGTATCTGTTCATAAATGTTTGTATAAATTGATTTCTCTTCATGTTCCCTGGTAACTGTACCCTTCATTATTTCTTACAGCAAATTTGTTCAGCCACTGCTCAATGAATAAACATTCCCTTAGTTTCCAGTTCTTTGCCAACATACACACATCCAAATGCAAACAAACAAACCTGCTATAAATACTGCTATGCTTATGGGTCTTTTTCCTCTTTCTTTGATCTTTTTGAGGTAAAGACCTACCAGAACTTTTCACAACAATAGTACTAATAATTAGTATTTACAAAGTATCTACTGTTATACTAAGAGCTTTATAAATATCATCATTCATGAGCCTTACAACAACCCTGGGAGATAGATGCTATTATTATCAACGTTGTACCGTTGAGAAATATAAGGCGAAGAGAGATTATATGATTAGCCCCAGGTCACACAGGAAGTGTCTGAGGCATGATTTGGTCTCTGGTTTTCCTATCCACCATACCACCACACCAGCTGCCTCTAAATCATCTGGTTAAAGGGTATACAGGATGCATTCTGGGTTAAAGGATGGACATAGTCTGCTAACTTGGGATGCATAGTTCCAAACTGCTTTCCTGAATGTTTTATCCAAATGATAACTCTACCAACAGTTCATTATTGTGCCTGTTTTCCTGTCACCTCTCCAACAACAATCATTTTATTTTTTTCCCCATCTTTCTCAAACTAGTGAGTATAAAATGGAACCACAGAATGCCTTTAATTTGCATTTCTCTAATTATTAGGGATTTGGAACTTTTTTAATATTGATGTCTTGGATTTCTTCCCTTTAAAACTTCCTGTTAGTATATCCTTTGACCTATAGAGTTGTTTTGCCATGCACCTCATCTTATGGAAAAAATGGATCATAGAATTTAGATCTGAAAGCAACCTTAGAATCACAGATCTATAGTTAGGAACACTTCAGAAGTGTTAGAGGTAAAAGCTCTTGCTCAACAGAGGAAGAAAATGAAGCACAGGGATGTATATTGACTTGCCCCAGGTGATGCAGCTCATTAAGTGGCAGAAACAGGACCATCAAAAATCCTAATCTGCTTCCAAACTCAGTGATTTCATCACCACCCCTGTCCCTTAGAACATTGAAATAAAAGAGCAAATATGCCTATATGGCTATTTTTTGTCTAGGGAGTTCAGGCCCTATGAGAACGGGGTCCCGGTTTCTTTTTACATACTTCCTGCAATTTCTTTAAGGAAACCAAGCACTACACATGATCAGATTCACAAAAAAAATTAGCCAAAAGCATTATTTTGTGTTTGGATGGACATACAGAAATAGTGTGCTTCAAGCACTTGAACTGGGAATCTAGTTCCAACACAGTGGAAGATCACTCTGGGAGACCACTAGCAAAGTCTAATCCTGGGTTATCTTGAGACAGGGAAGGGAGAAATAGGTGAATCTTATTTCTGCTATTTTTATGAGAACCATGTGTTGTGAAGCTTTCCCTATTATTATCCTAATTGTTAATGTTCTCTCTCTCTCTCTCTCTCTCTCTCTCTTTCCAAATTATCTGCCTTTTCTTATCCACGACTGCTCCTTCAAGGCAAAGATCGATCATTTTATTTTTGTGTCTATGTCCATATTGCCTAACACAATACCTTCTACATAGTAGGCACTTAATAAATGTTTAGTGAAATGAATTAAACATTAAATAGCTATAGACACAGTTATTAGTATTATTAAACACTGATAAATAGAAAAAATCAAACAATAGCAAACATCAAATACATCAAAAAGCACTACTAAAGAGTCTGGGGCATAAATTATGGATTATTACTCTTCGATTTAACAACAACAAAAACACAACCATAGTATTTATTTAGTTCCTTTAACAGAAAGTGTGCAGTGAATAAAACAATCAACAATCAAAAAAACAAGCATTAAATGCTTCCTAAGTGTCTGGTACTATACTAAGTTCTAGAGATACAAAGTTTATGTAAAGAGGATTTTGTTAGCCTTGGTAGTTTAGTTTCTCAGGATCCACAGCCATGGTAACGTCTAGTTTCCAGGTGTTACATAATAACTCTCAGAACAGGAATGCATGTACCTGCCTCAACCAGCCCCCACGGAGGCACAAGGGGATTTAGGGGAGAACACAAGCTGTGCCTGTCTCGATCCATCCTAAGGAGGCATGGGGTAGCTGTCCCCCTTTTTGCCAGACCCTGCGAGAAGGATGATTAGAGAGTGTTGTAGGAGTTAGTGCTCCCATTATCAGCAACCTTTCTGAGAAGATTAGACTAGAATAAAGCTGATGATTAACCCCTCCAAAGGTGTCTGCCTATCTGATCACATCAAGAGTGTTAGAGCCTAGAGTCCCAAACCTCCCTTGCCTCCTGTGTGTTATTTGTGAAACAGAAAGAAAAAAACAAAAACAGGACCCATCCTCTAGAGGCTTACATTCTAACAGGAGAGGACATATATAAATAAGAATATGCAAGATAAATACAGAATAAATGGTAACCTTAAAGGGATAGCAAACTGGAGAGGGCACGAAAGGTTTCTTGGAAAAAGATGTTTCTGGAGCTGAATCTTAAAGGAAAAACAAACACTTGAATTGCAATGAGGCTAACACCAAGAATCAAAAAAAGTTATATAAGCTGACAGTCTCATGATGCAATACATTAAAAATTCTCTGTACTATTGACTGCCTGGAGCTGATGCTTCCTCGTTAAATACAGAGCAGTTCAATTAATAGCTCTTCAATATACAATTTAATTTTTCTTTCATCTTGATCTGCAGCCCAGCTTAAACTGGGGAATGCTAAAACAGATGTATTTTGAATATTGAAGCAAGTCCTTATAAATAAACCTATCAAGCTTATAATGATTTCTGTCATAACATGACAAAATAGATAACCTGAATGCTGATGACTTATGCTTGGGCATCATTTTTCTAACAACATGAAAGCAGAGGTTTTTTTTTTTAAGGTTTTCTGATAATAACTTTTTTGAATCATCTCTGAATGACGTGTTTCTGTTTGAGAAAAGTTTAGTCCTTTTTTCTAGGTGATGATGGTTCAGAAAGAAGAAAAATTGCTATTCTGCTACTTGCATGTAGAGGAAAGACATGTAACTTATAAATGAATTATGAAGGTCTTACCCTTGGAAAGACATACATATTTCATCATAACTGCTATCCATAACATTTTTCCACATACAGTATTTATATTTGTACACAATTATTCAGATTTTTATCTCAGTAAGCATGTACTTTCATAAGCAAATAGCGTACTTTCCTTTAACCTATAAGGCATAAGAAAAATGCACACAGAAGGTACTCCAAAGTGAACCAGCACTATAGGAAACTATTATATTTACAAAGAAATACTGTGAATCAAATGATTTCTCAAAGGTATACAATACCACATTCAAAATGGCTAGATGTGCTGTTCATCAGAGAAGGGAACATTTCACTTTGGACTAGAGGCATTTTCTGCTATTGAAACACATTCATAACAATATACTTGACAACATTTAATGCCTTGGGAAGAAGCATTGTAATGACGACCTAGCTGGCTAACAATCACCAAGAGTTGTTTGAAAGGAACAGACTACTGCTTAAGTGAATAAAAGTGTCAGCAGAGACAAGCTAACACCAAATTGGTTTTAGATAGTCATTCAAGTTTCTGCTTTGAAAATGCAAAGTAATATTCACTCTAAATACCAATCTATGGTTAAAATTATCATCATATCAAAAAAAGAATAAAGGGATTTATTTTAAATTTAGTGTTAGATGTCAAAAAGTTTCATTTTCACATCAGACTATAGACTTTTTCAAATGTAAATGTAATTTTAAAATAAATTAAATACTTTGGCTTTTATGATTTATAGATGACAATTTTATTCAAAAGTAAATACTTTTTGTTGACAGTAACTAAGGTTAGAATTTGTTGCCAGAAAACAAGAAATAAACTGAATAATTCAAGATGTTTCATATTGTTTAAACAGATTAATTCTCTAGTAATAAAATATTGGAATGACTATTTATACTGCATTATGATTTATTAAAACATTTTCCTCCCAACAATGCCGAGACAGGTTAAGGGATAAAATATTAAACCTATTTTACCAAATTAAAATCTGAGGCCGAGATAACATAAATAGTATAGAGGAAAGAACACTGATTCAACTGGACCAAATGCCATATGCTTTTCAGTAGACTTTTACATATAATTCCAAATTGCTTTCCAGAAATACAACTCCAACAGTGCAACAATGTACCTGTTTTGTCACGGTCCCACCAACATTTGTCATTTGGGGTTTTGTTTTTGTTTTGGGGTTTTTTTTCCATTTGTCATTCTGTCCTACCCCAAGGAAATCACAGAGAGAGGAAACAACTTAATACAGACAAGAATATTTATAACACTTTTTTGTAGTCTCACACAGAAATTGAAACTAACAGGATGCCCATCAATTGGTGAATGGCTGAAAAAGTTGTGGTAAATGAATGTAATAAAATACAACCATGCTGTAAGAAATGAGGAAAGAGACAATTTCAAAGAAAACACAGAAAGACTTGTATGAACTAATGCAGAGTGAAGTGAGAAAAACTGAGTAATTGGTTGTACTATAACATTAATAGTATAAAAAAATTTTAGGACTTGCATATACTGATGAGGAATGAAATTAGGAAAACCAGAAGAACAATTTATAAAAAAACAACACTGCAAAAACAAATTTTGAAAACTGGAAGAACTCTAATCAGTGTAATGAACACCAATCATTCCAGAAAACTGATGATAAAACGTGCTCTCCACCTCTTGATAGAGAAGTTATGGACTCGGGGCACAGCATGAGATAGATAACTAGATAGTTAGATAGCTAGATAGATAGACAGACAGATAGATGGATACAGATATATATATATGCATACATAAACAAAGATATGTATTATATGTATATCTACCTATTCACACACACACACACACACACACACACACATGCACACACACAGAGAATCAGAAGACACAGATTCATTGTCACTGGCTAGGGATATAGCCTTAAGCAGGTTTTTTCCCTCCCCTGGCCTCAGTTGCTGCATGTTCAGTAAGCTTCAGAGTCAGAAACTAAATCGGGTTTTCTTACTTTGAGTGACAATGCTCTCTATACCATACCATTCTGTCTGTTAAGATAAAACAGAAATAAGTGTATATATACAGTGCACACAAGCAGAAAATGCTTAAAAATCAGCACTAGTGAGCTAGTCCACATTTTATTTTTACCACTTTTCTTCTTTTGTTATAATTCTACTCATAAGTCTTTTGTAGTAAATTAAACAAAAGTGATGAGAGTTTTTAATTGTCAGAGAGATGTCATTTGGCATTTATAGTAATTAACTAGTCATTACTTCAAGTATGTACATTAATTGGTGTGTTCAGGAAATCTGCAACATTGCAAAATTAAAAATAAACATAACTAAGATACAACTCATAATCTGCAGCTACAATTGAAGAGTTCGAAAATGTATTTCTTCCTATTACATTTTATTAGCTACAGTACACATTAAATGGAGTGTGCTATGACTAGCTTCCTAAACACCTACATTTTAAAAGCTAATTACATAAATTAATTAGCAATAAACACATACATTTCTGCTTTTATTTGTAATACCTCCATATTAAATCTGACAGAATGAATAAGCAGATCATGAAATAACCACGTGTTTTTCTAACGGTCATGATTCTTAATAAATATGCAGGTTTTCTGTCATTTTGAGTACATGTCAAAATACGTTTTCATAGTCAAGCGTCTCCCATAGAGTTATTAAACACATCCCTCTGGTCAAAAGTACTTTGGGAATTCAATTGCCACAAAAACACTTTCATATGATCTTAAATTACTTTATTTTTCATGGGAAATATTTGTTAATTCAAGCTAATAATTACTGTCTAAGAGAGACAAAACAATAACACATAGAAGAGTGAATTTTGGCACAGTGGATATAGTGCTGTGCCTGGAGTCAGGATAACCGGAGTTCAAATCTAGCCTCAGACATTCAGTAGCTTTGTGACCTTCAGCAAGTCTCTTAATGTCTATTTGCCTCAGTTTCCTCATCTGTAAAATGAGATAATGGTAGTATCTACCTCCCAGGGTTGTTGTGAGGATCAAATGAGGTAATAACTGTAAAGTGCTTAGTACAAAACTTGGGGAGTAATAAGAATTCAGTAAATGTTGGTTGTTATTATCACTATTATTATTATTAAAATAAATAGAAAACACAAAAATCATACCAAGAAAACTCAATTCAAAAATTATTTATTAAAAATCGACTATAAAAAAGTATAGGGAGCTAACCTCAAAGTCAATGCTGGAGGCAACATGGAGAAGTAGGGAGAAAAAAAGTAGCTTTGAACTTGGGTCCAGTAGACCTAGCTAGTATCTTATCTTTGTTATGAACTGTGGTAATTTTAGGCATGTAATTCCCTCTCTTTGAACCTTGGTTTCCTTCTCTAAAGAAAATGAGGAGACAGCATTAAATTATCTCTACAATATCTTCCAATTCTGAAATTGTATAATCCTGTGGAACCATTGCTACTGAGAAAGAAGAGGGATCTCTATAAAGGGTTCTCAAATGCATCTAGTTTATACTTAAATGAATTTTAAAAAAACAAACCAAAATCCAAGAATATCATCTGTTCCTAATCAACACAGAAAAAGGAAAATAATAATAGCTCATTTTTACAGCATTTCAAGGCTTACAAAATGCTTTATGTAGCTTTATTTTCTCTCATCTGATTCGCCTCATGAGATAGGTAATATCATGGATGAAAGATATGAGGTTTAAGAAAAATGGCTCCAAAGGCCACATAGTAAATGACATAAGCAGTATTTGAACCAAAGTCTTCTGACTTCAGGTTCAGTTTTCTTTCTATCAGGATCAAAAGGAAGAGATCACTAGCACATACTCAGGATCTGTAAGCATGACAATGTAATCCAATTCAGGAATAATTTATCAGAACACCTCATAATTCCAGGCTAGATATCCCAGGAAATACAATATCACAGGTCTACCACTTAAGGCTTCTAATAGAATAGGGAGGAATAGCACATGTACATAAATTAAAATGAGAACTACTGTGTTATCATGAAAAGGGTCCTAGATTTGTAGTAGAGGTTCCAGGCCATTTATCTTTGGGACAGCTATTTAACTTTTCTAGTCCTGTTACTGTTTTTTAAATTTTTTAAAATTTTGTTATTTTGGACTTAGCAATCGCCAAGTAAAAAGAGCACTTCCATATACACTGCAGATCAGTAGAGTATTGTACATATGGAAATATGAATTACTGTTAAGTAGAACTTTCTTTTCTTTTAAGATATATAATAAATTCCACCTGCAACTTTCAAAGCTGCCCTATTTTTCTGTCATTCCTTTTGACCTTTCTTCTGTTCTCTTTTTTGGAATGGAGAAGTGAAAGCCCTATTCCTAACCTGTCTCTCCTGCCCATACCTAACCCTCCATCTCTTCTATTCTATTCAACTGAATTTCCAAAATACTTTTCATAAAAGGGTTATGTTTGATAACTCTTGGGGAGATTCTTAACATTAAAATAAGTATTCCTAATCTTCTTTCAATTTCTGTCTCTGGACAAGAAACTAAATTTTCTTAAATTCATCCATTAGGGACTGTAAAAAGAAGAAGGGAAGGGAAGGGAAAGAGGGGAAGCAGGAGCAAGGGAGGAAAGGTCTTATAAAAAATGTGCATAGTCAAACCAAATAAATTCCCACAAAGGTCATGTCCCAAATGTATGTCTCATTCTGCTCTGTAATAACAATTGGTCATTGCACTGATCAGAGTTTTAAGCATTTCAAAATATTTTTTAATGTATAAATTGTTCTCCTGGCTCTGCCATTCATTCTACATCAGGTCATATCTAGGCTTATTTCCATGTATGTTATAGACTAAATAATCACTGTAGTTCTTTATGATTCTAAATCTTAGGATTCTATAACAGGATTCCCTTTCACAAATGGAAGGAGTTATTTCTGGCTGAGCAGATCAGAAAAAAACTCCATGGAAAAAGCCACAGTTCCATGGGATGTGAAGCCGGAGCAGTGAGTAGAAGTAACAGGCAGAGCACAGGACTGAGTCAGAAGAGAGCATCACAGGTGTGCAGACAGAAAAAAACTCGAAGGTTACCTCATCCAACACCTGAACAAAAATCCCTTCTACAAAATACTTCTCCCCACTTCTTTGCTGATGTGGAGGACTAAGGGTGCGAAATGCTACATTACATCAGCCTTTTTTGATAAGTTACTTAGTTTTCTTGAACTGGTTTTCCCCCTCTTTCATGCTTTATTAATTAACAATGGTTCTCTGGTAGAGAAGGCACAAGGGAAACAAAGTAAAATGAAGGTGATTTAAAAACAAAAGATATCCATACTTTTTTTTTAATCTCTTCTACATCATTCAAGATATCACCTCAACCTTGGTTAAAGAATTCTCGGGAGTGGAAAGCCACTCTTTCCTGAGGCCATCTATTCTATTTTTTGGAAAACTCACAGCTTTAGTAAGGTTTTCCTTATTTCATGCCTAAATCTGGTTGTCTACAACTTAAACTTATTGTTATTACTTCTGTTCTCTGAGACTAGGCAAAACAAACTAATCCCTTTTCCTCTTGACAAGCCTTCAAATACTTGAAAATTACTTTCATATTTCCTTAAGTATTCTCAAGGTTAAACAACACAAGTTCCATCAACTGATCTTCATGCTATTTCTTATATAACATCTAAGTGCTTCACCATCCTGGTCTCTTCTGGCTGCCTTCTTGATTATCAGTAAAGCTTCCTAAAATATGGCATTCAGAACTGAACACAACACCTCAGAACTGGTATGACCAAGACCAAGTACCAAAGGATTATGATCTCCCTAACTTAGTTACTGCTCCTTCTTCTGCCCTCTGAGACCAGGAAGAACAAGCCTACCCATTCTTTAACATAGCCCAAACTCACATTATTTTTCTTGGTTGCCATATCACACTTTTGGCTCATACTGAGTTTGCAGCCCACAAATTTATCAATCCATCAATAAATGGTTATCACAACTTCACAGCATCTAATACATGTTCTCAATGTCTACTGTGAGTGTATTTATATTGTAAAACTTAAGTAGTTTTAGAAATAAAGGAAAGAATATTTCATTTGAGATTTGGTTTCAAGTTCCAACACTGTATGACTGCATGACTGCCAGTCTCAATTCTCTCCTCTGCAAAATGTGAGTAGGAGGGGGAAAGGTGTTAGTCTAATCTCCAAGGTCCTTTCAAACTCCTAAGATTTTATATAGCAAAGATGCAAGGATGGGTTATCACAGGCTCCCTCTTGGAAATAAAGTGAATAAAAGCACAAAAGAAGCTAGAGGTTAGGGGGTCTGAAGGACAGCAGTGTGGCATACGGTTGGAAAAACTGATTAGCCTAAGTTTGAGGGCCCTGAATGCCAAAATTTGATGTTAAGACTTTATTCAGTAACTGTGGAACTGAAACAAGTCACCAAAGGGAAAAATACATAGATGAGAAGAGGACCAAGGACAGGGGCTCAGGGAACACCTGTGTTAAAAGGCAGGAAGAAGACAAACAAGTAGTGAAGAATGGTTAGAGAGACAGGAGTTTAACAATAATAATAATAATAAAATAAAATAATAATAATAACAATATTATGCCAATATGTCAAAGATCTGTAATTTCATGGGTTTGGGTTCTCCCTCCATCTATGAGAGGTCACAATATATAACTTAAATACTTTGAAAACTGCCTTAGGAGAAGAATAGTGAGTGACAAGAGTAAAGTCACAAAATTACTAATAATCAGAGGCAGAATGTGAACTCAGGTCTTCCTAACTCCAAGATGAGCACATTATCCAATACATCTCAATAGGATAATGAGGTATCACAGAAAGGAAGGGAGAAGAGGAAGCGATCAGTTGCATTCAAGCCTTTTCTTAACATTTACATTGCTTTTACATTCATTCTATCATTTACTAAAAACAAAACAACATTTTTGCCCATTGTAACAAATCGGGCATTGTATTAAATTACCAATAAGGTCAACAGAGCCATACTATAACATTGAATGTGCCACATGGCTCCTTCAACAGAAGGCAATACATTCAAAATAGACAACAGCATTTTAAGGATTAACAAGCTTGGTGCTCACAACAGCCTTTGAGCACTACTCTCCACATTCTGCAAAGGAGGACACAGACTCAGAGAGGTTATGCTAAGTGCTGGGAACACAAAGAAAAGCAAAAGACAAGTGCCCGCTCTCCAGGAACCTACAGTCCAACGAGAGACAACCTGCGAGCAACAAGAACAAACAAGATACACAACCCTAAGGATAAATCAGATTTTGCCAACAGACAGAAGGGAGAGCAGTGAAGAAAGGCTGAGAAAGGCCTCTTGTAGAAGGTGGGGCTTCATCTGAGACTTGAAGGAAGCCAGGGAAGTCAGGAGGGGGAGACCGGGAAGGAAGGGAGAAGGGAGGCACAAAAAAAGAAAAAGAGAGTTGCAGGCATGGTGGACAGCAAATGACAACGCCCCAAACAGGAGAGGAAGAGTCTTATTTGAGGAACAACAAGGAGACCTGTGTCACTAGAGTACGTGGGTGTGAGTATGTGTAAGAAGACTGGGAAGGTAGGAGGGAGTCAGGGTATGAAAGGTTTTAAAAGCTAAAAAGAAGATTTTTATATTTAATCCTGAAGGAAGTAGGGAGCAATTGGAGCCCAATGAATGTTCAGTGCTATGGTCAGTAATTTAGGAGGGAGGAAGGGAAGAAGCCATTATTATGCACCCACTATGTACCGGGCACTGTCCTAAATGCTTTATAAGAACTTCATTAACTTATCACAAGAAACCTTTGAGATAGGTACTATTATTATCCTAATTTTACAGCTGAGGAAACTGAGGCACACAGAGATGAAGCAACTTACCCAGGGTCAGAGAGCTAAGAAGTATCAGCAATATGGCCAATACTCTATCCACTGAACCACTCTGATCTTTTTGAAGATTGATTTGATAAATGAGTGGAGTTTGTAATGTAATGGAGAGAGAACTGAGGTATAAAGACCTATTAACAGGCTACTGCTGCAATAGTCCAGGCTTAAGCTGGTGAAGACCTGCTCTAGGATAATGGCAGTGTCAGAAGAGAGAAGGGGGTATATACGAGAGACTTGGTCATTGACGGGATGAGGGCAGAGAGAGCCAGTGAGGAGACAAGGACAACATCTAAGTAACTGGGAGGATGGTGGTAACACACACACACACACACACACACACACACACACACACACACTGACAGAAGATGGAAGGGTTTGGGGGAAAAGATAAATTTGGCTTGGGACATTAAATTTAAGATGTCTATGAAACATTCAGTTCAAAATGTCCAATAGGAAGTTGGAGGTGCAAGATGAGTTAAGAAGAGAGTTTAGGGCCAGACAAATCTGAGAATTACCAGTATAGGGGTAATTGCTGAATCAGTGGGAGATGATAAGATCACCAACTGATACAGCATAGAGGGAGAAGAGAAGAGAACCACAGGGGAACACGCAAGGCTAATGAATATACACCATACGAAGATCCAGCAACAGACATTGAGAAGAAATGGTCAGACAGACAGGAGTAGAGCAAGGTAAGGGCAGCATCATAAAAACCTAAAGAGAAGATGTTATGGAGGAGAAGCCAGTGATCAACGGTGTCAAAGGCCAGAGAAAGGCCATGAAGCATGAGGTTTGAGAAAAGGTCACTAGATTTGGTGGTTAAGAGATCGCTGGTATCTAGGGAGGGAGGAGTTTCATTTAAATTATGAAATCAGAAGCGAAACTACAGAGTTCAAAAGGGAGTGAAAGGAAAGGAAGTAGAGACATCGGTTGTAGACAGAAAAGAAAGAAGAGAAATCAAACAATCGCAGAAATGGATGGATCAAGTGAGGTTTTTTCTTGAGGATAGAGGTGAGATGGGCATACTAGTCACAGGGCTAGTAAATGTCAAAGTGAAGACTGGACAGCAGGTCCTCAGACTCACAAGTCTAGCATCCTTGCCAGCATACCCACAATACAATGGAAAAAACATTTGGCCTCAGACTCAAAAAATCTGAATTTCAGCTCTGCTACTTAGTAGCAGCTCCATAACCATGGGCAAATCATCTTACTTCTCTGAGCCTCCACAAAATAGGAATAGGAATACATGATTGTTGTGAGTAAAATGTTCTGTAAACTATAAAGTACAATAGAAATGTGAGCTAATATTATTTCATGCCAATACAATTAAAGATTTCCTTAAACCCTAAATCATTTCCAGCTTCCCTAAAAAACAAAGCAGTGCTAATTTGTCTCTCTATTCATTAAAAATTTTATTTTTAAATTTAAAATGGATACTTCAGCAAGTTCTTATGAATGAAAGAAAAAATACCACAAATACAACAGGGATGCTTTAAGTTATTTTTACCACCTCTTTCTAAAAATATAGAAAGGAACAAAAAACTTTTATTTCTGAATGATGTATTAACCTCTGTCTGAGGTGAATTACTAGGGTCTCAATTCAAACACAAATGACAATGTTTTTAAGCTCATTTTCCCTGTAAATAATTCCCTCAGAAATGTTAGTATCACTGTCTTCATTAGTTAGAAGCAAATGTTTGCTTTTTTAAGGTAGAGTTGACAGTGTTTGTAGTGCATTGTTTGACTACGCAATACAAAGCCAGTCACAAATAAGCAGTGAATGAATTTTTAATAGCAAATGGAATTCAGGAGTAATGCCTGCTTTCCCCTCCAGCACAATCAATCTGAAATGCATATATGCAGAGTGTTTCCATCCAGGAGAGAACATCCACCACAATAGAGGGCAAGCTGACAGATTTGGAAACCATGGCACTTTCTATAAATGGATGGGCTAATAGTAACAAGCGGCTAATGCTTAGAGGCAACAATGCTTTCTTCAGGTTTTAAAGTGTTAAGCCAAATCACAAGGTATATCATCTGAGGCAGAATTCCTTATGCTTAAGAAGTGAAATGGCCTGGAAAAAAACAAACTTGTAAACATAAGGTGATCACCTTGTGGAAAATGACAACTAAGCTGGAGAACAGAGAACTATAGACTCACAGAACTGAAAGAAATCTTAGAGTCCAATTATACCAATCCAACATCCAACCTAGAAAGTCCTATGCAGGTAGCTATCCAGCTTGTTTGTAGAACTCCAGTGATAGGGCATTTATTGTGTTAGATGGCAGCCCATTCCAATTGTTGGGTATGTCTAATAGTTAAGAAGTTGCTCTTGATGTTGAGCCAAAATTTTTCTCCCTATAACTTCCACATATTGCTTCCACATATTCCACATATTCCTTTTACAAATGACAACTTTTCAAATATCGGAAGGCAGTAATCATTTCAACCGTCCCATGCCTTTAAAGAATTCTTATATGATATGGTTTCTAGTCTCTTCATTGTACTGGTTACTATTCTCTAGATCTACTGCACCTTCAACAATTCAGCAAATAGTCAAATGTCTACAATCTGAATCAAGAAAATGTGCTAGTAGTTTCAGCCTCAAAGTCAAAGATGAAACCTACTGTGACCTCAGATAATGTATCAGTCCAACCTGTCTGGTCTTTTATTTTTTCTTTTTTTAAGCTCGGGTCTTTGATTTTACTGTTGTAGGGAACTCTCTCATGAAGAAATGCCCTCCACTGATTCATATCAGTAAATGCCTGATAACTTAATATACTTAAAAATTTGCCTGGGGCACTGAGAAACAAAGTGACTTTCCCAAGGTCAAACAGATAGTTATGTGTGAAATAGAACACTAGGACACATATCTCCCCAACTCCAAAGCTCTCTCTCAATTGCCACACTGCCTCTTAGTTCAACCCTATACCTAAACAAAAAAAAAATCTTCTCTAAAATATACCAGACAAATGGTCATCCCATCATTTGTAGAAAACATGCAGTGAGACAAAATCTTTTAATTCCCAAGGCAACCCAGTCCACTACTGGATAGCTCTAATCATTTGAAAAATTTCCTTATGTCAAACTTAAATTTGTAACGTCAATCCAGTAATCCCATTTCTGCCTTCTAGGACCAGGCAGAACAAGACTAAACTCTTTTTTCATATGACAAAATTTCAAGTGCTTTAAGATAGCTTACAAGTCTCTCCCCCAAAAACCTTTTTTAATCTTGGATAAACATCCATAGGAACCTTTGACATCAAATACAGGAATTCGTATTTTATCCTAAAGGCAGTGGAGAGTATTACTCTCTAAGTCTCAGTTTCCCCATTTGTACAAGAAGGAAGCTGGACTTCACAGTTCCTTCCAGCTGTAGCAATTAATCAACTCTAATAATGCATGATTTAAGACACTTCACCATCTTCATCCCCCTATTTGGGATGCTCTCCAGCTTATGAATATCTTTCCTAATGTGTCATTTAGTACTCAACACATTATTTTAGGAAGAAATCTGACCAGGCCAGAACTAAAAGACACAAAACCTTCCTCCCAAGAAGGGGTGGCAGGGGAGGTGGGAGCCAGAAATCACTCACTTGGTGGTTGGTTTTGGTAACTAAAGAGAAAATTATAAACTTAACATGAAACCATGTAAAAGAAATATTTTTAGAGGGAAGAAACAGTAGAATCTGAAGCTGAAATGACTGTCAGAAAGTAATTCTTTTCACTTCCACCACTGAATCATTGTCTAGCCTTTGAAATTTGTCTACAACACACTACTTAAGGAGAGGATTGATTATAAAATGAATTATTCCCTTTTGGATATCTTTAAAAAATTTCAGGTTGCATATTTGCGACTAGTTTATCAATAACTGCTTTTGAGAACACTACCATTTAACCAAACCATTCAACTGAGCAAATATTTAAGGATGAACCAAATGTAGAACATTGTGCCTAAAGTTGGAAAGTTAAAAAAAAAAAAAGCAAGATTGGTCCCTTTTTTCCTGGTAGTTATCATAGTCTAGTACAGGGTTTGACTCATCTAAAAACAACTAAAAATAATAATAATACATGCATAAAATACATATAACATAGCCTTCTTCCTTATAAGGAATTGCCACCTTCACGCTTGCTCTCTGAGTTAGCTGACTCAACCCAATTTGTGCTCATATCACCTGAACTGGGAGATTCTCAGAGAGGAATTACCACAACTTCACTAAATCTCCAATTTTCTCAAGGTTCTAGGAATAATAATTCTATTGTGGGGGAAGTATATTTCTACTACTATTATCTCGTGCTTCCTATTTAAACAAAATCAATCCATCACAATGATGACACCATTAACTCTTACAGATGAAATATTTATTCAACAAGAAGACAAAAGAAATGAAAAAGAACCCAGCATCCAATAGGAGCCAATATTCTGCCCAGAGAAATCACCTGGGCCAGAGATTGAGATTGGTAAAATGTGAGTTACCCAGCATGGGAGAACACTGAGACAACACTGAATTCCAGTCTCCAGGGAAACTGCAACTAAAGGGGAAGGAGTCAGAAAGCAGGAAATAGGGGAATATAAGGAGAAAAAAGGACTAAAATTATCCAAGATCACAGGACAAAGGAAGAAAATATCATTTCCATGGAAGAGCAGGGTAGATAGGAGAAAAAGTAAAAAGGTAAGGCTCAGTAGTGGAGGTAGCAAGATACTGAAGGAAAGATGAAATAAATAAAATTTTAAAAGACAGTGAAGAGAATCTCAAATGAGAGAAAAAGACTGATCAGATAAAGCAGTCAAAGCTCAGAACAAAGTTCTTAAAGTAATAATTCCGTGACAAGAAATAGCCTCATTCCAAATTACTGTTTTCCCTCGATGCTACTGACACTTCTACCCAACCAATTAATCAATAAGCAATTAGCCACTTGCTCTGTGCCAGGTACGATGCTAGGTGCTGGGATACAAATACAAGGAATGGAACAATCCCTGCTTCCCAGGAGCTTACATTCAAGTACGGTACAAGACAAGTATATACAGAAAAAAAAATAGAGGCACTTTTTCCTAGGCATGGGGGATGGACAATAATACAAAGGCAGATAAAGCATCATATGTGAGGGACAGAGAGAAGGTCAGTTTGGTTGAACTGCAGAGTACAAAAGAAAAAATAGTGTATGAGAACGCCAGAAATAAAAGTTCAGGGCTATGTAATAGAGGCCTTAAAAGATAAATACAGGTGTTTATATGTTAGGTACTTGGGAGCCAACAGAGCTGATTGAGTAGGGCAATGACAGAATCAAATCTCTGTTTAAGGAAAAATCATTATGACAGCAATGTAAAAGGTACACTGGTGTGGAGAGAGACTTGAAGCAGGGAGAACAATTAAGAGAGGACATAACAATCATCTGAAAAAGAGGAATGGAGAGCCTTAAGTAAGGTAATAAGCAGGCTAATACAAAGAAGGGATTAAATGTGAGAAAAGTCATGAAGTTGGAAATCATAAGATTTAACAACTAACTGTGGAGTGGAGAATAATGTCAAGTTCACAAACTTGGCAGAATATAAAAATGTGTCTTCAACAGAAATTGAAAGCAAAGTTTGTGAAAAAGGACAGCATGGTGGCCAGGGGGTGGGGTGGCATGGGGAATGAGCTCAGTGTTAGAAATACTGAGTTTGAGATATCTCTGGTATATCATTTAATAGGTGGTTGGTGGCACACTGGAACTCAGCAGAGATAATGGGGCTGGAAATACAGATCTGTGAGACTTCTATACAGAAATAATGACATTTATATAGAACTTTAACAGTCTGCCAAGTGCCTTACAAATCATATCTCATTTGAGCCTCAAAACAACCCTATGAGGTAGATACTTCATGTATTATTATCTCCATTTTACAGATTAGGAAACTAATGCTCCGAGAGTGTAAGTGATTTGCCCAAAATCACAAAAGATAACATCAGGGAAGGCACTTGAACCCAGGTGTTCCTGACTCCAAGTCCAAAAAGCACACTATCCACTAGGCCAAGCTGCCTATAATCCATCTATTGTGAATACCTTTGTGGCATCAATCTGCTAAATAAGAACCCATCAATCAAAATTAGAATGGAAAGGAGGCAAGCTATCTTGGTATTTAAGAGTGCTGCAAAAGTATGGAGCTCTAAGAAATTTTTTTAAAATAGACATGATCAATATCTACAATAATTTCTCACATTTCTATGCATAACATTTCAAGACTTACAAAATGCTTTACATAGCTTTATTTTATCTCATTTGATTCTCCCCTATGAAATGTGATCTTGCATAGCTCTCACTCAAATCAAAGTCAACTGCAAGTCATGTCATCATTTCCCTGATGCCATGGTCCTCTTCAGAAAAAAAAAAAAAAGATAAACACATTTCTATAGTAATCCATTAAATTTTACAAAGTATTTATATGTATATAATATATATATAATATATATATGTATGTATGTATAAATTATATTGATGTAGCCATGTAGTATGGATACTAAAGATAATAATAATAGATAATATCATCCATTGGTATTAATGCATATATATCCTGTTTTTATTGATCAGTGAACATGTTATTCCTCACCAGAGAAATTAAGCTCCTTCAAAGTAGGGTGTGTCTTTTTTTGTGTTTATGCCTCTAGCTCCTCAGTGCTTATTTAATGCTTATTAGTAGTTAAGTGTTTATTAAATTAAGCAATTTTCCTGGAGTCATACAACTACAAAGTAGCAGAGCTTATACTCAAAACCTGGTCTCCTCACTCCAAATCCTATGTTTCCACAATAAGGTGCAACTGTGATCATAACACACCACACACACACACACACACACAGAAATTCACCTCTTTAGATCTCCTTCAGTCTTATGATGCAATAATCTATCCATCATCAGATGGATCACCAACTTAGGCAAGATGCATGAGACTTAGTCCTATCTACAATAAATCCATTGTCCATCATTTGTGCTACCTAGGATCAATCTGCATCCCAGACTAAATGAAAGTAGTCTTTATCTCCCAAAGAAGATCTTATGTCAACTCTAAGGTTATTTCTTAGTTTAAGCTATCAATTGAATGATTATGTCTCCAAATACATTTGCTGTTGGATCAAACACAGCAATGATTAGATGACTTCTTGGGTCTGAAGAAAGCTGGAAGAATAAGCACATACAGGATCTGAGAACTGGAACAAACATAGAATTTACAATTCAACTCTCTCTTAAAAAGAGAGAAGAAAACTGAAGCCCACAGAGGGAAGGTCTTGCCTAAGGTCATATGAATTAATGGTAGAGCTTATATAAGAACCCAAGACTCCAAATCCAGTACTATTTTCATCACTCCCTGTAACCCTGAGTTACTTCTTTGTAGGTTTCTGAATTTGAAAGGCCTTCCATATACATAGAATCGTGCTGCTTGCCTGTTAGTTCCAAGGGAGCAGGAATTTTGTATCTTATCTAAATTGTATATATCCTTACTGAAAAGCATGGCATTCTTTGGCAGTAAACACTTCATATATGTTTATTCAATTGAAGACAAAGCTTTTTGTCTTTGTAACCTCAGCCCCTACACAGCAGGAACTCAATAAATGCTTGCTGACTTGAATGAAAATTCCACTGAACCTGTGTTTCATAGCAGGTGGCAGTGTCCTTTTATTGTTTCAATCCCAGTCCTGCCATGTGCTAGTTATTTTATTTCTCTAGATCTCAGCTTCTTCATTCATAACATGAGAGTTGGGCTCCCTTCAATATCTAATCATTCAGCAACTACATTAAACTCGAATCAAGGAACTGCAAAAGCCCAAGAACTCCCTTCTCCAACCTCTAAGCAAAGCAAAACTCCCCTCTTAAATATTCCCCACAGTCAAATCCAGCCCAAGGCTGGAACAACTGAAGTGACTCAGAGCTCCCTGAAAATTCACCATTACATTATCACCCAGTTCTAATTCCAATTTTTGCTTCAATCAACAAAAATCAGATCCCGAGACTGAGCTCTATGAGAGCAGGGAAGGTCTTTTGCTTCTCTTTGTATCCTTAGTGTTTAGCACGGTGCCATAGCAGGCACTTAAATAAATGGTAGCTAAGAACTCCCTGTATTCATGGTGACATGTTCAATGTTGGGAATTCACAGTTGAAAAAGTACCCAGTCCACTCAAGAAGTTTATAAGTCAAAGATCGAAAGAGAAAATTCACATTAACATAAATAACAACACAAGGTAGAATGTCACGGAAGCAAAAGGAAAAAAAATACAAAATGAAGAAAATTTGAAAAAGGACACTTATAATTGGGTTATCAGAGGAGTGTGCATGAAGCGCATAGTAACTGAACTGGACCCTGAAGGAAAAAAAGGATTTTTTAACAGAGAATTCATCCCAAATAGCCAAATTTTCAAATGCCCAGAGGCAACAGAGGGCAGAATAAGACAAAGAAACAGCAAGCAACATAGTATGAAGTGTAAAAGTAGGAAAAATGCTGAAGTACATAATGAGCCTAGAATGATAGCTTAGAGCCAGATTTTAAAGACTTGAGTGCCAAGGTCACCAATTTATAGTTTATCCCAAAAGCACATCAATTTATGAAAGACTGAAGGATTCATCTATGAAAAAAATTTATAAAATTTCAGGAAGGACAGAATACTTTAAACTGGGGGAAGGAGTAGGGAAGAAATTAGGGAAAGCATCATCTCTTTGTTTAGAATCAGAATCATAGAATTTTCAAGTTAGAATTGATGTCAAAGATCATCTAGATCAATCTTTTTATTTTACAAGATGAAATAATTGAGGCCCAGAGAAGGAAAGTGAGTTAGTGACAGGAGTTGATTCCAGAGTTCCTCATTTTTCACCCAATGTTCATTCCACTTTATAACCACTTTTCCAGCCAGTAGTCAATTGAGCAATAAAATTGCCTTGTGCTCTTACCTTGGCGTTGGTCAAAAATTATTACAGAGCATATTATATCCTTAGCAGAAACTTTGCTGCCTGCTGATTTTAAAATGCAAACAATGAAATTCATTGCAGAAGCAAAACAGGGCCAATAATATAATTACAGCACTATTCCTATGCAGTCATAGTTAATGCTATTATTTGACACTGCAAGGCTATGTTTTGTTCCCCTGAGTCTCAATGGAGACAAGGTTCACCCTAATTGGTTCCAAAGCACAACCTGCCCACAACAATCTTTCCTCAGGACCAGTGATGTTAATTTCCACACGACTGTAAACAGTGTTTGCAAACAATACAAACATGGTAATAAGAGGCGAGGTGGGTAATTAATGTGCTTACAAAGTAGCTTATTTGCATTTTTATTTAAAACGGCCTTCTTTTAAAAGCAGATCAGATTTCTCTTTGCAAAAGGAGCCTTGGTTAAAGAGTACAGCAGTAATTACTCTCTTTAGGGGTTCGTTTATGTGTCCTTTAGGGAATTAGAATGAAAAGATAAGCAGAATTATAGAGGAAATCATGTAAAATATGAAATGGACTATAAACACTTAGTGTATTTACCATAAGCTTAGTGTGCCTTCTTCATTAACAGGAATATGTTATAAGCGTACAATACATTCAAACTAATCATGAATGTATCTAAAAAGTAAAACCATCCACTTATACTTCAAGAAACTATGTGTATTATACATAATAGGCACTTAATAAATATTTGTTTAATTGGATAGCAAATCTGGAAATACTTCTTCAAAATACCACATGCCTCTATGGCAAACCAGAGAAAGACACATTCTTTGGTGGCCTGTTCCTTATTCCTAAATATTTTCCCCATAATCTGGAATCAAGATTCCCCTAATCCTTGAAAGCCTAACTCCAATAACACCTGATCCAGAGGTGATCTTGATCAACCCCCTCCCACCATCTAGAAGTGATCTTTCCCTCTTCTAATCTCAAATAACTTTATACTCCTTTTATTGTCCTATCATCCTGCCCCTAGTCCTACTAATGACTTATCATGGTGAGAAAGTTTGGATACTACACACAAATTCTGGTCAGTTAGCCCTATCTAGGTTAAAAGCCGAGTACAGATGCAGAAATGGTTCATGTGTCTATCGCCCAAGAGCTAGACCAGTAAATTTTATTTAGAGTTATTGCCAGAAGACGACGAATTTCATTAGCTTCAGCTACTCAATAAATCATCTAAGACTAAAATTAACAGTAAGAGTTGGTGTTCATGTTTCTAAAAGCATTTTCTATTTTGTTTTTACAACATCCCTATGAAATGGGGCAATTGTCATTAGCCCTATTTTGCAAAGGAGGAGACTCAACTTCATGGACATTAAATGACCTGTCCATTGCGACTAGGTTAGTATCAAACCTCTACGTTTCTTTACTCCAAATTCTACTCCATTTCCACATCTCAAATTCATCAATTCCAAAACAGAACTGATCATATTATCCAAAAAAAAAAAATCTCAACTCTCTCTACCAAACAGCATAATATAGTATTTGCCAAATACTACAGTATTGTATACTATAGTATATGGAATACGATAGTATTTGTGGAGCGTACCATCACTCTTCAAGTCTCACAGGTTCATAACCTCTCTATCCCCAACTCCTGATCTTCCTTCAACTCACATATGGAATCAGTTGCCAAATCTTGCTATTTTCTGCCTACACATCCCTTCCCTCTGATCTCTTCTAAACTCTCACATAGCCATCACTTTAATTCACATTCATCCCTTCTCACCTGAATCACTAAAATGTCCTCCTAATTGGTCTCCTTATCCCAAGTCTCTCTCCACTCCAATCCATCCTCCTCAAAGCCACCAAAGTGATTTTATTCAAACACAGATGACCATGCAATTTATCCAATGACTCTACCAACTCCCTACTGCCTCTAGTATCAAATATAAATTCCTTTGCTTAGCTTTTAAAATTATTTAAATTTGGCCTTGACCTATTCTTCCAGCTTCATCATACATTAGTCCCTTCTTGCATCCTATCAAATGAAATATTTGTAAAGCATTTAACAGTCTTTCACACGCAAGAGGCATCTAATAAAGCCCTGTTCCCTTCCTCTCTCTATAATCCAGTCAAACAGGCCTTCCTGTGCTCCTTAAACATGGCACTCTATCTCCTATCTCCACGCCTTTTACACTGGACATAGGCATGCCTGGATCACGCTCCCTTCTCACCCCTAATCTTGGAATCCTTCACTCTTTTCAAGATGTAGTTCAAGTACAAGGCTCTACCTGAGGCCTCTTCTGATTCTCCCCAACTGTTGGTGCCCTCTCTCCCTAACTACTCTGTGTTTAACTAAATTTTTTTTCTTTTGTGTTTATTCTGTAAATATTTATATATGTACTTGACACTCTCATAGAATATAGGCTCCTTGAGCAAAAATACTTTTCATTTTTTTCTTTACATTCCTAACACAGTAAATTAGATACAAATGGGCACTTAATAAAAGTATCTTGACTGATAAACAGATTGACTGATTAACTCATACTGGACAAAATACTATTAACTCCAACTGGATATCATACTTACTACTAGATGGTATAGAGGGCCTATCTTCTGTCTGAGGAAAGGAGCAAAATCATAGATCCTTGAATAAATGACATATGCAAGTATCATATAATCATTTTACTTGGTCTGCATCTATGTACATGTGCAGTTTTCAACAAACAGATTATAAAGCCTCCTAGAGAATAGAAATAAGTCTTATTGGCTTTTGTATCTCACCCAATACCCCATACAAAGTGGTTAAAAAATGATTCCCAAGTAAACAAAGGGCTAATGTGTTTTATGAGAATGAAGAGAGGAAACAGCATATAGATCTGCAGTGTGTTACACTATTGAGATTTTTTAAAATGAACTTTCAAAAGAAAGACAACACTGGAGTATTCATTTTTCATGTTCTTTTTCAGTTGTATCTTTTATTTTTATGTCAGTGAAAGAATATCAAGAAAGTAAGGGGAGATGTATTTGGTAGTTTGACTTTTCTCCAGGTTTGAGCCACAAGAGCTGACCTTTCTTTTTCTCATTAGATCAAGGGATCAAAGGATTTTAGAGCTAGAATGGACCTGAAAGACCACCTATGCCAATCCCTTAATTCTGAAAGTGAGTAAATTAATGAACATCGAGGGCAAGTGACATGCCTAAGATCCCACAGGAACTCAATAGCGCATCCAAAATTCAAATCTAATATAAAAGGTCACGTTCTGACCTTAACAGGGGCAGTAAGAGCTGAGGAACAAGTATATAGAAAGATAGGTCATCTTCACTAAGTCAGGCTACAGCAACACTCTCTAATCACTGTGATTTCCTTTTCTCTCCCTCCTGTTTGCTCTTCATTTTTATTCCCCTTTCCTTCTCTATCATCCTCCATCCTACCCTTCCTCACTGCAATGTAGCATAGCATCTCAAGTCAGAAAACCAAGGTTAAAGTCCCAGCACTGACACTTCCTAGGTCTCTAGCTATAGACAAAATTCTAATATTCATAATCTGTAAAACAATGATACTGATACCTCCCCTATATACCACATGGTAAAGAAAGCATTTCATAAACTAGAAAGCACTTTAATAATGCAAGTGATTAGCATCGTTTCTTATGCTACCTTTACACAAACTGATCTATTCTTCCTCAAAAAAAAAATTCCAAACTGAAGTTAGTTAAATGTTTCTATATATCTTGTTTTAGGTATGTGTTTCATAAAGCACTCTGCATATTAGAAAAGCCTAATAGATATTATTCACATTGTTAGTAACAATAGGATCATAGATTTGTGGCTAGAACGGCCTTCACAGGTCATCTAGCCTAACTCCCTCATGTTATAGAAAAAGTAACCAAAGCCAAGAGAGAATTAAGTAATCTAGCCAAGGTCACACAAACAGTGGACAGCAAAGCTTCAAACTAGGTTCTCTGACTACCAATTCAGAGCTCTTTTCACTGCATCACACCGCCTTCATTGAAGCCTTAATAAGCCCAGACACTTATTGTTGTTCTAAATACATATTCGCCCCTTAAAAATTACTTGTACTTTGGGTAGTATTCAAGGGATGTACCAGTGTTTTCAATGCATTTTTGGGTCCTATCTTCATTACTGATAACAGAAGTACTATGAATGGGGTAGCACACAAGAGTAAATCAGAAGAAAGAAGTTTAAATCTTGGCTCTACCTCCTACTAGCTCTATGGCTTATAACAAGGTATAATATCTTGCTGTCCCTTAGCTTTCTCATTTATAAATTGAGAACAATAATAATAATAGTTGATTACTGCAAAGTCTCTGACTCAGTTCAGCATTTGCTTCATTCATGTATCATAAATATCTAGAAGAGACCCAAGGGTATTTGATATCCACATAAAAAAATGTTCCCTATTTGAAATCAATCAATAATTATTTATTATGTACTATGTGCCAGCCACTGTGCTAAGCATCATCAACACAATAATGTAAAGAACAATCCATAAACAATGTGGCATTTTTCAGAGAAAAAATTTAGGTTTTTTTTTATGAACCTACCTAGCCTTAAATCCATTATAATCCCTCCTAAACAAAACTACTGAAACCAAATTTAAAAAAAGAAACAAAAACAAAACATTTTATTAAGCATTTGATATATCTGGATAACACATAGCTCCATAAAGTAATAAAAATAAAAAAGTTAAACAGTTCATCTTGGAGAATATTTCTCCAGCAATAACAAAATGCCCCTTGGACTCGAGTATAAAATTTTTAACATACACCATGGAAAGATAGAGGCTGATGACTTCAAACTTGAATATGGAGGTCACATTGAACCTGTGCATGAAAGAAATGCCTACAAATGTTCTCTTATAAGCAAGTAGCATTAAGAATAATAATCTCAAAAAGAAGGTAATGCTTAAACACATTAAGAGGCTAATTAGGATCTTGAAATTAAAGATCAATGGGAAGAAATGTTTTAAAGCAATTACCAACTATGCCATACTAGTTTTCTTATATACCCTTTGAACTAGAAAATGGGCCATGACAGAATGGGTAAAAGTCCTCACAAAAGTGACATAACAACTGAACACAAAGTCAATTACCCTACAACAATAAATAAAAGAAAAGTTTGCTCAGGAAAAAAAAAAGTGTGGAAAAAAAAGTCTGAGACCACGATAAACATGTCAAAAACCTGAAAAAAAAATTTTTTCACTTTGCCACACAAGAATAAAAGCCAATGTTAGGTATATGATGCTGGATTTGTTGAATGTAATTGAAAGTAGTTGCCGAGAGTCACACAGTTGAGAAGTAAATGTGGCAATATTAAAACTCAAGTCTTCCTGTCTTTAAGGGCAGTACTCTGTCCACTATGCCACCTATTGGCCGTAAAAGCAACAGCTCCCAACATGAGCCAAGAATTCACAACCCTGAGATTAAGAGTCTCATATCCTACCAACTGGTTTACATTCTAACAAGGAAAACAACATAATTAGGACTATATAAGATTCATAAATATAGACAAAAAGGAACCTTAGCAGAGAAAGCTCTCAATTAAAGGGATAAGAAAAGGTGGGCTGCACGTGAGTCTTAAAGGAATCCCAGGATTCTAAGGACAGAGGTAAGAAGGAAAAAGACTTCAAAAATCTAAGACAGCCAGCACAAAGGCAGGGCGTTGGGTGGTGGAGTTGGTATGCGAGGAGCATCAAGTTGGCTGGTCCAACTAGATTGTATACTGTGGTAAAGGAGCAAAGTGTACAAAAGCTGAAAAGTCAGAAAGAGAATAGGTTATGAAGAATTTTAAGTGTAAAAGAGCTTCACGTAAAATCCTAGAAGTAATAGGGAGTCAGCTGAACACCACTGAAAAAACGACATATTAGCTAAGGGGAGCCAAAAAAACGTGCTACCACAGGGTTGTAAGGAACAATTCACTATCCCTATCTTTCGTACCTTCTTTGCTGCCTTAAAGTCAACAAGACAAATCAAATCAACAATCAATCAATAAGCATTTATCAAGCATTAACTATGTGCCAGGCATGGTGCTAAATACCTGAGATGTAAAAAGAAGCAAAAGACCACTCTGCCCTCAAGAAATTCAGAATCTAATGGAGAAAACAATTGCAACAAAACAAATATGTACAAACAAGCTCTATATGGGAGAAACAGGAAATTATTAATAATGGGAAGGAACTAGAATTGAGGGCTTGAGGAAGGGTTCCCGTAGAAAATGGGATTTTAACTGAGACTTAAAGGAAACCAGCAGGTGAAGATAAGGAGAGAGAACATCCTAGGCATGGAGGATAGTCAGAGAAAATGGCCACAGTAGAAAGATGGTGTGTCCTGTTCATAAAACAACAAGGAGGCCAGTGTCACTGGATCAAAGGTTATATGAGGACGAGTAAAGTGGAAGAAGACTGGAAAGGCGAGGGAGTGGGGGATTTATAAAAGCTGTTGAATGCCAACAGAGCATTTTGTATTTGATTCTGAAGGTAGAAGAGTCACTGGAATTTACTGAGTGTGGAAGAGGGAAGGGTGGAGGAATTGGCAAGACTGGAAAACTATTTTAGTGGCTGAAAGGAGGATGAACTAGAAAGAGGATTAGACCTGAGGCTGGCAGATCCTACTACATGAGAGTAGAGGAAAGGACAGAAAAAAAGAAGGAATACCTGAGAGATGTTGTGAAGGAGAAATTGGCAAGTTATGGCAACAGACTGGATGGGAAGAGGGGGTAATAGGGAGGAGTCCAGGATGACACCTAGATGGAAAGCCCTAGGGAATTGGAGGAAGTCATTGCCCTCTGTTTGTCCTTCATTCTTGAAGAGAACTATGACATCAGGAAGGTGATGCCAGGACTGGCAAATGAATAGGATTTAAGTGAGGCAGTGCTATGCACAGTCTCCAGCCTTGATTTCTCCTCCAGAGCCATCTGGGTTCAGTGGCAAAATACACATCAGGATGACTGGAGAGGGCCCCAGAGGTAGTGGGAGACCTTGGCCTTTTCAACTTAAGGTCTTTCACAGGCCTCAGTTTGACTGAGGAGATGCCCATTCAGTCCTTAAATTTTGGCAAGAAATGAGGCAAAGAATGGCCTCCTTTACCTAGCAAAAAAAAAAAAGAAATCAACCTGGGAGGGGAAGACCCTCAGGATTTCTGGTCAAAACAAACAACTGCTATTTACATTCACTCTTAGTCATCAGGGCCCAAACAATGACCAAGTGGGGCTTGGTTTGGGATCTATTATTGGCCAATCAATGAGAGTCAAAGTGATTTGGGTTTAAAGCATGGTCCTTAAGAAAGAAACCTAGCCAGTAAACCCCAAGATATCTAGTGAGGTTTCAGAAAATTTACATTTCTTTGAGCAGAGCACTTACAGGTAAGGGTATGATACCCCAAGTGGAAAGGGGAAGGGAAAGAGAAGGGGAAGGGAAAGGGGAAGGGAAAATAGAAGAGAAGGGAAAAAGGAAGGAAGGAAGGAAAGAAGGAAGGAAGGAAGGAAGGAAGGAAGGAAGGAAAGAAGGAAGGAAGGAAAGAAGGAAGGAAGGAAGGAAGGAAAAAAGGAAGGAAGGAAGGAAAGAAGGAAGGAAGGAAGGAAAGAAGAAAGGAAGGAAGGAAGGAAGGAAGGAAGGAGGGAAAGAGCTATGTTGCTCAAGTAGAACTAACCAATTGAGTTCCCAGTGAGGCAGTTCCTACTAGTCACAGATTTGATGTTTGTCCTTCATTCTCAAAGAAGACCATAACAAGGTGAAGGTGATGCCATGATTTGCAAGTGAATTGGACTAAAGTGAGGGAGGGCTGTACAAAATCACCAGCCTCACTATCTCCTCAGGAAAGTAGGAGACAGGGAGGATTTATGGAGAAAGATAATGAATTCCATTATCAAGATGGATATAGATATGTTGAGTTTAAGATGTCTACTGGACATCCAGTTCAAGATATCTTAAAGGGAGCTGGAGATGTGAGACTGGGGGTCAGTAGAGATGTTGGCGCAAGATAGGTAGATTTGAGAATCATCAGCACAGAGATGGGAGATAGTGATTATAACCATGGGACCTGATGAGATTATCAAGTGAAGTAGTAAAGAAGGAGATGAGAAGAGGGGTCACAGCAGAATGCTGTGGGACACCACTGGTGAGGGGGCATGATCTGGATGACAATATAGCAAAAGAGACTGAAAAGGAGAAAGAATTTATCAAATACCTACTATGTGCCAGTCACTGTGTGTATGCTAAGTGCCCAAAATACAAAGAAAGGCAAAGAATAGTCCCTGTACTCAAGGAGCTCACAATCTAATGGGGGAGAAAACATGAAAACAAATATATACAAACGAGAAAGAGACAGGATAAATTGGAGACAATCACAGCATTAAGGGGGATCAGTAAAAAGGCTTCTTATAGAAGGTAGAAATTTAGTTGAGACCTGAAGGAAGTCAGAGAAGCCAGGAGCTGGGGATTAGGAGGGAGAGAATTCCATGCAGGGGAGGCAGCCAGTGAAATACTCCCAGAATCAGAAGATGGAGTATCTTGTGTGAGGAAGCACAAGAAGGCCAGTGTCACTAGATTGTAGAGTATGTGCAAGGAGTAAGGTGTAGAGGACTGATAAGGGGGGATGCAGCCAAGTTATAAAGGCTTTCAAACAAGTCTCAAGAGTCCATTTCTAAAACAAATAAAAGATTTTTTAAAACTTTCATCATACCTTTCTAACTTCTCAAACTATTATTCTTTATCTTCTCTCTCTTCCTCACCCAAATTCCCAGACAAAGCTCCCTATATTTAGTGTTTATACTTCCTCATTCACTTCTGAACCTTTTACAATGTGGCTTCTGGCCTCATCACTCAACTCAAAACTGTTCTCTCCCAAGTTCCCAATGATTTTTACAACACCAAGTCTTGACAGTCTATTCTAATCCTCATCATCCTTGCCTTTCATACAGCATTTAACACCACGGACTATCTTCTCCTCCTACATATTTTCTCCTCTCTGGGTTTTCATGACACTGCTTTTCTAAGTTCTCTTAATACCAATCTGATTGCTCCTCATGCTCCTGTGTTAACTCATCATACATATCATACATCACAGGTGTCAAACTTATGATCCCTGGGCCATTCTGAAGTGCTGCCTGAACCAGATGAAAATGTAATTGGGAAATGTTTAATAAAATAAATAATAATAAAATACCACATAGATAATATTAATTTGAGGTTTTCTAAATCAATGTGTTGCCTGCAGGGATCCATTTCTATTCTAGTATAATATTGTCATACACTATCTGGGTTCCTTTTTTCTCTTCAAACTCATTTTGTAATTTAATCAGCAAACACAGTTTTAGTTTTCAATTCTACATAGATGACTCAAAGATCTATATAACCAGGAACAGACTCTCTCCTAAACATCAGTGGCAAATCAACAAACATTTCAAAATGGGTATCTCACATAAATCTCAAGCGTAACTTGTCCAAAATAGAACTCACTATCTTTCTCCCAAAAGCTATACCAAACTTTCCTCCATAGAATTTCCCTAATTTTGTTAAGAATGCCACCATTTGGGGGCAACTAGGTGGGCTCAGTGAATAGAACACGGTCCCTGGAGTCAGGAGGACCTGAGTTCAAATCCAGCCTCAGACATTTAACACTTACCAGCTGTGTGATCTTGGGCAAGTCACTTAACCCCAATTGCCCTGCCTTCCCTACTCTTTAAAAAAAAAAAATTAAAAAGAAAGCCACCGTTTTCCCAGTAATTTTAGTGTTAGTCACAACTCTTCACACTCACTTTTCCCACACATTCAGTCAATTACCAAATTTGCTGTTTCTAACTCCAGAGACTCTCCCACATTCATCTGCTGCTTACTGTTCACATAGCCACTATCTTAGCTGGGGTTCTCATCACCTCTTCTCTGCACTACTATATCAGCCTCATGACCTTGAGTATCCCTGCATTCTAATTCATTCTCCACACAACTGTCAAGTTGATTTTCCTTAACACAATTCTGATCATGTCAGTACCATAGAAAACAAATTCCAGTGATTCCCCTATTGCCTCTAAGATAAAAGGTAAACTTCTGTTTTTAGTTCCTAAAGTCGTTCATAATCTGACTCCAACTATCTTTCCAGCTTCATTATGCATTGTGCATTTCCAGCAGTCTATGATTCAAACAGGCCTTCTCTCTGCTCCTCACACACAGCACTCCATCTCCCATTTCTGTGTTTTTGTAGTGGCCATCATCTATGCCTAGAATACCCTTGCCCTTGACCATACCCTTGTCTGCTCTGTCTCTTAGAATACTTTACTTCCTTCAAGTCTCAACTAAAGCACCACCTTCTAAACCAGGGGTTCTTACCCTTTTTGTGTGTTACAGATGCCTTTAGCAGTCTAGTAAAGCCTATAAACCCCTTTCAAAATAACATTTTTAAATTCACAAAATAAAATACATAGGAGTACCCAAAAATCAATTTTAATGAAGTAATCAAAATATTTTTTAAAAATAAGTAAGTTTATATATCCCAGCTCAAGAAATCCTCTTCTACACAGAGCCTTTCTTGATTCTCCCTATGGCTAATGCCTTCCTTCCCTAATTACCTCATATTTAACTATCTTATGTTTATTTTGCATTTTACTCTATATCTCTAAGCTTACAGATGCAAACCAGTGGAAGCTTCTTGAATTTCTAGTATCTAGCACAGTATCTGACCTGGCTAGTAGACACCTAATAAATGCTTGCCAATTGTTGACTGATCATCAAATTATCAAACACTGAATAAGCTACCCCAAAGTACCACAGTAGTCATACACCATTTATTGATCACCATAAGGTCTTTGGCTCAGTTGTACATTAACAGTTTATTCATGTGCTGCAAATAGCATGAAAAAAAATGTTCTCTATTTTTAAAAAAGTTCAATGTGATATTGTCAAAAGCAATTGATACAAAATATGGCATCTTTCAAGAGACAGTTTAAGCACATTATAGTTTTACCTAGCCATATACCCATTATGAGCTCTCCTAAACAGAAGTAGGCATGGCTTCCAAGTTAAAGAGGAAGTATTACCAAAATATCTTATTAATGACAAATATTCTGGGCCAGGCCAAACCTAGCGCAGTCCATCAATTTGGGCACTGGAGTTAGAACGCAATGAGGTATGTTTGGACTATAAAATGCAATTAAAATAATTTTATTTATAACAAGAAATTAAATTAATACAATTCCTAAATTTAAAAAGGATGTTAGGATAAAATACTACTATCCACCATCACACTCATGACACTGTCAGAAATATGTTCCCTGAAGGTCAATAGTTGCTACTCGAAACCTCTGATAACAACTCCCCCTAGCCTGGGCCTTTCTGGGTGGGACATCCAACCCTAAGAAGTAGGAATGTGATGACAAAACTGCTATTGTAAAAGTCCATTCTAAAATTCAAATATATCAGGAAAGGAAGAGAAGGGGGAAGCAGGGGCATTTACATAGCACCTGCTACGTGCAGGCACTTTGCTAGGCATGGTACAAATACTGTTTCATTTGATCCTCACAATAACCTTGCAAGGTAGGTCCTGTCACTATCCCTATTTTACAGTCGAGGAAACTAAGGCAGACGGAGGTAAAGCAACTTGCCCAGCATCACATGGCTACTGAGTGCCTGGGACAGATTTGTTTGCAGGTCTTCCTGACTCCAAGCCTAGGGCTCTATCCACTGGTCACATAGCCAGTAGGGACAAGAATCTGCAAAGAACAGTGTCACAAAAACTTAGAGAAAAAGAGTATATGGGGAGAAAAGGGTAAGCAAGGTTGCAGAGAGATCAAGAAGTTTAAAAACTGACAAAGGTGATTGCATTTATCAATTAAGAGATCAAAGTAACTGTGAAGAGAGCATGTTCAGTTAAATGATGAGGCTGAAAGCCTCACTTCAAAGAAGGACTGACAGTGAGAACAGGAAGTGGAGGCCCCAGCTGCAGACAGTCTAAGGAGCTTGGCTACAAAAGAAGGGATTCTTTTTGTTTGTTGTTGTATCCTGGCCCATAGTAGGTGCTTCATAAACACTTGCTGACTTGACTTGGCTTGTTGCTTACTTGCCCAAATCTGTTCTCTCCAAGCCCCAGACCGCTCAGGGACATCACTAGAGAGACAGTGCAAATAAAAATCATGTTCCTCTCTTTCAGGAATCTCATGCCAATTACTGAGATCACACATAGCACTGCCTACTGAAAGGATATGCCTAGAACTCCATCACCTCCTCCTCCTCCTACACAGAGTATCCCATATTACTAGATTATTGACCGCCCAAGTCTAGTTGTATTTACCTCTCTCATAACGTGCAAAGCACCTTGATCAACGCACCAGGCAAAATAATACCCCCCAAAAGCAAGGACCTCAGAGGTAATAGTCGATTAGGGTGGTGAAAGAGGCAAAACACTGGGACTGGATGTCTCAGCATAGATCAGATTCACATCCTAATCAGGAAGATCACTACCTCTTCGGGGTACCAGGCAATCACAATGCTACAGTTCCATTTAACAACGGAAGTATCTTGTGCCATACCCATTTTATTAGAGGAGTCACTGAGCACTTTACAAATATTATCTCATTTGATCCCCACAATAGCCCTGGGAGGGAGGTGCTATTATTGTCACCATTTAACAGATAAGGAAATAGCACATTAGCTCCTACACTATCTTTCCAATTGAAGAGTATGAATTTCTTTCTTATCCATCTTCAAATAAAATCCTTTTTCATCCCTTTGGTCACTTTAGCTACATTAATTTAATTTACACTGACATTTTAAAGTATTTTCTGCTTTTATTAAATTATATGGAAAATAACTAGTAGGAAAAGTTCTATGAAAAGTAGCTTTTAATCAACTGAATAAGAAACTAAATACTCCCAAGTTCTCATAACCCTGGTGAGGAATTACAGTGAACAAAGTGATATGATATTAATTAAATTCTTGGAAAGCATTCATAATGCTTAATGGAAATGGAAACCTTATGAGGTCTAAAATGCATGGAAAACAGGTATGATGTCTGTTATATACCCTTGAATTTACCCACTTGTAATGCCATGCACCAGCAGATTCCCAAAGGAATGCTACTGTGAACAGCTTTTAGAGTTCAGATTACAAAATAGAGTGAACACTCTGTTTATTCCATTACAAATCAAGACAAACATTCAAAACATTATAATATTCAC
>CM053581.1:62632452-62679091 GCA_028627135.1 Pseudochirops cupreus | reverse complement strand
GGGGAGTTCATGCCTTCTCAACAATGGGACAGGGTTTGCCCCTTCTACACTTAGCACTTAGTACTAAGTGCTAAGTATCCTGCTAAACAGATTACTATTACACCACTTTAGGTATCTATTTAAATTCTATCATTGTAAATGTAAAATGTAACACTTGGAGAATAAATGATTTAAGAAGGGAAGTAATATATAAATTTATCTTATGAACAACCATATTAAATATGCTCATGTGAAAAAAATTATAGGTTTAAAATAGGAAAACTTAGGTTTATAATCAAACTCTTCCACTTATATGATGACAGACAATTACTGACTAACCCCTCTCATGAACTAGATTCTCCAGTCTGGAAAATAAGGATGGCAACACTTTCTGTACTTTCCTAATGCTCCTATCATGGAAGGACCCCGCAATTTGTAAAGTATAGAGGAATGTAAGCTATCCTATTTGAATTATTTGTGTATATGTCTCATCCTCCTACTAGATTTTATGTTCCTTATGTCATTCTCCATCTTTATATTCTAGATTCAAAGTCCAGGCTCTGCAGTTCATATTTGTTGAACTGAATAATAATCATAACAATAAACACTTAACATTTCTCAAAGACTTTACAATTTATGAAGGGCTCTCCTCATAACAACCCCATCAAGGGGAGGGTATAGTTTCATGGGGTTTATGCCTTAATTGGTATAGAAAACTCTCAATGAGGAAACTCTACAAACACAAATTTGCAACCACTCCATGACTTCCATTCTTAAGGAGTTGCTCTGGGCACTGAGGAGCTGAGTGACTTCACCATTCAGTATATGAGGCAAGACTTCAACCCAAGTCTTCCTGAATCCAAAGCTAGTTCTTTATATGCTATGCCACACTGTACAAAGATCATTAAACTCATTTTACGGCCGAGAAAACTAAGTGTCAGAAAGGTAATATCTGGGGAAAGCTGGGTGGACTAGAAATGCGGTATTACTTAACAGGTATGGTAATGATAACCTAAAAAGCTAGAACATGTTATGAGAAATCTTGGACTGACAATGTCCAGAACATAGGAGGTCTTCTGATGATAGTCAACAAGCATGTATTAAATGCCTGTCATATTAAGGCACTATGCTAAGCTCTAGGGATACAAAATAAGGCAAAAAACAGTCCCTGACCCTGTCCTAGTCAGATCACTTCAGAATCATTTTGTTTAGCTCTTGGCACAAAACTACAGGAAAAATTTGGACAGGCTGGAGAGTTCTAAAGGAAAGCAACCAAGGTGGTGACATGCCTTGACAGCATGCCATAAGGAAGTAAAAATCTTACTTAAACTTTTTGAAAATCCTTTATTCTAGACCCTGAGTCACATGAAGAACAAGATGAAAGACTAGAACTTTTTTATATTTCCTACTATAGAAGAAAGAGGATGAGGAAGAGAAGAAGAAGAAGGAGAGAGAGGAAGAGATGAAGGAGAAGGAAGACAGCATACAGAGGGGGAAGAAGGAAGAGAAGAAGAAGAAGGGGAGGGGCATGGAGAGGAGAATGGAGGAGAAAAGCAGGAGGAGGAGGAGGAAGAGGAGGACGACAACAGCGACAAGAATTACATCTATTTCTATGGGGTCAAAAAGCAAACAATCAGCTGAAAAGGTCACAGTTTTCTGAACTGCCCGTGAAGAATGAAAAACTTTAAGGTGCTCAGTCAGTACCCCTCCCCCAACATCTACCGCACTCAGGCAGGGTTCATCAACCACATATGGAAATCTAAAGAACAGAGAAAACTTGGGGGAATAAGGGTGGGGCACAGTATTAAGGCTGTACCAGGCCAGAAAGGGCCTGGAATCCAGCTGAGCTAACTCCTACTGCCTCTCCCCCGCCACCAACCCAAGAAGCTACTTATAACAGGGACCAAAAGTAGTAAAAAGCAAATTCCCCAAAGTCCAAGGAAGCTAAGAAAGCAGTAAGGTACATGCCTGGTAAAGACACCATCAAAGGGCAAAGAGTTGAAAATGAGCTGGCACAAGGGATAGAGCACTGGGCTAGGATTCAGGAAGACACATCTTCATAACTTCAAATCCAGCCACAGATACTTACCAGCTGTATGACTCTGGTCAAATGACTTAACCTTGTTTGCCTGTTTCTTCATCTGTAAAATTAGTTGGAGAAGGAAATGGTAAACCACACCAGTACCTTTGTCATGAAAATTCCAAACAGGGTCACAAAGAAATCATACACAATTGAAAGGACTGAAGAGCAATACACTGTTAGCTGGAAAACAATCTGGAACTATGAGCAAAGGGGCTATAAAAATGTGCATACCCTTTGAACTGGCAATACTGCTACTAGTTCTGTGTTACAAAGAGATCAAAGAAAAAGGAAAAGGATCTATGTATAAAAAAATACTTATAGCAGTTCGTTTTTATGGTGGCAAACAACTGGAAATTGAGGAGATATGATTGTGATGAAATAGTATTGTACTCTAAGAAATGATGAGCTGGATGGTTTCTGAAAAACCTGGGAAGACTTGTATGAGCTAATGCAAAGTGAAGTAAGCAGAACCAGGCAAACACAACACAGTAAAAGCAATGTTGTAACAATAATCAACTGAGAAAGACTTAGCTACTCAGATCAATAAGATGATCCACAATAATTCCAAAGGACTCATGAGGTAAAATGCCTTCCATCTCCAGAGAGAAAACTAATAAAGTCTGAGAGCAGAGTGAAGCATAATTTTAATTCACTTTATTTACTTTTCTTGCTTCTTTTTTCAACATGGTTAATATGGGAATATGTTTTGCATGACTTCACATGTACAATAGGCATCATATTTCTTGTCTTTTCAGTGGGTGGGAAAGGAGAGAATTGAGAATGGAATATCATTTTTTTTAAAAAAGAGATTGCTTCTTCTTAAAGAATACTGTGCCCCCATGGACAATATCTTGCCTCAGGAAAAAAAAGGAAATTGGAGCTCAGAGTTTCTATGGGAAAATGGCATCCAGAAGAGTGAGAAGGGATATGGTAAACAGGAAATAAAATGACCGTGAGGAGAATAAATAGAAGAATAGGGCTATACAACCTGAGAGACAGGGAAGTGTGCAACTATTGGGCAATGCTTCCCTACTTATAACTGACACTTCTAAGAGTGAACTACAAGGGAAAAAAAGTGGGGACAGTAGAGGTGTACAAAGACAATAATAACATACATAATGAAACAGGTTTTTAAATTCATAGTAACAAAGCAAACTATGCTTAATTTTCTGTGCATTTTCATGTAAATTGTATAAAAGCATTCAAATAATCTGAATAAGTGAAGGGAAAATGCAAGGGAAAAAAGAAAATGCTTTGGCCTGGAAAAGCAACAGGCTATTTTGTGGCATAGTGTGGAAGGAGCACCAGACAGATGATTTTTTAAATGTGGATGTGACTCCTTCCTGTATCATTTCCTGCTTGCTCAGCTGTCTGACTCTGGGCAAGCTGTCTAACTTCTCTGAGCCTCGATTTACCCCTCTGTGAGATGAGGTCTCTTTCTTCCAGGTATTCTAAATCTATTTCTGACAGCAAGTTCTGAGGATCTCTCTCTATAAGTGCTTGAGATGAACTGCAACCACTTCCAGGGAGAGTCTAAGGGGAGTCATATGTAAATATCCTGATACCTGGCAACCAGCTATTGCTGAAAATATCTACTGAGAGTGGGGATATTCTCTTTAAGATGAAAACAGACTTTTTGTATACCTTAAAATTCAGCAGCAAGTTTAAAAAGGGGATATTCCATTT
The DNA here is from genome assembly GCA_028627135.1 of Pseudochirops cupreus. Lineage (NCBI taxonomy): Eukaryota > Metazoa > Chordata > Mammalia > Diprotodontia > Pseudocheiridae > Pseudochirops > Pseudochirops cupreus. The sequence goes on along the minus strand of CM053581.1, from coordinate 62,675,343 downwards.
AAGACACTACTAAATAATTTAAAAGATATTACTCATGGTTAGGTTATGCCAATACAATAAAAATGAGAACACTAGCTAAATTAATTTCTTATTCAGTGTCTTACCAAACTACCAAAGGACTACTTCACAGAGCTAGAAAAAATAATAACATAATCAGTCTGGGAAAAACAAAAGGTAAAGAATCTAAAAGAAAATAATGGGTGAAAAAGTGTGAAGGAAGGAGAGGGAAAAGAATTTTAACTATTTCTAATTAATAATTTAGGAAAAGGAGAAATAATTTTTAAGAATAAAGGTCTTTCAGCACCATATCCCAAACTATTACACCAAGCAGTAATAACCAAAACTACTTGGTACTAGTTAAAAAACAGAAAAGTTGATCACTGGAACTGATGAGGTATGCAACAGATACAGGGTAGTCCAAAAGTCTAAGGCTTTTGGAACATCCTATAGAAACATACAAACATAATAAGAACATTTGTCCCAAGGGCAGGAAGGGTTGATTTCAAATCCTACTTCTTATATCTACTGGGAGCACCATGGACAAACCATTAACCTCTCAATACTACCAAGCAATTTTCTAAAGACTCTAAGTTACCCAAAGACGGATAAAAGAAGTTCCTCACAAGAAGCTCCTTAAACTGGGTCTAAAGCAACTCACCTGTGACTTTTTATCCATGGTACCAAGGATCCTTTACAGGTTATCTTTCTGGATGCGGTGGATTGTTCACATCTGCTATATAATTCAGACTTGGTTTTACAGTGGTTTCATTACCAACCATAAAAACTGTAACAGTGGAACTGTATAAACAAACTGAATAGTGTTTTTACTGTAAAACATGAATGTAATATAAATATTTGTCTTTGCCTTCTCTCAGCATCTGTAATGAGAGCAGAAAATTCATGCCATATGTTTATAGTACAAGTAAAAATAGATCTCCACAATTCATCCATGTGAGTGTCAGTTAAGCTGTTTAATGTTTTTAATTCATCCATTTTCCTTTGCAAGTAAAGTTTCCACAAATCATATAACCCTTAGAATTGTCAGCTGCTAACTTCATTGCTGTTTTTAAAAGGTATACTTGTGAAAAAGAAATGGAAAATGGTAGACTTCTTCAAAGTAATAAGAGTGCAGTCAGGGACTAAGTTAAGTGCCAAATTTCAGGGGCCCCTACCCAAGCAAAAAAAACAAACAAACAAATAAAAAGGATCCAGCGTCATTCTTGCTGAAACACGTAAAGATGACATTTTATAATAAGCCTCCATCAACTCAATTCACTACTCTGGAGGTTCTCATGCCTGCTACCTTACCTATAGCCTCAGTTTCTCCAGTCCCATTACAAAATCTGTCAACAGTATAACTATCTGCCCCACAATCCCTACAAACCAACCATTCCAACTTCAATTTCTGACCTTTTTGCCTTTTCAAATAAACTACTACTGACAGCATTTTCTCAATACTCACACTACCTTCCCCTCCCCTGTTTCAACATAAACAAATCCCCAAGTAGTCCTCTATTCTGACTTTGTGGCTTCAGCATTTGCCTAAAATTAGCCATATCTTCCACTCCTCAATATTCAGTCACTAACCAAACTTATTTCTACTTGCTGGCAGGAATCTCTCTTACTAGATCACCCCCAAGCTAGATCTAGGCCACCCATTTTGTCAATCCTGGCACTGACTATAATAAGACTAAGTGATTTTCTTCCAAAAAATAACTTTGTAAACCTTAATTCAACAAAATTCAATTCAACAAATATTTATTAGGCACTTACTGAGAGTGTTATTATTATTATGATCCTGAAAAAATGCAATTGTGCAAATTTAAATATAAAATCATGTCTGAGAGAGTTTCAAAAGTAGCTTTACCTTGAGCTAAAACAACTACAGAACCTTGGAATATGAAAACTGGGAAACCATATATCTTTCTACAGTCTTATTTCCAAATTTAACAGACAAGCACACAAATATCACCTCCTTTCCCTTCCTCCTACTGGAGGTTACCATCTCTTGTAATTTTCCCTTCTTGCTCCCAGGCTTCCCTTCCTCCTGGGTTCTCATTCTTCTCCCTGACTCTTCACCTTCCTACCAGAAAGAAAGGGGAGTCAGGGGTGGGGGAGCATGAAATTCTAGGTTGAATTACGCAGTTCTCCTAAACTGGGAGGGGAAAAAACACTTGTGGACTATAACTTTCAGGCCTCTTTTCCAGCCCCTAGATAAGAAGTCAGGGTAGAGCATTCCTCCCCAACCAGTGATGGTGAACCACATTTTTTCCCTTAAATAGTACTATCTTTCGTTACTGTTTTTGGAAGGGATGTGGGTTAAAAAAATCTAGTCCAATCTCTCCAAATTTTGTAGATCAGAAAAAACTTTAGAGTTGTGAAAAATCATACTGTTAACAAGGAACAAATCAGGATTTGGATGGACATCTTTTAGAAAGGAAAAGTAAAGAAGCATTTATAATGTCTAGTATGTGCCAGGCACTGTGCTGAGCATTTTACCATTATTAATGTAAATAAATTGTAATAATAAATATTATAAAGCATTTAGCACCATGCTTGACACAAAATAAGTGCTTAATAAATGTTTTTAATTGAATATTAATATTAAATATTGTTTGATCCTCACAACAACCCTAGGAGGTAGGTGCTATTATTAACCCTAATTTTACAGTTAAGGAAACTAATGCAAAAAAAAGGTAAAGTGCTCTACCTAGGATCACAAGGCTGGTAAGTACCTGAGACCAAATTTGAATTCAGGTTTTTCTAACACCTGGTCCAGTGCTTAATCCACTGAGCCACCTAGATGTCTAATATTCTGTCTTCAAATTTAGTGATCTTGCCACTACAGCACACTGAAGCTGGGCTACATTTATTATTCTAAAACAAAATCTACACAGGAATCATCTGCCTAACATAATTAATTGGTTCTCCAAAAATTATGACATCAATGAACTAATCACCAAGCATATACTAAACAGTACCCATGAGTATGTCTCCATGTTAGGAATGAGGAGTGGGGGTGAAGAGGAGGTTTAATGAAGGAAAATAACCCAAACCTTATTCTGAGGGAGTTTACATTCTATTGAGGCAAATAACCCATATGGATACAAGTATATGTAAACAAAATACAAGATAAATGGGGTGAGGGGGAGAAACAGGGTATAGAAGGTATCTTTAACTTCAGCTCTGAAGGAAACTAAGATTTCTAAGAGAGAACAGTGAGCAGGGTGGGCATCTAAACAAAGAGGGGCTGTCTTGCAAAGAAAATGGAATATCCTATGTCAAGAACAGCAAGAAGACTAGACTGGTTCAGCCAGTACATAGAACACATGAAATGGAGTAACATAAAATAAGTCTGAAAAGGCAGGTTGGGATTAAGTTATAAAGGCTTTAAGGGCCAAACACAAGAGGTTGCATTTAATCCCAGAAGTAAGACTAGAGTTTACTGAGAAGTGAAGAGACAAAAATTGACTGATGCTTTAGGAACAATTATTGTTTAGGTACCACACTGTGAATGACAGATTGGAGGGGGAATAGACTGGAGCCTAGGAAAACAACTACAGAACTATTACTGATAAAAAGGAAAAAAGAGCCTAAATTAGAGCAGAAGTCATCTGAGTGGAAAGAAGGTAACAGATACAAGAGATATGATGGAAGTAAAATGATCAAGATTTGGAAATCAACTGGATATGCAGGGTAAGAAAGAATGAGTTGTTCTCGCCACCAAGGTGGGGTGAGAGGTAGGGGAGAAAATCTGAAACTCAAGAGACAGTGGAATTGAATCTTGTAAACTAAAGGTAAATAAAATAAATTAAAAAAAAAAAAAGAATGAGTTGTCCTGAATGACACTGAGATAGGAATCCTGGGTACCTGGAAGGACGTTGGTACTCTTGATAAAAATAGGTAAGTATGGAAAAGGGATGGGTCTGAGGAAAAGGATAATGAGTCCTAGTTTTGATACATTAAATTTAAAATGCCAATGGGACATCTAGTTCAAAATGTCCAATAGGCAACTGGAGATGTAGCACAGAAGGTTAGGAGAGAGACTAGGGCTAGATATGTAAATATGGGAGTCATCTGCATAGAAATAATAACTAAGTCTATGGGAAATGACAAAGTCATCAAAAACAGAATATCAAGAAAGACAAGAAGCCAGGACAAAATCCTGTGGAACACCCACAATTGGTCAAGGGATACAAACAGATGATGATTGGAGACCAAGGAGCTGTCAGATTGGTAGGAAGAGAACAATGAGAAGGCGCTGCCACAAAAAAAAAGAAAAGGGAGAGAGAGAGAGAAAGAGAGAAAGACAGGGAGGGAGAGAGAGAGAGAGAGAGAGAGAGAGAGAGAGAGAGAGAGAGAGAGAGAAGAGAATATTCAATAATGTCAAATGCTGCAAAACAATGGAAAAGAAGAATGAGAAAAGACAACTGTATCTGGCAACTTAAGAAATCAGTAGTAACTTTTGATATGGTTTGATAGAGAGGTAACAGACAAAAGTACAGAGACATATATTCACAAATGATTGAACTACCTGAACACCAAAGCCAAAAATAAAGGCTAGGCATAATTTTTTTTTCAAGAATCTTAAAAGAAAACTGCCTGGATGTCTTAAAACAAGATGGCAAAGTACAAATAGAAAGAATCCCCTGGTCATCTCCTGGAAGAAATCCTCAAATTAAAATTCTAAAGAATATTATAGCCAAAATCCAGAGCTTCCATATCAAACAAAAAATACTGAACTGCTCTCAAGCATGGGAACTCTCTAATTTTAAGAGGCGAATTAAAATTTATATTATTCACAGAAAAATTGTCAGAACAAGATTGTGCAATGGCAATGAAAAGAAAGGAGTATGCTGCCTCCTTGCGCCAGTGCCTCGGGCGAATGGGAGAAGGGACAAGCTAGACTGGGAAGGATGGCCAGGGGTGTGGTTTCTGCGAAGAGAAGCCAAGTCTCTGTCAGTACCAGAAGATGGAAGGAGCTTGAAAGAAAGAGACATTAGGCAAAACAACCTGATAGAGGTTATTAATTCCATGGGAACACTGTCATGAATAGGAAGCACAAAGTCTGGCTGTTGTGAGATGAATCCTCAAGGGAGTTAATACCACTTGACTCAAGCATTAGCTCAAGTTGCTTCCAACCATCTGAGCTTCAATTCAGGTAATCATACAAATGACATTAGAGGGAGACTATCACATCAATCAGATCTGGTTATACTCTACTGATAAAACTATTACAAAATAACATTGGTCCCTTCAATGGTACATGGGACAAACCAAAATATATACCTGATTTCATGTTTGTATTTAGAATAAATATTCCAGATTTGCAAAAATTCATTATTTAATTAAACAAAATTACTGCAATTTCTAACTTCGGGAAGTGAAATGTAATATCAATTAAGCTTCTAACAGAAAAGCTATGGCCTAAAATAAATAATTATTCCAAGAAATATACCTATTACTTGAAACAAACATCATTAGCTAAACTTCTGTTAGTCCTATTAAATTAGAAAACTGTATAAATTAGAAAAGAACCATATATAACACAAAATTTCCCCTTCTCGAAGTATAGATTCAGTGTTTATCATAGCAATCTGTATACCAACAGCACTAGACTATATTTCATCAAGCCTTAAAGTCAATTAAACTGTGAACAAGAACAATCACTTTGCCTTTGCAAAGTACTGATATTTTTCACGGTTATGATAGGCTTTCTAGCACTCAAGAGATTTACTTCAGACGACTTCTTTCAGATTAGAAAAAATCACATTCTGCAATTCTAATTTCCTCTTTTCTAAGTAATAAATGTTCAAAGAAATTAAAAACTATTGTCAAGTCTCATTCCACAACATCATGCAATATGCTGAAAGGCAACAGAGATATTTTTCCCCTTTCCAGTTTTTCTTTCAATGAACACCTATGTCAGTAAGCTTCAGCACCATTATCAGTTAACCACAATATAAGTTGGATGAGGGAGACTGAGTGTCAAAGTCTATACAAGATAGTGTTTCTGACTCGAATAATTAAAAATAAGAGGATCTGTATATTTGTTTCTAAGGCCTATGGCTCATTCTCTAAGGCCTTTCAATTTGCTTAGCAGTTACAGATATCTGACAAATCTGATCTACTTATATTATGTACTGGGAAGTGGGGAGAGAGGGAAGGAGGGAGGGAGAAAGGGAAGGAAGGAAGGAAGCGAGGGAGGGAGGGAGGAAGGAAAGAAGCGAGGGAGGAAGGGAGGAAGGAAGAAAGGGAGGGAGGGAGGAAGGAAGAAAACGAGGGAGGGAGGGAGGAAGAGAGTCACTAGGGAATTGAAGGGGAAGGGGAGAATGGGGACAGAAGAAGGCAAGAAGAGAAAAATGGGGAAGACAGAGGGAGTAAGAGGGAAAAGAGGGGAGAGGAGGAGGGAAGGGAAGACTGAGGGAAGACAGTAAGGGAGGAAGGAAAGAGCATTTACATAGCACCTATTATGTGCCAGGCATTGGGCTAAGTACTTTACAAATAGTGTCTCATTTGATCCTCACAACAATCCTTCACAGTAGGTCCTAGACTCAGGGAATTAGATGGGCCTGCTCCTTCTGTGCTGTGTCTCAGTGTGATGCTGTACATCCTGGGCACTGAGAGCTAGTAATAACAATCATGTGAACTAGATAAAAAGGAAGCCCTCCCATCCCCAATCTCCATCTCCCACATCCATACACACAGAGTGCATACATGGAAAAGCTTTGCCATAATACATCAAGCAACAGAAAGTATAAATACACATGTAGAGAAAGGACCAGAGCAGCATCCAAAATAACATATACTTGTTGCTTCCTCACCTCATTAAGGTAAAGCCTATAAGGATCAATGGAAGACAGAGCCTTTTGCTGGATTTCTTCCCTTGCCACTTGTTCCACCTCATTCAAGGTAAATCATTATGGAGAAATGTTAATGGAGCCCACAACTAGAAACTGCAGAGCACTGACTCCTATGAACCAGATAGTCTGTTGTCCACAGGTTCAAGGATAATTTGCCTCTGTTGTTTGTGGGTGTGCACCGTCCCTTCAGGTATGAGTCTCAAAGGGGATATATTTCCAAAAACATCAGTGAAGTCTAGTGGGCAACGTATTTTGTCTATCAGTGGCTTTCAGGAGGAAACAAGGGAGATCATTTCAGTCCAAAAAATTACAAGGAAGACCTGACATTGAAAAGACCTGTCACCCAAAGTGGGCTAATTAAAGTCTTATCTGAAAGTGTATCTATGAGATGCCCCCTATCTATTAGTTAAGGTAATTAGCAAGCATCCTAACACACTAATATGGAGCAGGCAGTTTGTTAAGACATCAGAGTAATATGAAAGCAGTTATGTCCATCATGCAAACAGGAAGGGTACCAGTCTCAAGGAACGCTACCAACAAATAGTGAAGACTCAATAATGGGGCCTGAGGCACGTGGCAGGGTACCACAAGAGGGGGAAAATGGGCTCCTAGTACTGAGAATGTGTTAAGCAGAGATTGGGCACAATGGACAATCAATAGCCCAGTTCTAAAACCAGGATACACGGTCGCAACAGGACCAGCAGTAAGAGGCTGGGCCCCTGGAGGCCTCTGTAATGATGCTCAGGCTAAGGGTCAAAGACAGAGCTAAGTATATAGGCTAGATAGGGTAGGTATATAGGCTAGATAGCATTTATATAATACCTTTTATTTACCAAATACTGTGCTAAGCAATTTCAAAAATGTTATCTCAACTTGCCCTAGACTGCAGGCATAAAGGGAGCAAAACAGACATTATATCATTACAATAAATTCTTATTTCCCCCAAATAGTCATGGAATTGGATGCCTGAGTTCTTAGGATTGATTTAGATCATTGATTTAGAGCTTGAAGGGACCTGAACTGAGTTGTCATTTATACCATACATAGATTACTAATTATCAAACAATTAGAAAACAGCTATAGTTTATACTAACATTGCCTCAGTCCTTTAATGATTTAGAAGTTGTTTCAGGACTAGGGGAATGAAGGGAATGATAGAGAAATACTATGAAAATAATTATTATTAACCTTTTATGAAATCTTGGGTTTGGAGGCTGCCTACTTTGGTCTTACAATCAGGTGGCATAGATCTCGGATCCACAGCTTGAAAGATGTGTTATTTTAAAGAGGTCACTTCAGTAGTTTCTTCATTTATAATATGAGGGTAATAATCTTGCACTGCCCACTTCATAGAATTGTTATAAGGAAAGCATTCTGTATGTAATAAAGTGTAACGAAAATGTGAACTAGCATTATCAAAAATAATACTTATGGATTTGCTGTGTAGCTTATAGCTTTAATAGGATATTAACGATTTTATTTGCCAAACAACTGGCTAGGATAATGACTATCATATTGCAATTAGGCATGCTAAGGGTGCCTGATATAATGAGAACCAATTATAATATAAAAATCAAAGAAACTTCACCAGCAAATTCTCCCATGTTATTTTTCAAAAAATGATGAAAGTCGGTATTAAATTCTGAAGAGGTTCTAAAGAGGTAAAGTGGTACGGTAAAAAGAATGTTGGAACAGGATTCAGAAGACATGAGCTTGTCACCTTGGCCACAAAGTTGCAATTTGATGTTAAATAAATCATTTAACCTCACTGAGCCTCAGTTTCCTAATCTGTAAAAATGGAATAACAATAATTGCCCTATTTCCCAGGTTGTTGATTTTTAAAGCATTTTAAAATAATGTTGTAAACTGTAAAACCAAAGGAAAAGGTGGATTATTATTAACAATAACACTGGCATCATATCTAGTGTATGTATATCTGATCACTTTCTATTTTAAGTAGTTACTCTGTGTTTTTTTTAACCTGCATATTACTCACAATTTGATGTAAATTTTAAGCATCCTGTAATTCATCAACTAATTCTCTCCTGGCTACACATTGCAAGTAATTAAAGTTCAGTAATAACTTATTCTTTCTGCTTCAGCACCTGCATTGCATTTGTTTATTTTCCCAGAGTCATGAATCTGAAGGGCTGTCAAAGTGCCATAATATTAGTGCAATAATCAAAGTTAATTAGTCCCTTTCAATAAACAACAAGAAAGCCATTACAAAGATGCATTGAAGGTTCTCCAACTATCCAGTTTACAGATCATACTGTCTTCTGAACAATTAGAATCAGAAAGTTGATGGTAAATAAAGCTAGCATTCCTCAGTAATTTAAAGGAATGCTGTGTTCTTCATTTTCACTAGTTAATTAACTGGGGGTAAGTCAGAATGTGACTATACCAAGCCTTTGTCATCTTCTAGAGAATACAAAATCATATACGCTGTTTCATTTACCTACTAGTCTTCCCACAGATATTGAAATAAGAGCAGGTCCAACATAACTTTCAACTTATAGGAACTCAATACCTTCAATAACTGATTTTATTCTTCAGGGGGGTTTAGAGATATACTCATTGGGACTTAATGAGAAACAATCCTATGGAACTAGAAAGGAAGACTTTAGAATAAAGAGTGACAGTTATAAGGGAGACACATTTGAGGTCAAAATAAGGAAGGACTCTCTACTTCACAACATGACTAATGCGGTAATATGTTTAGTAAGCTTCTACATGTATAGCCTATATCAGATTGCATGCTATCTTGGAGAGGAGGGAAGGGAGGGAGAGGGAAAATTTTAGAACTCAAAATCTTATAAAAATTAATGTTGAAAACTAAAATTAACTAATTTTTCAAAACAGACAAAAATGAAGGACTCTAACAATCAGAACAAATTAAAATAAAACAGGCAGCCCTGGAAGGACATGAGTTCTCCATCACCAAAAATATTCAAGTAGAATCTAGATGACCACCAATACAGGAATCATCATCTTTTCTCCCAAACCCAACCCATTGTTAAATCCCTGTTTTCCATCCAGAGTATCAGCATTCTATGCAGGCGGACAATATTAACACAGCAATGTAAATAAAAGTCAACTGAGATTAATTAAGTAGCTTACTCTGTGCCAGGCATTTACAAATTACATATTTAAGAATAGACAACTCCCCCACCCCAACTGATATCATCACAGGAGCCCCAGTTGACTAGACTCAATCAAAAGAGGGGTAAACAGTTTGAGGGACAAGTTGAGAATAAATGCTTAATCACTGTTTAAGGAATCAAGTACTTTTATCATTAGATAAAGGCAGATGACACAGCAGAGTTAATGCCTTACCTGAAAGAAGCAGACACTCATCTGAGCAGGCCAGTTGGAAATCACACATTAGAGCAACAGGCTAGTCAGTGCTGGTCAGCACCTGAGACTGAATGATCCTTTATGATGGGGAGGGTGGGGAGGAGGAGAGAGCAGATATCAGGAGCTAAGACACATGAAGGACAAATTATACACAAACAGGAAACTTCTCTCTAGGTGGACAATGTACTCTTGGATCCCCTCAGAGAACTGAATTTAAAGAGAATTTTATTAAAACTGCATGAAAGCAGGAAAAGATTTCCAGGAACCAGGGGCTACACATTTATGCTTCGGCCACATATGCTCCCTAAGTTAGAAACCACTCTACCAAGGGACCTGGTGTGTGTAAGAGGAGAATTTGCCCCTGGTTTAGAGGGATGTTTCTATAATAACTGTCCTTGCTATACCTAGTTAGTAAATTAACTTTCTAAAGATTGGTTAATTACAACTGCAAATTAATGAACATCACACCAGAGGCATCTTCATGACAGTGCTAGAAAACATCAGCTACCTCTAAGATTACCCCTAAAACCTTGAAGAAATATTCCTCATCTGCACTCTGCACACAGTGTGATGATCTGAGTGGGAGTTGGGAAAGTATATCTGCAGTGGGATGCTGCACAAAAAATATTTACAAAATAAACATACGGTAATTAGTCAAGAAAAACACTATCTGGTAGGGTAATCAAGAAACATTTCATGTAGATGTGTATGAGCTCAGTTGTGAAGGAAACTAGGAATTCTAAGAGACAAAGGTGAGGAAAGAATATGTTCCTAGGCATAGAAGACAGACTGAACAAAGACACACAGATAGAAGAAAGAATTTCATGCTTGCAGAACAGCAAGGCCTCTTTAGCTAGACTGAAGAACATGTGAAGCAAGGTGAGAAGAGAACAGAATAGAAGAGAGGGGAGAGCCTAGGCCACAAGTTAAGGGGACATCACAATTATAGGGCAGGATTTGGAGAGAAGAACCAAAAGAAAGGAATAATAAAGACCCAGAGAGGGCACAATATCCAGGAGAAGAGTGTGGTCAACACTGTCAAATGCTGCAAGGAGGTCAAGAAGAAGATCAAACATCCAAGTTGGATGGCCTCTTATGGATCTTCTAGTCTAAATCAAAGTTTTACAAATCTGTCAATGGACCCAGAAAGGTTAAGCAATTTGCCCCAATCACAAAGCCAGGTCTCCTCTGTTCTTTGCCCTTCACCCTAATTCCTCTTGTCCTTCAGACAGTGGCCTGATCCCTACCCATTCCCAGATCCCTACTGAAACTCACTACTTTTCTGCCACCCAGGGTACTGGACAAAGTCCAGACCTGTTCTTAGCATCTTACACCCTAGATGTTCCTGAACTCTTTTTCCCATCAAAAGTTGTCAGTTCATTCCTTTTCTCTTGGCCCTTCACTCTGAAGTTGATTAAGCTGAAAAACTAATACTAATTACTTTGTTTCAAATGGACATTAATAGATATGTCCCAACTCTCAAAAAGTCTAAATGCTCCACTAACAGAAAATGCCTAAGGGCCTGGGCTTGTTGAAAGACCTTCACAAGAGAGGATTTGGAGTCTAGGTAGGGGTCAAAGGCCTGGGACTTCACTCTCAAGAGAAAAAGTACTTGGAGTGGAGTGGAACACCACTACGTTCAGAGTCAGGACACTTGGATTTTAGTCTTGGTTTGACCTACTTTTGTGACCTGGAGCAAATCACTTAACAACTCTTCTGGGTCTCAGTTTCCCAACTATAAAAATGAAAGAGCTAGACTAGAAGATACCTAGGGGCCCATCCAGTTTTCATGTTCTCCAATTCTGTGCAGGCTGAAAGGTGAGAGGGGTAGGTTTAACATGAACATCACCAACTTAATTTTGACTACAGCAGTAGAAATTTCAGGGGCCTTGAAAGTCTTGTAGGGGAGAGATTTATAAGTAGGCTAGTCATAATCATATCACACAGTTATGATTTACAAGCCTATTCTGCCTATAAATATAGTCAGCCATGCATGATTCCATTTTGTGTCTGATTCCTGGCATAATTTCAACCTTTATATTAGGCAGGTTAATTCCAGAGGTGATGAGAATGAGGTTTGATAGCTACAAAATCGGGTAACACACTGAACACTAGGAAAGGGAAGGAAGAAGAAATCAGGCAGGAAGTTTCTCCTATGGATGGAGGTGGATGAAGGAAATCCTAATAAGGTTGCCTCCAAAACCAATATTCTAATTTCCTTATAGGCCCCACTGAACAGTAGGCCCACTGACCCTACCTAGCCACTCACCCCAATTCCAACTCAATACCCTAACTTTTTCATATATGCTTGTAGAACCAATACAATATTCACAGTGTCGATAGCCACTGTAAATATGCCAGCATAGTGCTCAATTGCAAAATATAACAGACTCTCAATATATAAGACAGAAGCAAAACATTTATTCAGACAAAAGAAAACCAAATCCCAAAACCAGTAAGCTGATTCCATCACAGTAGCAACACAGAAGTTAATAAGACATAACAGCACTGAGAGCCACAGTATCCTTTAGTCTTCCCACAGACCAACATTTACACATAAGTCTAACTGTCCTCCCTTGGGCTCTGCTCCACTCTTAAGCAAACTCCTCCCACCACAGGCTCCATGTGATTATATTCAGTCTATTAGGGGGCAGGGCATATGTTCAAAGCAGGGAAGGTCTTCAAATTTCCTTAGGCTCATTAAGGGGCAGGGAAGATCCTCAAATTCTCATTACCACTACAATGTCTCACTGCTCACTAGAACAACAGATGTGTCCATGAACTCATTATTTTCCACAGAAACAGCAGGTGTGTTCATGACCTCAACCACAGTCACATCCATTTAGTCTCAGAGAGGACCACAAAACTCAGCCAATCAGAAAACAGCACCAACCAGAATGTCCAAGCAGGATGAGGACCCCAAAACAATAGAAGAGACTTTCCATAAGTAGGCACCAGTGCAGTAATAGCAAAATCTGTCCTTTACATGAACTTGTAAGGCTTATTATAATATCATTATCATATATACATACCCCCCAAATGGGTTTATGCATTGTGGGTAATTAGATGCACAGTTCCACTGTGGCTGGGAACCCTCCCCTATTATCTACTCCCTTAACAAACCTCTTCTGCCTTTTGAATATTCATAATTTCTGTTAGGTAATTGCATCTTTACCCTGTAAAAATCTATCTTGCTTTCTCTGAAGTTACTGTTCCTCTTGAAACTTAGCCCACTTCATGAGAGGCATCAATCTCAATAAATGCCCAATAAATGCCCATACTTGGATTAGAAGTGGTCTGACTGAATTCCTTGAGATGATTCCACCACAACACATCATGAAACTGCAACATGGACATGTACTTTTAGAGGTATAAGAAGATGAGAAGATCAAAAATTAGGATTGTTTTCTCTCCACATTTATACTAACTACAAAGGGGGTAAGTAGCATCACTATATCTCTGCCTGCTATTACTTCTTTGCCACATCCCAACATTCCTTTCTGTCAAATCCTAGACCCCTAAAAAAGGGAATGATTCAGGACAAAAGCAGATAATTAGGGCACAAGGCAAAGAGATCTGCAAAGAGGGCAAAGAATGCATCACATAATCAAAGAAAGCCAGAGACTAGAGAACCCTTAGAGGTAGCCTAGTCTAAACCACACACTTTATAAAGGATAAAACTAAGGCCTAGAAATATGCAGCTTTTTACCACAGTCACCTAACCACTGAGTGGTAAAGTTCATATTCAGACATAATCTCCATGACCCCATCTCTTCTGACTCCAAAGTCACTGTCCATTATGCTACAAATCACCTAATAATCATTTCTTTGCTAATTCTCCCTTACACATTCAATGTCCCAACTTTCACAATGCCTAAATGTGGCTGGCATCTACAAAAATAAGATCCTTGATAGCCTTCCTAGGAGTCCAGTCAGGAGCCAGAAGGTAGAGACAAGCAGAAGTGTGATTTGTTTTCAATACTTAAAAATGAAATCTAATCTAAAACAAAGGATTTGGTCTGGTGTCACCTATCTCTTTCTTGGTTCCATTTCTATTTTCCCAATAAACCATCATAACTCACAATTTGAAAGCATTTTTTGACTGAAAAACTCTTATGACATAAAAACTCTTCAAGGTAGAATAGACTCAAAGTAGAGTCAAGAAGATCTAGGCTCAAGCCTCACTTCTGACACATACTGGATGCATGACTGAGCAAACACTTACCCCTCAGAGCCCCAGGCAACACTCTCAAACTATAAGGGGCAGAATACTTGCCAGTCCACAGCTGCCAAGGAAGCTTCCTGGCTGAGGATTTTCCTTACCCATGGAAATCACAAGTCTGGTCGATTAATTAATTAACTGAATATTAGAAGACAGAAATGAGGAGTGAAATCAGAGAGCTGAAGCAACATGCAACTGATCACATAACCAGCAGCACTAGAACTAAGACCTAAACCCAGGTGTCCTGACTTAAAAACCAGTATTCTTTTCATCCCAACATTTCACCTCTCTCACTGACAGCCACCATGCTTAATGAAATGCACATAGTACAGCCAAGGCTTTTAGTAAATCTCTAATAATAAATATGAAAACCAGTCAGATACAACTTTCCTTTTCTTTTCAACAGCAGACTAAATGTTAGTTCGCCATAAACAGGCCTTTTAGTCATTGGTTTGAAAAAAAGCCATCTGAAGAAACAAATTTGTCTTTTCAAACAGTGTCAAAACTGCTTAATAACAGTTCATAGTATATCACATTAATGAAAGGTTGCATTAGCTTTGGGTTTCACAGGATTGAGAGTAAGAGTTTAAAGTTAACAACCCATTATGACTTTCACAGTGAAAACTCTGTGTTTAGTAATGATTCTCATTACAAAGATGATCATGGATACAGGACTTAAAATTTGGCTCCCTTCAAGATTGCCAACAAAGGCAAGGAAAATGAAAATGTTGAAAAAATGACTGAATTCTATTTAAGACTAAGAATATGGAAATTTTATAACTAAAGAATTAAATGGGTAGTTTGGAGACTAAGTACCAACTACAAGTTTTAAGTATTCTAAAGATGAAAACTCAGGTTATTTTATCAACTGATAGTGACTACATGGAGAATGAATTATTTATTATCTGAGAAGCATCTTTCCTGCTCCTATGACAATAAAGGTCAAATCAGCAACATAAGTAGAACAGTAAGTGTTTTGTGCATCGTATAAAATAAAGTTGTATCTTGAGAGTGAGAAGGAAGTAAATTGCTCACTTTGGAGAGACACATCCACTCCTTCAGGCCACTAAGGTCCATTTTAGTGAATTTTCTCTCCCAACGGACTAAATGATCTCTTAGCATCCTAAAAGTCAAGTGGAGTGAATGGAACTCCAAAGTAAGACACATACTAAAAGATATATATCATTTATTTTCATATATAAATAAAACATTGTGCTATGTCCTTGTAGAAGATTGACAAATATTTTACATCAATCAAGAGGCATTTATTAACTGGCAGTTAAGTACCTAACAAGGTAGAAGACACTGGGGATATAAAGATAAGCCAGTCTCTGCCTTCAATAAGCTTACAATTAACTAAGGGAATAAAACATGTTCATAGATAAGCAAATACAGGGTGATGGGGGTGAGAAGAATGTAAAACTACAAGAATCAATAAAGCTCTTATAGAAGAAAGGACACAAACTGAGGATTAAAGGCAAGTAGGAATGCCATGAGGCTGAGCTGAGGAGAGAGAACATTCTAGAGCTAAAGGAGAGCATGTACAAAGATACTGAGGCACAGATGTTATTAAATGGGCGGGGAATGGGAAGGAGGTAAGCTGAAGAGGGTATGAGGAGAATTAATATGTTTAAGGTCTGATCAGTGGCTGCCCAGTCTTCAAAAAAACACAAAACTCCTTAATCTGACACTCAAAGTCTTCCAAAATTCACTCCAATCTACTTTTCAAACCTTCTCTCTCTACTCTTCCACACTGCACTCTTCATTCCTACCTTCTCCATCCTTTGAACACATCTTATCTCATGCCTAGAACAGATTTCTCACATATATTCTTACTGATATAATTTCCTTTAATGCCCAGGTCTACTAACAAACCCTTGAACCTTCATCTAAAAGTGAATCCTTCATTCCCAGGATGTTTGACCTCTCCTATTCTCTTATATTCTAACTTGTAATAATAGTTAAATATCAGTGTCCTATAATCCAACTGTCTCCCAATTTAAATTTTTGGAGGGCAAAGATTATGTTATTTAACTTTCATATCTCCTATACTCTAGCACAGTGCCTTGAACATTGTTGTTCAAGTTGTTTTTTCAGTCATATTCAACTCTTCATGATCCTATTTGGGATTTTCTTGGCAAATATACTGAAGTGGTTTGCCACTTCCTTCTCCAGCTCATTTTATAGAGGAGGAAAGTGAGGTAAACAGGGTTAAGTGACTTGTACACAATTACAGACACAGCTGGTATCTGAGGCCAGATTTAAACTCTGGTCTTCCTGACTCCAGCACATGTATTCTATCCACTACACCACCTAGTTGCCTCTTCTCTAAACATAGGTGTTAATTAATAAATCCTTGTCAAATTGAATTGAGCTTCATGTTGATGTCTTGTCTCTATTGTTGTTATTCAATTTAAAAAGCAAATTACAAAGGGTATAGACCAAATGAGTTGAATTTCTTAGCTGAATTCCCAGTACTGTGTTTAGATAAGGATTTAGTATGTTATTCTTAACAATGATGGTGACAGTGGAATATTTCATTTCAAAAAGTACTTTCTGGAATAACAACAGAAGGCAGTATGAAATGGAAAGTGCATTATTCATTAGGAGAGCTGGGTTCAAGGTTCAGGTCCTCTACTTAACACCATGGGAAGTGAGACAGTTTGAACTTCTCAGTCTCAGTTTTCTAGTCAGTCAAACACGGGAGCTTAAACTAGATGTTCTCTGAGACTCCTTTCGGCCCCAACCATACTACAATTCTATCATTTTATTCTTCTTCCTGTTCTTGAACTAAGCAAGAAGTTCATT
This sequence comes from Pseudochirops cupreus, assembly GCA_028627135.1. Lineage (NCBI taxonomy): Eukaryota > Metazoa > Chordata > Mammalia > Diprotodontia > Pseudocheiridae > Pseudochirops > Pseudochirops cupreus. The sequence continues at coordinate 62,658,093 of CM053581.1, read as the reverse complement.
TACCTCTTGTCAAATCAAAGGGTTATTTAGGTCATATTTCAATTACTCAAAATTTAGTACTGTATAATAAAAAGGGTTGTTTGTTTAAAGGAAAGAAGAGAAACAACTCCTTTAGTTGATTTAAGATGGACTTTTATCAAACAATAACTATTAAAAATGTTAAGTGCTTTTGCATCTTTGTGTTCGGGTTGTCTAGTCAAAATTTTGAAAAATTGGGTAACAGAACCTGTTGGAATCTGCAGACTAAGAAATCACTTTTTTGATTTTTACCAGTTTATACAGATTTTTTTTTAATTTACCTGTTTATACAGATCCAAGGCTTTTAAAAAAATTTTTTTTTCACTTTCGTTAGTATATTATGGGCCTAGTTTCTTTGATCTGCAAAAGGAAAGTACAAGAAGTTTAGCTTTTAATATAAAATGATGAAATGTTTGATTGAGTTCACAACACTATTGCTATCTTGGCTTGAACACTGGAGAAGCAAACCGTACCGTTCTCATAAAACAGTTGGGTTAATTTGGGGCAGCAGAAAAACAGGCAAACACTCTATATAAGTCCATATAAGTACAAGTATATAAAAACACAGAATGGCGGAGACAGAGGGAAACTTTGGCTTTATCTAGTACAATTATCTCTTTTTAGAGTTCAGAACACTGAAGCCCAACACAGGAAAGTTTACAATGTTAGTAAGTAGCACGTCTGGTACTTTAATCAAGGCCTTACCCCAAGTTCAATGGTCTTTCTACTGCATGAGAAAAGAGATGCCATTCCTAATGAGTTTCATCTTGTCCTCTTCTCTATATCTTTAATAACTATCCTTGATTTTTCTCCTCCTTTACTTTCAGTCTCTGAAGAATAGAAGGCTCTTTGTGGTCAGAATAAATATGCTGACATAGCACAGGCAAATCCATTTTAAGTCTCCATTTTATGATTAAGTAGTTGTTAACATAAGTTTGTATTTTTTTCTGTAATAAGATAAACACTTAGCTTTGTACACAATTATAGACACATCATATCTGTGATAGCTACCTTTGATATACTGGACTCCTCTCAGCAATGCAAGGTTATAAGACAACTCCAAGGGACTCATGATAGAGATGGCTATCCACATGCAGAGAAAGAACTACAGTTTGAATGCAGATTGAAGCAAATTACTTGCTCTCTCTTTTTTGTTTTGTTTTGTTTCTTCTTCTTTGTTGCTCATTCCATTAGTTATACTTTTTCTTCTTTACAACTTGACTGATATTTAGAGTGAGAGTATTTGTAGAACCTAGATGGGATTATATGCCATCATGGTGGGGCAGGAGAGACACAAGGGCGAGAAAAATTTGGAACTCAAGGAACTATGAAACTGAATGTTGTAAACTAAAAGTAAATAAATAAATTTTTAAAAAATTTAAAAAGAAAGGTAAACACTTGTGTATAGTTTGGTAACAATGACTGTGGGTATATAAGCGTGTGAGTTTATATGTGTGTCCTCAATCTGGTAAGCAACTAATAAATGCCTCCTAATGACATGGGTCCCCCAAATGAGTGAAAAACTAAGTACTCGTTAATGACATTAGAAAATTAAAGCTTTTGCTGACAGTTTCCTTTCTTTACAAGATTAGGAAATCACCAATAAATACTTAGATGTAACTTGTAAACACCCCTAGCCAGAATGACAAAAAAAATCATTAGAAACCCCAACCAACAATCTGCTACTAGTTAATGATCAGGACAGACTCCTATATTCCCCATACTCAGAAATTCAAGCATCTCGTGTTCATCAAGACCAGTGCTAATTGATGGAGACTTGCCAGAAGGCCAACTTGAAGGGTGACACATGGCCTCCAGCTAGGCAGAGAGGGAACCTTGTCATGAGTTCTCATATTACACATGCTGACTAGAAGCTGTAGGAAATCAGTTTGGTGGTTTGTTCCAACAGGAGTTGCTGCTTGTATGGTTGAATAGATAATTGTACCTGTCAAATAACAGAGCGATTGCATGCAGTAATGAGTGTTAAGTCTGATTTAATGCTTCCATTATACCAAAAGATATAAGGGCAAATCAGATAGGTGCAACTACCATATAGACCACACAGAAGATGAGCAAATACACCTCTACTTAGCAAAGACAACACCTCAATATGTACCCTCGATCTCCATTTCCTCCAGAAGACTGCCTTCTCAAAGAATATTTCCTTCTATTTAACATTCAATATCTAAGTACTTATTAGCCCCTTCCCAGCTTCCCACTGTAGTGTTAATGGAATAGGAAGATCTTCTCCACCCATTAATAGGCCTATGTGAACTGCTTTGAGCACTTTCAAACACGTCTGATAAAAAGATCAGAGCTGAGTAAGAACTCTGAAAACCTAGAAAAGCAAATGTATTTGAGCAACTGGAATGAACTATATAATTAGATACTCAATTCTAATAGTAGGAGAAGAAACAAATGTCCCTTCAGAACCATAATGTCTTTAAAGAGTAATGAAGGCATTAAATTAAAAATAAATAAATAAAAAAACACAGGGGACAAATAAGCTTTGTTCCTAGGATCTGAAGTGGGGAAATAAAGCTACTACTAATGCAAAAAGGAGGTGCGAGGAAGTGGCACTTCTCATAACTGGGGTGTATGACAAGTATACAGAAAAACAGAAAAAGAGATGGGGAGTTTAAGCATCAGATAAAACTCAAACTCTAATCAGAAATGGCTGAAGAAGGGTTGAATACACACACATACGTGGTGTGTAGTTCTACAAAGTTCCATGTAGAACTATATCAAAATCAATCAGGAAACAAGTGGGGAAGAAGTGTGGGGACTGGGAGGATAATACCAGTAAGAAATAAATCACAGGCAAAACAAAATATCAAATTGCGAAGGGGGAATTTAAAGGGAGGGGAGAGAAGAGGACTAAAATGTAAGAGGGCTCCTTGGACGGTCTCACAGGTAATACCTGAACAAACTGTGATATATGAATGTTATTATGCCAGAAGAAATTACAAAAGAAAGAATTTTAGAGAATCTTGAGTAGTATGAAGTGATGTGAACATGCTGATCAATGAGAATAATTTATACAATAACAACATAAAGAAAAAGAATTATAAAATATTTAAGAGCTATGACCAATGCAATGACTAACCATGTCTCCAGAGGACCTAGGATGAGGCATATTACGCATCACCCAACAGAGAGGTGAAAGACACAAAGTACAGAGACATATATTTTCAGATATGGTCACTGTGTGGATTTGTTTTTCTTGGTTATGCTTTTTTATTTTAAAGGTTTCTGATTTTTTTTTGTAATCTTTTTTCCCCAGAATTTATTTATTTTTAGTTTTCAACATTCATTTCCACAAGGTTTTGAGTTACAAATTTTCTCATCTCTCCACTACCCTACCCTAAGATGGCAAGCATAGTGATTACCTCTTCCCCCAGTCTGTACTCTCTTATATCCTTCTTATCTCCCCCTTAACCCCTTATCCCTTACTTTCTTGTAGGGCAAGTTGTATTTCTATACCCCATCACATGTATATCTTATTTCCCAGTAGCTTCTGATTTTTTTAAAATTTTCACTCATTCAATTGGGATAGGAAGGGCAAGGTGGTAAAAGGAGAGGGGGCATGGAATTGGAGGTAGCAATGGCGATGCCCCCCCCCAAAAAAATACCAATTATAAAATGTTTGAAAATGGACAGAAGAGAACAGATGTTCAGATGGAAGCACAGGCAAGCTGGACAATTTTGAAAATAAATCCAAGCAGGATGAAAATGAGATTCATAGTTTTATCCAGAATTCTCCTTGTGTATTGAGCATCTGGAAATGCTCAAGTTCACTATTAAAAAATCAAATGAATAAAAGAAATATCTTATGTTTAAATGGAAGGAAAGGGAGCTGATGTGCTTCCCACCCCCATCCTTTTTTAATTATACTACACTGACTGGCTCTTTAGAAGGCTTGTTTACTTCTACTTTGTGCATCTTGTTCTCTTTTAATAGTTTTCAATTTTTATTTTGCTTCTAACTTTGTTGCATCTTAAAAACCTCTCCATAGGAGGTCATGCTATAAATGAAATTATCATTATTAGTAGTAATTACAAGTAAGGTCCAAGTCTAATTCAATATGTACTGTTTCCTTTAAATTGTATTTATTAATTAAGTTAAATAACTAGATCACTAAAAAAGTTTCAAAATCTCTGCAAGGGATGTCTTTAATAATGAATGATAATCTAAAGAAATCTATACTGTTCTCTACACTGAAATGTAGAATTAACGTTCAAATCTAACAGTGATGAAATTGGGCCTCGAAAGAAAACTACTATGAACAGTGCCAAAAGATGAAGAGATACACCTTCAGGGATATAAACAGTCTGATCATGTTCCAGTGTCCCCTGAGATGTGAAAGTCATTCATTCAATAAGCATTTATTAGGTACCAACTGTGTATGTGTCAGGCATTGCTCTGTGCACAGGAGATATAAATCTCTGTTCCTCACACAGGTGGCTCCATCTCTCTTCTCTGTGCCTTTGCTCTGGTCGTACCCCAGCTCTGAAAGGCATTCCTCCCTTACCTCTGACTCACAGTCTTTTTCTTTTTGCACCATCTTCTGCATGAAGCCTTCCCGGATCCCCCCAACTTCAAGTACCTTCCCTTTCAAACTACCTCATATTTAACTAATTTGCATGCATTTATGTTTCTTGACTTTATGTTGTTTGTTTTTACACAAACTTATATTAGAACATGAAAATGGGAATAGAGATTATTTCATTCTTTGTTCTTGTATTTTCAGCCCTCGTACATGCTTAACACACAGGAAGTGTTTAATAAATACTTAATTTATTGTTTGATTCTTTGATGGTATGTTTTAGGCCTGGTACTCAGAGGTCCTCTGGCTTCTATGTCATTAAACTAGTGACCACCCACCATGCACCATTAGTTTATTCTCTGTGTGATCCTCACAAGAAAAATGGAAAAAAATAGCAAAAAGTTGTTTAACACTCTTCTCAACCAAATAGAATGGGCATACCAGACTAGACCCTAAGATCACGGTCCCTGATGTGCTTATATAAGAAATATAAAAGGAGCTAAAGAAGAAAAATAGGAAGAGCAGGCAGAATGGAACAATTACGTATAAAGAGAAACTGTTTTAGAGGTGAGACAATTATGAGAGCATGTAGGGACTGATCCATATAAAGCACATGAATGAAAGGAAGCTATCAAAGGAGTGGGAAAAAAAATTAAACCTTATTAATACCAAAAACAGACAATCAAGAGAAGATCAATGACTGCTGACCTAGATGCCTACTTTCCTATCTATACAAATTATTTATAAGAGTCATTTATACATGAACTGAAGCTATCCTTGATGAAGGCTTTAGTAGAGATCAAGAAGGTTTTCACCAGCATTCAACAGCTTAATGGTTGCTGTGTGGATTCATTTTGCTTGACTATGGCTCTACCCTACCCTTCCAGGTTATTTACAAAGGAGTTCCCTTTCACATACTATACAGTCTAAACAAACTTCTCTTCTTGCGCCTCACCTACAACATTCCATCTCCCATCACGTGGCACAGACTATCCCCAGACAGCTATAAGGTTCTTCCACACCTCTACCTTTCCTTAGATTCCTTCAAAGCTCAACTCAAAAACACTTCCTATCTGAGGCCCTTTCTGATTCCCCAAAATGTCAGTGCCCCCTCCCTGAAATTAATCTTGTATTTGTTGGGGTGGCTAGGTGGCGCAGTGAATAGAACACTAGCCCTGGAGTCAGGAGGACCTGAGTTCAAATCCAGCCTCAGACACTTAACACAAAAACTAGATGTGTGATGTTGGGCAAGTCACTTAACCCCAATTGCCCTACCTTCCCTCCTCCAAAAAGAAAAAAAAAATCTTGTATTTGTTTTGTATATACATAAATACATGAATAAATTGTTCCCACCAACATAACACAAGCTCCCAGAGGGTAAAGATATTTCTTTTTCTCTTTTTTTTTGCATGCCCAGGGCCTTACTCAATACCTGTCAAACAGGAGAGTAGGTACTTAATGAATATCTGTCAATTGATTGGTTATTTGATTAAATATTCTTCCCCCTCCTAGGAATGTTATTTGATTCTCTTCTTACCCATTCAACTGCTGAGTCATTACGTATCTCTTGCTCCCTAGGTATTAGTTCCTACAATAAGGAATTAAAGGATGCTTCTATACAACTGAGGCATTGAAGGACTATACTATGTCTTCTCAAAATTCCTCTAACCCCTAAATCCTACCCTTATCACTCTCAGTTGATGATCTCCAACTTATTTTGTTAATTTTTCAGTTAAAAAACATCAATTCTCTCCCTTTCAACTCCTCCCATCGGGGGGGAAAAAAAGAAAAACAAAACCCTTATGAGAGATGTACATATTCAAGCACAACACATTCTTGCATTTCCCATGTTAAAAATATATCTATGTCTCAATCTGCAGACTGATTACATTATTTCTTTTTCAGGAAGTGGACAGCATTTTTATCTTGGGTGTTCTATAATTGTGATTAGTCATTGTACTGATCGGTTCTTCAGTGTTTCAAAGTTGCGGGTCTTAACAATATTGTTATATAAATCGTTCTCCTGGTTCTACTCACTTCACTCTGTCTTTCAAGGTTTCTCTGAAACCATTCCCTTCATCATTTGTTACAGGAGAATAATATTCCACTACATTCACATAACCTAATCTGTTCAGACGTTCCCAAATTGACAATTAGTCAAAACCTCTTAGTTTCCATCTCTTTGCCACTGAAATAAGAACTGCTATAAAGATTTTGTACATCTAGATTATGCTCCTCTTTCCTTGAACTCTTTAGAGGTATAGGTTTATTTTGGTAATTTTTCTAAGGCATAGTTCCAGATAGCTTCTGGAATGCCTATAACAAATGACAATTCCACATACAATGAATTAATTTACCTGATTTCCTCCACCCCTCTAACATTTGTCATTTTTTACTAATTTTACTAATCTTTACTACTTACTAACTTTACTAATCTGATAGGTATGAGATAAAATATCAAAGTCAATTTAATTTGCATTAATTATTAGTAATTGGAGCATTTTTTCACATGACTATAGATGACTAGGATTTCTTTCTCTGAAAACTACTCGGTTATATACTTTGATGATGCATCGATTAAGAAATGGCTCTCATCCTTATACATTTTAATTCGTTCACCATGTATCTTGGAAATTAAACTGTTATCAGAGAAATTTGCTGCAAGGATTTTTCTCCCGTTACTTGCTTCCCTTTTCATTTTATCTGCACTGGTTTGTGCAAACAGTCTAATTTTCTATAATTAATATATAACATAATATAATACAATATAATATAATATAATTTCTATAATTAAATCTGTTTATTTGATCTTCTCTGATTCTTTCTTTTCTTTACTGGTTATAAACACTTTCCTTACAGATTTTCCTTAAGATTCTGAACTATCTATTCCTCCAGATAAGTTTCCTTATTACTTGATCTGGCTCTATGAAGCAATCTCTTGATATTTTAGTTGTTATGGAACTCAAAAACTAAATTACTTTAGATAATACTGTCATTTCATTATACTGGATCAGCCTAACCAAGAGCAATTAATATTTCTCCAATATTTTACATCTCTCTGTATTCATATAAAGAGTATTTTGTAGTTGTGGGGGATAGGATGCGTTCAGGGAAGACTAGTACCTCTAGTATGAGGGCTGCTGAGCCCTTTACAGGGGGTGCTTATCCAACTTTGATGTCCACCTGATCCACCTAACTTTCATCTATGGCTCCAAGAAGCTGTAGCATGCACAGTGGTCATACCCCGGTAAATCATTTCAGCATCCTTCTATGAGCTAAGGCAGTGTCTAGCCCAATCATGTGAAGACTTCCCCAGTAGAACAGTTAGATGAGAACCATTTGTTCCAATGGCCATGAAGGCACCTGAAGTGGGCGCTGTGGAGTGCTTAGAGCTTGATCAGATATAAAAGATGCCAAGGTCATACACGCATCTCGAGCCATTACCAGTAGTCTTGACACTGTCGTGCCATTGGACTGTGATGTCTCTGGAAGAGAGAGTGAGGTCAACAATTCTATGCAACTGCCTCACTTAAATGCAATTTATGCATGTATCAAAATACATCACCCATATCATTTTACCATTTTTACCTATCTCAAAGTCCTTGATATGGGTTTGCTTCCCAACAACTCCAGAAGAAATTCCAGGAGCAGAACTGGGGTCTATACACAACATATGTAGATCTGACCAAGGACTTTGATAGTGTCATTCATGAGAGTTTATGGAAATTTATGTCAAAATCTGGTTGTTCTTGGGGTGGAGCAAAGATGGCAGAGTAAAAGCAGGAACTTGTTTCAGCTCCTGCTCCAACCACCTCCAATACCAGTAAAAAAAATTACTCTAAACAAATTTTAGAGCTACATAACCCACAGAGTGATGGAGAGAAACAAATCTCCCACTGAAGGCAGCCTGGCAGGCCAACAGGAAGGGTCTATCACACCAGACTGGGAGCTGAGCACAACCCCCCATGAGCTGCAGCAGGCCCAGACCTGGGCAGCCCCAATCAGCAACACAGACTACCTGAGCAGACATCAGAAGAGTGAATCACCATCAGCTGTGGCAGTTTCCAGACTTCTCAACCCATAAACACCAAAGAGAAAGTAAAATATCAGTGGGGAACTCTGTTGGAGCTGGGTGATGGAGGAGTGCAGTCTGGCCCCTGCCCCCTGGGCAAGAGGTGGCAGTGGCACACTGGCTGCAGCTGTTACCCCCTGGCTGTCTCCAGAGCTCCTGGTCTGCAGATGGTAGGGGGACCAAATGACCATTCAGAGGATAATCAATCACTCTTGCTTTGACCTGCTTGGATCTGGGTCACAGTCTTGGGTGGTAGTCCTGGAGTGAGGAATACCAGTGTGCCAAAGCCTGTGGGGCTGTAAAGAGGGTGCCCTCCTCATAGCTCTGGCAACTGTGAAAACCCCAGAAATTTGAGACACAGCTCTCTGCACTCTGGAAGTAGAGTTCTACCATGGCAAAGGGCTCAAAAGTCAAGTAATTGGCAGGCAAGATGAGCAAGCAGAGGAAGCGCAATCAGACCACAGAATCCTTTTTTAGGGACAAAAAGGATCAAAACATGGAACCAGAAGAAGAAAACAAAATTTGGTTGCCCTGAGATGTTCATCAGTAGTGTATGTCAGTTTCAGAACAGCATGCTTGCCTGGGTTCTGGATAGTACACAATGTTCTCACGCTTTCCCAGTCACCAATGGAGTGAAACACTAAGAAAACACAGGTGCGCCATTAGCCAGCACCACACCATCCAAATGTGACACTACTGGTTATAGTAAATGAAGATGTTTTGAACGCTGTGGATAAGTCCACTTACCTTGGCAGTGTACTTTCCAGGGATGTAACACATTGATAATGAGGTTGATACACACATTGCCAGAGCTAGCTCAGGGTTTGGGATTCTCCAAAGGAAAGTGTGGGAGAGAAGAGGTATTAGACCACTATACTGAAAGTCTGCAGAGCCATAGTGCTGACCTCATTGTTGTATGCCTGTGAAACCTGGACAGTATACCAGTGCCATGCCAGGAAACTTAATCACTTCAATTTGAATTCTCTTAGATTCTGAACATCACCTGGCAGGATAAGATACCAGACACTGAGATCCTTTATCAGACTAAACTGCCAAGAATTCAAACTTCACTGCAGAGAGCACAGTTCTGATGGGCTGGCAACGCTGTTCAAATGCCAAATGTATACTTGCCAAAAAAACTGGATAATTCACACAGGGCAAGTGCTCACGTGGTGGTCAGAAGAGGTGCTACAAGGACACTCTCAAGGTCTCTCATAAGAACTTTGGAATTGTGTGACACAGGAGACACTGGCACAGGGTTGCCCAGCATGGTGTGCCCTTATCAGAGAAGGTGCTGTGCTTTATGAGCAAAGGAGAATTGAAGTAGTTCAAAAGAAACATGAGATACACGAATTTAGACAACCCACCCCAAATGTTTGCATGGTCTATTTGTGTCAAACCTGTGGTAGAGCATTCCAAGCTCATATTGGTCTGATCAGCCACAGTTGGATATATTGTCATTTGATTCTAACATAATCATGTCATTTTGATCCTCTTTGAGAGTGAAGGACAACAACCAATCAATTATTTTGTAGTTGTATTTAGTTATTGTGTTTGTGTCTAGCAGGGAGAATTCCTAATATTTTATATTCTTTATAGTTATTTTAAATTGAAATTTTTCTCATTTTTCCTGCTGAGTTTTCTTGGTAACAATGCTGATGATTTATGCAGTTTTATTTTATGTCCAAGAACTTTGCTGCAGTTATTATTTTAATTAATTTTAGTTGACTTGTAGGGTTCTCTAAGTAAGCCATCATATAATCTGCAAAAAAGCCACATCTTTGTTTTTTCTTTGCCTCTCAATTTCTTTTATTTGTCTTATTGCCAAAGCCAGCATTTCCAGCACTGTATTAAATAGTGATACTGTAAATGGAAATCCATGCTTTGCCTTTGATCTTCTTTTTTAAAATCTTATATTTTATCCCTGCTACAAGTGATGCTAGCTCTTGCTTTTAGATACTACCTATCATATTAAGGAAAAATCCATCTATATATACATTTCTAAAGTTTTTAAGAGAAATGGGAACTATATCTTTCAAAAAGCTTTTCTGTATCTATTGATGTATAATCAAATAATTTTGTTATTCTTTGCAATATGAATTGTATTGATAATTTTCCCAATCTTGAAACAGTCCTGCATTAATGATATAAATCCAATCTGATCATAGTACATAAACTCTATAAAGTATAGTCACCTTGCTAATATTTTAATTTTTGCATCAATGTTCATTAGGGAAGTTGTCTTTCTCCATTAAGCTGGCTTGAAGTTTAACATCAAAAAAACTAAGATCTGGTCCCATCACTTCCTGGCAAACAGAGGGAGAAGAAACGGAAGCAGTGCTACATTTTATATTCTTGGGTTCAAAGATTACTACAGATAGCAACTGCAGTCATGAAATTACTTGACTATTTGCTCCTTGAAAGGAAAGTTTCCACAAATTTGGACAGCATAATAAGAAGCAGAGACGTCACTTTGTCCATTAAGGAATGTACAGTGAAAGCATTGGTTTTTCCAACAGCAATGTAGGCTATGAAAGTTGAACTATCAGGAAAGCTGAGCAATGCAGAATTGACATTTTTTTAACTGTGGTGATGGAGAAGACTTTTGAGAGACCCTTGGACAACAAGGAGATCAAATCAGTCAATACTTAAAGAAGCCAATTCAGACTACTCATTGGAAGGTCGAATATTGAAGCTGAAGTTTAAATATTTTAGCTACATAATGAGAAGACAAGACTCATTGCAAAAGATTCTGAGAAAGATTGAAGACAAAAGTAAAAGGGGACAGGAGGGGGTAAAATTTAGAAATAGCGTGACATGGAAACAACAAACATGAACTTGGACAGACTTTGGGAAACAGAAATCCACGGGATCACAAAAAAGTGAACCTGACTTAATTGAACAGTAAAATAAGACTACACCGGGTTTAGGTATCAAGACCTAATTTGGTCTTGGATTTAGATCACAAAAGGTATCTACTAGGATCCTTTCTTAGTACTTTTTTTTTAATCAGCTTGTACAATACTGGAATTCATTCTACTTTGAAGGCCTGATAAAATTCACTGCTTCCATCTGGTAAATATGTCTAGTCCCAAGTTTGGTTTGGTTTTTTATTTTTTCCTTTGGGATCATTTGTGGCTAGTTCGAGTCCTTTCTCTAAGATTAGGGTAAGTGTTCTGTTTCTTGCTATCTTATTCTAATCGTTATATATTTCTGCAAATATTCTTCCATTTAAATTAAATCACCAGTTTTATTAGCCTATAATTGAGCAGAATAGTTTCTAATAATTTCCTTTATTTCTTCACTTGTTTTGCATTCACTTTTTTCATTTTCAACAAAATAATTTGTTATTCCTTTCTTTAATCAAAACATTGTTAGCTCTCAGTTTTACCCCTCCAATAGGTTTTTGTTTTCAATTTTGTTAATGTCTTATTTGATTTTCAAGATTTCTATTTTGGTTTTTAATTGGGGTTTTTAATTTGTTGGCTTCCTAATATTTTTAGTTCAATGTCTAATTCATCCATCTGTTCTTTCTCTTTTTTGCTGAGGAAAATGTTTAGATATATAAATTTCCCCCTAAGGACTGCTTTGGCTGCATCCCAAAACATTTTGGTATGTTGACTCATTGTTGTCATTATCTTTAATGAAAATTATCGATTGTTCCTATGATTTGTTCTTTGACCCACCAATTCTTTAGGATTACCTTATTTAGTCTCCAATTAATTTTTAATCATTTCTTCAGAGGCCCTCTTGCCCTCCTTTAACTAGTTCAGATTAAAATACTGTTCGACCATCATCCATTCCCCCCCACCTTCTCCTTGTTTCTATAGTCTTCCACTTATAAATCTTAATAATGCGAGATGATTTCCCCCTACTTTCCTCACTCTCATTTCTTAATGTCTCCTTTTCCCTTCCCTCTCCTATTCTCATGTAAAATGTAGAAAAATAAGAGCTAAGTAAAAGTATAGTTAAATGAATTCAAAAATGGTAAACAGAAACACTCAACGGCAATTAACTGTTCAAATTTGGAGCAAGTCTCCATTTAGGCAGCCCAGAGATTGATACTTTGCCCTATGTTGTTTATCATTTTAATTGATGACTTGTATAAAGATATAAGTGGTATGCTCATCAGCTCTGATGATGAAATACAGTTGGGCAAGATAACACCTTAGATAATGAAGTCAAGATTCAAAGAGATCTTGTCAGGATAGAACATTAGATTGAATCCAATAAAGATTTATGTAATGTAGTGATAAATGTAAAGTTTTACTCCCGGTTTCATAAAGTCAATTTTACAAGTAGGTTATGACATACTAGATTCTGAAAGCAGACAAAAAGTTTACAGATTTTAGTTGCCTGTAAGCTTATTATGAGACAACAGTAAGATCTGAAAACTAATGTAACCTTAGCCTGCATTTAGGACTAGGGACTACTAACTATCCTGGCCAAACTACATCTAAATTACTGCGTACTATTCTGGGTGACACTTTCAGAAACAATGACAAATTGGAAGGTATCCAGAGGAAGACATTCAGGACACTAAAGATCCACAAGCCCATGTCACGTAAGTACTGATTGCATAATGCAGGGATCACTGGCATCAACATTTCACATAATCTACACAAAAGTTCAGTTAGCCTGCAGAAGAGAAAGTGAGGAGGGGCATGAAAGCTGTCTGTAAGTACTTGAAGGCTCTCAGGAAAAGAGGATTAAACTTCCTTGTCTTGACCCCAGAGAGCAGAACTAGTTACAATAAGTGCAAGTTGCAGAAATATAAAGTTAGGTTTCCTTAAAAATAAGGAAAGACTTCCTAAAAATTAGAGTCATCAAAAAACAGAGCAGTCTGCCTTGGGACAGTGGCTTCCTCCTGACAGGAGGGATTCAAGCAAAGGCTGGGTGACCACCTATTGATTATATAGTTGGGATTCTAAATCTAGGCCAAATTGGCCTCCAAAGGCCCCTCAAATGATAAGATTCTGTGAGTTTTGAAGGAACAAGTCTGCTAAGTAGATCCTCTGCTCAAAAATCTTCAGTGGTTTCCCCACTGCAACCAAGATAAAATATAAAATTTCTAACCTGGCATTCAAGGCCTTCCAACAGTTTGCCTTCAACTAACCTTTTCAGTCTTATTTTGCATTACTCCCTGGACTCCACATTCCAAACAAACTAGACTACGAGGTCTGTTTTCCCAGACTTGCCATGTCTTCTACTAGTTATATGACTTCACAAAAGCTGTTTCTGAAGTCTATAATGCTTTCTCCTTTACCTGCCAGAATTCTTTACTTTCTTTAAGTGCAGAAGTCTCAAATGAAACCTTTCCTGATTGCCAGGAGCTAATACACTCTCTCCCTCCACATCCTGCCTTTAATTACATTTATGCAAACATATCGTACAACAACCTGATCCCAGGTTTATAAAGCAAACCCCCTGAAGTATAAGACTATTGCAAATACGTCTTTGAATTCCTGATGTCTACTATGAGGGCTTGTGCAGAGAAGGAATTTAATAAATGTTGGCTAAGCTGGAAAAAAAAGTCAAGCAATGAACAGTAAACAAATTCAATTTACATGGTTTCCTTTTCATATATGCATAATATACACCCAAAGTGAGGGTGACTTTTGCAATAAGGAAAATTATTACATTCATAAGTGAAGAATATCCAAACTTTTATTACTTACCAGCATTATATACATGCTGCATAAAAAAATAATAATAATTGTTTTCTTACCCACTCTTGTAAAATGAGTGACACAGCTTCATTAGCTCTTGCCATATTTCTGCAGGCCAGGATGACCTGAGCACCATGGAGGGCAAAAGACTTTGCTGTTTCAAATCCTATGGTTTACAGAAAAGAAAGAACAGATAATGTATATGTTAGCAAAACACCAGCTTAGCTACCCAAAACACTAGCTTAGCTACCTGTGGACATGCCCTAGATCTTACCATCAACATAACTGTGATTACTTTGCAATCTTAAACTTGAAACAGTTCTCTTCAATCATAATTCCCTTTTGTTCCATCCCTCCTTCCCATCACCTAACCCTATTCCCTATCACAGGTCTGACCTTATTACTTTCCAGCTCAAAATTCTTCAGGGGATCTCCTACTTCCTCTAGGATGAAAAACAGTCCTCCAACACTGGGCTCCACTGATACTACCAGCTATATTATATTACTTCCCTTACCAAAATCTACACTGCAGGTGAACCATCCTTACCATCTGTTCTATCAACTCAGCATTCCATCTCTCCTTTTCATGCCTTTGCATCAGCTGTTTCCTCTCCCCTCGCATTCTATTTCCTTAAATTTCCAGTTTCCTTCAATGCTCATCTTAAATGGCAATTCCTACATAAAGTCCTTCCTGATACCCTAGTGTTATTGTTCTCTGACACCTCAAATTATCTTGTGTCTAAACATGGCCCTGTCTGAAACCTCTCTCCACAACAGAATGCAAGCTCCTAAAGAGTAGGGAGTTGCATTTTTACCTTGGAATTCCCCAAACATACCATAGTGCCTAACCCAGCAGTCACTAAATAAATAATGAAGTGAACTAAATTATAACGTACCAAAGAGCTTTGTGACATATTTCAATAAATTACCATTGATTGCTATTCAGAGCTCATTTCCAATTAAAGAGAATTTCGGAGTTGAAAAGAACCACAGAGACCTTCTAATTAACCTGTCCCTTTAAAATTTTGTTGCTGTTCAGTCATGTCTGACTCTTAATGGCCCCATCTGGGGTTTTCTTGGGAAAAACACTACAGTGGTTTGCCATTTCCTTCTCCAGTGGAACAGAGGTTAAGTGACTTGCCCAGGGTCACACAGCTAGTGAGTATCTCAGACTGGATTTGAACTCAGGTCTTCCTGACTGCAGGCCTAGCACTCTTTCTACTGAGCCATCTAGCTGCGTCCTGTGCCTTTAAATAAATTCCCTCTAAATACTCCCAAGCAAGACCAAGTGGTCTTCCAGCCTTTACATGAAGATAGGTCTCCAATGAAGGGCAACAGAATACTTCTGAAGGAGACCACAACACTTTTGCTATCAGCTATAACTGTTAGGAAGCTTGCCTTTACATCAAGTTTAAATCTTCCTCTCTGCAACTAGTACCCACTGTTCCTAATTAACATTTCTATGGCATTCAAATATCTGAAGATGCCTATCAAGTCCCTGCTTTTTTTCCCCCAGGTTAACCACTTCCCAGTTTATTCAGCCGATAACTCATATAATAGTCACAGTGCCCCCTAATCATAATATTTTCCATCTTCTGAATACTCTGAATATCTCTTCAAGGCCATACTGAAGCTCAATACAATGCTCTATAAAGTGCTGTAATCTGTAGTCAAAAGACCTGTGTTCAAGTATCAGTTCTGCCATTTTTCTACCTGCATGACCCTGGATATGTCATTTGCTCTTTCTGGACCTCGGCTTCCTCATCAAAAAGCCTTTAAGTCTTTCTTGAGCTTTAAATGTATAATCCTATGATACAACTAGAATGTGAGTCCCTTGAGGCCAATGACCTTTTGCTTTTCTTTGTGACCTCAGCACTTAGCCAAGGCCCAAGGGCTACAAAAAACTAGCACTTTTTAAAAAATACCTATTAACTGAATGACAGGTCATACATACCTAAAGCATAGTAGGACTACCATCACTTTATTCTGGACACTATTTCACTCTTAATTCAGATTAAGATTGCATTAGCTTTTGTAGCTATAATATCTCCAAGGATTCATATTCAACTTGCAATCCACTAAAACCTCCAGATCTTTTTCAGACAAACTGGAAATTGTGGTGTTGCCTTAATGCTGCTCAACCTATCCCCAGATTCTCAGGCCTCCCTGTTCCTTACCTAATTTAAAAGTCAGATTCTTTCTTTTCCCCAAAGCAAGCACAGTATTGCATCTCACAGATTATAACCTGACCTAGTGTTCAGGTCAACCTGAATTTTTCTATGTAAAAGTTCAGGCTTTGACCTGAATTCACCTTGTCCCAAAGCTGCTTTATCAGCAGGACACAGTTATCTATTAAGAGCTTGGATGAGGGCATCAGTTTCTGTTATACCCATAATGTATTGTAAATAAGTGTCAATTTCGGGAAAGATTTCTATAACCTTAAAAAGCTGATATACTATGAAATATACATTATGGAATCTCACCATGGCCCTTCTGAAAGTACTTGTACAGATAAATCAATTGTATTAAAAAGCAGGGAGTGAAATGTAGAGATAAGCAATAAAGGAAAGGGTACAGGAAAGGAAGGGCAAAAGCAAAACGAGAGAGAGAGAGAGAAATGATGTCAGTCAATTCCACATAATTTTAAACAGATAAATGCAAGGAGAACTGGACTTGTAGTGAGAGTATCAAATTTGAGTCCCAAGTCCTGGCTTCTCCATTTAGCCAGTTATATAGAAGTTGATTTTTCCTCATCTTGAAAAAGGGGATAATAATGCCTGAATAATCCAAATCACAAAGTTATTAAAAAAAAAAAAACACTGTAAACTGAAAAGTACTGTATAAAGGTCAATCATCATCATCATTATAACTCTCCAAATTTCTCTTCCAATAATTAATTCATTTTGATTTGGGGCTGACTCTGAGTTTTTTAAGTAAATGTCAGTGAAGCACATAACAATGTACCTCCAGGTCTCTAAATTGATTCAAGAACCCAGCTGAACTATACTATTTTAAAGAAACATGGGTAGGATAGCTATTACTTCAAAGACTGTCCCGTGCCCTACATTCTAGACCAGCGGTTCTCAACCTGTGGGTCGCAACCCCTTTGGGGGTCAAACAACCCTTTCGCAGGGGTCAAAGAGGTCGCCTAAGACCATTGGAAAACACTTATTTCCGATGGTCGTAGGAACCAAGACACTGCTCCTCTATCCATCTCCAGGCGGGTCTGCCCACATACGAGTATTAAAGGGTTGTGGCATTAGGAAGGTTGAGAACCACTGTTCTAGACTATGTTTTAGAAAATCTTAACTGGTGATGCTAATAACTCACATTTCAATTCAATTTAATTCAACAAGCTTATTAATTCACTGCCTACAAAGACCATGGCATTGTGCCAAAGACTAAAGATAGATATGTAGACAAAAAAACACAAGATACCTTGAAGAGGGGTTATTAACAACAGAGGAAATCAAGAAAACCTTCAAGTAGGAAGGAGCACCTAAGCTGAGTCTTGAGAAGAAGCCAGGGACATAACAAGGTGAATGCTGGGACAGACAAAAGCAGGCACAGAGGGTGGCCTCTGCAAAGGCCTGAAGCTGAAGGATGGCTATCAAATCCAAAGAAAAGCTATTAGGTCAGTTTGATTAGAATGTAGAGTGCATGAAGGGAAATGATATGAACTGAATCTGCAAAGATAAGTAAGCTTCAAATGCAGAGGGCTTAAATGCCAGGTTAAAGAAGCTATCTATGATTCTTGGGGCAGCAGAAAGGCACTGAAACTTCTAAGCAGTGGAGTGGTCTGGTCAAATCTGAATCACAGGAATATTAATTTGACAACTGGGTGAAGGATAGATTGGAAAGGGAAGACATTCCTTAGAAATAAGGAAACAAATCAGGAGACTATTGCCTTAGATGGTGAGGGAAGAAACCATGGGAATAACTGTGAGATGGGAGAAAAGGAAGCAGATATTGTGAAATCATTCAAGTCATTCAAATTCTCAAAGAATTTCAAATATTGACTCTGCACATCTAGATAAGGTTCTTCACTACATCTAGAGGAAATAGAAATATAATCAGAGGAAAGTGGTTTTAGAGCAGGAGAAGAACTCAGGGGTTACTTAGTTAAATCCCTTGATTTCTGAGGCCCAGAGAGGTTAGCTGACATACCCTGGGACACACAAGGGACAAACAGCAGAATGAAAATTCAAACCCGTGTCCTCTGATTGCAAAGCTAAGGCTCCTTCTACTATTCCACAGTACTAAATCAGAAGGCAGAGATCAATCATCAGCATCAATGGTGCGAGGCAATGACACCAAGTTTTAACAGTGTACCTCCAGGATGCAAAAAGTACTCAGATCTTTTAGGGGAAGAAACAGAAAACAAAGCCACAACCACAACAGCAACAAAATT
This sequence comes from Pseudochirops cupreus, assembly GCA_028627135.1. Classification (NCBI taxonomy): domain Eukaryota; kingdom Metazoa; phylum Chordata; class Mammalia; order Diprotodontia; family Pseudocheiridae; genus Pseudochirops; species Pseudochirops cupreus. The sequence goes on along the minus strand of CM053581.1, from coordinate 62,639,377 downwards.
TGTAGGACAGCTGTTCCAACACCTGATGGAAATAAGGGCCCAGAAGAAATTTTGCTAACTGATGTGCTACATCAATCAGCCTAATGAAATGCTGACAGCCATATGGAAGCAATGTAAAGTAGCCAAAAACTACCTCACTTTCAATTCAAAAGAATTTACCCACAATCATAAAAGGTAAGAGAAAAAAACAAGAGTTCTGGATGAATTTCTAGATTCCTTCTGAATTTCCAAATAAATTAAATGAACATACTTGGTTTTGTTCCCTTTTTGGTGAGAAAAGGAGAAAAAGGGGGGGAAAGTACCACAACACTGGGACAACATTCATCAGCTTCCATTGACACCCTGAATGGATCAAGAGAGAGCCTTAGAATAGCTTAGATACAACCACATTATTATAACTGTAATTAACTTGCAAAGCTTTCCCAAAGTGCAAGTATCTTTCTCTCCATTTTATGGAAAAGGAAACTGAGACATGGAGTAGTATCCTCAGAATCATCTCTAACAGAGCTTTGACCAGGTTATTTCCCTGTTCAAAAATTTTGGATGATTCCCTAATGCTTGTAAGCAAAAATAAAGTTCACTGACAGTTACAGCTATGATCTGCCTCCAATCAGAATGATACGGTGTGGGAGAAAGAAGTCTAGATGTGGAGTCAAGAGAAAGAATTAAATTTAAATCCTACCTCCAACTCTTATTAGTTCTGTGACCTGGGCACTTATCTATAACTCAGTTTGCTCAAGAATAAAATGAAGATAACTATGCCTGTATATGATGTATTAAAATGTTGGATTTGGAGTTTGGGAAGGCCTGGGTTTCAATGTCATCCCAAACTCTTTGTTGTTGTTCAGTTGTTTAAGTTATGTCCTACTCTTAGTGACCCCATTTGGGGTTTTCTTAGCAGATACTGAAGTGGTTTGTCATTTCCTTCTCCACCTCATTTTACAGATAGAGAAACTGAGGCAAACAGGGTTAAGTGACTTGCCCATGGTCACACAATCAGTAAGTATTTGAGTCTGGATTTGAACTCCTGAAGATAAGTCTTCCTAACTCTAAGCACAAAGACTTAGATAGCAGAGTTGTTGTACTATACATGCACAATCAGAAAGATAATGTCATGAGATGCTTGGTTATTTTTGTTCCACTCCCTATGATAATATCCACAGAAAGACCACCATAAAAATAACTATAGCTAATATAGCAACAGGAGTTGCAAAAAAAAAAAATGAAGAGCTAAGAAAATTCTACAAAGAACTTGACAAAACATTCCCACTTAAATTATATCCAAATTGAAATTTAATAATACAAATCAATAGTTTAGTATTAACCAAAAAATGAGCATAGGGGAAGAGAGTAAAAATATTTAAAATCACAGTTCATTATGGGATACAATTTAGTCAACTGCAATATGACCTATTTAAATGAATAACTGAAACTGGAAAATAAATCTAAATTATATCTATTGAATTTTAAAGAAATCTAACTAGGTGAATTAACCAAGAAACTACTTTAACAACAAACACCTGACCTCACAGTGAAAGAGAGAGATGGAACTGTCTAATACCAGGTTAGAAAATAACCACACTTGTGGCTAAATGATAGAAGAAGAATGATAGAAAATCATAAGCAATATTGCCTCATAAAAAAGTAAGGAATGGGAAAAAGAAGTTAATATAAAGTTTGATGAGGGACCCAATTAAACTATATCATCCCAAGAGGATTTAAGACTAAAAACTGGAATGACAACAAACAAATGAAAATAGAAAAGATCTCCTGAGATAGCAAATTAAGTTTTCAATTGACAACAGAGCCAACACATATGGACTCTAACATCACAGACCCAAATTAAAAAAAAAACAAACCTATAGAAAAGCAGCTGACCTAGACCAAGCATGAACACAGGAAATTTCTGCCAGAAATAAAATAGTGTTAAGGCCCTTAAAGATGAATAATCAAGATATCTGAAAGAACAGATGTAATGGTAATGGGAATTTGAAGATCTTCCCTGCCCCCTAATAGGCCAAGTGTAAACACATGGAGATTGTGGTGGGAGGAGTTTGCTGAACAGTGGGGCAGAGCCTACAGGAAGCTGAGAGTCAGGGCAGTTAGAGCTGGAGGGAGGAGAGGTCATAGCCAAAGAGACAACTTGGCTTGTGAGTGTTTGTGAGAAGGCTAAAGGATGGTGTGGCTCCCTGCTGTGTTATGGTTTATTAATTTCTTTGTTGCTATGATGGTTTCAGTTTCTTGGTGATGGGATTTGGCTTTCTGGTGTCTGAATAAATGGTTTGCTTCTGTCTTCTATATGGAGAGTCTGTTATAGTTTATGATTCAGAACTGTGCCAGCATATTCATAGTCACCATCGGTGCTGTGAGTATTGTGTTGTCACTATAGCACGGGATTCCAAATGCTTGAAAAAAATCATGGATCTCTGCCAGAAAAAGAAAATCATATGTATACAGTATCAATAATTGTCAATCCATATGTCTACTTTGCCAACTTTATAAAATCTTCATGAGAATAAGCTATACGTATATCAAAGACATCTTTGATGAAGTTATTAAGAGGGAAGAAGTAGACATTTTATAAATAATATTCTAAAACAGAACAAATCTTGAAAGGTACACAGTTACCTGAAAGATACAACCAATACAAGATCCTTACTGTATGTTGATCAAAACAAAAAAGGCACATCTGAAAGCAAAATGCCACTATAAAAGCTCTTCACAAACAAAATGTCGCCCAGGACATTTTTAAAATCACATGTTAAAATCAAGATTTCTCGAAGGATCTAACAGGAGAAATGCTATTTAATTCATGTGATCTAATTATTAATATTTAAGGTTATCTAGTAAATAACATTATGCAAGGCATAAAACAAGGAGATACATGCTCGTCAAAGATTTGTGCTATTGCCTTGGAGGATGGTCATAAGACTCTAAACAAAAAAGGGTTTCTTTATAAATGAAGAAGGAGCCTAGATTCTCCTGTTTGTGTATGACATTGTACTAAATGTGTAAAACCCCAGAACACTGTAGAGCAGTGGTTCTCAACCTTCCTAATGCTGCGATTCTTTAATACTCATATGTGGGTATATCTGCATGTGGGCGGACCCACCTGGAGATGGATAAAGGAGCGGTGTCTCAGTTCCTAAGACCGTCGGAAATATGTGCTTTCCGATGGTCTTAGGCAACCCCTGTGACCTCTGTGAAAGGGTCATTCAACCCCCAAAGGGGTCGCAAACCACAGGTTGAGAACCACTGCTGTAGAGCCTCTTGAGCAGGAGGTAGAATCATTCAGAGGAGTTTGGATGTTTGTTTGTTTGTAATTTTAAGGAAATGTGACCTCCTAAGTGGATGCTTAGGAAAAACCAAGTTGGCTAATATTTTATATTGGCTACACTATGTCATATCCATTTGCAATTGGATGGATAACCTATAGAGCTGGTCCATATATCTGTGTGCGTGTATGTATGTGTATGTGTGTGTGCGTGTGTGTATCTTGGATAAAACTAAGGACACATAATAAAATGAGCCAAGAAATGAATATAAGAATTCAGCTCAATGAATTGACCTTGGGAACCCATGTACAGCTCAACTGGAAAATGGTTACATAAGTTGTGGTATAAGATCATGATGGAATACTATTGTGCTATAAGAAATTATGAGCTCATTGATTTTAGAAAAACATGGAAAAACTTGCAAGAAATAATGAAAAGCAAAATGAGCAGAACCAAGAGAATGTTGTATAGAATTATAGCAATGTTGTTTTAAAAATAACTTTGAGAGACTGTCTTTTAGAGTATTATAAATGCCCAAATTAACCACAAAGGACCTATGAAGGAAGGTGCTATCTGCTTCCAGAGAAATAACTGATAAACAGATACACACACACACACACGCACACACACACAACACACACAACACAACACACTTGCGTCTAATAACAGTCATCTCTTGGAGAGGACAAGGCACAACAGTGAGAAAAATATAACAAATGCACCATAGAGAATACAAGAAAATGTAGAAGGAACCAGAGAAAGCAGATTAGCTTTGAAAACAACAAGTAGTACTCATAGTAGTTTTTTTTTTAAGTAAACAGTGTGAAGTATAAATTTATGGTTTTATAGTGAATCCTCTTTTTAGGTGTGCTGTGTATGTGGAAATGTCTCTTTTTTTTTGTCTTTATGTATTTAAGTTCATACACATAAAAAAAGAAAAGAAGGGGCAGGTAGGTGGTGCAGTGAATAGAGCACCAGCCCTGGAGTCAGGAGGACCTGAGTTCAAATCCAGCCTCAGACACTTAACACTTACTAGCCGTGTGATCTTGGACAAGTCACTTAAGCTCAACTGCCCTGCCTTCCCCCCTCCAAAAAGCAAAAAAAAGAAAGAAAGAAAAGAAAAGAAGAGAAAACAAAAGAAAACAAAAGAAAAGAAAAGAAAAAGAAAAGAAAAAGGAAAAATATCATTAAGCTTCTACCTGAAATAAAAGTCTATTTTTTAACATCATCATTCTTCCAATGATGCTTTACGGCTGCTAATATTGACAAGAGAACTAAAGTTGAAGACAGATGATTAGGCAGTTAGGTGGTATAGTGGTTAAAGTATTGGATCAGGAATCAGGAAGCCTGGAGTTCAAATATGGCCTCAGACATTTTACTAACAGTATGATCTCTAACCTCTGTGCTTCAGTTTCCTCATCTACAAAATGGAGACAATAATAGTACCTACCTCCCTGATCAAATGAGATATTTGTAATGCTCTCTATCAATCTTTAAAGTGCTACAAAAATCCTTGTTATTATTATTATTATCATTATTTCCCAAAGTAAATTGAAAAGAAACAAGGGATAGTAGGCACGAGTCATCTATTTTGTGTTCAGTTCAGGCCAGTTCAGTCGTTTTTCAGTTGTATCTGACTCTTCATGACTCCATTTGGGTTTTCATAGCAAAACTATTGAAGCGGTTCGCCATTTCTTTCTCCAACTCATTTTACAAATGAGGAAACTAAAGTACTTGCCCAGGGTCACACAGCTAATACATGTCTGTGGCCAGCTTTGAACTCAGGAAAATAAGTCTCCCTGACCCCAGGCCCAGCACTCTATCCACTATGCCTTTCAGCTTCCCCTATTGCATGTTATCTGCAAAGAATTATGCCAAAGAAACAGTGCAAAAAGTATCATCTGAGAGATATACAACAGATAAAGTAAGTGAGTCCATTACAGTAAGAGCAAACTATAACTATCAGATAGCCTTTGTGCTCCAGTGGTATCTATACAAACAAAAGATTTAGGAAAAGGCCTATAGGATGCAAATATGGAGGACTTAACAGAAGAATAAAAATAAGAGTCATATAGGATAAGAAAGCTTAGAAAGACAGCAATCTGAACTAGTGGATAGAGTATCCACATTGCTAGATAAAGTATCCATAGATACACATAAACATTCACTGAAGTACTACTCTGATGTCAGAGGTCTTAAAGGATATTCCAGTATAACACCAACTCTTACAAGACCAAACAAACTGTAAAGGCTTTAATTATAGGACCCAAAATAGACTAGGTCCACGGACCAGAGTAGAATATAGAGAGCTTTATTATCAGAGAGGTGGGAACTAGGAAATAAAATTTTCTGGACAGCACAAAATATAAAGCTATCTAGTATGGCATGAATGGGCTGTGACTTTCATCAACGGAGGAACTATCATAGAAAATTAACCATTCATTCCTAAAGTAATGAAGTAATGGGTCTAACTTATAATATGGAAGCAAGAGATACAAATATGCTTTCTTCTGTGGTCTTCTGAATATATGGTCCAGCACTGTATTTCTATGGCTTCTGCCCCATAGCTTACTATATCTGAGAAATATGCTATGCGGTCTAGCTTCAGAATGTGTAATGGAAATGACAGAATCACTTCCTTAAAAACTAGGAAACCAAACACAGACATTTTAAAATATAGAAGAGCTTAGCCACGATGATCACATTTTTTCTGTTGTAATATCTACAAAACATTTTCTAAAAGAAAAGACAAGTTTAATAATTTTACCTACTGTTATAGAACTATTTCAAACCCATGAGAATAGTATTCCTCATTCTTGTAACACTGTAGCTGATGATAGCATAATTAACCAAATGTAGTAGTGCCTAGCTAAGTTTCCACTGTACCAAAATTTGTGCAAAATAATAAATGCAATGGTTTACTAAATTTCATAACCTGATTCATCTTATAAAAAATTAACTTCACAACAATATTTAGAATTAAATTAGCTAAATTATAAGATAGTATTGAATTCAAACAAAAAATGTTTAAAGCCAACTTTTAAATAAAATAGAGATGGGAGAAAGGGTTTTATTTATTTATTTTTCTGGACAAGAACTGCTGGAGAGGAGGCAAAGCCAAAATGGAGAAGTACTGGCAGCAATGTAGCCGAACTCTCCCATTATTCCCCTCTAACAACTTTAAAATAACCCATCAAATAAAATTTTAGAGGAGCAGAGCCAACATCAGGTCAGAGGAGGTCTGTAGGAGAGGTCTGTGACACCTGGGTGGGGGCCAGTCTGGAGAACACATAGCTGCAGCAAAAGTAGTGCACCTTGGAAGCAGCCATGACAGTGGTAACAGCAGCTTCAAGAGCTCTCAGCCCAGAGGCACTAAGGAGGTCAGACAACTGGTCAGAACAAGATTACAGGGGATCCTTTGTTGGCAAATGTAATTAAAACAACCCTGAGGTACCACCTCATACCTATTATAAATGACAGATTCTGGAGGGGATGAGAGAAAATAGGTACACTAGTAGACTCTTGTTGGAGTTGTGAACTGGTCCAACCTCTTGAAAAAGATCCCCAAAAGAAAACTCCTAAAAATATTATAGCCAGGTTCCAGAGTCCCCAGATCAAGGAGAAAATATTACAAGCTGCCAAGAAGAAAC
>CM053581.1:62594276-62631952 GCA_028627135.1 Pseudochirops cupreus | reverse complement strand
GGATAGCAAGGAGGGGAATATAGTCAGTCTTTTGCAATATGTCCATTGTGGAGATGTTCTGCATAACTACACATGTACAGCCTATATTGAATTGCTTGTCTTTCCAGTGGAGGTGGGTGACGAGGGAGGAAGGGAAAGAATCTAGAATTTAAAGTTCTATAATCAAATGTTAACTATATATTTATTTATTTATGCACACATACATACATACATATATATAATTATTTATTACATGCAACTGGGAATTAAGATATACAGGCACTGGGCTAGGGAGATCCATCTTGCCCTACCAGAAAGTCAGAAAGGTGCTGGGTGAAGACATAGGAGAGAACAGATTGGTGCAGGGGGTTATACAGTGGGATGCCTGTTTTGGGGTGGCGGGGAAGGGAAAGATGGGGAGAAAATTTGTAACTCAAAATCCCATGGAAATGAATGATGTAAACTAAAAATAAACAAAAGTTAATATTAAAAAAAAACAATTGACAAAAACTACAGGGAAAACTGGAAAGCAGTTTGACAGAAACAAACATCTAATGCTGCATACCAATATAAGGTCAAAAAGGGCACATGATTTAAACATAAAAGATAATATCATAAGCAAATTAGGGGAGCATGGAAAATTTAACCTGTCAGATCTATGGATAAGAGAAGAATTTATGACCAAAGAAGAGAAAGAGAGGATGTAAAACAGATAATTCTGATTATATAAAATTAAAAAGTGGGGGGTGGGGATTGTACAAACAAAACCAATGCAACCAAGAGCAAAGGGAAAACATGAAACTGGAAAAAAAAAGTTTATTTCAAGTTTCTCTGATAAAGGTTTCATTTCTCAAATATACAGAGAACTGAGTAAAATTTATAAGAATACAATTCATTCCCCAAGTAACCAATGGTGAAGGATGTGAAAAGGCAGTTTTCAGAAGAAAAAAACAAAGACATCAATAGTCATATAAAGATACTGTATATCACTCTTAGAAAATGGAAATGAAAACACTTTTGAGATACCGCCTCATATTCATCAGATTAGCTAAGATGACAGAAAACGGAATGATAAATGCTGAAGGGGATGTGGGAAAAAAAAGGATACTAATGCACTACTGGAGAAGCTGTGAACTTCTCCAACCATTCTGAAAAACAATTTAGAACTATGCCCAAGGGGTTATAAAACTGTACATACCCTCTGACCCAGTAATGCTGCTACTAGGTCTATACACCAAAAAGATCAAAGAGAAAGGGAAAAGGATCCATAAACATAAAAAGATTTATAGCAGCTCTTCTTGTAGTGACAAAGAGTTGGAAACTGAGAGGATGTCCCTCAACTGGGGAATGCTGAGCAAGTTCTGGTTCATATATATGAATGTGATGAAATGTAATTCTACTGCAAGAAATGATGAAGGAGATGCTTTCAGAAAAAAACTTAGGAAGACTTATATGAACTGATACAAAGTAAAGTGATCAGAACCAGGAGAACAACAGCAATATTATAAAGATAATCAACTATGTAAGCCTTAGTAACTCTGATGAATCCACCACAATTCCAAGGGACTTACAATGTAAAATGCTGTCCACCTCCATATAGGGAACTGATGGACTTAGTACAAATTGAAGCATATTTTCTTTTCCTTTATTTTTTCTTGCTTTTTTTTAACATGACAAATGAAGAAATGTGTTTTGCAAGACTTCATGTGGATTAATAGGTATCTTTTTCTTGCTTTCTCAATTGGTGAAGGAGGGGTTTGGGGTTTGGGATTTCATTTCTTTTGGTCTTAAGGCAAGCTAGAAAAAACTGTGAGAAGCCTTAAATCCCAGGTATACAGCCTGATGATAAACTTGCCACAGTCAGAGAAAAGAATAATGAAATCTCTAATTAGAAGGAACCTTAAAGATCATCTTAAGAAACTCTAACTGAACAGGAATCTCCTCCACAGTATCTGATATGATCATTCAAACTTTGCTCAAAGACCTAAAAAAGAGTTAGCCCTTCTTTTAGACTGCCCTTTTTTGGCAAGGAAAAAAATGATTACGTCAAAAAAATCTCTAGTAGAAGAATGGTTCTGTGAAGAGCAAACAGTAAGGCAGAGGTCCCTAAAATAGTCCCATCTGAAGACTGATGAATGAATAGAATTAGGTATTTTTATACTGAAGAGAAAATTTGGGGGAACCTAAGAGTCATATTCCAACAACTAGTCTAAATTGTTATTCTGAAGAGGAATTACTTGGCCCTGGAGGGAATAAAACAGTGAGTGGAAGTTAAATTCAACATAAGGAAAAATTTCCTAATAATAAGAGTTGTCTCAAAATAAAATTACTTGTTTATGGAGGGAGACATTTTCCTATCACTGGAGGTTTTCTCTTGGGGTGGAGTGAACATTTCTATGGGTTTTTGAAAGAATATACTGAACTAAATGACTCTCGAAGGCCTTTTACAATTCAGATTCTGTGTGTATGACAGTGGATAACTCTCAAGTAACCAACAGATACCTCCCAGTCTTCAAAGTCAGCATGAAAATATGGATCCTTAGAGGCACTGCTATTCTAAGTTTCAACACATGCTGATTAAGTCACGTTTAGCATCTTCCAAAGGCAAGCCTGTATCAGGGAGTTAAAAAACAAACAAATGACACACCTGCTTACCTCACCTTCCCACTAACCCCCAAAAAACTCAAATGGTGTCATCTCTTATAATTTGGTCAGATCAACAGTACCAAAGTAAAACAAAACATTTTTGGAGGATAAGAAATGGAAAGATTGCCCCTAAAGTTCTAGGGTTGTTTTTTTTTTTAATTCTGATGGATTAATTTATAGCCTCTTCAATGAAAGAAGAAAAAAACCAATTCTGAATTTGCAAGTGCATTCATATTCTATTACAGAACACTATTGTTTTCACAGCTGTTCTAAGATTTCATCTCATGGCTGGGATATAAGTTACTGTTCTATTTGCTAAAGACAAGCTTCCTCATAATTTAGAATAAAAAGATGTTACAACTATCCCCTACAGAAAGAGATCCCCCCTACATCTTTTTACTATAGGATGATAAAGCTATGATCACGTCTCCTGAAATAGCTTTCACCTTCAACCAATTAAAAGTCAGCTGGAAAGTAATTGATTTTTTTTTAATACTCCATTACAATGACAGCTTTTTAAAGTTAAAAGCTTATTCCAACTCAAAATTCTGATGTGAACAACATAACTACATTTATAATCCAACCTTTGTTCTCTTTCAAATAGTGATAATTTTGCCTTTTGGAAAAAATAAATCTGCTCTGTAAACATCATGTAAAAATTCTAAAACCTATCATCAAGGAAATTCAGCAATTTTTAAAAGTCATCAAAATTCACTTTTCATTCACGTTTCTTCATTACTTTTTTTTTCTAGCAAAGAAAACTTCTCAGGAACTCACTACTTGAATTTAGTCTTTGAAATTAAGTCTGTGCTTATGAAAATTTGAGTTTCTTTTGTCCATCTTTGTCCTACTCTGGAAACCAATGATTTTGAATGCTATTGTATATGTTAACAATACTGATAAATGAATCACATCTACACTAACTGATGGCAATAATAGGAGCTCACATCAATGCTTTATGGTTTACAAAGTGTCTTTCCCACAACAATCCTTCAAAATAAGGAGTGGTGCAAGATCTTACTAACTTCATTTTACAAATGAAGAAATCAAACCTCAGAGATATGAACTGACTGGTAGGGGACAGCAGAGCTAATGTCAAAGTGGGCACTTCTGATCCCAAGACTAGTGCTCTTTCTTCTACACCAGCAGTTCTCAACCTGTGGGTCGCGACCCCTTTGGGGGTCAAATGACCCTCTCACAGGGAGCACAGGGGTCGCCTAAGACCATCAGAAAACACACATTTCCGATGGTCTTAGGAACCGAGATACCACTCCTCTACCCATCTCCAGGCAGGTCCGCCCACGTGCAGATACGTGCACATACAAGTATTAAAAGGTCGTAGCATTAGGAAGGTTGAGAACCACTGTTCTACACCATGCTGAAAAGAAAGAGCCAGGCCTACAGTTAAAAGAATTATTTTAAAATATTTATTTGGGGGCAGCAGAGTAACAGGTAAAGATCTCTTTGAAACTGAACACATGCAAAACCACGAAGAATAAAATCATTTCAAAAATAATGCGTCCTTCAGTCATTTACGTGTTTTTTAAATAATAATTTCTGGCTTACTATTTTTAGAAGGCAACTTGTTAACTAGCAGACGAAGGGAAAAGACAAGTGCTGATGCGGTCTTACGCCCACCCAATAATACTTTAAAGGGCACTGCCTAAAACCAAAGCAATCCAATTCAATAATTCAACAAACCTTTGTTAAGGAGCTACTTTATCCAAGTTATTATACTTGGCACTGGGAAGACTTTTTTAGAAGACTTCGAGTTTATATCATACAGGGAGTAGGAGGAAGAAGCAAAGTTTACATCCTGTTGCAATGGTCAGAGGGGCTGTACTACTGATCCATCAATTTACAAATCATTCCCTGGTGGTCAGCCTTCTGGTAATGAGTCTTCCCACACTTACTTAGGCTTCGGACAACAGACACGTAACAATCCCTTACTAGGCATATATGTTGGGCCCTTCTAGCGTGACAGGATTCACCAGAGAATGCATTTGACTGGCATAAGAATCTGGAATACTTGTCACAAGAGATTGTTCTCTGGGCAGGGCAAGGAAGGTTGGAAGTGAAGACGATGTAAAAACAAAAAATAGCAATGAAAATTAAGAAATCCATATTTTAAGAAAAGAAACCAGGGTCAGTTCATACCATGAACAGGCTCCAGACAACGTCACTGGAGGGTGTACAACATAACGAGTGTTTAAAAGCGTCAGACCCTTACAGAACTGGCAGTTTATGAAAGAGCTTCTACATCATCATTTCGAAAGCTAAATCCCTGCATGTGAGCTGGCCATCTGGGGGGAATAAAAAGTTTATGTCTCAGCATGATCATGTTTTGTCTGAAAACACCAAGATGAGAGATGAATGAAACATTCAAATTTAAAATCTACACCTTCTAGTAAGATTGTAACCCTACCATTGGCCTACCTGCTCGAGGTAAATGTAAGATATGCACAACATAACTCCGGCTGAGACAGGGTAAGCACAGCCCCTGGAGGCTCAGCCAGTTGTAAGTTTCCTTTTGGCTCCCCTAACAGAGCTACTGTCTTCTGGTCAAGAGGGTCCTGGAAGGAGTCCTAACTTAGGCAATGGCTAGGATTAGGGGCTCTGCTTTCCTTCAATTCAAAAACATAACACAGCTTGCAGTACTTTAAAGGCATCAAACCCCTACTTGAGGACTTTAATTCAGCGTGTACTATCTTTCGAGTTGAGCGCTTTGACGAAAATTCAGCTCCCAGCAGTTGGATCATGTGAGATTTTAGGGCAGCTACAGAAGATTTCAGTTGAGAATTTCCTTCCTGGCATGGATAGCTTAAAGTAGCATGCTCGACCAGCCATTTTATTTCACTCAAGCATATTCCCAGCTCCAAGACAGAAGCAACAGTACAGGACGAACATTCTGCAGTGATTGTCTAAGGGTGCTAGGCTTGGTTTTCTTCATGGCTTTTAAACACATGACATAAAAAGTAAACAAAAGAAAACCTGAAACCATCAAATTTACAGAATGAAGAAATAAATGAAGGTACACTTTGGACACATCACCCTATAAAGAGTGACTAGTCCACCTCTAATTCCTTCTAATGCAGAAATTCTGTCATTCTGACAAATTACAGGTATACCGTGGACCATATCTGACTCAAGACAGTTCTGTGGTTCTGGCTTGGGACCGAAACAAAATGAGACATTAATAGAACATCCAATACTGAACAAAAAAAATTATTTAACAATAGCATGGGAAAGACACTCAAAAATGACACAGAATTGATTTAAGGATATTAAACTCACTTTTTATTCATATTAAAATGTGTCTGGTCAACAGGGTATTTTGCGTCACGTGAGAATGGGGAAATGGAAAACCAAGTGAACAAACAAGTCCCTTGGACCAATCAAGTCTCCATTAGAGCTTTCCTGCCTTTTAGGGAAAAATCAGCCAAGCCTATGTGTCAGTAATCCTATCAGACAGTATTCCTATTGCATAGCTACTACCCCAGAACCTGAAATTAAGTACTGGCTCCATCACTTTCCAATGACAAAATCATATACACCTTACTTATCTATAAAATAGGATTAATACTTGTACTTTATAAAATACTACTAGAAGATAATTGAGTTTAAATGTATGCACCCTTTGTCTAAAATCTGTCAGGGTGGGGGGAAGTGTCCTCCTTTATGAAAATTTCATTTAACCTGAAAAAGCATATTTGCCAATGTAATAGACATTCAATTAATGTCTAGCAATGTTTTACTCTAAATATCAATAACACAAATATTTTCACTAATATTTCCTACTTCACTTAATACCCCCTCACTCCTACAACACAAAATAAGGCAATTTTCCTAATGTATATGTGCAAATATATACAAATGACAAAGATGAAACAATTCTGCTACTAACTGAGGTTATAAAATTTGCAGCTAAACTCATCCTGTTAATGACATGGTAATAAATGCTTTCATATTATGTTATAGAGCACATGATCTATATGACAGGAATCCCCAAAACGATCTTAGTGAGAAGAGGTACCAAAGACTGGGCAGAATGAATGAATCAGAATATTGGAGCTAAATGGACTTCAGATATCATCTAGTCTAATTCCCACATTTTAATGGAGGAGGAAAGAGACCTAGAGATGGGAAAGGACCTGCCCAAAGTCACAAATAAATTACTTGCACACCCAAGTCTAGAACCCAGGTCTCTTGATTCCCATTCCAATACACTCTCTAGCAACTCTGAAATTAGTCATTATAAAGTAAAATGTAAACATATTTGTGAGAATTAAAGATAATGCTGCATCATATAAACTTCTCTGAAGAAAAGACTTCAATTGTTTGACCTACCAATCTGAGAATCTAAGGCAGAAATTGTAAAAAAGAAAAAAATGAAATAAAAAAGAATTTTTTTACTATTTAGATGATTGCTATACAATAACACACATATTTATTGCATCTTTAAATAAAGTTGATTTTACAATACGTGAATTCCAAATTCCAAATCCTTTCAATTTGAATTTTTTAAATGTTAACTTTAAGTTTCATTCCAAATTTAACTACACTAATTTCTATGGTTCTTCATAAGTTAGATGTTTATATTTAAGCTCATCTTCCTTCTCCCTTTGTATGTAAATCTGACAAATGTATTATTCTGGAATTCTGGAAGAGGCCAACTAAAATGAATTAAGGTGACTAATGTATACTGACTCTGTCACTAGTCCAATAAAATGTAAATGTTAACAGCCCATTTTCATATGATGGTCAACATTTTAGTTCAAATTTGAAATCAAATACTGAAAAAAGAAGCTCATCAATTAAATTACTAAGCTAAAAATATTTAGCATAACAAGAATTCCAATTTATTGAATAAATGGAAATATGAGTATCTTTCCTTAGATCTAAGTCAAAATGAAAAATCAGAAAAATGCAAACCTTAATCATACTCAAACAATATTAATTCTAGCCTTCCTATTAGAATATTCTAGGCAAACCGAGGAAACAATTGCAGTTTTGGTCCTTTAATCATAATCACAACTGAAAAAAGTTCCACGTACGCAGACAAACCTGAGCTCTCTCTGCCTGGTACGTAATTGTTGACAAGGTAAGCAATGGCCTGAGAAAGGAGAAATAGATTGAGACTGATAGGCAAGTTCCTTCAAACATCTAAACTCTATAAAGTTTTTGGTAGGAGTGTTTTAAAAAAAATATATTATTAAAAATGACTGCACTAAATTTGCTTAAATAAGTTCAGAAACTTTAACTTTACCAAACATTTAGTAAGTACTTAGAATAAATACCAAGAATAACTAAAGCATTGTCCATGTCTTCAGGGAATTTATAATCTAACAGAGGAAAGCAACACATTCAGAAAGGGATAAATGCAAAGAGATATGCAATAATTGCCTAAGAGAAGTACAAAATATGAAGAAGAAAAAAATGATTGCCAGTTGGGAAAAGGAGGGAAGGCATTATGGAGAAGTGGCATTTTAACTGAAACTTAAGGAACAATTAGAATTTTAACAAGCAAAGACAGAAAGTCAGTCAGCTGACCAGAATTTATTAAGCTCTTAATACAGACCAAGCACTGTGCTAGGCGATGGGAACAGACAAACAGACAAAAACATTTTCCTTACCCTTAAGGAACTCACATTCAAATAGCAGGAGAAAACATGTGATATTCTCCCACTATGAAATCCTCCTCCCCGTTTCTATCTTTCAAAACCCCTCTATATTATTCTCTACTCTTTTCCTCACCACAAACTCTAAGTAATAAGCCTTTCTCTGTGGTAAGGCTAACCTGGCTGCTTGATCCTCCCCTACAATCTGCTCTGGGAGTTTGTCACTTTCGTCATTACTTGTTCCCCACAACCATCTTCAATTTTCTTTACCTACCTGTTCCTTTTTTTGGGGGGGGGGGGAGGGAGGCTGCATGTGTGTGTGTGTGTACGTAAATACATCTTTCCCATTCTTAAAAAATATTAATATGACCTCACTCTTTTATCCCTTCAAGGTAAATCCAGTATCTCTTCTTCATTTAAAACTCAATATCCTAGAAAGTTGTTGATAGTCTTTGCTTACACTTCCTCACCTCCTACTTGCTTCCCAATACTTTGTAGCTCGACTCTTGACTCCATCAGAAGTCTAAGAAACTACTCTTTGCCAGGTTACCAAAGTTCTATCTCCTGTTAAGTATAAGAGTCTTTTCTCAGTCCTCATGCTACTTGGCTTCATGGAACCTTCTGACACAACGAATTACTCCTCTCATCTTTAATTCTCTCTTCTCCCTTTGCCTCAAATGAGACTACTTGTTTGCCCAACTTATTTTTCTGACCAGTGTTTCTCAATCTCCTTTGCTAGATTCTTCTCCTACCCACTAAGCATAGGTGGTCACTCTAGGCTCAATTCAAGATCCTTTTCTCTATCTACACCAGTGGTTCTCAACCTGTGGGTCGCAACCCCTTTCGACGTCAAACAACCCTTTCACAGGGGTCACCTAAGACCATCAGAAAACACATATTTCTGATGGTCTTAGGAACCGAAACACTGCTCCCCTATCCGTCTCCAGGCAGGTCCACACACATGCAGATATACCCACATGTGAGTATTAAAGGGTCACGGCATTAGGAAGGTTGAAAACCATTGATCTACACCCTTTCTCAATTCCCTTGGGTTCAAATATCATCTCTACAAAAAGATTCCCAAATCCAACCCTAAATCATCTTTCTCATGACATCCAGTCAACCATTACCAACTGCCTGGTGAACACCTCTACCTGAATGTCCCAAGAACTTCTCAAAGTCATCATGTTCAAAACCTAATTCATTATCATGCCTCTATGCTTACCACTAAAGGGTATTGCCACCTTCCCTGGCTAAAAAGTTCATAATCTCAGAGTCATCTTTGGCTCCCCTTCTAATGTCCCCCCGTAGCAAATCACTTATCAAATACTGTTGGTCATTCCTATTATTTTTTGCATCTATTATACATTTTTTTTACACTTGTTCTTTGTTCACCACTTAGATAGCAACCCCACTAGTTTGTGATTTCCCTTCTGAACTCATGGATTAGCTTTTTATTTGGTCCCGCTACCTCCACTTTCTTTCCTCTCCAATCTATACTCTGTATAGCAAAGTAATCCCCCTTAACGGCAAATGGGCCTATGTCCCCTTTGATCAAAAAGCTTCAGGGGAACATCTCTGGAACATGATAGAATTTTGCCCAATGCACTGAGTAGAGCATGACTTCAAGAATGATGATGAAATTTGCCACCTGTCAATAATCATTAATTAATAATAATGATAATTTCTAAATGATAATAGCTAGTATTTTATAGCACTTTAAAGGTTTATAAAGCACTTTACAATTATCTCACTTGTTACAAAAACCCTGGAAGGTAGGTGTTGTTATTATTCCTATCTGACAGATGAGGAAACTGAGGCAAACAGAGGTTAAGTGATTTACCTCAGGTCTGAGGTTGCATTTGAGCTCAGGTCTTCCTGACTCCAGGTTCAGTGCTCTATCCACTGTTCACAGAGTGACACTAAACTGTTGCTGTTGCTGTTTGTCCTTTGTGCTCAATGAGGACAAAATAATATCACAATGTCAGAGTCAAGGTATAGTGTGTGCAGCTGTGGGTGATCAGACCAATACAAGCTCAAGAGGCTTGATCACAGGTATTTGCTAGGCTACCTCTTAGAAAAAGTAGAAGAAGCACTGTCTCTTCAATCAGAAGCCTTGGATTTGATTCCTGCCTCTAACATTTACAAGCTATATTATCTTTGCAAGTCACTTTCCCTGAACCTCAGCTGACTCTTCCGTAAAATGAGAGGTTTGGATTCATGACCTCTGAGGTCCCTTGCACCTCTGTCTAGATAATTGATCCTATGATTGCTAGAGGCAATAACAATACATTTTCAGACATGACCTATCAGTATTCAGAACTATATCAGCTTGCTACTATGGAAAGTTGAGCTGCTAGAAAAACCTACTGATAGCTACTAAATTCAAAATTGTTAATATAAAACTTAAACCTTCACTATTTAGTCTGGTATTTCAGACTTTCCACAATCTGGCTCCAACCTACCTTTCCAGACTTATTTCATAATACCATTAGCAAACTATGTTCTGCCAAAGTGAATTACTAGGATATTTCTCAAGAATGACATTGTATCTTCCATCCCCACGCATGCATAGAGGCCACTCTTCATGCATAAATATGGACTCCTCCCTCACCTCTGCCTATTAAACATTTTGTCTTCCATCAAACTCAGCTCATTTGGCACCTCCCTCATGAAGCTTTCCATGATTCTTCCCCTTAGTTGTTAATGCTGTCTCCCTCCTAAAATAACATTGTAAAAATGTATATATTTATATATATACATATACATACACATATAAATATATATATATGCATATGTTTGCATATATGCATTCTATGTGTGTAAATATGTGTATACATAGACACACATATGCTGTAAGTGTCTAGTACAGTACAAACTCCTTTAAGTCATAGACTGGTTCACTTTGTTTTTAGAATTCCTGGTACCTAAAACAGTACCTTGCACATAGTAAGTGCTTAAATGTTTACCAACCGAACAAAAGGACCTTCCATAGAAGGATATATGTGAAAGGATAGAAACAAGAACATATGAGGCATTTAAATCAGATATGCCAGTAGTTCAATTTAGCCAGATCAAAACATGTGTCAACAGTGTAATAAAAGTCTAAAATTTGTCATAGTATTATACTTCCACACAGTTTTATCATCATGCAAATCTCAAAGTGATTTTGGTGCATGCACAACCAATCACTAAATTCACTTTTAAAAGTTGTCTGGAGGCAGCTAGGTGGTACAGTGAATAGAGCACTGGCCCTGGAGTCACGAAGACCTGAGTCCAAATCCAAACTCTGACACTTAACACTTACTAGCTGTGTGACCTTGAGCAAGTCACATAAACCCAATTGCTCTGCCTTGCCCCCTCCAAAAAGAAAAAAAAAGTTGTCTGAATCATTTCAAAGTCTGAATAAAAAAAATTTCTTTAAAAAACTGAATCTGACTCCTTTAAAATCCAATTTGACTAACAGTATAGACTACACATGTAAAAGATTTGTCCTTTTTTGAAATCAAATTCTAATGTTGATTCAACCTTTCCACTGCACTTAACTCAATTATAGTCCACCTAGCCATAAAACAGAAGTTTTAATAAATTTAATATTTAATACATTTAATAAATATTTTAATAACATTTAATAACATTCCTTTGTGAAAATCAATCTATTACTGATTTAAATAATTGTTTAAAATGGATAATTAAGAAATTCTTGTTCTAATATAAAGATTTTTTAAAATATTTTGGAACAAGAAATTTAGACATTTGAGGGCTAGAAATGGAAACTATATACAATATATGTATTTTGCCTCTGGGTTTCAAATTCAACTATGACAGACTGACAGTGCTGGAAAATGTTCATTATATGACAGTTATTTGGAGGATATGTGTTATGTTTAGTGAAAATCTAATGTGTTGGTCAGCTGAAATTCAATTATATAATATTTTATTACTCACAATGCAAGGAAGTCCCTTTTTAAAAAAATGCAATTGAAATCTATAACCAAAAAAATTACCGACAAATCAATGAAATCTCATAAAAGAATATGGACTTGTGGCTGGAAATAAAAATAGTTAACTACCTTCTACTGATTTGGGTAACAATAGCTCACATCTAGTGCAGGTACATGGCTCAGTGGATAGAGCTCCAGGCCTAGAGTCAGAAAGACCTGGTTTCAGATCTGACCTTAGACACTTAATAGCCATGTCACCCTGGGTGAAGCACTTCATTCTACCACAGTTTCCTCCTCCATAAAATGCGCTGGCAAAGGAAATGGCAAACCACTACAGTATCTCTGCCAAGAAAACATGAAGAGTTGGACATGACTAAAAGGGCTGAACAACAGCTCACATGTTACGGTATACATTATAAAGCATTTTCTTCCCAATAATACCCCTACAGGGCAGGCAGTGCAAATATTAGGCCCATCTCATAGATGAGGAAAGTCCCTGAGAAGTAAAGTGCTTATTCAAGGTGCATAATGTTTATAAGTAGCAGAGTCAAAACTCACACCCAGACCTCCTGACTCTAGGTCCAATATTCCTTTTATTGCACTCCATTCTGTATTTGGCAGTGTTAATAACAGAAATCCAACTTCCTCTCATCATACAATCCACTCAGCACTGCTGAGTCACAATAAGTAGACTCCTACGTGAAGGGATGACTTATGCTGCCAATGATAATCATTTACACCTCCCTTGATAAGAAGAGGTATTTTTAAGGGGATAGATAGAAGGGGCTCAGTGCAAATAGGTTGATAATATCAAATGCTATCACTTTGTACATGTCTCAGTTTAGAAAAACCTTGCCCACTAAAAACATCTTTGAGCAGCTGTAGCTAATAGTGGCTCCAAATGATTATTACAATTGAAAAGCCCACTTTTCAACATTTGCTCCCCTTTGGCATCAGTGGAGTGGCACATTAAACACTCTAGTCCTGCCCTCCTGCGGTGCAGAGCACATGGCCAACACGAGCTTGATTACTATACGTGGCAGTTGGGTGACTGCTGCCGATATCAAGCAAACTCCTGCTGCTTTCTCTGAGAGGGCTTCACTGACTGCATTTACTAATCACGTAGAGGGGGGAAAAGGCAATATCCACAGCCTTGCTCAAATGAACAAGACCAAAATGAAAAACTGGCTATGGGTCCTGCATGTTCTTCATTTCTCAAAAGAGTAGAAGTAAAACTGAAATGTTTCTGCTTTCTGTCTTATCTTAAAATATGAAATCTTGGTAAAATCACCACTCCTGAATTTTAGTTTGGAAACCACATGGAAGAAAATGCTAGATTCTGTTGCATCTCACATTTCCTCTTCAGTTTTATATCTTTATTTTGAACTAAACAGATCAAGTTCATCTTTGCCGCTGAACTGAGTTCTAATTAAACACTGAGAAGAAAAAAACAAATTAGTTGCATGCTTTAAATGTCCTTTTGGCAAGTGCAATAGCACAATCTTAATATGAGAAGTAAATTTAATAAAATTAAAAAGGGATATTTCATCTAAGGCAGAGTAATTAAAAGGCATACTGTGCTGTCAGCAGAAAAAAAGGAGGGGGGTGGGGAGTTGGTTCCTACAATGCTAGTGGAGAAACCCAGACATTACTTTATAATAAAGCTAGGTCAAGTCATGGAGCTGAGTGAAAAAAAAAAAGCCAACTAATTGAATGAATCAAAACCATAAACGGTGACGAGCTAAGCAATCTCAGAAGTCATCTAGGTAAATATCTTCCCTTTAAAGATAAAGAAACAATTTTCAAAAGGTGAAGTGATTTACCTAAAGATAGATAACAAGTTAACAGATGAGCCAGAACTCAAACCTGTGTCTCCAGATCTCCAGTCCAATACCCATTCTACTACTATCAATTACATTGGTCACTTAGATCACTATTTCATATATTTTCCCAGTTCACTCACACTAGTTCCCCTTTCTCTTTAATGGTGGCTCAATAATCTGTCCAATTCCCTAAACTCCCTTACATATTTTTCTCAACACATATACTATGGAAAATGTGCATAAAGAGACATATTTTCTATTTTCAATTGCATTAAAATATGAATACTTTACTAAACATTGTATGAGGAAACCTAGTCTAACAGGAATTTTTCAAAATTAAAATTTTGTTTCAAACTAAATTCCACCTTCTCTCCCTCCCACCTGGCCCCCCTCATCTCACTGAGAAAGCAAAGAACAAAATCCCCTGTTACCAACATGTTTAAACAAGCAAAGCAAATTCCCACCCTGCACACATACATATAGACAGATATAGATGTATATATGTGTTTATCTATGATGTATACACACGCATATCTATGCTATATACACATATATGTATGTATGTATGTATGCACATGCACATGTGGGTATATATGTTGTAATATTGGAATTAACTCTGCCTTAGATGTTCAAAAGAACTCACTTATAAATACATCTAGTCCTGAGTTTGTTTTTTCCTTGCACAGCAGTAATTTATGGCTTGCTCAAAATCTTTTTCAAAGATTGGGTTAAGTGCTGGTTTCTTATTCAGCTAATCTGGGCATTTTATATTTGTAGATATTCATCTATTTCACATAGATTGTCAGTATTAATGGCATATAATTCTGTAAAACAGTTTCTAATAATTTCTTTTATTTCTAATTTACTGGTTTTAAATTTATCTTTTTCATTTGTTATAACAGCAATTTCATTTTTTTAATCAAGTTAATCTATTTATTAGTTATTTTTTCAGAAAACCCATTCATAGTTTTATTTATTAATTCAATGTTTATTTGAGTTTTTTATTTCAATTTTATTAATCTCTTCTTTGATTTTCAGGATTTCTATGTTGGTGTTTAACTAGAGGGAGAGTTAATTTATTGGTTTTCCAGTTTGCTCTTCAGTTGTGTGACCAATTCATTAGTTTTCTTTGTCTCCTTTATTGAAGAAAATATTTAAAGATGTAAATTTTTCTCTACATACTGCTTAGCTGAATCTTAAATTTTTTGGCATGCTGTCTCATTGCTGTCAACATCTTTAAGAAAACTGTT
This sequence comes from Pseudochirops cupreus, assembly GCA_028627135.1. NCBI lineage: Eukaryota > Metazoa > Chordata > Mammalia > Diprotodontia > Pseudocheiridae > Pseudochirops > Pseudochirops cupreus. The sequence continues at coordinate 62,616,692 of CM053581.1, read as the reverse complement.
GATAGCTTCTATGGTTTGTTTTTTGTCCCACTCATTCTTTAGGATTAAGTTAGTCTCCAAAAATCTTAATTATTTCTTTAATAGTTCTTTATTGAATCTAACATTACTGCATTGTGTTTTATAACAGATACATTTAATACTTCTGCCTTTCTTCACTTAACTCTTTTGATATGATGAGAAAAAGAGATTGTAGCCTTTTCTCTTTCTAGTCAAATGTATAGGAGACTTCTAATAAGATGCTTTTCTAGCACATTCATTCAAGGACCCAAAAGGGATTTATAAACATTCCAGCTCTAAAATTCTGTGAATCTCTGATTTGTTAATACTTCATGGTATTTTGATGACATAATGCTAATCTCTTTTTATTACTAGAGGAATGAAAACAGGTAGTAAAGTTTTTATGCCCCATCATATGGCCAGTTTTTACGAAGGTGTTACACAGAACTAAGAAATATATATTATCTTTTCTAGTTGCATTCAATAACCTCCCTATATTCCATAAATTTTCTAAAATTTTATTCATGGCCTTCATTTCTTTCTTTTTTAATTTACTTTTTGGTTAATATTTTTAAGTCTAAGAGCAGTAAAGTGAGGTTCCCCATTCTTACAGCTTTACTGTCTACTTCCTGCAAATCATTAATTTTTCCTCTAAGATGCTATGCCCATTGATACATATGCTTAGTGTTGAACAAAATTTTTGCTGCTGTTTTTTCTAAGATCATAATTGCTATGCCTGACATTTTCACTCCAGCTGAAGCCTTATAAATTTTGCTACAGCTTCTTATTTTAACTCTACATGCATTTTTCTATATCAGATGCTTCTTCTAAAGAACATATTACTGAATTCTACTTTCTAATCCATTTTGCTATTCTCTTTCATTTTATGAGTAACTTCATCCCATTCACATTCAGTTATGATTAATTGTATATTTTCATCCCTGCTATTCTCTTAAACGCTTCCTCTTCTGTTTCCATCAACCTCTTCATAAAGGGGATAGTGAAAAAGAAGAATTGAGTTTAGCACCAGTGATCTAGGTTTGATACAACTGCTTCTGTTGCCTTTATTCTATTCTCTTTCCCTCACCCAGATAGAGCCCAATAAAATGCTCTCATCCTTTTTATTTTCTTTTTAAGTCCTTCTTAGAAAACTACCCTCCTTACTTAATTTTAATCTCTCTCTTAATTTACCCTAAGTGATCCAGGGTCTAATACTAATAACTTTTTGTCAAAAGAGAAATAAAAGTACAAGCCTTAGTACAGGGGTTGGTAAGACCATTTGACTGACCAATGACATTATTACTCTTTAGTTTTATATTTTCAAGAGTAAAAAATTCCAAGCTTTTTGTTATATTAAAATGATCATTTGTATTTTCATTCCTCTAATAATAAAAAGAGATTAGCATTATGTCATCAAAATACCATGAAGTATTAACAAATCAAAGAGTCACAGAATTTCAGAGCTGGAATGTTTATAAATCCCTTTTGGGTCCTTGAATGAATGTGCTAGAAAAGCATCTCATTAGGAGAAGTCTCCTATACATTTGACTAGAAAGAGAAAAGGCTACAATCTCTTTTTCTCATCATGTCAAAAGAGTTAATTAAACATATTCTAACTCATTATAACATAAGTGAATCATTTTCTTTTCAATTACACAGATGTTATTTCTTGTTTCATGCTCTTAAAATTAATAATAAAAAAGCACAAGCATATCACGAAATCACATGCTTTATAAAAAGATCCTATTACAAGAATAATCAGTATTGAATCTTTTAGCCCAGATGTAATTTCTTACATGTTACAAGAAGTTTAGTATGCATTGTGAATTTCAGCTAAGGTTGATAAAGTTCAATAACTCAGCTAACCAACCATGTGTACTACTCATTACAGAAGTAATAAATAGATTCATCAAAATGGACATGAAAAAGTCATATGAAAATCTGATGCCATTTCCACACTACCTCATAAAAGAGAGGTCTCTTGGACTTTAATGTAATTTTTATACAGTTATCACACCTCCCTAACCATCATTCCATGAAAATCATACATAAAATAATTACCAACATTTGCAAACATGAATTCTGATACAAAAACTGAAAGTACTACCAAATGTAACTAAAAAGTAATATAAATGCACATGTACTATATGTTCAGGTCATCAGACAAATGCAGCTCACTAGAAAGAAAACCAATCACTTTTATAAACTTGGTTTCTCCTTTTATCTCATGGTAGGATTCAATGGAAATGAATTTCCAGGAGAATTCAGCATACCTATTGCTTGTATGCTTTTGGTTTTGTGACACTGAAAACAGGAGTTATAAGACTCACACTGACTCATTCAGTAGCTCAGGATGCTGGACAGATCACTTCCTCTTTCTAGACCTATTTATCTATGAAGCAAGAGAGTTATAGGCAACTTCTAGTACTCTTGCAGGTTATAACATTTTATAATCTAAAAATATCTTAGACATGAAAATTATTTGAAGCAAGATGCAAGGCTTTGCATATTCAAATGAACTTCATCAGTTTGGATGTTTTCTCATATGTTACAAATCCATGTAGATACCTTCCAAGTCTGCCTATAATGTAATGTTGCTTATCTATGCACTCCCATAAACACACCATAGAGGATTTAACACTTAACATGCTTAAGGCCTTCCATGTCTGCTCCTGATACCTCAAGGACGCAAGTGGTGTACTCAAGATGTTCATCTCTCCATCCTCATCCTAACAATGTGACCAGCCTATCGTCTTTTTTTATCATACATTTCCCGGATAACATCCTTTAATCTTCTTCTTCTTCTAAGATGCTCATTAGTTATGTGTTACAATCTGATAACACCCACCATGTGCCTTTCTATTGTACTCTGCATGATACTTATTTTCAATTCTTTGGAAATTATAGTGTCCTATTATTCACAGTCATTTAACATCAGCAGCAGAATACTGGTATTTTAAAAAAAAGTTTAAAAGAAAGAAAAAGATGCTTCTTTGTTTCTGGGTGAAGCTTAAGGTTTTTAAAGGGAGATTTTCAATTTCCTGAAGGCAATTCAGTACGCTCTTCCCTCCTGTTTAAATATGGGTCCAATTCATACATTTATACTATTTATCCCCAAGAGACAAGTTGACTGATGAACTCCAGAGGTTATCCATCCAAATACAAATCAGATATCCATCCAAATACATCAGACATTCCTCACTTTACTTTTCCTTTGTAAATATCCAAGCTAAAATTCTTTTTTTTTAATTTGAGCTTCTCTTCCAGGAAGCTCACTGATGTTCCAGGTTTTCCTATAATTAGTGTGACATCATCTGTGGCATCTAGAAGAGCTTACCATACACAGAGAATCAAATTCAATATACTTTCATTAAACACCTACTATGTGCCAGGCATTGTACTAAGTGCTGGGGATACAAAAAAGAGGTAAAAGACAGTTCCTGACCTCAAGAATCTTACAATCTAGTAGAGAGGAGGAGGAAAATATGCAAGCAAATATATATAAATCATACTATATATGAGATAAATAGGAAATTCACTAACAGAGGGAAGGCACTGGAAATAAGAGGGGTCGAAGATTTCCCATAGGACAGCAGTTCTCAACCTGTGGGTTACGTTCAATTTGTAACAATGAAAATACACCCTGCATATCAGATATTTACATTACGATTCATAACAATAGCAAAATGACAGTTATAAAGTAGCAATGAAAATAATTTTATGGTTGGGGGTCACCACAACATGAGGAACTGTAATAAAGGGTCACGGCATTAGGAAGGTTGAGAACCACTGCTGTAGGAGATGGGATTTTAGTTGGTACTTAAAAGAAGCCAGGAAAGTCAGTACTCAGACTGGAGGAGGGAGAGCATTCCAGGCATGGGGAAAGCCAAAGGGAATACTCAGAGCTGAGAAACAGAGTATCCTGTTCATGTGTCACTGGATCAAAGAGTTTATTGAGTTGAGGAGTAACATGATCAGACCTGTGATTTAAGAAAATCACTGCAATGGCTGAATGGAGGATGGATTAGAGTGCAGAGAGACTTGAGGAATTCAATATAACTCCCAGGTTCTGACCCTGAGGGACTGCTAAAATGGTGCTGCCCTCTGTAGTATGATGTGGTCAAAAGGGCTAGGGGGATAATGAGTTCTGTTTTAGACATACTGAGTTGAAGATGTGTACTGAACATTCAGTTCAAGGTATCTGAAAGGCAGCTGGAGATGTAAAACTGGAGGTCAGAAAAAAGACTGGGACAGGATGGGCAGATTTGAGACTAATTGCCATAAGGATGGTAATTAAATTCATAGGATCTGGTGAGATCACTAAGTGAAGTAGTGGGAGAAGAGAAGAGGACCCAGGAAAGAACCCCAAGGGACACCTACGATGAGAAGGCATGATCTGAAGAAAGATGGAGAAAAGGAGACAGAGAAGGTATGCTCAGATAAAAAGGAGAACCAGAAGAGAGTGATGTCCCAAAAACCTAGGGAGAAGAGAATACCAAAGCGAGTGAGTGTCAAAGGTTGCAGGGAAGTCAAGGAGAAAGAACGGAAAAGGCCATTGGATTTGGCCACACAACATATAACCATCAAGACAGTAGATTCACACCTTTTTCCAGGCCTCTCCCTCCAAAAGGATATAGAGCAGCGGTTCTCAACCTGTGGGTCACGACCCCTTTGGGGGTCAAACAACCCTTTCACAGGGGTCGCCTAAGGCCATCGGAAAACACATATTTCCGATGGTCTTAGGAACTGAGACACCACTCCTCTATCTGTCTCCAGGTGGGTCCGCCCACATACAGATACACCCACATACTAGTATTAAAGGGTCGCAGCATTAGGAAGGTTGAGAACCACTGATATAGAGGAACAGCTAAATTCACGTAACAGAATGTCAGCAAGGTAAATCCTTTATAAATTCATTCAGAGAACTCTGACACTGATAGCTTACTCTGGGTATCTTTCCCCCAGTTATCACATACCTGCACAGGGTTATGCAGATCCCAAACCTAAAACAGGATCTGTCACTTCTGTAGCAACTCTGCCCAAATATCCCTTCCTCCCAAACCACCAGAAAAAATAATGTGGACTTCTGTCCAGTCAAATGACAGAAAGGCAGAGGGCAGAGAAAGAAATGAAGATGGGTGTCAGCACAGAAGGTTATATCAGGACTGAAAGAAAAAATAACTAGACTAGAGGAAGAAATAGTAAAATAAAATTATAATAATGGGGTGAGAAGGAGGGATCTTAATGTACTCTTTCTGGACCTTGACAAATGCTAAGCAAAATATAAATAAGAAAGAAGTTAAGTACCTGAATAGAACTTTAGAAAATGACAGATGATAGAGCTCTGGACTTTACTAAATGGGAAGAAAAAGAATTTCACACATTTCTCAGTTGTGCATGATATCTTTACAAAAATTTACAATCATTGAGACATAAAGCCTTTACCAAAAAAAAAAAAGGTGCAAAGCAGAAATATCAAACACATCATTTACTGATCACAAATAAAAATTGCAATCAATGAAGGGTCTTAAAGAAAGAACTGAAAAGTAATTAGAGTCTAAATAACACAATTCTAAAAAAATGTATAAAATAAATTAATAACTTCATTAAAGAAAAATACGTTAATGACACACTATACCAAACTTACAAGACACAGTTAAAGCAATTCTGAGAGGGAACGCTTTCCTCAACCAAAAAAAGAAGAAAAAGAACCAATCAATGAATTGGCATGCATTTAAAAATCATGAACAAGTCAAACCCCCAACTAAATAACAAATGAGGAACTCTGAAAATTAAATAAGAGATGAATAAAATTGAAATCAATATAGCAAGGATAAGAAAAGAAGCTAAATGGAAAAAAAATCTTTGTATCAAATATTTCTGATAAGGCTAAACATTTATAGGTAAGTAATAAAATTATATATGACAAAGAACCATTCCCAATGGACAAGTGGTTAAAGTACATAAAGAAAGAAAATTCAAAAGAACTGCTAACTACTAAAAAGCAAATGAAAGATTGCTCCAAATCACTAATAAGAAAAATTCAAATCAAAATAGTACTACAATTTAACTTCAACAACTAAACTGGCAAAGATGACAAAAGATGAAAGTAATCAATGCCACAGTCATAATGGGAAGAGAAGTAAACTAATACACTGTTAGTGGACCTATGAATTGGTCCATCTCTTCTGAAAAACAATTTTGTTGTCATTGTTTAATCATTTTTCAGTTGTATCTGATTCTTCATGATCCCATTTGGGATTTTCTTGGCAGAGATATTGGAGTGGTTTGCCATTTCCTTCTCCAGCTCATTTTACAGATGAAGAAACTGAGGCTACCAGGATTAAGTGAGAGAGTTTAAGCTAGAAAGTATTTGAGGCCACATTTGAACTCAAGAAGAGGAGTCTTCCAGGATCCATGTCCAGCATTCTATTCAATGAACCACCTAGTTGCTTAGAAAACAAACTGTTACAATGGAAGGGAAGAACATGAAGGTGAAAGGGAATGAGACAACCTGATTCTCAATGAATTTGGCTTAAAGAGGGAATAATATACACATTCAATTAGGTATCTCACCCTACAGGAAAATAAGGGGGTCGGGGATAAGAAGGGGGAATGATAGAAGGGAGGGCAGATTAGGGGAGAGGGTAGTTAGAAAAAAAGGGATAGGGTCAAAGGAGAAAATAGAATAAGTGGGGGATGGGGTAGGATGGAGGGAAATACAGTTAGTCTTTCACAATATAACTACTATGGAAATGATTTGGGTAACTACACATGTACAACCTATACTGAATTGCTTATCTTCCCAGTGGGGGTGGGTGAGGAGGGAAGAAGGTAAAAAATCTGAAACAAAGTTTTAAACACAAATGTTTAAAAATGAGTTTTTTACATGGAACTGGGAAATAAGATATACAGGTATTGGGGTACAGAAACCCATCTTACCCTACTAGAAAGTTAGGGGGTCCAGGGGGAGGATATAAGAAACAACAGATTGGGAGAAGGGGTTTTCAGTAGGCTTCCTATTTTGGGGTGGGGGTAGTGGAAAGATGGGTAGAAAAAAAATTGTAACCAAAATCTTGTGGAAATGACTGCTGAAAACTAAAAATAAATAAATAATTTTTTTAAAAAAGGAAAAAAATGATCAAGCTTGCCCTGGAGAAGAGCTACAAAAGTGGGAGGCTACAGGTATGCAATATAACATATACTGTCAGGCAGAATTTATGCATTGGATGATTTTTATAAGCTATTGTAAAGCCACACACAAGCAGCTTTCCAGAGGACTGCTGCTGTGAACAGCTTTCAAGATTCTGATTACATAGCATAGCAAACTCTCTATTTATTCAATAACAAATCAAAACAAAACATTCACAGAAAATCAAGGTATAGCATTCACGATGTTACAATTTATCACAGAAAATCAAAATACAGCATACAACACATCACAACTCAACAACTTATCACTAAAATGGCCACACAGCTTTCACCAAAGTGGTCACATAGTTTTCAACAAAATACATTCATGGCCAATCACAAAATCCTTAATTCAATCACAAAATACAAAAGTCAAAGTTCTCCATCCCTAGGTCACAGTAAATCATAATCTTCTCAGTCAGTACACAGTATCCAAGTAAAGCCTTCTTTCAGTTTGACTCGAGGCCGCCTCTCAGCTTCCATGGTTCCTCTTCCATGGTCCCAGCTCCAGCTGTCACCTGGGTTCAAAGGCAGGCAGCTCCCAGTTCCTTGTCCAGCTCCTTGTCCAGTTCTTCATCCAGTTCCCATTCCATATTGAAGCTCACAGTGTCCAGTCTACCTCAAGTCCTTCACAGTTCCTGTTTCTGGGAAGACAAAGCTTAACAGAGCCACAATAAGATTCACACACATTGCCGGCACCATCATCAATTGACTATCTGCCTATGAAATCAGGTCTGAGAACTCAACACAAATCATCAACATAGAAATCAACACAGACCCACAAACAAGGTCCAAGAGGTCATCATAAATCATCAGTAAAGTCCCAGAACCTCCAAAACCCTCCTCCAAGACTTCTACAAACATACAACCAGAAAATCCTCTTTCAGGGATTCCAGTAAGGTCCCAGGGCTTCTGTACAAAGTATCACAAACAAACATCAACACAGAAAGAGCAGACAAACAGGGTGCCGGGATACCACAAGTTCCTTCCTTCTTGACTCTGCCACCACAAGAGTCCTCTTCTCAGTTCTGCTGTCTCTAGCCCTAGTCTCCTTATATAGTCATTAGCTCCTCCCCTTCCTGTTGCAGAAGTTCATGAGTTCTAGGGTTCACAAGTTGTGGGGTTCACACGTTCTGTTTCTTAACAGACTTGATACCAGGCTCAAAAGAAGCTTGAAGAAACAAGGTGTTAATTCAACAGCTGAAACAAGGTGTGAACTACTTCTGTGCTTGCCATTACAGCTGTTTTATCTCTTCTCTCATTTTTGAAATAATAATAACAGCTAGCATTTATATAGCACTTTCAGGTTTCCAGAGTACTTTACAAATATTATCTCATTTTATCCTCACAACAAAACTGGGACATAGGTGATATTTTACAATTTTTACATACAAGGAAAGGTTAAGTAACTTGCCTGAGGTCACAAGCTGGTCAATATCTAGGGTCAGATTTGAACTCGAATAGGGGTGTGCTGGTAACAAATAGCTCTCTAGGGGGAAAAAATGTATACACTACATACTTTTATGAGTAATATTCATTATTAACATTTTTCCCATCATTTTCTTAAGTCTAGACAATCAACAAAATAATAAATCAAGCTGTGATTTGGAACATTTGCCAATTTCAGAGGTGTAAAATGCTCATACTGAAAACATAAGTCAGCTATCACAAGCCAGTTCAAGTTGGTTGTAGCACACTTTGAAATCAAGTCTTCCTAACTCCAGGTCCTGGAGTTTTTTGACCTTTTTTTTGACCTAGCTGCCCAAATATTTTAAATCTTTGTTACTGGGAAAGAGAAGGAGGAAAAGGAGGCATAGATTCAGAAAGGAACATGATGTAACAATAAAAAGCACCAATAAAATGAAAATTACAAAAACTAATTTAATTGACTTATTAATGTAGCTACACAATATCCAGACTATTCATTTAATGGGTAGAATTCTCATCATGATTTTTCATTTATAAGTGTAACAATTATGTAATTCAATATTTTGGTTTCTTTAAGAATAAGTCTTGGGGCTGTATCTCTTGGCTTTGCATTCCAGTTTCCATATAACTAACTATATTGTACAGTTTGAGGCTCATAACTTAAATATTAAAATATATTTGATATTTAAAGTCATTAGCATTTATCCCTCAGAGATTATTTCAAATTTTTTCACTTTGTTCCTCCAGGCATTTCAAACCAGAATATAGTGCTTTGCATAGAGTGGACCCTCAATAAATATTTAGAGAACGAAAAAATATAAACCTCATTAAGAGATCAGCATGACCTGTGTAACATCTGCCCATCATCAATCCAAACACTACCTCTCTTCTAACTAAATAAACCACCAAGTGACAGGTTCACTGCTTAGAAAATATATTTCAGACGTGCCAAGATAATTTACCCACCTTTTCTCGCAATATCTACACTATCATAAGAAATAAAATATATATAAATAAAAATATATATAATAAATAAAATAACTATAATTTGTAGAACCGACTCTTTTCCAAAGATTTGATCATTTTCAGTTTCCCTAATGTACTTCGATAGAAAATGGCAAGTTTATTTAAACTATGATGCTCTATATTAATGTTTCTTACTCTAAGGTTGCTCTTCACAGCTATCACGCCATGGAAGTACCTGAGGAATAGAGGCAAGGAAGGAAGCAAGGAAGAATTACAGCAATTTAAAGAACTGAACTTGTATGATGTGTTATCAGATTAGTAATCAGGATTAGAAGAATTCCATTAAAGGTTGCATTAATAATACACTATTGCCAATGGAGGAATAACAGAATCAGAATACTTGGCAAGTCCAAACACATACAAATACATAGTACATTGCATAAGAAGAGTTCAAGAATTATATATAACCACAAAAAAATAAGCTTTCCCTAAAAAGAGATAATTTTTCCTGCCCAACTTGAAAATTACCATCTTATGATAGGGCATCTGTCCCTCAAATGACATAATTGTTCACATTTATTAATACCGAGAAAATAAAATACACAAAACACACAAGGTCTTTTCTCATTGAACCTATTCTATTCTTCAACTGTCACGACTTTTTTCAATTTATTAAGAAAGTATGTGTGTATTTGTATACACAGTAAAAATGTATATGTATGTGAAAAGGCATGTTTGAAATATAAATGTATCTATGTATACACACATGTTTCCTTAACAATTATAAGAAGATGGGGAAGGAGAAAATAATAAATGGAGAGGAAGGAAAAAAGCAATAGAAATGCCAAGAGCAGGCTTAAATATGGGTCAAAATATGAAGTTGACCTGCAGTGGAATATGTAGGGACTCCAACAATCAATCAACAAGCATTCATTAAGCAGTTACTATGCTGGGAACTGTAATAAGTCCTAGGGACACAAAGACAAAGAATGAAACAGTCCCTATTCTCAGCTGACAGAATATTCTTACATTTTTAAGGACACAGAGTAAACACAAAAGTCATTCACAAATAATTCCCTGAAAGGATACACATACATATGTGTGCACATGTATGTACATATGTGTATACGCACATGCAAAAAACATGTGTTTTGGAGGTGGCTCTAATGCCAGCTCTCTCTTTATTCAAATTTGGGGCAAAACTCGCAAGTTTCTGAATAGTAAACCAAAAGAGATTTACTTTGCTATAACATAGCAAGGATATGTCACAAGGATACAATGGCACTTGGCTTCTCCGGACAGAGGTTCTCTAGTTTGGTCTTCAAGTTAAAATATGGTGAAAGGCATGGGGTTCCACACGATTTTCAGAAATCTACCAAGTCAAAGGGGGATGACTACCCACAATGGGGACTTTAGGTGACCAGGAAGCTGCTTTGGGGAAGCCAGGGCCAACGAAGTCCCAGGGATATCTTTGTCTCCTTTTAGGAAATATTAATCCCAATCAAAAGTGGAAGTACCTGGGGCTTCCCCAATATTAGAGGGAAGGGGAGGAAATACGGGTAGGAAGAAGCTGCAGCAAGGAAACACTAACAAATATTAGTCCTATAACAGCATGCCTTCTGAAATGTTGGGCGATTTTTCATTTAAAACAAGAAAATAAAGAATTTTCTAGCAGCCTCAAAACAATTTTGATCCAAGGTGCCAAGACTAATGTTTCTTGACTAGGACATTCTGGCTTTGACACAGAGCAGGACACAAACTCCACTTCTTCCATAAAAAGTACTCTTCTTCCCCAGTGGTCCCACCTGTGCATTTGTTCCTTCTCTCTCAAACTAGTCATGCAGAAGGCTTAACAATCGATGCAGAGTAACATCATTTCCCTTTACTAACTTCTTGCCTCTCCTAAAGATTAAAAACCCCAAAGTCTGGTATTTTAGCCTCCACAGACCCTCCATTGAAGGCCCATACCCTCCCAGGCCAGTTTTGCTTTTGAGCAGTTAGGTCAAGACATTCAAAACTTAGTAAACCAGGAAAATGTCCAGATAGTGTTCTTTTGTGATAAAAACTTGTCCTCCTGGTCTCAAGTACTAGTTGGGAATGAGGGGTAGACTGAGACAAACATCTTTGCATTATGTTACTCTCCTGGAGACATGCAGTCTTAGACTATTAGAGCCATAAGGGACTCCAACAATCTGGTCAAACACTCTTATTTTAGAGATAAGGAGACTGAGGCCCAGAATTGAATGGGAACCATTTTTAAAATACACAGAGAACAAATGACAGGCATGATACTGTGGGCTAGGGATACTTACTGGTTTACTGTAGTTAAATCCCTCCTAAATAGAATAAAAAGCTCAAAAATTAGCAGCAGCTAATAAATTAAGAAATGACTTTGAAGTTATAAAATCAGATAATCTGTAACTTAATACTAGTTAAGCACCTACTCTGCTCCAAGCACTCACTAACTGCTGGAGATACAAAGAAAAGTGAAAGACAGTCCCTGCCAGGGAAGCCAGGAGCAGAGAAGAGGGGAGAAAGCATTCCAGGCATAAGGACATCTATCTAGTCAGTGAAAAAGACCTGAAGACAGAAAATGGAGGGTCTTATTCAAGGAATAGCCAAAAGCCTAGCATCACTTAGATTGCCAATGGGAGTGGATAGAGAGGTTCAAAGAGTTCTGAATCCCAGAGGATTTTATATTTAATCCTGGAGGTAACAGGAAGCCATTGGAGTAGGGAGGGGATTGAAATGGTCAGACCCATGGTATTTAGGAATATCGCTGTTACAGTTGAGTGGCTGATGGATCTGAATGGGAGAAACTTGAGGCAGGCAGAACCATCAGCAAGTCATTACAATAATCCAGGTATAGTGGATGATGAGGACCTACACCAGGGTGGTGGTAACATCAGAGGAGAGAATGAGGCATATGTGAAAGATGTCATGAAGGTAAAAGCTAATAGTCCATGGCAACAATTTGGATATGGGAGGTGAAAATGAGGAAGATCTGGGCTCAAGGGAGAACCCTGACATATTGGACATATGATCTCAGACAAGCAATTTAACTCTTCAATATCCTAGGAAACTCTATGATGCTACAAATTATAGAGGAGGTAGCAACTTGTATTGGTAAAGTAAATTTCTTCACCTAGGAATGTCCTATACCCATACCAATGAAATCACAAGAAGTTACGAGCTTAACCTGGGAGGTACTAAGTGACTTGCCCATTGTCACACTAGCTAATAAGGATCTGGTGCCACATTTGAATTCATGTCTTCCTGACTGCAGACTCTGTGCTCTATCCACTGCATCACCAAGCTGCCAAGATAGGAAAAAGACCTGTGATTTCACTGGAGTTCAGAAGGAGAACACAGAGAGCCCAGAGTCAAAAGGCTTTCCCACAATGCAGAGAAATCCATGATACAAAAAAGTTAAGTATCCTCGCCCTACACAGATCTGGTAAGAGTACTCAATCTTGTCAAACATTCAATCTGGTCATTCTTCATATATTTAGAAGTAAAACTTTCTTAGCCATTTTTCCCATTCTTTGTATCCTCAGCAACTATGGCAGTGTCTGCTATCTTAATAGATGTCTCTTGATTGACTAAAGTGTTGATAATAACAGAGTATTTAGTACTCAATATTGGAGTACTAATGAATACTTCTCAAACCTTGCTATAAAACTGAATACTATTAATTTTACTCTTCAGGAGGGAGAAAAAAAAATTATCAAACATAGAGTTATGTTTTGAAGGATTTTTTTGGCAGTACGATGCTTTTTAGATTTCATGCTGTATGGTCTGTCATGACACTGAAAAACTCTGAAAGTGATAGTCTCACTCTTTCACCTTATTTTCCTTAAAAAAATTTTTAAGAATATAGAAAGAACTGGAAATTCTGTAGATGCTTCTATAAGAACACAGTATACAGCTCACCAGTCCACTGCTATATCAAAAATAGAGGTCCATCAATACTTACAAAGGCAGACATGAATGTAAGGTAAAGGGGAAGTAAGCAAATGACACCACTTTGGACAGCAACATTAAAAAAAGGAAAGCTCCTACTTCACACCCTCCAGTCATTCTCTTATAATCAACTCCAAAGAGTGTGACCTGACTTCCTCCCTGAATACAAAAGATCTTGAATTGTTTATTTGCTGGCAAGAATCCCAGCTTTTTAGTCTTCAGGATCATGCCAAATGAACTGAAAAAAAGCTTCACATGAAGTTTAGCTACTCTTCTATCCTTGTGAAAACATGCTCCTGAAATGTTTTTGCATGCCCTAATACAAGCATACACTAAATTTGCATTTTTGGTCAAAGGATATGAACAGGCAGCTTTCAAAGGAGGAAAGACAAGCTATTTACAACTTTTTGTTTTTAATGCTCCAGGAGGCGGCTAGGTGGCTGCAGTGAATAGAGCAGGCCCTGGAGTCAAGAGGACCTAAATTCAAATCTGGCCTCAGGCACTTAACACTTACTAGCTGTGTAACCTTGGGCAAATCACTTAACCCCCTTCACCTTGCCTTCTCCCCTCCAAAAAATAAAAAGCAACAATTAAAAAAATTTTTTTAACAAAAATAAAAAATGCTTCAAATCAGTAATAATTTTTTAAATGTAAATTAAAGCAACTCTGAAGCTCCACCTCTCACCCATTGGATTAGCAAAGAGACAAATGAGAAGAAAAGAAAAGAAAAAAGAAAGAAGATGGCAATTGTTCAAAGGGAGGCAGAAAAATAGACAGACACATGAATGCACTATTGGTGGAACTGTGATTTGGTCTAGACATCAAGGTGTGCACAAAGACTATGCAAAAAGGAGGAAAGAGTGGGGGAGGGGGGAATGAGTGTTCCTTGAACCTCACTCTCATCTGAACTAGTCAAAGGAGGGTATATACACTCCCACAGTTTGATGTAGAAATACATTCAACTCAATCAGCAAATGAGAGAGAAAGGGATCATGAGAGGAAATGACAGGTAGATTAAGGAAAGGATTAGTCATAAGCAAACAAACTCTAGCATCAGAGTCTGTAGATTATGAAGAAGGGTTTAAAAGGAAAGAAAGTAAGAGTAAGAACCATAATGATTAGGGGAGTGGAATTACCCTCAAGATAGGGGTCTGGAGAGAGAGAAGAGTGAATGGATGGCACAGGAGAGAAGAGAAAGGGGGAGGGAATAGGAAGGAAAGGGAGGAAAAAAGGGAAAAGAGGAGCAGGGAAACAGAAGCAGATTGTATCAAGCATATCTCTCTAGTGGGTTCTGAACAAATATCCATCTCTCAGCACTCCACTTTCCATAAAAAGGAGATGGGGAACAAAGAAAGGGGAAACTAAAAATAAAAAAATATATAGAAGAATATACACATTTGACAATCAGAACTGTCAATGTGAACGGAACGAACTCAAACATGAAACAGGAGAGGATAGTAGAATGAATTAGAAAGTAGAATCCAACAGTGCGTTATGTACAACAAACTCACCTTGAAACATGAGAATTCAAAGAGAATTAAAGTAAGAGGCTGAGGCAAAATGCTTTAGCTGAGATAGCAATCATCATTTCAGACAAGATTATAGCAAAAATAAACTTGATTAAAAGAGATATGCAAAGAAACTGCCTTTTACTGAAATACACCATAAACAATGATCATAAATTTAAAAATGGCAAAGTATCTAAATACTTGAAGAAAAAGCTAAGTAAGTTGCAGGAGAAAAAGTAAAATTTAATGGTACAGGACTTTAACATACCCCTTTCAGACTAGTTAAATCTAACCAAAAAAGAAACAAAAAAGAAGTTAAGGATCAAAACTGAGTTTTAGAAATGTCATGTATAATAGATCTCAGGAAATTACTGAATGGGAATAGAAAAGAATATACATATTCACAGCTGTGCATGGCATTGTGATAAAAATTAACCACATATCAGTGCATAAAAATCTCACTAAAAATATATTTAAAAGCAGAAATTATTAAACATATCTTGACTAATCAAAAAGTAAGTAAATATTATGTTCAACAAAGGACTATTAAAGAAGGATTGAAAATTAACTGAACACAAAATAACCTAATCCTAAAGAAATGGTAGTTCCAAAAATAAATTTGAGAAATAATACATAAGCTCATTAAAAATAAAGACAATCATGAGAGAACATATCAAAATTTTTTATATATGACCTAAGCTTTCCTTAGGACAAAAGAAAAAATCTAGGAATTAAGCATAAAAACTAAAAAGACAAACAAAAAAACCTAGAAAACCAACACAATTTTAATGCCAATTATAAACACTAAATTATAAATTATGGGACTCAAAGGAGACATTAATAAAATTAAAAGCAAATATAAGTCACTGAATTAATAAATAATACTAGGAGCTGATTTTTTAAAACTTGATAAAACTAAATAAACCATTAGCTAATTGGATTTTTTAAAGGCAAACCAAATTGCCAATGTCAGAAATGGTTTTTTTAAAAATTCACAACAAATAAAGGAGAAACATTTTACTCAACTATATGCCAATAAAGTTGACAACTTTAATGAAGTAGTTGAATACTTACAAAAATATATAATGTCCATATTAATAGAACATGGAACAGAGAATTTAAATTACAACATCTCAGAAAAAGAAACTGAACAAACATAAATGAGTTCCCAAGTAAAACAACTGAGGACCAGAGGAATTAACAAGCAAATTCTATCAAACACTCAAAGTACAATTAATTCGAATATTACATAGTTTATTTATAATAATAGGGAAAGAAAAGATCTTGTCAAATTCCTTCTACCACAAAAATATGGTCTTCATGCCTAAATCAAAGAGAGCTGAAACAGAAAGAAAACTACAAACCAATATCTCTAATGAGCATGTGTACAAAAATTTTAAATAAAATATCAGCAAAGAGAATCCTTTGGGAAAGTATAAAGTACCATTCAAAACAAACTGGAATTAGTGGTAGGAAAAAATTGGCTGTGCCTAAAGCATTAAAATTCTACCGGTTCTTCAATCTTTGGAGACAGACACCACTAAACACAGTCTTAAGTGCCATAGATATCTTCTCCTGAAAGCAGGGAACAGAGCGACAACATACAGGACTGAAACTGTCTGACATTCTATGTATTTTGGGTGCATAAAAAGTGCTAGTGAAGCAAATTGAGAAATGATGCTGTAATCTCTCAAGACTTGAACTTAATGACAAAATTGAATTTTTATTTAAAGAAACAGAAGTTTCACATATTTAACATGTCAGTCTGAGAAAGAAGGAAATATTTTTCAAATTAATTATAATACAGTAAGCAAGGTAGTACTAAAGGATCTAATGTAATTATTAATAAATCAATAAATGTTCAAGAATTCCCTAAATCATCAGAACGCCCCACTGAAAAGGATAAAAGTGAGTAATTGCAATCTTGTTTAAAGATGAAAGAATGACAACTGGGGGTTGTGAGAGGAGAGGTTTGGTATTATAACTAGAGATTTATTGACTGAACTGAACCATCCATGAAGCTAGGGTGAGATACTGCTCTTCTAAACGCTAGTTTGATACTTTTCAAAATATATTCATGTTATAAATGCAAACTGAAATAATTACATTCACTATTTTATGAGATGCCCAGACTATGCTCACTTCTGCTCCACCTCCATTCCTACTAGGCAGTAGGCTTCCCACCGCAGAGACACCTCCACCCTGGGGCCCTCTCTTTGGATTTTTGAGTCCCTAGCCTAGAGTACTATTTCTGGAGTTTCTGAAGCCCAGGCCAGGTTTATGTCATTTCTGGTCCAAGCTTCATTCTTCATACGTTTTCCACTTTGTTCACAGCAGCCTTACTCATCCTTTCCCCCTTACACCTCTTTTCAGTTCCTTTTTATGTATTCTATTTCCTCATTGGAAAATAAGCTCCTTAAGGGCAAAGATTGTCTTTTTAAAATTATATTTGTAGCACTCACACTCAGCACAGTTCTTAGCACACAGTAAACACTGAGTTCTTGACACATAATATTAAGCACTGAATAAATGCTCTATTTAGTCCAAATTTTAGTTTGTTTTTGAAAGAATCCAATAAAAATAAGTCAAGCACCAGATAAAAAGGGACATTCTTTTAAAAGTACTAAGTGATACATGTACATGAAAAGAGCTATTATTTAGACAAGTGACAAAAGCAACATAAATTGCTGAATAAAAAAAGTGCTTTGCAAATCTTGTCAATTAGTCAAATCAACTATCATTTAAGTACCTACTATGTGCCACACACTGGGTTAAGTGCTGGGTTTACAAGAAAAAGCAAAAATGTCCTTGCTCTCAAGGAGAGCACAGTCTAATAAGGGAGACAACATGCAAACAACTATGTACAAACACAGTGGATGAGAGGTAGAGATGTGTAGATATGGATATGTGAAAAATTAGGAATAGTATCAGAGTGGAAAGCACTAAAAGTGAGGCAGACTAGAAAAGGCTCCTCACAGAAGGTGGGACTTTGGATGAGTCTTGATTGGACATTCAGTTCAACACTGCGAATGAGCAGGTGGAGATCTGAGACTGGAAGTCAGAAGAAAGGTTAGGGTTGGATAAGTAGACCTGAGAATTGTTAGCATAGAGGTTGTAAGTGTGAAATGGATAGCAAGAGACAGAGAAGGAACAGTCAAACAGACAGAACGAGAACCAGGAGATAGCAGTGGCATGAAAATCTAGAGAAAAGAAATTATCCAAAAGAAGGTGATCAATAGTGTCAAAGGCTACACAGAAATCAAGAAGGATAAGGATTAAGAAAAGGTCATCAGATTTGATCATTAGTAACTCTGGAGAGAGCACTGTGTAGATATATATGGTTTTTTTTTAATCAGTACACTCTAAAATTTTATATATTAAAATTCAAAATATAGATCATTAAAAATAAGAACACTTTTTACCTCATTTGAATGTTTGTATAGAAAGACATATTACGAAATGTGATATTGTTCTTAGGGCTAGTGAGAGCCAATAAATTTACGCTGAGAACTTTTCTGTAGAGTAAATTGTAAATAATCCAGTCTAACCTTAAGAGAGCTATACAAGTAAAACTTTATATTAACCCTAGTGACACCCTGAAAAAAGTTGAGAAACCATCTTAGGTTTAAATGCTAATACTTCAGTATATGTTGTAAAAAAAAAAAGATGACAGAAACTGTGTCTATTTTAAATACCCTATGGTAGTAAGAATCTTAATAATAAGCATATATCTTAAGATAAAATTTAACAATGTCCAGAGTAGTACTGCAGCTCTAACAATTTCTTTAAAGGAATCTAAGCTACTTAATGGTGAGTGTCTTTTTATATGAATATTCAAAATACCTTTATTTTGATTAAGAAATTCTGGTAAAAATATACTTAATCTTTTAAAAAAACTCTATTTTTAAAAAGTATAGAAACAAAACTAGAGAGATAATATTACAACATATGTTAGTATATGTAATACATATTGTGTGCTTCAGAGAGAAGTAGGGTAGGATTTGAAGCTATAACTAGTTCCCAAAGACAAAAAATCCATAACCTTGAGGCAAATTTGTTGTTTTTTCTAAAAATGTTAAATAGGATAGCTTCAAATATTGACGGTACAGTCAAAACAGGATTTAATTTTTTTTTTTTTTTTGGAGGGCAATTGGGGTTAAGTGACTTGCCCAAAGTCACATGGCTAGTAAATGTTAAGTGTCTGAAGCTGGATTTGAACTCAAGTTCTCCTGACTCCAGGGCCAGTGCTCTATTCACTGTGCCACCCAGTTGCCCCCTAATTTTCTTTAAACTTTAAAGTTGGAATTTGTTATTTAAATATGATTCTTTCTAATTTGTGTAAGTGGATAAAAATCTGGCTTCAAAGCCAAGAAGATCATGTGACCCTGAGCTAGTCACTTATGCTCTCAGTGTTCTAGAAAATTCTCTAAGACTGAGCTGCACTGAAGGCAGAGACCTACACCTGCACTGGTATAATGAGTTCTCAACCTGGGAGTTCCCTATTGCAGTGATATCACAGATTTAATTCCTTTGCCTTTCTCTCTGGTTACAGCAAATGATTCATGTGGCGTTCTTAAGCAAACAGTACCTAGTTTTAACAAAAACTATACAAGGCCCCCTTCCCCACCTCCAAGCACACATTAACTCCTATTATAAGCAAATAGCGTTAATGTAGCTTTAATTTACAATAATTGTTTGCAACCAGGTAATTTTTTAAAATCAACTTTCAATACCATCAAGGTATTTCAATATAAATTCTAAACAGAACCATCCATATTTATAAACATTCCAACTTCCACTCCCTAAAAATCATACTATTGGCAGAACAGGATACTCAAAATCAACAATGCCACAAAAACATATGCCCTTGTATAATGTAGCAAAATCTTGTGCAAGCTGAATATTATATACCTTTTTACCAAATGAATCTTCTTACCCTTGCAACTTAATACCAAAAAATAAATAAATAAAATAAAGCACTGCACTAATCACATTTTCAGTTATTTCCTAGTTTCCACCATGAACTTAAGGCCTAAAATGGTCTTAGTAAAATGTACTAGTCACACACACACACACACACACACACACACACACACACACACACACACACACACACACACACACACCCCAAAGAACTATATTAAGCTTTCTGCTCTTTTGTTTGATTATTTTAAAAGGCAACAGAGCCCTCTAGTGGAGAAATAACAATAAAAATATGAAGAAACGACTATGGGTAAAGTTTTTTTCATTGTCACTAAAATTCCATATACTTCTGGGTTAAAGGGTAAAAGGCAGTGCTAAATACAAAATTAATTTTATTCAATGTAATCACAGCTCTAACAAATAACTAGTATTCATGGCTTACATTAATTTATAAACATAACTATGGACTAAGTGAATTGTTTTAAGTGCGGACAAACCATATTTTTAATACTATTTTGATAACAGGATTTTAATAAATGCTTGTTGGAAAAAACTTTGATCATTTTAAAGTATGCAACAGTATAAACCCATCTGTTGTAGAAACAATAGAGTTTATTGCCATCCTCAAAAAATAGGATCGATTAATTTTCATGTTAGGAAATAAGAGGACTAGAATAAAACTTCCAACATATTCAATGGATCCTCTATGGATAGTTTATGGAAAGATACAGATGAGAACTGTACAGAATCAAAAGCTGTACAGGGGTTCCGATGTATAGAATGCATTATGTATTACATTACATATAATGTAACTCAGTTCATAGATTCCCTCGTGATTCAATAGCATTTGCATGCTACTATACAATGTTTCTTTTAAAACTTTTAATATGACTTGGAGATTGTAAAAAATGTTCAAAAGTCTGTATCTTCTAGATAATAATTTTTTCTCCTCCAAATTTTCCATTTTTTATAGCGAGAGCATGAAATTCATGATTTCAATAAGATCCACAAATGACATTTCCAATTTCGAATATTTTGACTCCTCAAATGACTTGTACATGTGAACCAAATAAAATGCTCATTAAAAAACAACTACATGTTCCAATTTCTTAAAATAAATTTTTTTCGTTAAAGATGCACAATACTGGGTGTAGAAGCAAAAGAACTCCATGAGCTCCCCCATAATCACCTCAAATACCTATAAAATATGACTCCAAACAAATTTTAGAGCTCCAGAACCCACAAAATGACAGAGAAACAAGGCTCCCGCTGAGGGCACCCCAGCACGCAGACAGGAAGGGTCCATCACAGAGCACTGGGAGCCAAAACCAGCCCAGAATGAAACGATGGCTGTAGGCCCAGGGGGGCCAGGACAAGCCGGGGCAGCTTTCAGAAGAGTGGATCCCCAGCAGCTGTGGCAGTTTCCAGAATTATCAACCCATAAGAACCAAGGACAAAGTGAAAGGTGGGTGGAACTCGGCTACACTTAGGGGAAATGAGTCGTCCAGCCGTCTACTTTCAGAGCAGAAAAGCAGCGGAAGCAGCCCCTAAAGCCGCCTGCACATGTCTGCTTCAGAGTTCCGGCCTGCAGATTGCAGGGGGGCTAAGAGATCATTCAAAGGATAGGTTAAGGCCTTAACCTGCCTAGATCAGGATCATGGTCTTGAGTAGTGGTCCTGAGGTGTGGGATAGGTGAGCCAAAGCCGGTGAGGGCTGTAGAGAAGGCAGCTTCCTAATAGCTTCGGCAGCTGCAAAAACCCCAGCAATTTGGGAAAACGCTTTTGCCTCTAAAAGCAGAGTTCTACAGAGCCCAAAAGTCACGGAATTGACTGGCAACATGAGCAGGCAAAGGAAACAAATCAAACTCAGCAATCCAATTTTAGATTCCTTTTTTGGGGACAAAAAGGATCAAAGCACAGAATGGGAGGAAGACAGCACAGTCAGAACTCCACACCAAAAGCTTCCAAGAAACATGAAGACTTCCTACAAGCCATAGAGCAGCTTAAGAAGGATTTTGAAAATCGAATAAGAGAAATGGAGGAAAAATTGGGAAGACAAATGAGAATGATGTAAGAAAATCATGAAAAGAGAGTCAACAATCTGACTGAAGAAAATAACACCTTAAAAAATAGATTAACTCAAATGGCAAAAGAGGCCCAAAAAGCCAATGAGGAGAAGAATGCCTTAAAAAGTAGAATTTGCCAGATAGAAAAACAATCTCAAAAGCTCACTGATTCTTCAGAATTAGAGAGGAGCAAATGGAAACAAACGACTTTATGAGAAATCAGGATACTATTAAACAGATCCAAACAAATGAAAAAATAGAAGGCAATGTGAAATATCTCTTTGAAAAAACCACTGACCTGGAAAATAGATGCAGGAGAGACAATTTTAAAATTATTGGACTACCTGAAAGCCATGATCAAAAAGAGAACCTAGA
>CM053581.1:62568156-62593776 GCA_028627135.1 Pseudochirops cupreus | reverse complement strand
CAGAAATGAGTCCCATCAATACCCAGAATCATAATTTATTAATATTCAAAGTTTATCATTTTATCAGTATGAGGAAGTCCCAGTATAGAACCTGCCCCTACTAATCCACACCTAGGACTTAGGAGATAATAATAACTGGCATTTATGTCATTCTTTAAAGTTTCCAAAGTACTTAACATATATAATTTCATTTGATCTTTATATAATCATTCATCTTGAAACAAAATACAGACCTCATTATTCCATTTGACAGATGAGGAAAGTGATTCTCACAAAAGCAAAGTGATTTTCCAATGACAATGAAGCTCCTAAGTACATGAGATCTTCCTGACCCCATGCCCAGCCTGCTCTCCACCATGCCAGGCTGCTTCCAACAATAAGAACTACCGTTTATATTATGCTTAGAAGTCTGATAAAGCCTAACAAATACTGGGATTAAAGGAATTAATGACTTACAGCCACACAACTAATATATGTCAGAAGCAACATAGGAATCCAGGTTTTTCTGACTCCAATGCCAGAATCCTAATTAGTGTAGCACAATAACTCTACAGGGTACTAATACAAATGGGGTGGGAGGGACTGGTGGCTGACTCAGCTTCACTTCTCTTCATATAGGATTCCAGTAAACAACTGGTCAGCCTGAGTTTCTTTTGGAATATCCTGCCCAAAAGAGCTCATGATGAGTGGTTTTGAAGTTCAGAGATATTTCAAAATAACTTTTAAAAGGTAATGGCATACTTAGGATGGGGTGGTTGGTACAGACCTCTAGTTATATTTGAGAAAGAAAAACAAAAATTAAGGTCTGAGGGAAAAACAGAGAACTCTTATTAGGAAATAAGGCTTAAAACACATCTAAAGAATAAGCCTATTTCTCTATAGGAAGATAATGACTGTGGCAATTGTGGAATTCAAGGAAGACACTGGTTATTCAGGCCCTAAGATTTAGGAAAGCATAAAGAAAAATATGGTAACATGCTATGTATGTTTAAAGAGAAATTCTATCATGGAATCTTAGAGACTTGAAAATCAAGCTTTGGAGATTGTCACGAATTCCCTAAATCCATGACTACCAATTTCAACACAATGTCCTTGGGGATACTTTACATGGAAATCTATAGATGTACTGAAAAACTCAGAAAGGCACTATTTTCTCCCTCACTTTTTCTTTTTAGATTAGATATGATGACTTTTTTCATAACATTATTTCCACTACCAAAAGGCCAGCTATTAAAAACATAGGGAATCAACAGCAGTAAAACGTATTAGACTATGTAAAGTTGACTGCACTTTAGTGGTATATATTAAGCTGACTTGTTTATATTACTATGAAAGAAGTGTGATTTTTTTTCATAAATCATCAGGGTCAAAATCAAAGTCAGATTTGCGTACTGAATTCCCAACTATTTTTCTTAGCCCATAGTATAAAAGTTCAAAAGGTAAAAGGAATTTTCATCATGACTAAATTATGAAAGTGATTTAAGAGTAAAGTTTTTAATGGCCACTAGATTTTTCAGGTTTACTGTCCATGGAATAACATAATCCTAGAGCTAGAAATGAGTTTACAAGTCAACTAGTTGTGGTTGAGGGTACAGTTGTTGGCCAATATATATCACTGCCCTCTTCTCCCTACCCCCTTTGTCCTAGTTATATGACTATCAGGATCACTCAATCAACTAATCAACATAGATATGATCATAAAACCCACTGGAAGTAATGAGGTTATCAAGGGGGAGAGAAAAGAAAGAGAAGTGGACCCTGAAGAGAACATTAAGGAACACCCATTTTAGGGACATAATATTGAGAAGGAACCTGGAAAAGAGCATTTATATAGATAGGAGGAAAAATCAGAAGGGAGAGATTATCCAGGAGGAAAGAGGAACCAACAGTATCAAATGCATTAGAAAGATCAAGAGTAAAGGACTGAGAAAGAATATGGTAGATTATTTAGTTTCTACAAACCTCTTCAACACTAAACTAAAGGAACCACACAGAATAATGACAGCTAAATACAAGAGAAAGAAACAGAACCACCCACCTTCCCCCAGCCCCCAGGCAAGGCAAAAACCTTATCAATCCACACCTGAGAACTTTACCACTTAGAATAATTGCTCATTCCTCTAACCCATTCCCCTCCAAATGTCTGGCAGCATTAGAAGTAAGAAAACTCAAGAGACTTATGCTTGGGCCCTGGCTCTGGGTAGAGAACTCCCCACTGCCTCTGACCCCACAACTTAATTTCATTCTTTCAATCTATAAATTCATTTGAAGGTAGCTCATTCTCAAAGCAGATGATTATTAATACAAGCCCTACTTTATAACAACTTTAAAATTGTGATTTTTTACAACCACCCAAAAATACCCTGAGGTAAAGAAAGCTCTTGATACAAAGACCAATACGTCACAACAAATGTTTCTCTGATGATTTTGTAGGTAAAATTAAAAGTCCAAATAGAATAAATCATATGTTTTGGGACTGAAGGATCCTTAAGAGATCATTTAGGTAAAACTCTATTTTATAGATGTATTTTATAAGTGAAGATACTGAGGCTCGGGGTGGGAAGTAACTTACTTAAAGTTATGTAAATATTAGGTAGCATGGCTGGGATTTCTAAAATGGTATCTCCTGACTCCCAATAACAAGTTTCTTTCCAGTAACACTACCAAAACAGTGGTAATAATGAAGATTAAATAAGGAAGTGAACTTGATGGATAAAGAAAGAAAAAGGATTCCCTAAATTTTACAAAAGAAGCTATCCCCCTCCCCCTCCCCGGAAAAAAAAACAGCGGTCTTTTAAATTTAATCTTATTATTGGAGCAAGAATAAGACCAAGGGGACCTAGTAGTCACTCAAGAGGTTTTTAATGTGAAGTATATCAAATGCAATTGATAGGCTATGTATGCTAATTAGAGAGAACTGCATGTTTTCTGGGAGGCTGACACAGAGGCAAAAAGTGAACCCTGAAATATTGAGCAGACAGGATAATATGAAAAGTGGCTGGGGTGAGAGAGATAGAGAATACCACTGTACAAGTTCATTAAAGAGGGGAAAAGGTCTAAACACTCATCTGACAGGAGATTTTCCACAGACATAGAAAAAAAATGTATAAATAAAGGAAAAGTGAGCATCAGGTAGAGGAAAGAGCAAGGTAGTACCTATGGATTGTGCCTAATAGTCTAGGTCAGGGATGGGGAACCTATGGCCTCAAGGGCACATGTGGCCCTCAAATTGTTCTGTGAAGTTTGGATTAAGTCAAAGGGTCTCACTTGAGGACTTAGAAGGCCACATGTGGTCTCAAAGTTGCAGATCCCCCACTCCCAGTCTAAGTGCATGCAAGGTTAGAGTACTCATGGGGCCCCCTCCCTCAGTAACCACCAAGTGGGAAAAAGAAGCACCAAATGCTTACATCATAATATGCCCAAATTACTCTGTGTCTCCAGGAGAAAGAGAAGTCATAAGTAAAAGGGAAGATATCAGGACTAAATTAATCAATTTAAATCTAAATGTAATATCCTTAGTAAGAAAGTGTTACATTATGTTTCAAATATTATACACTATAATCAGGTAAGCAGTATGAATATTTTTATTTTTGCCTAAACTACTCAGGTAACTATCTGGTTACTTTATGTACTCTACAGACCAAATTTATTGATGCTGAAAAAATTGCATTTTGAATTTGTTACCTACTACACCTAACCTATAAACTAGACAACATCTTTGCTGAGTATTCAGTTTCAGGGTCAGGCCTTCATGATGATGCACAAAACTACTATGGGCTTTGAAAAGAAAGGTCATCACTGCAATGACACATTAGGTCCAAGTACAATACACAAAAATATAATTTCCTAGAAGAAGAAAGCCACTACACCAAACTTACTACAATTAGAATATTTGAAAGTGGTTCTCATTGCAGCATTCTCAATCAATTTAAATATTGGCCTACCTATTCCTGAGTTAGCTCCAGTGACTATAACCACTTTTCCAGTGAAATCACGGCCCTGAAGTATTTCCATAGCTGTGGTATTGCCATCATATTTCTGTCTGGTTGGTGGCTTCTTTGGATTGTCATCAATAGTAAATGCCAGTCGTGGATCCAAGTATGTTGTTCTTTTATTTATGTGGCTGCAAAGAAAGGGGAAAAAAATCATGCTAACCTACAGCAGTGAAGAAAGGCATTTATATAAACAAAAGATATTCTCACTATTGAGGGAAACCCTTGTTTTTTTTTTACATACCAAAAGTCTTATTAATTTCTTTCAACTTTAAGACACAAAGGTCCTTTAGTTCCTCTTCTGGTCTCTAGAAAAATTACACTCTTACCTAGAAAAGTAGCTGTCTAATCCTTTACTTTAAGATTTCTTGGAAAATGGGATTTGATATGCAACAATCACTTCAAAATCAGATTCTTCTGAACAGTGGTGTCAAAATCAAATAGAAAGAGGATCCACTAAACCACACATAAAGATCCCCCAGACCCATATTGATACAGAAAACCATATATTAACATTATCTACGTTTTAATGCATTTTTGTTAACTTTGCTAAATATTTCCTAAATAATCTAGTTCAGGCTGCAATCAGAAGTATTGTGGGTGACATGTTTAATACCTCTTCTTTAGAACCCAAAAAAAATCATCATTTAGAAAGACTGTTTTTTTTAACTCTATGCTGCTATAACTATAAAATCTATAGTACTAAAATAGTTCTGACTTTCTACATAGCCTATATTCAATTCAATACATATTTGCTAAGCACCTATTATGAGCTGAGTAATGTGCCAGGTATCCAGTAGAGAAGCACAAGACATAAAATTAACAGTAATTTTTTAAAACTCGGATTATTAAATATTCCTGTGACTTATACTTGAAACTGCATGGAGAAATAACTCCCTGACCTGAGCCTTAAAGAAAAAAAAGATTTTAGTTCAACTAAACAGTCACTTATTAAGTGTCTACTATGTACAAAGCACTGACATGGTGGCAGCCTGTTCCAATCATGGATGGTATGCATAAATGCACAAAAGTAGAAGAAAAAAGGCAAAACTGAAGACTGGTCAGTATCCCAGTTTGGCTAGATCACAGGTCAAGTGAAAGATTGAATGAGAGTAAAAGAGAATGAAACAAGATTGTGGAAGGCCTTGAATATGGGTTTATGTGGGTCATGCTTTAACAAGTATTAGGTAGCAGCATAAAGGAGGGACTATGTGCTTACCCTATCTCCCTCAGAGGATAGTTGTGATGAAAACATTTTTATATATTGCTATAAGATTATAATTGAGACATTCCTATCATAATATAAAAAATTAATTTTCAAGTTGTTTTGATTAAAATTAAGTGTAGTATATAAACCTTCAAATGATCATTTGAAAATGAGCTAATAACCTATCAAATGATTGAATAACTAGACACATGAAATTATGAATGACCATTCTAATAGAAATTTTTAAATTATTTCGATATATCATATTTGTGAGATTTTTTTCAAAATATGAAGAATCAAAAAATCTCTTAAAAATCAAACTATAAACCCTCATGAAACAGTAAAAGATTAGGTTTCCTTATCAATTCTTAAAAACCCTCACAAATAAATGGAAGTGTCTATCTTATGTAACAACCTCTAAATAAAATTAAGATTCATTCCTTATGCATCTAACTATTTGGAGAGAACCATTAACCATGTATTAGCACCAATTTAAAATATAGTTTTTCTACTAAAAAAAAAACTACCCAAATTGCTATTTGTTAAAAATAACAATAATAACTTGCACTTAATATTTTTCCCTTTAGTTCTCCCTGATGTTTCAAAACCCATTCTAGCTACTAAGAATGCAAACTGACCCACAAGAAAAATGCTCTTCAGTAGGTAAGTTTCTGGTAATATATAGAAAGACCTGTCTAAACAGAGAAATTCATGTATGACCCAATAACTGAGAGATGACTGGCTAAATTGGAGTAACACAATTACTACACTGCAATTAAGAGTCTGCAATATGAGGAATATAAGGTAATAGGGAAACTTCCATAAAACAGTAGGAAATGAAGAAAGAAGAGCCAGATCATGAACTGACAAAAGCCCAATAAAAACACAAGCACAGAGATTAACAAGCAGACAAAAGTAATGAAAGACATAAAAAGAATAACACATAGTTTATTGAGATTTGTATGTTGAAGATCTTTTTGAAGATTAATTTGTTGTATATATGACTGTTCATTATATCTGTTATTTGTTAAGTTCATAATAATATTTTAAAATTAATTAGTTGCTTGGACATTTAGTTGTTTGCATTATTTTGAGAACATAATAAATATCTTGGAAAAATTTAAGTCATATATGGTTTAGGTTCTATACCCACACCACAATAGTAAAACCTAAGAAACATCTATCCCCCTCCCCCCCCAAAAAAGATGTTTTATAATTACTTCTTTTCACCAACTTAAAATAATAGACTGCAAGGTAGAGTAACAGCTTTTAAAGCACTGAAATAACTATATTCTATATCTTTAAACACTTACTCAACAAAAAACACTTGTCCATTCTCATCTGTTTCTTGCTCCCATCCGTAGGGCAAATCTGAAACACAGAAAAGGATATAAGTCTGCTTATAAAAAGAAAAAATATATCATTCCATATATCAATAAGAAGGTAAAAGGCCAATGCTCATTCTCCCTTCGATGCATTTGTTGATTCTCTTTCCATAATAAATGCCACTTTTCCTCCCCCTTTTGAGTAGCCTGATCATACCTATCCCCACAAAGCTTTCCTTGATGACTACTTCATTCATCATTCATTTAGCAAAACTCCTATTACATTTGCTTTCTATGCCATATAACATAGCATTTTATTGGGTACTTGTTCTCATATCATGTTTATAAATAAGACTTGTCTTGCTAAAGCCAACTACAGACTCCATTTCTTTTGTTCCACAAACCCAAAGTGTTCTACTTCCTCTCCAACTATCTAATTCCTACTCAATTTCTGAGTTGTGAGAACTTGGCTCTCACTTCCTCCATGAAGTCTTTTCTAACCATGACAATATCCCAGAAGGTGATTGAGGATTTAGACCTAAAAGGAACCTGAGAGGTAATCTAGTCCAATCTCCCCATTTTACAGAAAAGGAAACCAAATGATTTGGTCAAGATCAAGATAGCCAGTAGCACAGCTGGGATCCAGACCTGAATGATCTTTCTGTCCCATAAACTCACAGCATTTATTATCATAACTACTCAACAGACAATTTTCATACCCTGCCTCATAACATCTGTCATAGTGTTCTGTCTTTATATGTCCCTCATCTGCCTAATTAGCCTCCTGTAGAGCAGGGGGTCTATCTTATGCTTTGATTGTATCCCCTCCAGGTCATAGCACAATGTTAGGCACAAAAAAGACATTCAATTCTTGCTTATAGGATGAAAAAAGCTGAAAGATGAATATTCTAAGTGTCATTAGGAAATGTAATGCTATAGAATAAAAATATATGATATTCATGTTATTTTAATACAGTCTTGATGAACAAATGAGTTCTAAAAAATAACCAAAACATGTCTATAATAGCTAAAAAAAAAACATGATTTGCTCTTTCCCCATAATTCTATAAATCACCTCCAGTAGAATACAATCCTTGAAAGAAAACTGATTTTCATTTTCTCTATGTATCCTCTAGCAGCTATCATATTGTCTTGAATGTAGTCAAATGCTTAACAAATTGAATTTGATAGCTACAACTTTTAGACAGTTTACTCCACCAACTTTTCCATTCTAAAATCTACTCATAGTTATAACAACAATTGCCTGGACAATACTCTGCCTATGACAGCGTTATTGTGTAATTGATGCTTTACATATTAGCATAGTTAGCGATGCAATGAATAATCTAACAAATAGTACAAACCTCCTGCTACTCGTTTTCTTTTTCCAGTTTTAGGATGTTCCCATTGTGTCTTCTCTTCAGTATGGCTGTCAAAATATCCATAACACAATTAAAAACAAGAATAAGTTCTTAAAAACGATAAAAACCATTCTAAAACTACTTCTCTAGAGGAATTTTGAATAGGTTTTACTACCTATTCTAAGATAAGGAATACTATAATTATATTATATTATATAATATTATATTATATTATATTATATCATATATATATAATATGTATATATAATATAATTATATTATAATACTATAATCCCATCTTGGAAATATGGCCAAAGAGTCAATTTCCACACAAATTTTTTTGCTAGTCAGCTGCAAATATTACTTTTTCACATATAAGTAGAGAGCTGCCTCGATACTGTCATACCTATTTCATTATGGAACTAGAAACAGTAAACAAAAATGTCATTTTACTATGAGCTGATAATGAAAGGGTAGGTTCTGGTCTCCAAGGAAGATAGATTGAAGTAGAATGGAAATCAATAGATTAGGCTGGGGGAAGGGTAGTATTGATTAACTATTTGGGAGGAAAATATGAGCAAGGAGAAAGGGATCAGAAACTAGGGAGACATTATTTCAAACTCACACACTAAGAAGAACAGTGGATGTGGGGTCTGAGAAGCTAGATTCACATCTTAGCTTTTCAACTTACTACCTTTTTTTTTTTGCTTTTTGGAGGGGGGAAGGCAGGGCAATTGGAGTTAAGTGACTTGCCCAAAGTCACACAGCTAGTAAGTGTTAAATGGCTGAGGCCGCATTTAAACTCTGGTCCTCCTGACTCCAGGGCCGATGCTCTATTCACTGCGCCACCTAGCTGCCCCTCAACTTACTACTTAAGTTACTTCAGACAGTCAATCAATCGACAAATATTTATTAAACACCTATTATGTGCTAGCCCCTGGGGGTACAAGTACAAAGAATGAAACATCTGCTTACAACGAGGCTAAACCTAGTGAGAGAGACTAGTACATGTGAAAATACACACAGCATAGACAGGAAGTTGATAAGTACAATTTTGTTGTCATGCAATAGTGTCAAACGTGTCTAACTCATCATGACCCCATTTGCGGGTTTTCTAGGCAGAGGTCCTGGAGTGGTTTGTCATTTTCTTCCCCAGCTCATTTTACAGATGAGAAAACTGAGGTAAACAGAGTTCAGGGTCTTGCCCCAGCACACATCTAGTATGTGTCTGAGGCCAGATTTTAACTCTTCTTGATTCTGGGCCCAGCACTCTATCCACTTCCCACCTCGCTGCCCTTAATGAGCACAATGACAAAGTAGTTAAATAAGATAGAGTTTGAGGTGTTACTAAATATTAGTAGTTGGGAGATTCATCAAAGATGATGGTGCTTGAGCTGTATCCCAGAGGAAAAGAGGGGCTCTCAGAGGCAGAGGTAATAAAGGAGTTCACTGAAGGCATAGAGGATATCTGTACAAGGTCATTGAAATGGAATATGGAGCATCCTACATAAAAAAACAGAGAGAAGGAATTCTGGTTGGATGACTGAGTGCAAATGGGCTACAATGTCCAATAAGACTGGAAAGGTAGAATGTGGCTAAATTGTGTTAGGCTTTAAAATCTAAACAGAATTTATATTTTATCCTAGAAAGCAAAAGAAGCCACTGGAGTTGGCTAAGTAGGGAAATTGTATGGTCAGACAGATCTGAACTTAAGAAAACTTAATTACTTAATTCATTAATTAAAAACATAATGTACCAGGATGTAGGAGGGACTGGAGTAGAGAAAAACCTGAGACAAGAAAAACAATTTAGGAGATTGCTGCAATGATCTAGCCAAGAGGAGCTTTGAATTTGAACTACAGTGGCAGTGGTAGTGGTATGAGAGGAAAGAAGGGATCAGATGTAAGAGATGTTTTAAAGGTAAAAATAGCAAGATTTGGCAAATTATTACTATGTGAATTAAGGGAGAGTAAGGAATTCAGGATGAGGTTGAGAAGACAAAACAGATGTATGGTGGTACTTACAGCAGAAATTGGAAATTTTGGAAGAGGGAAGGTTTTAGGAGGAAAGATAATGAATTCAGTTGTAACATGTTAAGTTTGCAACATCTCTGGGACATCCAGTTAAAAACATCCAGTAGGAAAATGGTCATGAGACTAAAGCTAAGTGAAAAGATGAATTAGATATAGAGATCTGGGAGTTACCTGCATAGAGATAATATTTAAAACAATAATATGTGATAAGGTTACCAAGACAAAAAAAATAAAATAAAGAGATAAAAAAGTCTAGCACAGAATATTAAGTAATCTCCACTTAAGTGAGAGTGATGTGGATTATGAGCCAGCAAAAGATACTGAGAACCATCAGTCAAACAAGTAAGAGGCAAACTAGAAGAGAGTAATGTCACAAAAACCCAGAGTGGAGAAAGCATCCAGAAGAGGGTGGTCAACAAATGTAACAGATGGGCTGAGAGGGAATAGGACTGAGAAAAGACCATCAGATTTGTCAATTAAGAGATATTTGGTACAGTCAATAACCCAGTGTTCAACAAACTAAAAAATATAAATTATTAAAGAAAGAACTACTTATTTGATAAGAACTGATGGGAAAACTGGAATGTAGTCCAGCAGAAATTAAGCTTAGTTCAACATCTTACACCATACTCCGCAATAAATTCAAAATGAAATAGGCTGCCTTAATATTAAAAATCATATCTTAAAAGCCTTAGAAGAGAAGCAGGTCATATATACCTTTCACAGTCAAAGTAAGATATGAATTTTCAACTAAATAAGGATTAGAGACACTTCAAATTTAAAAGAGATCTTTCTGATTGCATGAAATTGGAACACTTTTGCACCAAAGAAATTAATACATTTGTGATAAGAAGGGAAGCAGCCTACTGGAAAAAATATATCAAAATTCTCAGATAAAGTTTTGGCATTTAAAATATATAGACAAGTAATAGAAATACATAAGACCAAAAACCATTCACCAACAGACAAGTGATCAAAGGATATGAACAAAGTTCTCAAAAGAATTTCAAGTTATTAACAACTCTTTGAAAGAATGCTCCAAGTCATTAATAGGAAAAATATACATCAAAACAACCCTGAGGTTTTGCCCCATACCTGAAAAATTGAAAAAGATGACAAAGGATAAAAACAGTCAATGTTGGAGGGGTTATAGAAACATAGGAATGTTGTAAAGAACAAGACTGGCACAAAAGAAGAGATATAAGACACTTCTCCCAACTTCTTGGCAGAGGAAATTGGGGAGGAATAGGTCCACAAGGATAGAACATTGTAAGATTGGGGCTTTTTTTGGAGGTACTGATAGATTTTGTTGATTTTTTTCTCTATTTTCTTTCTTTTTTAAAGAATTCTGTGTTACAGGGGATAGTTCTCTGGGTGGTTGTTGTCCTTCATGCTCTGGGAGGAGAAGGCAGATAGGGGAAAATTTAGGCAATGCAAAAATATAATAATGAAAATTGATTCTTTTAAAAAGAGCTTTATGATAGCTGTGGAGAGAACAGTTTCAGTACAGTAATGAAGTCAGAAGTCAGGCTGTAAAGGGTTAAGGAATCAGTGAGAATAAAACAAAGAAGAAGCTGCAAGTCTAGACAAGTTTTTCAAAGACTATGGCCCAGAAAAGAACACACTTAACCTCTAAGCCTCACTTTCCTCATCTGTAAAATAAGAGTTGCTTTAAGTAACTATAATGTTAATGAGATTTAAGATCTTTCCAGACCATTAATAGGCCTCAGGTGGAGCCCATTAAGGGAAGCTTGCTTGTAGGAAAGCTTTCACATAGGAAGACTTTCACACCTTTTGTTAATTTCCAATTAGACACTGAGTTGAGGGTTGTGGTGCCTTCTGGCTCTGAGAACTGTATATATACTGAGTTAGTATTTTGTTTTGGGGGCTCCCTTATGAGAAGGTTCTTGCGATTCCCTGGTCAAGATTCTCAGTGGTCAGATGTTCAGAACTCCCCTCCTGCTCAGAAGTAAAGGCTCTCTTGATCCAGGGATGTCTGTAAAGTATACAGTTGATTCAGGCAGTCAGGGCCCTGTCTGTTGGTCTTTATTTCTCTGCTTGCATTTTCTCTATTTGTATTTTCTCTGAAGTTCAAGGTGCTGACTTTTCCCCTGAACTAGTGAATGTAATTTAAAAAGACTGTTGACCCCTTAAATAGCTACCTTTCCTAGTAAAGCAGATCTAAGAACCCATGCTAGTAGCCATCCTGGGTGCGCTAATGTGGTGGCTACTACAGTAATCTCCAAGGTCAATGATTCTCTGATTCTGATAGGTTTATTTGAACCTTGTGTCTATCAAACCTCTAATTTACTCTATTTAAATAGAAAGCTCCCACAAGCTGAACTAAATGATGAGTAAGAACATTAAAACATATGAACAGCAAGAACAATCAAGGATATCAAGGGTGAAGCCATAGACTTAGAACCTTAAACTTCATGAACATCAAACAGCATCACAAAAAATGAAGCTGACCATATTTTAAGGAAGAGAAAACAACTAGTTAATGATTTAGGAGTCATATAAGAATGAACAGTTGGTATACAGTCAGATCACTGAGTAACTGGAGCAAAAGTCAAAAAATCAATATCAAATTAGAAGAGATGATAAATGCAAGATAACAGGCATAATTGCAACAGCTTCATCCTGATCTATTACAGTAAGTCATAGATGCTCTCCCCACCCCCAAAAAATGGAAATTGCTATAGAAAACAAAGCAAAGTCAATGACTTTTGACTATCACCATTTCCTGCAAAATTTTAACAGATGAAGAAAAATCACAACAAAAAGGAGACTAGAAGAATGAAGAAACCACCCTAGCCATCAAAAAGTTTATCTCCTTGGCAAGAAGAGAAGCAAGCCAATGATAGACTGGGTTTATAATGTAATCTCATTTATAAAACACTACAGAGGATGGTGAAAGATTACAAACATGAACCATAAAATAGTAAAAATCAGTGGGAAAAAAGACAAGAAAGCTTGGAATGAGGCCCAAATGAATCGTATCATCCCAAGATCGTTCAAAGATAAAACTGTCAAGAAGACAACCAAGACAGAAAATGGACTAGGAAAAAAAAAAAGAAAAAAAAAAGAAAATGGACTAGATTTGTCAGCATTTCTATAATAAACCATTTCTATCATCACTGATAACACCCCACAGTTGTATTGTAAAAACACCCTAGTCCCCAATGTGCAATACAAAGTACTTATGGAAATGAGATTAGGAAGAAAGACTGGACCCAAACCAAGTACACAACAAAGAAATCTATTTTGGAGGTGGCACAATCTTTTAAACAATGAAGGATCGTTTTACAAGATAACTAAGGAAAGAGGGATATATCCCTCACCAAAAAAAAATGAAAAAGTCAAAGATGTTTTTACCCAAAATAAGACCATCAAGACTACATTATGCCCACTTTCTCATCATTATGAAATTTTTCTAAGAATGACAAATGTATTTAAGATCATCTTTGATGAAAATATGAAAAGGAAACTGGCAGGTTTGCACAAGCAATTTTCTATAACAGACGACATTTTTACATTCACAAAAGTGACTGAAAAGTACCAAAGATATAAAATACTACAACAACAAAAAAGTATTTGAATCCGTAGAGTAAAAAACACCCTTAAAGGCTCTCCTCTAACAAGAAACCTCTCCTGCATACGTTCATCATACAAGATTATTTTTAATAAATGCATCCAGCATTTATCATTATCAAGCAAATCAGCAAGCAAAGCAAATAATAGATAAATGAAGGTCAAAGGTGTTTACCATTGTCATGGAGGCTGTCCTATATAGGAGTTATATGGAAGAGAGATTCTCTACAGATGGTGAGATCTTCTAGTTCAGATCTTCTAGACACAATCTTTTTTGTGTCATGGAAACCTGTGAATCCTTTCTCAAAATATCTTGTTTGTTTAATTCATAATTGAAGGAAATTATAAAGTCCAGTTAGTGGTTAGGAAAATTAAACATGAATTTTTTTTTCCATCCAAGTTCAGATACTGAAACATGTCCCTTAGGGTCCATGGATCTCAGGTTAAGAAGCTTTCCCTAGATCAGTGGTTCTCAACCTTCCTAATGCCACAACCCTTTAATACAGTTCCTCATGTTGTGGTGACCCCCAACCATAAAATTATTTTCATTGCTGCTTCATAACTGTAATTTTGTTATGTTATGAATCATAATGTAAATATCTGATATGCAGGATGTATTTTCATTGTTACAAATTGAACACAAACCACAGGTTGAGAACCGCTGCCCTAAATGGTCCGAAGACCCAAAACACTACTTTTTGCCAAAGAGTACACAAGAATTCAGCCTACTAACTCATTCAGGAAAACTAAATTAATAAAAAGTTCCTATTGCCTATCCATTCTATGACATTCAGATAAATGGCCAGCCCACTAAGTTAGTATAGTAGAACCTCAGTTTACGAGTAACCTGGCTGATGTATGCTTCACTGGAGGAGAAAAAAATTTTCACAAAATTTGTCTTGCAGGACGAACAAAAATTCACAGTATGAACTGATGAATCTGCATGAGGAGCAACGCTAAGAGGTTGAGGAGGATATCTCATCTGAGAAGGAGGTTGAGAGGTCAGAGGAATTCCTCACATCAAGTGAGATTAGGGAGGTTTATCAGATGTGGGTAAAAAGTGCAAAATTCTGTTGAAAAACATCATCCAAATAAGGCTGTAGCAAAGAGCCACAAATCTTTTTAATGATAATGCAATGTCAAATTTCCATGATATTCTGAAAAAATGTCAAAAATAAGTGTCATTAGATTGCTATTCAGAAGTAAATGTAAAGAAAAAAATCAGTGAGTCAAAAAATGAAAGTGATTCTAAAAAATGAAAAATAAGTGAAGGCAGTAGGGTTAGTCTTACTTTTAGTGAAAGTAGCATGAGACAACATTCCCAACGTTAAAATCCCTGATGTTCTCATGGAGGGAGATTCTCCTTCCAAGCAATAACCCTTCCTCCTCCTCCTCCACTCTCTTCGCCCTCACACAAGCCACAACTCTTCTCAAAGGTAAAGTGCAGGTGAATTTGTTTCATTTTTCAGTTTCTATTGAGTACTCATTGCTACTGTGTTTCAGGTGCATGAGGGACAAAACACTTACTTAAAATTATAAATAATTATTTTTATATGAATATTTTTAGGATGTGGTACCAATCATCTGACTTTACATTATTTCCTATGGGGAAATTAGCTTTGGAATATGAACAAATCCCATGACAAACAGAATCTCAGAATGAATTAAATTCGTAAACTGAGGTTCTACTGTACATCAGTGCATATATGTGGAGAGGTACAGCAAATGGTTAATGAGTTAAGCCCAAAACTAAACAAGAGGAAGAAAACAGACTGGAGAAAATGGCATAGTGCTTTCAATGATCTAAAGCTAATCCTCAGCCCCCAAATGTATCCTTTTAACATAAATATTCTCCCACTAACGCTATATGGTTGTTACTCCTGGAACATTCCATTCTCCAAAAGAATCAAAGTTATAAATGACCCAAAGTGTGTTGTCAGTTACAAGTGAATTGAAGCATTTTTCCAATAGCTAATGAGCAAAAAAGTAATATAAAAGATACCACTGAAATGTGTGAGCTAAAAAGGTGAGCTGGTCGCAGAACGAGAGTAAGGAATAACAAACAAAAAGCTTAAGTGCTACAAAGGTATCCGTGAAATGTAAAAAGGACTACAGGGGCGGCTAGGTAGTGTGCTGAATAGAGCACCGGCCCTGGAGTCAGGAAGACCTGAGTTCAAATCTGACCTCAGACACTTGACACACAGGCCATGTGACTTTGGGCAAGTCACTTAACCCCAATTGCCCTCCAAAAAGAAAAAAGAAAGATTTTGAGTTCCAAATTTTTTTCTCTCTACCTCCTTCCCCTCCCCGGTCCCAAGGATGGCAATCAGTCTGATAGCAGTGACTCTGAATAGAAAAATGGCTAAATCCTGCTGATATACTGATAACCACACCAGCTATA
Source organism: Pseudochirops cupreus (assembly GCA_028627135.1). Classification (NCBI taxonomy): domain Eukaryota; kingdom Metazoa; phylum Chordata; class Mammalia; order Diprotodontia; family Pseudocheiridae; genus Pseudochirops; species Pseudochirops cupreus. The sequence goes on along the minus strand of CM053581.1, from coordinate 62,577,863 downwards.
ACATTTTATCACAGGAAATGGAAATACAAAGATCACCACTAAAACAGCAGACCAGAGTCTCACAAGGAGTTAATAAAGATTAATCAACTACATCCAACCGTCATTAACAAGTACTAAGACATTAAGAAGTTTTTTATGTACATATATATATTAAATGGAAGGTAACAGCCTGCTACTGTGAGGTAAAGATTATTAAACTTGGAAAGGAGGGGGAGGCTCAAGGAAGAATGCCCTATTCTCTTTATTTCCTAGCAAACGTTGTATAAGAAAAAGCATTCACAATTTTCTGCCTCTGGGTAGTTATTTTATTTGAAAATACAAAAATATTCAGCTTTCTACTTTCAAGGAGAAATAATTTATCTGACATGAATATGAGCTAAAATTACTCAGTGTATGATTTAGTTTACCCTCAACTCATAGATATTTCATTCGTATTCTCTTCTGGTAAGCAAAGCTCTCCATCTGTGCATGCTGTCATGTCAAAATTAAATTGCTAATGGCAAATGAACCCCTATAAAATCAAACTATTAAAACCATAGCTAAGTAGACACAGCTTTCTTCCACTGGAAATAGGAATAGTAATATAACCAACAAATGGGGAGGCGCAGCAGCACAGATACTCAAAAAACAACAAATAATTAAAATATAATTGTTTGTAGTTAGCTTTGGTCACCTTATATTTATTCTGGGAACAGATTTATCTACCTGTGATTTTACTAGGCTATTATCAAAATTAATTTTCACAAAACTAAAAACCTGAAGAGTAGGAAAAGTAAACCCAGGTCAGAAAATATATCCTGAGCAATCTACAAAATGTTTTTTAATCTACAAATAGAAAAAATATTAATTTTTAATTGTTAAAAATTAAAATTATAAGTATAAAAAAATCTAAAAAGCCTAAAAATGGTTAAGATTTCACCATCATTTTCTGAGAAAAAACAATTTGCATACATTATATCATTTCAATCTCACAATAACTATATCAGGTAGTTAGTAAAATTGCTATTATTCCCATTGTACAGATGAGCAAAATGTACTTCAATATATTGAAATTATTTATTATTCACATGTACTAAGCCTCCAAGTTAAACCTCTAATTCAGGTCATAGGATCACAGATCTAGAAATTGGAAGGGAACTCAGAGGCCATCTAGTTCAATCTCCTTCTTTTACACATACAGAAACTGAGGCTCTGGAAGACCAAGTTATTTACTTTAAATAGCACTGGTAGTATCAGAGACTTTAACCCAGATCCTTCAACAGGAAAGCCAATGCACTTTCCACCCTGCTGCCAGAAGGCGAGTATACTGGGAAAAAGCTAAGGAACAAGGATCAGAAGGCCTGGGTTCAAGTTTTGACTTGGCCACTAACTAGCCTTGTGACCCAAGGTAAGTCACTTAACCTGATATCTTTCTTCCTCTTCTGTAAAATGTAGATAATATTTTGCCTTACTTAGTTTGCAGGATTGTTCATAGTATCATGGATTCAGAAATGGAAATGATATTAAAGATCATCTAATTCAGTCCAGTCATTTTTCAGATGAGGAAATTCATCTGAAGTTTGAGAAGCAGTTAAGTGACTTGCCTAGGGTTGCAGTTATTAAGTAACAAGAGCTGAAACTGTTACCTTAAATCTAAAAATTCTTTAACCTGAGATATGAAGTTGCTTTTTGATAATAGTATTTTAACATAATTGGTTTGGTTTGTAATCCTATGTATTTTCTTTTATGCCTTGTCCACAGGCTTCTCCCAACTGACAAAGGGGGCCATGATACAAAAAAAGGTTAAAAACCCCTGCGATAGGAGAGGCACTTTCTAAATAATAAGGTACCACATATATGTGAGCTATATTACTATTTATTATGGCACCTTCAAGTCCCAATGTCACATAGGTTCTAGGAGATGCTAACTCCCTACCTCTGAGATACTGCAATGATAAATGAAAATGACAGACCCATACATTAAGGCCAGATGAAAGCCTTCAAAAACACAAAATGTTTCGAGGGATTTTTTTTTTTTACTAAATGATACAAAGAACTTCATTACAATTTATACCTGGTTTTAAAGATCAATAGATACTTAAAATCAGTAGAGATTTGTTTACCTTTTTTTCTACTTAGGATACAATGTTTCACTTCAAATATAAAAATTTTGGGGAAAAGATACGTTTGTATACACACATCCTAATGATCTATTTTCTGTCAACATGGCTTCACAAAAAAAATCTTTATTTCAATTACTCTTTCGTTCTTTTTACAGCAAAAGCTAGGTGTTCTAAAAATAATGCGTTCTAAAGACAGAAAACAGTTATTTCATTTTATAGGATGAACTAACCAGGTTTCTTATTCCTTTATAAAAGTCAAACTATCCAGTAAAAGTTTGGGGAGCTACTAGCTGATTTATTAAAAATAACTCCTTTTTATTACTTTAAAGAAACAAATGGTGGTAGCACCATGGATGCAATGGAAAGGGTTAAATCTGGATTTAAATCCTGCCCATACTAATTACTACCTACGTAACCTTGGATAATTCACAATCTCTGTGCCCTTTTTCTTATCTGTAAAATGGCAGGGTAGACTAGATGACCTCTCAGGTCCTGCAAAACTGTCATTTTATGATCTTATGACTTTTTTTTAGGTTGAAAGGCAGCACAGCGAAGCCAGAACAGACCTGTATTCAAATCTTACCTCTGCCACTGACTTCATGACCTGAGCAAATTGCCTCAATTTTGCTTACTTTCACTGGTAGACAGTTTCATCATCTGGGAGTTCCCTGTTTCAATTAAATTTCAGGCTGCATCCCTAGCCTTATGATTTTACATTAAAAGAAAAGGCTAAAGGAGAAGCTAGGTGGTCCAGTGGATAGAATACTAGACCTGAAGTCAGGAGGACCTGAGTTCAAATCCAACCTCAATACTTACTAGCTGAGTGTGACCCTGGGCAAGTAGTAACCCCTAATGCCTCACCTCCGAAAAAAAAATTTTTTTAACATAAAAGGGTGACAAATGAAACTCTAGAGGACTAAGGAAACAGAATCTACAATGTAAAATAATTGGGTGAGAAACAGCACCAGTTTATTATTTAGGTTCACATTAAGAATTCCAAACCATTGACAGGAAATATTCTTGTGAATAAGGGAAATTATTTATAGTAAGAATTTCTCCTAACCAGTACTGGAAGGCACCCTCTGAGAAACAGGGAAAGCCTTCTAGTCTGTACGCCCAAAGTCAAGCAGCACAAAGGGCAGCCTGTTTATTCACTGATTCCAGAGAAACCACCCTTCAGCCAACACTTAAAGAGAAGAAATTCTTTCTAAGTTTCCAACAGATTACATCACCACTTGGAAAAGGAAGAAGTTGGGGGGGAGGGGGAGGCAAGAGTCCTCTGAAAATGTTTTCATACTGGTAAGGTTCCCTTCTTCCTACACCAAACTGGGGGGTGGAAGACAGGATGGGTTCAAGAAAGGGGATCAGTAGGCATTTATGGGAAGTGAAAGCGTCAGTGTGGAAGAGTAGAAAGAGGCAAGAGGCAAGAAGTCAGAAAGCCCCACTTAAGCGTCCTAGTTCTGCCATTTTTAGCCATGTGACCTTGGGCAAGTCACTTCCTATCTCTGTGTAAAAGGAGGCAGTTGGATTAGATCCTCTCTCCTACTGTTCTATGATTGTACGGTGTTAGGTGACAGTATGACAATGTGTGTGTGACAATTTGGTCTAATTTGACTAATACGCTCCTTTAAGACCACTTCTATATTACCTTTGTATCTCTTCCAAGAGAGTTTTACACAAAGTAGAAGGCTCAGTGCATAGAGCCCTGGGCCTGGGTTCAAATACAGCCTCAGACACTTACTAGCTGAGTGACCCTTGGGCAAGTCACTTAACTACAATAAGCCTCAGTTTCCTCATCACTAAAACAAGAATAAATGCTGGTAGTCTCAGCTCCACAGAAATGTTGTGAGGCTCTAATGAGACAATACATCAAAGTCGTATGGAAACGTGAGTTAATTTCAAGGCGAAGGGATGTGACAGTGCCCACACATCGCTGTGGGACAGCTGTGGGAATGTATATCATGTGTGTAAGACTGTATTTACAGGAGAAGGGAGGAAGTTTCTGAGTGAGCACTGAATGACAACGTATCAGTGAGAGAGTGAGCACGTAGGCTGTATCACAGACTTGGAGAGGACCTGTGTGTGCCTGTAAGAGCAGTTGCAGAGGTTCGTGCACCAGTGCGTGCAAGTGTGAGGGGTGGCTGTGCACAGGTGTGTGTAGATGCGTGTGAATGAGCAATCATGTAGGCATGTGCACCGGCTTCCGTGAGAAGGGTGTGAATGTGGGAGGGGGATGAAAGTGGTCGCGCAGCCATATGCACAAGTGTCCGTGTGCGGGTGTGCGGGGCTCCCGTGGCACGAGTGTGCAGCGTGAGTGCGCTGGCGCTCAGGGGCGGCGGGCAGCCCCACCGCCCCGACACCCGCGTCCGGGTAAGGGGGAGGGGCGGAGCGGGGGGGCCGGGGGCGCTGCGGGAGGCGGGAAGGGTCGGTCTGCAGGGGCAGGCAGACCGTGGGGCGCGAGGACCGCAGGTCAAAGGTCGGGCGGGGGCGACTGCCCGGCCCCTCCAGCCCCTTACTTGGCGAAGTACACCCAGCCGTCCTTGGTGGTCCTCTCCTCCCAGCCCGGTGGCAGCTCGTCCTCACTGTCAGTGTCGTCCAGACCCGCGTAGCGCAACGCAGCCATAGTGGGAGAGGGAAGCGCTGCCTAACCCGGCAAACTGCTACCCGCCTGGACACTGGAGCACCAGCACAGGCAAACCCCCAGCACTACTACGGCTCGGCTCCGCTCGGCTCTGCTCGGCTCCACTCGCCGGCGCGCGACCCGCCGCCCCTCACCCTCCCGCGCTCCCGCGCTCTGATCCTCCGGCTTCCCTCGTAGTCAGTCCACCCGCCTCACAGCAAATGGGCATGCGCAATGCTGCGTCTCCGCTCCGGCCCGGCTGAGCGACGTCGAGCTCTGGGAGGCGGCTAGCAAGGAAGAGGCCTGTGGAAAAGGAAGCGTCGAAAGAAGAACAATGACCACACAGAATTACAAAGAAGGTTGTATTTGCCCCCGTTCCCCCCTACCCGCTTCTTTTCTACGCGACTAAAATTTTTGGTGACTGGGACTAGAAGCCAGGAAGGTAGCGGTGGATTTAGAACGAAGATGTCACCACGATAACGCAAGTCCGGGAGCATTGCCTGCTCAGTAGACGGCGCTGGAAGCCTGCGCGCCAAGTGCCTGCTGGGAAATGTAGTTCTGGGCGGAACCGAAGCGATGTTGATTGGGGCTGCTGCTGACTTCCCACTTCCTGCCCCAAACTCCCCAATCCTTTAGGCTCCGGGGCTGCGCGACCTGCTGCTAGAGCTTTTTACAACTGACTCCTCAGGGGTTTAATGTGAGCTCTTTTAAAGTGAGCTCTTTACGCCTTGCAAATCGGCAAAAGCTACATATCAGGGCTTGATTTAGTTTAATTGTCCAGGCTTGAAAAAATAATGGGAAAGTATTTTAATAATGCAGATTAAACTTAAAATTTGTCTTGTGAGTACGCTCCCGCCCCCCGCCAGATGGTTGTTAAACACTCACCATTTATGCTGCTGAATTCATTGAAAAGATGAGAAAACAAGTTCAAAGAGGGAAATTAAGTTGCCCAATTTATAAGAAAAATTAGTGGTAGCTAGATTCAAACCTCAACCCTCGAACACCAGGCGTCCAATTTGCTCCAGTGTCTTCTTTATTCCACATCACCCCTGGTCTTTACTAACTCCACCCACATAACCCTATCCTACAGACTTCAAGGAAGACAGCGTCCTGGTGGTACTCAGTGTGTGAGTTGAAAGAGTTCAGAGTCTGAATCTAAGGTCAGAAAAGGTCACCCAACGTGGCATCTACAGGGAGAGAGCAACAGGTAGAAGACAGCCCATGGTTTTATAATCTTCTAATGCAGAAACCCAAACCCCCCAACTGGCCTTCACTCTTATTGGTCGGGTGGCTGACCCACAACCTAAGCATGGGAATCTCTCTGAGATAAAGGACCCGGAAACATGTGGGTGTCCAATGAACGTAGTCTTAACCTTATTTGGCATATCTTCTGCTGAGTTGGCTCTGGGGGAGGGTCTCCACTGCTCTAAGCCCCAGATTGCTTGAAGGTCAGGTGACCTAACCCTAGGCCTAGTGAATACTGAAGGCTTTCTAGATTTGATTTTTCAGAATGGGGAAACTTCAAGATAAATTGTCTCTCACATCAGGAAGGTAGTTCATATTTATATAGTATTTTAGAGAATGTAAAAAGGTAATGTTTTGTACATGTTCAATTCAAATATTCAACAAACATTTCTTAAGCCATATGTACCAGGAAAAGAAGAAAAGAGGAAAAAAGATAACCAGCCCCAGAGTTTTAGGAGCTCACACTTTTTTTCTTTTTTTTTCTTTTTTTTATTTTAGTTTACATCATTCATTTCCATGAGATTTTGAGTTACAAATTTTCTCCCCATCTTTCCCCTACCCCCCCTCAAAACAGCCATCCCCTTGTATGACCCTCTCCCCCAATCTAATCTCTCTTATGTCCTCCCCCATCACTCCTCTAAATAGGGCAGGATGAATCTCCCTTCCACGGTGCCTGTGAATCTTAACTTCCAGCTGGATGTAGTTAATAATAATAGTAATAATAATCGTATACATATATGTATATATATGCATATATATTTTTAACGTTTGATTATAGAGCTTTAAATTCTAGATCTTTCTCTTCTTCCCTCGTCAGCCACCCCCACTGGAAGAACAAGCCATCAAATACAGGCTGTACATGTGTAATTACACAGAACCTCTCCACAGTGGGCACATTGTGAGAGACTGATTACATGTCCCTCCTTCCTATCCAGGGCCCTCCCCTCCCCCATTCCACTCTCTACCCTGTCCCTGTCTCCCCTCCATCATCCTACCTCTCATCCCCATTCCCCATATTTTCCTGTGTGGCAAGATGCCCAGTTTAGAACTTATGTAGGAGCTCACATTTTAACGAGAGGTCTTGCAAACTGTGCATACAAAACAGAAACAGAATAAACTGAAGGTAATGTCAGAGGAAAGACATTAGCCTTAAGAAGTACTGGGACTCCCTCTTTCCAGAGCCTTGAGGATAACAGCTGTAGGATGAGGAAATTTGTTCTAGAAAGGACAGAAGACCAGAACTACAGCAGTGATCCAGGGGCAGATATGGGCTGGGGCCTCAACAGTCCAGCACCAGTGACACAAAAGAACTCTGAAAGAGATCAGAACAGGGGGCGAGAGGTAGGACGTGTGCCTGACCTTGAAAGAAAGCTCAAACCCACAAGCCCATCCTCCCAGAGACTAGGAGACACAAACTACAGCTACAAAACTCCAATCTGCCAGTGCTGGGCCACAGAACTAAGGAACAGAAGGAGAAGGATAGGACAGCAATACAGAAAACTATACATGTGGGAGGGGACCCTGTGTAGTACTCCACTAAGCCTGAGAGAAAAAGCTCAGCATCCAAGTGGGACCAGTTCTGTCCACCTAAAAGTAAGGGCAGAGACATAGGCTGGTGAACTGTGACTTCCCAATGTGGGAAGAGGCTAATCTGCTTTGAGATCCAACCCCAGAGGAAATCACCGTGGGAGGAGAAGGAATTGAAAAGTGAATGATAAGGAAAACAAATTAGGGTTGGAGGGAGGAGAGACCAAAGTACCAAAGGACTCAGGGAGAGAAAAACTCAAAAGACTTTGAACATAAACAGATAAGCCAACTGGGGAAACCTTAAGAGAAGATAGAAATATGTACTCCAAATTTTGAAACAAGTTCTAGTATCTGTGAATAAATATTGTCAAATAAAGAAAAATGATCCAACACTTGATGACATAGAGGATCTTGTGGAATGTGAGAACATGGAACCATAACATGCAATTTCTGAGTGGGTTCAAAAGAAAAATGAGAATTAGAGAAAAAATTATGTCTGTACTGCAAAAATAATAGGCAAAATAGAAAAACTAGAATCTGTGATGACAAGCCTAATCCAAGAAATAAAAGAGAATGATAGATTGTTCATGCAAACTCACAGAAATGAAAGACAATTTAGAAGAGAAGCAAAGAACGATAATAATGAAAAAAAAATGATGACTACCCAGAATATACTGATCTTAATATAGGATATGTAGAGACAACCTAACAATCCTAGGTCTCCTAGAAGAACATGACAAGACCAAAAAAAAAAAAAACCAACCTGAACACTATAAGAAATAATCCAAAAGAACTGCCTAGAACCTCTGAACCTAGAAAATGAAATACCAATTGGAAGAGTAGATCACCTCCAAAAAGAAAAAAAAAAAACCAAGGTGTCAATCATCAAGACAGTAACAATTCCATTTAGAAACACGTTTTCCAAGTCTTCAGGGGAAAGACCTTCAAATACAAGGGAAAGGAAATTCTAATAATACAAGACTATCCTGCACCCACAAGAAAATATAGGAGGGAATGGAATAATGTGTTCTGAAGATGAAGCTCAGGATACAACCCAGGGTGATCAGCAAATCTGAGCTTAACCATAATTTTTTTAAAAATGAATATTCAGTAATAAAAGAGCATTTGAAACATTCTTAGAAAGAAAATCAAAAGTTAGAGAGATTATTTGATTCTCAAATATCTCAAACAACAAAAGTGCAGAAGGTGTGAATAAGTGTATTGGTCAAGACTACTACGAGATTTCTTTCTTAATGTACACAAAGAGAAGCCCAGTTGAGGTAACAGTGAAGAGGCAAGCCTAGGGCATTATGACACCGTGTGTGTGTGTGTGTGTGTGTGTGTGTGTGTGTGTGTGTGTGTTTATGACTACATTACAAAATGGGAGAGTACGTTGGGGTAGAGACCATATGAATAAAAGCAGAGAGCAGGGACATAGAGGAGAATGTGTAGGGTCAAATTTAGAACTAGCAATGAAGAGGTGAACCCTGTGCTCTCAGGAAGAGAAAAGCCTTCAGGGGAATGGATGAGGAGAAGGAGGAAAGGATGAAAAAAAAAAGAAGGTAGGGGGAGAGGGATGCTTTGCTTTGGTGGTGGGAGGGGATTTCACTGATAAATATCCCTACTAGTGAAGAGAGATATTCTGTGAAGAAGCTAGAATTTAAACTTCTAGGGGAAATTGGCACCTAGGGAAGTGAGAAGACATGGGGGAAGAGTTTTTTGGGTTGTGTTTTTCTGATGGGGGGAAAGGTAACCACTGGTCATATAGATCAGTAGTGGGCTGCATCGTCAGGGATGTGTGAGGAGGAGGAAGCTAGATAGGGCAGTGTCATCTGTAACATCTGCAAGAATTGGCATTGTTCTTGGAGTGAGGCCCAAAGGAAAAAGGGAATCTACAGGTGTATCAGCAAGCACCCTAGCATACCTAGGGCAGCTACTAGCACAGGTTCTTAGATCTGCTTTTCTAAAGGAAAGCAACTCAAAGTGGGTTAACAATCTTACTTTAATCAATCAAATACCATTTACCTAGTTCAGGGGAAAAAGTCAGCACCCTGAACTTCAGAGAATACAAACAGAAGGTACAAACAAACAGAAAAACAGATCAGCAGATGACTTCCAGCGTCTGACCATTACATCAGTTACCTAGTCAGTCACCAGAGAGGGAAGCATCAACATCTGGGCTTTTCACAGCCGGGGGGCTCAACGGCTGCCCA
>CM053581.1:62549151-62567656 GCA_028627135.1 Pseudochirops cupreus | reverse complement strand
CAGAAAACTCCTCGTACTAGAAATCAATTTAGCCCTGGAATTCACACCTCAGAAGTATGTCTGCCTTTGCTGCCCCTTCCTCTGATTGGATGGCTCCTCCAAGAACCTCCATTTCAGAAAGATACTCAGGCTAGCCATTTCTTCATTTTTCACCAGGCTGCAATCCAGCCTCTCCCATCAGTCCCACAGGCCAGTACTCCTTTTCTATATTATCTTCTCTAATTAGAATGTAAGGATCTTGAGGGTTAGACCATTTCTCTTTTCTTCTGTTTGCATTTCCGAAGCTTAGCCCACAGTAAGCACTTAATTAATGTTTGTTGATTTGCTTTATCTAAGTGAACTCTAAAATTCCTTTGAGCTCTAAAATTCTATAATTATATATTTTTTCAATAAATAGGGGCTTATATACTGGTGACCATGTATAGTATATAGTTAGAAGTAGCTAATGTCTGAGACCAGCCAATGAGGAAGAACGGGAGTATCTCTGTGTATATGTGTGTATTTGTTAGTCATATCTCTATGTGTCACCAAGGTGGATATTGTTTTGGCCCCTAACTGTATTTACAATCAGAGAATATAAACTTTGAGTTCTAGCTTTATTACTTATGATCCTAGGCAATTCAGTTTATAACTCTGGGTCTCAATTTCCACACCTGCAAAATAGAGAAACTGTTTATACTAACTCATAAGGTTTTGTGTGGAAAGAATATTGTAAACCTTAGAGTGCCTTCTAAATAAGAGCTATTATTTTGATTCTCACTGAGCACCATTAGTTTCCGAAGTTTACAGTCTGATACTTAAAAAGTAGGCTTCCCAAACCCACCAGTATTCTGGGAGGTACAGGAGCAATGGGGGGAGGGGAGGGAACCAAATGTGATGTACCAGGGATAAAAATCATCTGTCAAAATGCAAATTAGCCAAGAAGTATGGCCAAAATGAAGCTTTTTTTAACCTGTGGAGGGAGAACAAGGAGCCACCTTATACTCCAGCCAACAGAAGCACTTTGACTAGTTTTGTGAGCAAGAGAAGAGCCAGCTTCCCTAGCTCATTTTTATAAAGCCCAGGACGATTCGGCTGTATCATTTGCTCCTAACTCTTCCTGAGTCTCCTGATATTTCTTGGAAAGAAATGGCCCATAATGGACTTGGGATCTTTATCCTCATCATTATTTTACTCCTTGACCAAAGCCAGCCTGCCAAACTAAAAGCCAGGAAACACAGCAAACGTAGAGTGAAAGGTAACCATTTTCCTTCATATGTTAAGAGGTTCATGAAATAAGAATATTGGGAGGGAACTTAGAACATAGAACATAAATGTGCCAATGCTGACATTCTCTTCTATGATCTCTTCCAGTTCTAATGTTTTATGTTCTGAGGTTCCTTCCAGTTCTGATATCCATTGCCTTGTCTTTTTTTTTTTAAGAAATATTTTTTAAAATAATTTAAAAATAAGAAAAATATTTAAAGGGGAAAAAAATTATTAAATACTCAAGTGAAGGGAAAGGATCAATATTCTTTCTGTTCCTTTCTGTAATTCTACAACCTTTAGGAAATTGCTAGGTAAAGATGATTCTGATATTTCCTTGTCAATGTTCTTTTATTAGTAACTGACCAGATTTGAACTTTTATGAATAACCCAACCATAGAAACAAGCATAGGATCGGTATCCACATGTGACACTTGTGTCAAGAAGTCAAGTCATTTATGTTTTTCTTTTTTATGATTATAAAGATCCTTTTTCCAGTTCCCTATATTTGCAAATACTAGTTTGGGCTTGAGTATTTGTAAGTTAAGTTTTTTTCTGGGCAATTTCACATTTGCTAGTGCATTTTATTAAAGTCCAATTCTGACTCCTCTTGGTCAGAGAACACAAGAAGGAAGCTGGAAGGAAAGAAAAGAATGAATACAGAGAGAAATGGATGATGTGGCAAGTTTATATATCCACCATTTTGTCCATCTTAAAGGACCTTTGCAAAATGGTGACTGCTGCTAATGTCTGAGACCAAACAATGAGGAAGAACAGGAGTATCTATGTGTATGTGTGTGTGTGTGTGTGTGTGTGTGTGTGTGTGTGTGTATGTGTGTGTGTATTTGTTAGTCATATCTCTATGTGACCAAGGCAGATATTGTTTTGGCCCCTAACTTATTGTGGATACATCTCAAGGTCCAGTCTCCACCCCCAAAATGATTTTTTTTGTAGCTTCTCAATATTAGACTGAAGAAACTAAGACTCCCAAGTGGGATTTCTTTGGGACAGGAACCATAATCATCTGGTACAGAGTAGGCTTTGGGGAAAGCTGAGAGATGAAAAATGCTATACCTGAGACTCAGCTCTGGGAAACAGATCACTAGGACTCTAACTATATACTTTACACCACATAAATCCTAGACCATAGAATACCAGAGTTAGATAGGTCTTTGGAACATGCAACATAATACATAATGAGAGACTAGTCAGAGTGGAAAGAGAATTTCAGTGGGAGAAAGAATGCCTTGCTTCAAGCCCTGGCTCTGCCATTTCTTAGCTCTGTGACCTTGGGCAAATTGCTTCTCTTCTCTCGTGCTTAGGTTCCTTACATGTAAAATGAATTTGGAATAAAGCAGCTCAAAGGTCATTTCCAGCTTTAACAGTCTATAACAATATATCAGAATTGGAAGGATAACTAATGATATTGGAAGGCACCTTAGATTATGTAGCACAAACTGTTAAATGTGGACAGAAACTTAGAACAAGAACGTGAAATATCAGAGATGAAAAGAACATTTTTGAGCATTTAGTTTTATTGTATCATTTTATAATTGGATATCTAAGACCTGGAGAGATGAAAGCAAGTGTCCATAGTATCCACCAAATTTCATTCTAGAGCTTAGAGTTGTTCCTGAGTTGGCCAATATCTTGCTCAATATTCTTTGCATCATACTAGGCTGCCTCTGTTGGTTCAAATTCCTGATAGTTCTGATGTATTGGGGAGAACAGTAGATTTGGAGCCATGAAACCTAGATTCCAATTTCAGCTATGCCATTTATGAGTTCCGTAACACTGAACTTCATCTCTCTGGGTCTCAGTGTCCTCATCTCTAAAATGAAGTTAAAAATTTTAGTTTCCATTTTTCTAGCACTTTGGAGTTTGCAAAGTGCTTTCTTCATGGCACCACTGTGAGTACAAGCATTATTATTCCAATACATTCAGATGGGGAAAGTGACTTACCCAGGGTTACCCAGGTAACTTAGGATACTCAAATCTAGCTGTCCTGGTTCCAAGTTCATGGATTTATTGTGTTTTTGTTTTTGTTTTTTTTTTTTTACAACAAAGGGTACTGTGACAAGATTAAACAGTACCATGAGCCTTACTGAGAAGTCTAAAGAACAGATATTGAGGAAAGAGAAAGGAGAGTTCTCCTGCTAGCACAGTGGATGGAGCACTGGGTCTGGACTCAGGAAGACCCAAGTTCAAATCCAGCCTCAGACACTTACTAGCTGTGTGACTCTAGACAAATCACTTAACCCTGTTTGCCTCAGTTTCCTCATCTGTAAATGAGCTGGAGAAGGGCATGGCAAACCACTCCAGTATCTTTGGCTAGAATCCTCCCCTGCAAAAAAAAAGGGGGGGTGAGAAAGAGTCAGATATGACTAAAATGACTGAACAACAAAAATTACTGGGGTTAGGTCTGCGACCTTTTTATCACTGAGCATTAAACAGCAGAGCTAAGAAATACATATTTCATATTTCATATACCTAAATCGTAATTCTAGAAGGGGCCTTAGAGATTGTCTAGTCCAATACCCTCCTTTTGCACATGATAAAACTCTGGCACAGAGAAGGTAAGAGACTTATTCATAGTCGTACTACAAGGGGGAGGCCTGGGATTTCAAACCCAAGTCCTTGGATTCCACATCCAAAAGTCTTTCCACCATGCCACGTGACCTCCTAATTGGCTTTCATGCTCTAATATTTACACTCTTTTCCTTACAGCATTGTGCACAGCTTCGTAATCTGGCCTCAATTTTGTAGCTCAAAATTATTCATACTTTACTCAATCAACTCCAGTGGCTCCTTGTTCCCTCTGGAACCAAAAAGAAGCTCCTTTGTTTGATTTTTAAAGCCCTCACAACCTAGCCCCGACCCATCTCTCCAGGCCAGTTAGACATTGTTCCCCCTCCCATAAAATATGATGTCCCCAAACTGCTATTTTCTCTGTTCCTCACACATGGCGATCTATGTCTTTGTGCTCACCTTCTCCCACGCCTGGAAAGCCATCCTTCCTCTGCTCTGCCTGGAGACTCCCAGTCTCTTAATTCAAAGTGCACCTCAAGCACCACCTTTTATAGGAAGCTTCAGCCAACCCCCTCAGCCACTTTCTTATATTAAACTACTTTGTTTTTTGTTCTTTTTATTTACTCCACACACGCTATATTCTATATCTCTATGTTTATATAAAGTTGTATGTTTGGGGGCTGCTAGATGTCACAGTGAATAGAGCACCGGCCCTGGAGTCAGGAGGACCTGAGTTCAAATCTGGCCTCAGACACTTGCCACAAAACTAGCCTGGTGAGCTTGGGCAAGTCACTTAACCCCAACTGCCCTACCTTCCCCCCCCCAAAAAAGAAAAAAAAAGTTATATGTTTATATATAAATATTATAATTTAAGTTATACATAAAAATGTAATGAATATGTGTAATATATGCATCTAGATACACACATATATGTATGTCTACACATACACATATATATATGTACTTGTCTCCCCTCCTACAATGTAAGTTCTTAGCCCGTAGAGATTGTTTCATTTGCTGTATTTTTATCCCCAGGCCCTACCACAGTGGCAGGCACAAAAGTGGACAGCTAGTTGGTAGTGTGCATGGAGCGCTGGACTTGAAGCCAAAAAATCTGGCCTCAGACACACTTAACTGTGTCACCCTAGGCAAGTCACTTATCCTCTGTCTAACTCAGTTTCATCATCTGTAAAATAGGGAGTAATAATAGCATTCACCTTCCAGGGTTGTTGTAAGTAAGTGATATAATATTTGTAAAGCATTTTGCAAACCTTAAATCTCAAATAAATGCAAGCTAGCTATTAAATAATTGCCAGTCAAATTAGAGTGATACTCTCTCACGCTGGCCATTTCAAAGTGTTATTATGATGGAAGTAATTCATAAGCCTTAAATCACCACAGAAATGTGAGGGAATAATATCATTATTATAGGTCATGCTCATGGCTAAAACGTAGATTAGTCCCAACTGGAGCTATTCCTCAGGATAGAGCCTGATTTTATTATGCTCCTCAGTATACAACATAATGTTCTGTACACAGTGGGTGCTTAAAAATTATTGTAATGTGTTAAACCCTATTCTAAAGCGCAATACAGGCCATGAGTGATCCATTCAATAAAGGATGTTGTATCCTGATATGCTAATAATAAAAAATAATAAGAATAATAGATCTGAGCTGAATAGCGTTTTAAAGGGCAGTCTGGTGTGGTGCCCAAAACATAGGATTTAACTTGTTCCGAATTCCAGTTCTGCTGTTTACTAGCTCTGTAACCTTGAGCAAATAATTTCCCTTCTCTGGACCTAATTCCTTCCTCTATTAAAAAATGAAGGTTAGATTAAATGGTCTCTATGATCATTTCCAGCTCTAACTCGTATAATCTAAGGATTACAAAGCACTCTCCATACATTATCACCATTTACTCTTCACAACCACCCTATTAGGGAGATAGTGCAAAAATTCTTTCTTTTTACAAAGAAGGAAACTAAGGATGATAGAGGAGAAAGTAACATAACAACCCTCTGAGGAAGGTAATTTTATTCCCATTTTAAAGAAGAGGCTCAGCAAGAGAAAGCGACTGCCCAAGATCACACAGCGTTGCCCTGTGTAAGTCCTTCAAAGAAACTTTCAAATGATCACTTGCTTATGAACCATATGAATTAAAGCGTTTTCCCTTGTGACTGCCTGTTGGCATCTTTGTCCAGAAAAACTGCTTTTCAACATTCTTGTCTTGGTGTCTTATGTCTTTGTCATGTGCATAAAAGAGAAGGATGGTGACCTAAAAACACAGGTGGAGAAGCTCTGGAGAGAAGTAAATGCCTTGAAGGAAATGCAAGCCCTGCAGACAGGTAAGAATGTTTATCATAGATGCTTTGTTGCTAAAAGGTACAAGATGTCGTTGAAGATTTGGGATCAGAGGATCGAAGAATCTCAGTGCTAGAAAGGACCTTAGGAATCAATGAGTTCCACTGCCTTCATTCTACAGAACTGTATTCTTTTTCTTATTTCTATCTCCAGTGCTTAGCACAGTGCCTGGCACATAGTAGGCCCTTTGAAAGTGTTTATCAACTTAAGTGACTGACTACAGAGGACAAAACTATAACTAAAAGATAAGACGTGACTTGCTGTAGGTCACGTGGATAGTAAGCAGTGGAACTTGGATTCAAATTCACATCTTCTGATTTCAAATCTAAAGATTTTTCCAATGCATCACAAGGAATGCAGAGAAGAGAGTCTCCAAAAGCTGAATTGCTGTAAAATCCTCATCACTCAGCACCAAGAAGAAATAAAACTTTAAAAGCAAATAAAATTGGTTCGCACATAGGGAGGGCATGAACTAAGAATTTATATAGCATCTATTATGTGCTGGGTACTGACTATACTAAGCATTTTACAATGATCATTTCTTCTGATCCTCACAACAATCCTATGAGATAGGAACTCATTATACCCATTTTACAATTGAGGAAACAGGTTAAGTGACATGCATAGGGTCACACAACTGGTAAATGTCTGAGGTCAGATTTGAACTCCCATGTTCTTGAGTCTAGGCTTAGTGCTCTATCCACTGTACCACCAGCTGCCTTTGCTTGTGCCACACATAGCACTTTGTGGTTTACAATTTGTAGCCTGATCAGGTAAGAAACGTAAGAATCATTATTATCATTTTCTAGATGAGGAAAATGAGACTTGGCAAGGGGACCTGACTTGTTCAAGGGCATATAGCTATTGAGCATCAGATCTGGGATTCACACCCAGGTCTTATGTCTCTGAATGACTAGCTCTTTCTATTTCTTCTGTCCAAAGAGCCCTGGTTATAGGCAAGCCTGAGTTTCTTTGATATTTCACTATAGGTAACTACCTACAAATTAAGAGGTTGATTTAAATTATTATCGATTTTTCCTCTGTTTCAGGGCCTGGCTTCTGGTTTCAGTTCCATGACTCTCCAAATAACCCACTGGGTGTTATTCTTTGGTAGTTGAGACCCCTTCCATCTGCTTAGTTTATAAAACATTATCACACCCGTTCTCCCACTGGAGTCTCACGCCAGATGCATGAATAAGGCAGAGTGGGTATCATTAGTCCCATTTGCCAAATGAGACTAGAACTGGAATCCAGGTGTCCAGGCTCCTAGTTGGACATCATGTGCACTTTGATAGGTGATTGTCTGATGGTATTCAGATTGATTTTCTTTAAGGAATAGGTATAAAATTCAAAATAATGAAATAAGTTAACTCAGTGAAAAAATATTTATTGACCTACTATGCATATGGTGGTATAGAAGTTATCCTGGGCTCCTAAAGGCTATTATCATAAAACATAAGCTCTGACAGACTTTACCAAGATGGAAAGGCTTTGAGTATAAGCCTGGCATCACACACTAGGCTTTTCATCCAAGAAATGAGTGAATGAAAAGCCTTTAATAAATGCTTTCTGTATCTAAGGCACTGTGTTAAGTATTGAGGGTATAAATATAAAAACATGACAGACTCTGTCCTTAAAGAGCTTTTTTTTACTACTAGAGTAGGGATTCTTAACTTGGGGTCCATGAACTTACTTTAAAATATATTTTGATAGCTATATGCAACATAACTGGTTTCTACTATAATTTTATTTATTTATTTGGTTTTTTTTTTTTTTGGAGGGTGGAAGGCAGGACAATTGGGGTTAAGTGATTTGCCCAAGGTCACATGGCTGGTAAGTGTTAAATGTCTGAGGCCAGATTTGAACTCAGGTCCTCCTGACTCCAAGGCCGGTACTTTATTCACTGCACCATCTAGCTACTCCTATAATTTTATTTTATGCATTCAAAATCATTATTCTCTTCACAGTCTGCCTCCGAGGTGTGAAAGCACACAAAAAATGCTACCTGGCATCTGATATCTCCAAGTATTTCCATGAGGCAAATGAGGATTGCATTTCCAAAGGTGGGACCCTAGTCATTCCCAGGAACAGTGATGAAACCAATGCTCTGCGGGACTATGGAAAAAAGAGTCTGCCAGGCATTAATGATTTTTGGCTGGGCATTAACGACATGGTCAATGAAGGCAAATTTGTTGATGTCAATGGTGTTGCCATTACCTTCCTCAATTGGGATCGTGCACAGCCCAATGGTGGGAAGAGGGAAAACTGTGCTCTGTTCTCCCAGGCAGCTCAAGGAAAGTGGAGTGATGAGTCCTGTCGAAGCAGCAAGAGATACATATGTGAATTCATCATTCCCTAGGGTTCCTCTTGAACACAAAGCTTCCAGGCAGAATGTGATATTGACCCTTCCCATTGGTAGATGCTGCTCATCCACAAGATTCAGAAAGGCATGAATGGAAACCCAGACACTGAGTGAGATTAGAACAAAATGGTTGGTCTGTCCAGTTGACCATATGTCATCTGCATGGCTGTGTGACCTTGGAAATGTCTATACTGCAATATGCACATTATTAAAAATCTTCTTATTGGGACTCATCTTGTCAAATATTTCAGCCACTGGCTGGTGGGATAGCACTGAAAAAAATGAGTTTGAAGTAAAAACTATTATTATTATTTAATGAAAGAATAATTGACATTAAGGTTCTTGAAATCTGCAAGTCTCCAGCAGAATTTAATCAAACTTCTTGAGCAGTGCCATGGTAATTTGAGAGATAAGATTTCTAATTATTTAGGAGTGAAGAAAATTTGAGAAACCAAATGTTTTCAGCAGCTTTGGAGAGCTGTCTAGAAATGATATGTTCTGATAGCATCATAGAAAGAGAAACAGCTTTGGAATTGGTAGACCTGAGTTTGAATTCTAGCATTAGTACTAATGAGCTTTATGGCCTTGATCAAGTCCCTTCAGCCACTTTAGCGTCAGTTCTCTCACTAATAAAATGGGGATAGTAAAGCTTGTACCCTCTGCCTCCTAAGTGAGGGAAATGCTTTGTCACCTTAGATCAGTCTAAAAACATCAAGCATAATTAGCTACTAATACTTGTCAGCTTTCACTGTCTAACCAGTCTTGAAATTAAAATCCATGTATCTTTTTTAATTGAGAAAGTTTACCTGAAAAATACCATCTAGTGAAGTCCAACCCCTTCACTTTACAGAAGAGTCTGAGATTCAGAAAAGGAAATTGACTTGTCCAACATCATACAGGCAGCAGTAAGTGTTAGAGCTTCTTTCTGAATTATGCTCTCTTCATTCCAAGTTCAGTGCTTGTTTTCCCATACCCCAAACTTAGACAATTTCTAGGTATTAACTGTTAAGCTATTGAAAAACTAAATTATCTTTACTCCTAAATAAGAAATTGAAATTCTGGTAATCAGTTGCCAAGACCTAGCAGTCTGATGGTCATGATTTTACCTCTCAGAGTTTCAGTTTCCTCATTTGTAATATGGGAATGCTTATATTTGAACCATCTACTTCACATGAGAACGAATGCTAGTAGACCATGGGAACCTCCTTGTCAATTGCTGTTCCCTTAAGTAGCGATTCCCAATCCTCCCATATTTTAAGCTTGACAAAACATTTTCTTCATAACAGTCTTGGGATATAGAAAGCACAAATATTATTATCTAAGTTTTGGGTGAAGAAACTGAAGCCTAAAAAGAGAAAGTGATTTGTTCAATCGAGTGATGGCATGAAGATTTAAACTTAGGTCCTTTGACTCCAAATTCAAAGATCTCACTGTATCAGGCAGCCTCATTAACACTTATCCTTGTAGTGTTCAGGCTGCACCTTTTTAAACAGGATACAAATCTCTTTGCTGGTGTCTGAGGTGTAAATGCTCTCACTGAAAATGTAACAATCAACTGTCCTAAGCCATAAAAGTTGGCTCCAATGTATCACTGGGTGAAATGAGATGTCAGTTGCTCTTAGCTCTGAAAAGTGTTAGAACCAGGATTTTATAGGATCATAAAATAAGGGTTGCAAGGGACCTGAAAGGGCATCAAGTCCAACTCCCTCATTTTATAGAGGAGGTCCAGAGAAGTGAGGTGACTTGTCCAAGGTTCTAGAAATGGCGAGTGGCAGAGCCAGGAGTAAGACCCAGGCTCTTTGACTCTAAATCCAACTCTCTTTTCGCTGCATCATGTGACCTCTATTTGAATTTATATCTATATGAATCTTCCATCTGAACCCAAGTCTCCTTATTCTCAGCCCACAGCATTTTCTTCTAGACCATGGTTAGCCTCAAACCGCAGAATCAATGATCTCACACTTGATTTCCATCTCTGCTTGAACACCCAGACTCCAACATTGGCCACTCAGTCCATCTGCTGTCCATCTTTGGCAAATGGATTATAGATCATAAATCTAGAGTTGGGAGATAACTTTGAAGTCTTCAAATCTAACCCCTTCACTTTACAGATGAGGACATAGAGGGACAAGAGCTTAAGTGACTTACCTAAGGCCACACAATAAGTGTCTAAAGTAGGATGTAAGCCTACGTCTTCTTGACTCCAGATCTAGTGCACTACCCTTCATACCACACTGTCTCTCTTAGGATGCAAAAATTACTTTTGTATTGACATCCACATTCAGACCTCTCACTGCTCATCACAAATTCATTGAGCACCAGACACAATGATCTCACACCCACCATTTCCATCCCTATTTGAACAACCAGACCCAAAGTTGCTTCCCTGTCTGTAGGTCAAATAGCTCATCTGTGTTCTTCCATTTTTGCTAGACTCAGGATCCCATCACCTTCTCATGTCTCATCTGTGGACATAGTCCTCAAATTGTTTATCTAAAATCATTTTAGGGCTCAAGTCATCAACTATATTTCTTTTTGAAAAATATAATAATTTTCTTCAGCTATAGAAGCAGAGTAATTCAAAATACCTTATATCACTTCATTTAAGCATAACTTTCTCTCATTGCATCACTCATGCAATATTGCATATCAATACATTCTGTAGACAATGTCTTGGCCCACAGTCTCCTTTTCACAGTGTGCTTAGAATTGAGTTTCTTATAGATCTTTTTGCTGTCTAATAAAAGCTAAATACTCTTCAACAAAATACCCTTGGTCGACCTGATGTGAAAACTATGTTCTCTGTCATGTTTGACAATATCAGGGGTGTTCAAACTCTCAGATGCCACCTCAAAACCTGCCAGACCAGAGTGGTGAGCTGGACCTCCAAAGGAATAAAACATCACAGGATTGATGTCCTTAAAAAAGTCTAAAATATAGTAATCATCACTTCAGAAGTGCTTTAAGATTTTGAAGGCCTTTTTCTTACAACATCATTGGAGGGGGGTTGCATGATTACAATCCCTGTTTTACAACTGAGAAAATGGGGACCAAAAGAGTCATAAAAGTTGTGAGCTTTACATATGAGATTCAAAACCAAGTTTAGTGCTCATTTTACTACACCATGTTGCTTATAAATACCATTGCAACTGAGATCGTTTTTCATTGGTAGCGACCAGGACCCTTCTGCCAATCTAACAATGACTATATTGGATCCACCTAAAATAAATGAGCTACTTTCCTTTGTGATAATTGTGTTATTGGTCCAATATCTGTCAGTGAGGGTGGGAGGTCTGGGCGGGGGAAGATCTTGAACAGTGGTAAGGCAAGCCCAGGAGGGAACAGGGAACACCTGAGGTATACAGTTGAGAGAAGACAGTGGAAGGCAGCAAAGATTGTAATTAATTACTTCTGTAAGAAGCTATGAGAAGATTGAAGGAGTAAATTATAAATAATTAAAGAAATTCAAATTAAAGCAACCTTTAGGTTCTACTTCACACCCATCAGACTGGCAGAGAAAAAGGTAATTAGAAACATTGGAGGGGCTTCTGGGAAACAAGTGTGTTTGGCAGAGCTGTGAACTGCCCAAGCCATACTGGATAGCAATTTGGAACTAGGCCCCAAAAGTTGTGCATACTCTTTAATAACTCAGCAATATTACTACTAGGTTTGTTTCACCAAATAGACCAAAGAAAATGGTAAAGGACCCATACATACAAAATTATTAATAACAGCTTTTTTTGTGGTAGCAAAGAACTAGAAATTAAGAGGATACCCATCCATTGGGGAATAACTAAACAAATTATGATATAAGAATGCAATATGAAATGAAATATTGGGCCTTAAGAAATGATAAAATGGACACATTTCAGAGCAACCTGAGAGGGAAATGAATAGCACCAAGAGGATAATTTATATGATAATACCAACCTCCTAATAAACACAGGGAAGAAGCTACTCTCCCAGAATAGTGTAACCCAGAGCCCAGTGGAGATGCTCCTATGGAATTGGGGAGAGCAGAGGAGGTCACCCAGGACGCTAGGAGAACTGAAAACCATGTTGTATAATAATTATTTGTTATTATTATAGCTAACATTTATGTATCACTTAGTATGTACCAAGCGTTCTGCTAAAACTTTACAATTATCATCTCATTTGATCCTCACAACCCTGGAAGATAGAGGCTATTATTATCCCCATGTTACAGTTGAGGAAACTTAAATAAACAGAAGGTGAGTGACTGGCCCAGGGTCACACAGCTAGTAAGTATCTGAGGCTGAATTTGAACTCAGGTTTTCCTGGTTCCAGGGGCAGCTAGGTGGCACAGCAGATAGAGTGCTGGGCCTGGAGTCAGGTAGAATCATCTTCCAATTCACATATGTGGGTTGGACTAAATGTCCCTTTTCAAAATTGTCAATCTCTGATTCAGATATAACACATGCACTGGAGCAACTTTCTTAACCCATCTTTGCACAAGCAGGTTGGATTCTCACAGGGTTGGATCTAGGAGTAGCTGTGAGGAATTTGGTAGTGTCTTCCTAATTCTATAGCTCACCAGCCCTGAATGGTGTGCTTATGGGACCCCATGATTATCAGTGGTTACCAATTAACCAGCCAGACTGAGCTCTTAGAAATAGATATTCACTAAAATGGTATAATTGGTAAAAACTATTACCCCATTCACTCCAAAAAGTCTGTAACACACTCTCCCACCAGTACACATAGAGTCCCCAGGAAAATGGAGCTCAAGCTCAGAGGGCCCATGAGACAAAGAGCTAACTTAGAGCCCCTGGAAGTCCTTTTATGGTAGTCCTCAAAACATTCCCTTAGGTAGAGTATAGCTTTTCTGATGACTTCTTATATAGCCTCAAATGTGTCTTTCGTTGCCATGTCCAGACTATCCTCAGCTTTTCATGCAGACACGACCACCAGACATTGCTGTACAGGGGACACTGCTAGACCTCTGGTGAAAAAGTCCAAACCTTCAGGTCCTCTAACGTTTACGAGGTTCTACTCTCATCAAAGAAGGAGGGGAGACTGAGGCCAAGGCCAAGGAACCCTTGCCCCACAAGATTCTTTTTCAGAGCGCTGGCTAGAAGCTTCCACCATTAAGATGCTAAATGCTTGCATTCTTCATTCCAAACTATCTCATTGCTCACAGGGCATGACTAAATCTTTCAATCATTCCAAATGTATCTCTTATGTGGCATCCTTTCACTTCATCCAGTGATTTCTAAGAACTTCTAAATTAATCAAGGAATTTCTTCACTAAAGCCCATGATATTATTATTAATTGATATCTTTGCCTTGTTCATAACTCGTGATTGCTTGATTGTTCTCATCTGACAAAAGTATTAAGACTTGTATGTAATGAGTTGAGTGGGGTGTCAACATTGATTTACTAACAATCAGTGCTCACCCTTATATTGAAATTCCCAGAGAATGAATTAGAGATTTAGAACTTTAAGGAAGGAATTTCAGAAGTTGGCTGGTCCAAATTTCTCTTTAAGAAGGAAATTGGGACTCAGGATGGTTAAGGGACTTTTACAAGGTTACATAAGTACAAGGCAGATGTGTCGCTTCAGCCCAGGCAGGTCTGTCGACTCCAAATCCAGAACTCTTTCCAGTAGATTAGATGAATGGAGGAGTTTAGCATGAGGAGACACCTCTCTCCTTTTCACAGCACAGAGAATAGAGTGATTATAGGACATGTTCTTTGGGACATTCTTGGAGAGTTAAAGGTTGTCTATACATAAGTTTGGGTTCTTTCTCTGCCTGGTGGGAATAAACTCCTGAATTTCTGTTTATGAGGGCTCAAACCAAGTAAACATGGTAACCACCAAAACATTACCTCAGCCCTTCATATATGAAGCAGGCTAATTAAGCCTGGTCCCTCTCACCAAAGTCATGAGGATAGTTACTAGAGATTGATTGAGAGAATTATCCATAAATGGAGTCCTTGCTTTAAAGAAAATTCTACCAATCTCTGTTTATACTTATTTGACCTGCTCAACACTGGTGCTTTTGTAAGAGGTTGCAGATCTCTTTGTTTAACTCAATATAAAACTACACAGTAAAGTAACTAAAATGTCCATACCTTATCACCCAGAGATTCTGCTATAAGGCATACACCCTAATGAGATCACACACCATTCCTGCTTCTAGCCCAGTCCTTTATACAGGGAAGCAATTCCTGTGGAGAAAGGATAGGCCATCCCTACCAATTGTCAACCAACTTCTACACACAGGACAGACAAATCAACCTACCTAAAATATTAATTGATCCTGAAGGAGAAACAGGATGAAGTTACATACCAGGTAAGTCAAACCACACCCCCACTACCTTGATCACCATCTCTCCTCACACTTGATGGGGACAGTCCAGGACCCAAGAGCCCTGAGAATAATGTCATTCAATGACATTAAAGAAGAAGCATTAACATATGCTTTACCACTACACCATAAGGATCATGGAACTTTTCCATCTGACTTGCAACTGAAATGTTACATATGTGTTGTCTTCCCCATTGGAATGTGAGATTCTTGATAGCAGGTACTGTCTTACTTCTCTCTTTATATTTTTAACATTTAGCACAATGCTTTGCACATAGTAAGCCATTAATAAAGATTTCATTCATACTCTACAATAAAATAAAATTAGGTCATTATTTCAAATGTATAAGATTTTAAAATAATTCAAATTATATTCTTCACATCAAGTTACTTTACAAAAGTAAAAAAGTAGCTATCTGAAAAGCTTAGGAATCATTACAAGGATTATGAGATGAATATGAACCTGATTGAAGGTGTGTCAATATTATAAATGTATAATAGGATTTTCATTGGTGTCCTTATATATCAAAATATTTATAACACCACTCTTTGTGGTAGTTAAAAACTAAAAACAAAGTAGATGCCCATCAACTGTGGAATGACCAAATAAATTATTAAATATGTTTAACATTAATGCAATAGAACATTACTAAGAAATAGCAATAAGTGTGTTGACTAACAGAAAAACATGCAGAAACATACACGAACTGATACAAAGTAAAATAGACAAAGTCAGGAAAACAATGTGCCCAATGACTACAACACTGTAATTAGAAAAATCAGCTACAAAACAAGAGAAATTAAATGTTGTCAACTATAAAGAACAAGCTTGATTTCAAAGAAGAGATATGAGAAGATACCAACTCCAGGTCCTTTGTAGAAGTCGAGGTTCTAAAAAGTGGAATACTGCATATGACATAAATAATTTTCAATATCCCGATCAGTTATGTCGGATTTTTTTAAATTTTTTCTTTATTTTTTAAAAAAATTCTCTGCTTTAAGGGATGGGACTCTGGAAGGAGAGAGAAAGAGGCATAGATGATGGAATATAGGCATTGTAAAAACAAAAGATATGAATAAAAAAATTTTTAGTTTAAGTTACAAATTCTCTCCCTCCTTCAACACTCTCTCCCACCCAGTGAGAAGGTTAGCTACATGATATCAATTATATATGTGAAGTCATGCAAAACGTATTTCCATATTAGCAAAGTTGCAGAAAGAGGAAATGAAGGAAGGAAGGAAGGAAGGAAGGAAGGAAGGAAGGAAGTGAAAAAAATATATTTCAATACGCACTTCAAATTCATCAGTTCTCTCTCTGGAGGTAGATAGGATTTATTATCATGAGTTTTTTGGAATTGTTTTGGATTATTGTATTGATGGGAGTAGCTAAGTCTGTTACTGTTACTGTATACAATGTTCTCTTGATTCTGCTCACTGTACTTTGCATCAATTTATATGTCTTCCCAGGTATTTCTGAAATCATCTTCCTATCATTTCTTGTAGCAGAATAGTATTCCATCACAATGATATACCAGTCATTCCTCAGCTGATTGACACACCCTCAATTTCCAATTCTTTGCTACCACACAAAGAGCTGCTATAAATAGTAGTGATGTTGCTGGATCAAAAGGTACACACAATTTATGCATCATTCCAAATCATTCTCTAGAATAATTAGACCAATTCACAACTCCACCAATAATACATTAGAGTACCTACTTTTCAATAAAATTTATTTTTGAAGAAAAAAACAGCCACAGAGTTCCTATACTTTGTGTGTCAGCCAGTAGTCAGACTATATAGAGCCAAACTTCTAGGAACAATTACATGCACAGCTTCGTTTTCCCAGATCAGACACAGAAAGGGACCCCACAACTGATAGTGATGCAAATGTACATGTGACAGATGACTGGCTGATGAACCCAGTCCTTATAAACATACATAGCATATGAAACTGGCATAACCTTCATGCGGACTTTGGAGCATGTGCAAATATTCTGTAATTGGTTCAGGTCTTTACCACAGGGTGAAGAGGTCCAGAAAGCAGAAGTGACTTTCTTAAAGTCATACAGCTAGTAGTAGCTGTTTACATTTCTGGAGCACTTTAAGGTCTACAAAGTAATTCCCTTACAACAACCTGTGAGTTAAGCAATGTAAGTAATTTACAGGAGAAGAAACTGAGGCTTAGAGAGACTAAGGAACTGGCTCTAAATAACAGAACTAAAAGGCATCATAATCAGGTCTTAGGAGCCCAAATCTAATGCTGTTGCCACCATCACACACTATAGCCCTAATAGACAAGGTCATAGCTCAACTCTCAGAACTTAAGGGGAACTGCATCATGCTGAATCAAATGAGATAATATCTGTAAAGTGCTTGGCACAATGCCTGGTGCATAGTAGGTGCTTCATAAATGTTCCTTGTTTCCTTCCTTCCTTAGTAAGTGTTCAAGGAAATGTCCCTTTCATTATAACTGGGGATGGCTTCCATTAGAAAGATGCATTGACAGGTCTCACAGCTTTGTGCACATATTTGAGTTCTGCTTAAGTCAGTTTCTGGACTGGCAAAGACCAGGAAACAGGTACCACCATAAGACTTCATTACACAACCACTTCAGCAAACAAAACACTTTTAAACATATCCTTCCTTCTTTCCATCCAGGCAGATATTATGTGTCCTCCAGCATCAAGTCATGGGAGAGAAGAATGCTTCCTGCCACTGCTTTTACAAAGAGAGGGCACTGATCGCCCTAAACTAGGTTCAGGAGACCTGGGCTCAAATGCAGGCCATGATACTTGGCTTTCTCTCATCTGCCTCACTCGATGCAATCTCAGAAGGCCCAGAATGCAATCACAAGACATCAAGCACAGCAGGCAGTGAGGTGACACAATGGATAGAGCATTTGACTTGGCGTCAATAAGTCCCAGTTCAAGTCCAACCTAAAGCACTAACAAGCAGTGCAACCTGGGTAAATCATTAAACCTTTGCCTGCCTCAAGTTCCTCATCTATAAAATGGGGATAAAAATAGTACCTACTTCCTAGGGTTGTTGTGAGGATAAAAAAGATAAAATTTATAAAGCATTTTGCAAATTTAAAATTCTATGTAAATACTAGTAGTAATAATAATTTCTGCTATTATAACAATATTTACAAAGCATTTTGCAATGCTATGTAAATGCTAGTAATAATAACTGTTATCATAATATTTATAAAGCATCTTGAAAACTTAAAATGCTATGTAAATGGTAGTAGTAAAAATAATAATTATTGTTAAGTCACATGAGCTAAGAAAAGTCATTTTCCCTTTTCTGAACCTTAGTTTCTTCGTCAGAAAAATAGGGATGCTTACAGTAGTACTTCCTACCTCGCAGGATTTTTAAGGAAAGAGTTTTGAGGAAATTGCACCTGATCTGAACCTTGAAGCTTGCTAAGGGCACCAAGAGTCAAAACGGCTTGTGCAATGGAAGTAGGAGACAGAATGTTATGTGCAAGGAACATTAAGTATGCCAGTTTTGCTGCAACTCAAAGTGTGTGGTGAGAGTAATAGGCAATCAACTTGGAAAGGTAAATTGAAGCTGGATTGTAAAGAGCTTTAAATGCTAAACATGGAACTTTGTATTTTGTTTTTAGAAGCAACAGGAAACCACTGAAGTTGAGCAAAGGAGTGACAGGGT
>CM053581.1:62519878-62548651 GCA_028627135.1 Pseudochirops cupreus | reverse complement strand
CCCTGGGTTGGCTGTCTTGGGGTGGTGGGCGGGGGAAAGACGGGGAGAAAATATGTAACTCAAAAAAATTTAATAAAATAAATTTATTATTTAAAAAAAAAAAAGAAATCAGAAGAGCTGCCAAGTAAGAAATGAAGAGATGGTGGCATTCTTAAAGGATCTGAAAGGTCACACAGTTGTTAGTAGAGTGTGGTTGGATATGTGAACTCAAGTTTCCTAACTCAAAATTCAGTGTTTTTTCCAATGAACCAAGTTGCTTGCCTCAATTCATCCTTCTTTCCATTTCCCAAAAGTCTAATATAAACCATGGGAGAAGTTGGCTGGTACATAGATGATTAAGTACATATTATGGATACTTGGATATGTTGGATTAGGGAAGCTTCCCTGTAGATAGTAGGAATCATAAGGAAATTTGGGAAAGTGGATACATTACTGCCCGAAATCTTTAACTTCATAAAAGTTAAAAGTTTAACTCACTAAAAAGCAAGTATTTCACCCCACAGGGAAAATATTTACTTAAATGCTTATAGGTAAAATTTGCAAAGAAATTTTCTCTTAATAATCATTTTAATGAAGTGAAACAGTTATAATAATAATAACTAGCATTTTAAGATTTGCAAAGTTTACAAACATTAATTCATTTGATTTGAGTTTAAAAATACTGTTCAAATTCTTCAGGGTAAGATATCTCTCTCTTTTCCTCCTATTAAGTTTAATTCTGGGCCAAGTTCACTGTACATCCACAGACTATCTCAAGAGATACTATCTAATGGACCACTTCCATGAGTCCCACTTCATGTCGTAAATAAGAAAATAGTCTTTACTTTTTCCTGTACAGATACAATTAATTCCCTCGTTTTTAAAGCTACTATGAAACTTATTTAGGGAGCTCTGAAATGTTTTAGAGGTTGATACAATCAGAATAATGTCATCCCAAACCCTCCCATCTAAAAGAAACTCTTTTTCCGTTTAGATTCTTCACTGCTCTCTGAAACAAACATCCATCTTTTTGACACCAATATTCTTCAGGTGATCCCATATGGCTGTCAGACAAGTAATAACACAGCTAAAGTTGTTAGTTGTCAAAGGGCAACAGTAGCGAGAGAGAGTGAAGGAGAGTGGCCTGGAGTATACTGCCAAATATTAAAGCTAAATGGGGAAAAAAGATATTATTAGAGATACACGATGGCAGAGGAAGCATGATGGTCATGTAGTGACAGTGAAAGATAAAAGATGTGAAACTTATATACTCTGCAGAGAAATCTAGAGGAAGCATGTTGGGTGAACTCTTTCAGAGAATTTACATGAGGGCATGGCCAACAACTGCAGAGGATGGGAAGGCCTACGTGGGGTCCAATCTGTGCTGTTGTTAGGGAGAATAATAATCTACCTAAATACATAGATATAATATATCAATACCTTATTATATAATATTAAGTATACACATGATTTAATGTGATATAATATTTATTACATCTTAATTATTTATTATATATTATATCTAATACAGAACATATAAATAGGTTAAAATAATAATGATGTACCTAAATCTATAAAATCCCAGGACTATTGAAGTGTTGAAAAGGTAGTGAGTTTTCCATAGCTGGAAGTATTCAAGTGGAAGCTGGATGAGCAATCAACTCTTGTTGTGGACTTAGAGGGAAATCTAACTCAGATTAGATTAGATGATCTTTGAGGTACCTTCCAACTCTAGGACACCATGATTCTAGGTAGTAAAGAAGGACATTGATGTACATTTGGGAGTGGATCAGTGTTGTCTTTGGATTAAACACTTCTCTTCAATTTAGCAGATGTCTTCACATCTCCTAAATTCCCTTCCTGGGAAAGTCCTGTGTAATGGTGATTTCATGCCATGGAAAGGTAGCAGTGGAAAAAGGTTTGGTTTCCTTTGAATCTGGGTTGCATTCAAATAGGACCTGTTGAGACGATGTTTCCTTTCTCTACATGGAATCCACAGATATTCTCCACCACCATCATCGTTACTCTGCAAACATACTAGAGACAGTCTTTGGGTCTGTTTTTTCCCAAAATACAGGGATATGAGGAAGGCTGGTATAATGGGGAACAAAATGCCAGAATAGAAGCTAGGAGCCTGGGGTTCATGTTCTTGAATGGACTCTACCCAGCACTGTGACCTTAGCCAAGTCCTTCTTCCTCACTGGTTTTTCCTCCCCTATAACTACACAGGAGGGCAATGAATTAGAGGTCTCCAATTGATATTCAATAAGCATTTGTTAAATGCCCACCATATGCAAGGCACTGTTAGTTGCAGGAGTTACAATGTATACACAGACAACTAAATGGAAAGTTTACACAAAGTAAAGGGAGATCAGTAAAGGACTCCTGTTGGAGGCAGAACCTGGACTGAGCCCTGAAGGAAATTAGGGACTTGAAGAGACCATAAAGTTAAGAAAGGAAAGCATTCCATACCTGGGTAAGGCTATATGTGTGAGGAACGGAAGGTCACCTGGGGAACAATAAACAGGCCAGTGTGACTGAGACATGGAGTTCATTCCAGCAGTGGTGTGAAGTACATCTGGAAAAACAATGTAGGGTCAGAGTGTAGTTTTACATGCAAAACACAATTCATTTCCCTTCCTGGACCCAACAGAGAAGCACTAAACTTTTGAGCAGGGAAATGACAAGGTCATACTTGTCATAGGAAGATTTGTTCAGTAGTTTTGTGAAAGATGGATTGGAGAGAGAAGGCACTAGAGCAGCAGTTCTCAGCCTGTGGGTTATGTTCAATTTGTAACAATGAAAATACATCCTGCATATCAGATATTTATATTACGATTCATAACAGTAGCAAAATTACAGTTATGAAGTAGCAATCAAAATAATTTTATGGTTGGGGGTCACCACAACATGAAGAACTGTATCAAAAGGTTGAGGCATTAGGAAGGTTGAGAACCACTGCACTAGAGGAAGGGAAACCATTAGAAGGCTATTGAAGGAATCCAAGGGAAAGGTGACATGGCCTGAACAGGGACAGTGGGCATTCGAGTGCAGAAAACAAGACAAATGGGAGATATTGTGGAGTTAGAATCAACAAGATTTGGCAACTGGTTGGTTATGAGTATTAAGGAAGAAGGAAGAGTAGAGGATGACTCTGGGTTCTGAACCTGGATGACTGGAAAGATTATGGTGTAGTAAACAGAAAAAGAAAAATTAGTGGAGGAGGAACATTTAGAGAAGAATATAGTGAGTTATTTACATGTTGAGTTTGAAATGTGTATGAAACATGCAGTTGTTGATTTCTAACAGACGCTGAGACTATGAAACTGAAAATCTGGGGAGAGCTGAGGATTGGATATGTAGATGACACAGCTGGGTGGTACAGTGGATAGAGTGCTGGACCTGGAATCAAGAAGACCTCAGTTCAAATCTAGCCTTGGGTATTAATAGCTATGTGACTCTGGGTAGGTCACTTATCTTCTTTTTGCCTTAATTTCTTTTTAAATTTCTTCTCCCAGTGTTGTTGTGAGGATAAAATGAGAAAATAGTTGTAAAGTACTTTGCAAATCTTAAAATGCAGTATATATGCTAGTTATTATTATTATTCCTCTAATTATTATTGTTTGTGATTTATCTGCATACTGATAATAATTAAAGCCATGGGAGCTGATGAGGTTAGCAAGATAGATAGTGTAGACAGAAGAGATGAGAGCCTAGGAGAGATGCCTCAGAAACTTAGGGAGCAGTCACTGATATTGATCCAGCAAAGGAGATTATAATAATAATGGGAATTTGAAGATCTTCCCTGTCCCTTAATAAGCCAAACAGAATTTGAAGACCTTCCTAGCTTTGAAGATATTCCCTGCCCTCTAATAGGCTGAATGTAATCACATAGAGCCTGTGGTGGGAAGAGAGCCTGTGGTGGGAAGAGTTTGCTGAAGGGTGGAGCAGAGCCCACAAGAAGCTGGGAGTCAGAGTAGTTAGAGACAAAGGAGGAAAGGATGCATCCAGGGAGACAGTTAGGCTTCTGAGTAAAAGTTGGTTTGTGGGAAGGCTAAAGAATGATATGGCTCTCTATGGTGTTATGACTCATTAACTTCTTTGCTACCATGATGGATTTGGCTATCTGGTTTGGGAATTTGGTTTTCTGCTGTCTGAATAAATATTTTATTTCTGTCTTCTATATGGAGAGTCTGTTACACTTTGCAATTGAGCACTATGCCAGCATATTTACAGTAGCATAAGCACTGTGAATATTGTGTTATTGCTACAGAGACTGAGGAGTAAGTAGACAGGTAGAAGGAAAGCCAAGAGATCAATGTCGTGAAAAAGTTAAGGGAGTCAAGAGTATCTGGGAGAGGGTAGAAAAGGTGTAGTGGGACAGGTGGCTTAAAAAGAGAAGAGAAGGTTTGGAACAGATTCTCCCTCACCCAAAAGTGCAGCAGAAAATGGAG
This sequence comes from Pseudochirops cupreus, assembly GCA_028627135.1. Lineage (NCBI taxonomy): Eukaryota > Metazoa > Chordata > Mammalia > Diprotodontia > Pseudocheiridae > Pseudochirops > Pseudochirops cupreus. The sequence goes on along the minus strand of CM053581.1, from coordinate 62,544,218 downwards.
CCTGACCCTGGCAAAAAGCTCTCATTCAGGAATTAAAGTTGGAAAACTAAGTAAATCAAAGAAACCCCTGTCATTATAATAAATTATTATAAATCTTTAGGTTTCTCTCCAAAGAAAGAGAGATTAACTTCATAATAAATGCAAGGATTTTCTACAAGGATGACATTAAACCTAGAAGAAATGAAGTGAGACAATAAAATAAAAATAAAATAAATTATTTGGATGAAAGAATTAGAAGGAAAATAAATATCTTAGAAAATGGCAAACTTTATCCGTGAAATGGAATTTCTAAGAACCAGAATAAATCAAACTGAAATCAACAATTCCATGAAACAGCAAGAATATTAGAACAAAATCAAAAGACTGAAATTAGAAGAAAATATAAACTATGGTATTTTTAAAAAACTGACTTGGAAAACAGATCAAGAAGGGATAATTTAAAAATCATTGGACTCCCTAAAAAACATGATTTTGAAAAAGTAATGAGTACTCTATTTCAAGAATTCATAAATGAAAATTGTCCAAATCTACTAGCACCAGAGGGTAAAATAAAAGTGGAAAGAATTAATCAATAACCTCTTGAAAGGAATCCCAAAAAGAAAAGTCCCAGGAATATCATAACCAAAATCTTAAGTTGCCATGTCAAAAAAAAAAATGCTTACAAGCACTTAGAAAGAAATACTTCAAATATAAAAGAACTATAATCAGGATCACACAAAACCTGACAGGTTCTATAATAAATGAGAGGAAATGTTAGAATACAATATTCCAAAAGGCAAAAGAATTAGATTTACAACCAGCTAGGTGGTTATAACATTGGACCGGGAGTCAATAAGACCTGTGTTCAAATCTCACCTCTGACACTATCAGTGTGGTCCTCCGAAAGTTACTTAACTACTGATTGCCTGTAAAGCCAAGCACAAGCAGCTCTCCAGAGGACTGCTGCGAATAGCTTTAAGGTTCTGATCACATAGTATAGTGAACTCTCTATTTATTCAGCCATAAACTAAGGCAAAACTTTCACAGAAACCAAAGTACAGCATTCACAATGTTATAACATAACAACTTAACACTAAAGTGGCCACATAGCTTTAAACAAAAGATATCAGTCAGTAAGTACAACTCGATCATCCTTAAGGAGCAATCCTCCTTAAGGAACACAAAATACAGAGGTCAAAATTTTCCCACCCCTAGGTCACATTGTCTTAATCTCTCAGGCAAAAAGAGTCTTCTTGATTGGAGATTAGTTTCCAGTCATCCCTAACTCAATCATCCTTAAGGTGTACAAGGTACAAAGTACAAAGTTCTCCCACCCCTAAGCCACAATAACTCATGATTTTATCAGTCAGCACTAAGTACCCAAGGAGAGGTCTTTTCCTCTTGGCTCCAGATTCCATGGTTCCTCTTCCATGGGTCCAGCTCTTGCCTGAATCTTCCCAACTGTCACCTGGATTCACCTACAGGCAGCTCTCAGCTTCTTGTCCAGTTCCCATTCCATATTGAAGAGCACGGTGTCCAGTTCACCTTAAGTCCTTTGCAGTTTCTGTTTCTGGGAAGACAAAGCTTAACAGAGCCAAAACAACATTCATTCATATTGCCAGCACCATCATCAATTCTCTATCTGCCTGTGAAATCAACAAAGAACCACAAATAAGGTCTGAGAACTCAGCACAAATTATCAATATAGTCCCAGGACCTCTGAAACCCTCTTCCAGGACATCTATAAACAGATAAGAAAATCCTCTTTCAGGGCTTCCAGTAAGGTTCCAGGGCTTCTGTACAAGGTATCACAAACACAAATTAACACAGACAAACAGAGTGCCGAACACCACAAGTTTTCCCCTTTTCAATTCTGTTCTGTCCCAGCTGTGCTCAGCTCTTTATATTGTCTTTAGCTCCTCCCTGTTCCTGTCTTTGGCAAGTCCCTCCCACTGTGGGATTCACAGGTTCTGCTTCTTAACAAAGAATTGATGTAATCACTAGCAAGGCTGAAAGACACTTGAACTGAAACCAGGTGCTAAATAATTAAATAACTGAAACAAGGTGCTAAGTACTCATTTGCTTGCCATTACACAGCCTCAATTTCCTCATCTATAAAAAAGACCCACCTCCTATGGCAGTTGTGAGGATTAAATAAGATAGCATATGTAGAGTTCTTTGCAAACCTTCAAGCACAATATAAATGCTAGCTATGCTTTTTAATGATTAAACAAGAATAACTTACTCTGTAAAGCTGAATATAATTTTATAGATAAAAAAAGATTTTTAATGAAATAGAGAAATTTCAAGCATTTCTAATGAAACAACTAGAGATAAGTAGAGAATCTGAAAAAACATAATAGTTCAGAGATACCTAGAAAGGTAAATTTATCTGAGCAATTAGAAGAGGTGTATGATGATGTAGTGCTAATATTCTAATGGGAGAGAAGAAGCGAGTGTCCTGTTGGAACTTCGATGTTTTCATAGGGTATTGAGGGAGTTCAATAAATTTTTAAAAACCATATAGGTCCTAGGGGGTGAATTGGTTATCTTCTGAGGGTCTGAAGAAGGGGAAAAGAAGAAACAAGGAATAAAAAGAATATTTTAGCATAGAATGGCAGATGAATGAGTATAACTTCTATTTTTCACTGTTGGGGCACCTGAGAATAGTATACAAACACAGAAGAGTAGATGGAGGTGTGTGAACAACAGATGAACTTCCCTTATCTGAAATGGACAAATGAGGGTTGAATACACCCACAACCGCATCCTCTCCCATACCCTAAAGAGAAATCCATGTTCAACACAGAAACAAGGAGAGATACTGAAGGGGAAGAGGTTAAGAGGGAAGGTAATATCAGGGAGGAAACAGTTGCAAACAAAATGAACTCCCTGATGGTGGAGACAAAAATAGAATAAAGGATAAGAAAAAAAAATAGAATCCAAGAAGGGGGCCAGGGGCCTTGTATCACCTTTTATATAATTAGCATATTGATGAAAAATTATAGAATATGAATGTAATGGAATACTATTACACCATAAAAAATAAAGGACAATTTCAGAGAATTCTGAAAGGAATAAATCAATGCAAAGGGAAGAGGGAGAGAATGAGAACAATTTATTCAAGGAAAGCAACATTGCATAGAAAAACTACTTTGAAAAAGTTAAGAATTCAGATCAATGTAGTGATTAATCGTCTTCAGAAGATGTTTGGTGAAATATGTTATTTACATCCTGACAGAGAGGTAATGCCCCCAGGTGTGAAAGATGACATATTTTAGAACGTGGTCATTGTATGGATACTTTTTGCTTGACTTTGCTTATTTATTACAAGAGTCTCTCTGTCTTTTTAAATGGGGAGTGGTTAGCAATAATAATATTTAAAAAAGAGGACCATCAAACCTTTTAAGAAGTAGACAGAAGAGAACAGAACGAAGTTCAGAAGTGAGTACATACAAGCAGGAGAGTTTTGAAAGTAATGTGTAGAATTTATCATAGGGTTGGTTTCTTTTTTTAAGCAAGTAGTTTGAAATGGAGATTCATGGTTTCATGTAGAATCTTTTTGTGTTCTCATCTGTGTATGGAAATGAGCTTTTTTGGGTGTTAAAGTTCAAAACAAATGAATAGATATTATTTAAGTGCCTACTATATAGAAAGCACTTGGTTAAATGATGAGGATACAAACACAAAAGAGACAATTCCTGCCTTGCAGGAGGGGAAAAAATTAATTTTTAAAATTAACATTTATTTTCTCTCTCTCTCACCCTAAAAGCAAAGTAACAACCATGCATAGTTAGGCAAAATAAGTTTCTACATTGGCCATGTCCAAAAATGTGTGTCTCATTCTGCATATTTAATCCATCACTTTTCTATCAGCAGATGGGTAGCATTCTTCATCATTGGTCCTCTGGAATTATGATTGGTCATTGCACTGTTCAGCGTTCTTAAGTTTTTTCGAATTGTTCATTTTTATAAGGTTGCTATTATACTATAAATTGTTTTCCTTGTTCTTAATGCTTCACTCTGCACTAAATCCTACAAATCTTCCCAGGTTTCTCTGAAATGGAAGGAGCTAACATTTTAAGAGGGGAAGACAACACATATGGGGAAGTGTGAGCTAGGAAAAGTCTGGGAAGTCATAACAATGATGAGAGTCATAGGGCAGTCAAGTGACTATCTCTTGATAGGAAGTATTGTTAATTCGATTACTGTTCCCAGAATAACAGATGAAAAGGTGGGAAGTAAGGAAGCAAAGATATGGCACTTCTACAGCGAAGTGGCAGGAAGATGACTGGTGCAAAGTACGTCTGACGGTCTAGGGATAGCTAGACATAGTAGGTTCTCAACAACTAGAAAAGCGTTGTTTCATATCAGTAGTACCAAAAATGGCTTTACTCATCTAGGGCATGGTTAATTGGGGTTGATTAGGAGTATGCAGCAGCAGCAACGTAAGGATGGTATTGTGGGAAGATGGTGAGGTGTGGTCAGTGATGACAGAACATCCTACGAGAAAGCACAAAGAGACTGGTTGTCTCAACTCAGGATGTTATATCTTCTTACGCCACCAGGTGGCAGCAGAAATTATAGCTGCCTCAGATATTCTACTAGGTCTTTGTGGATAGAGCCCCTGGCCCCGGGTGAGTTGTTGCACTTGAAAAGGCAACAAGATGGTACTCAAAAATTGAGCTATGGCACCTCACTCCTGGTGCATGCACGAAATGCCACTCTCAACTTTTCTTAGTGATTTCCTGGTCTCTTCTCTGGGCCAGACTTAACCTAGGCCAGTCCAGTGATTTAATCTTGGGAGTAAAATGCTTGTGGACCATAAAATACAATAAAAATACTTTATTAATTAAGAAGGATATAATTCCTAACCTTAAAAAGTTAGTAATTTGGATTTTTTTTAAAACCTATTCCTGTCTTACTGTGACCAGCACAGTTGTATGCCCCAGCAACCAGCTGAATAAAAGAGAGAAACGGGGATGTTTATTACAGAACCATTTCATACAGAGCCAAAATACAAGAAAATCACAAGGTTTATATACCCTATAGCAGAGACTCTTAGGTAATTGAAATGCAAGGACCCTCCTTTAGTCTTGACCACTCCCTACCTTAGCCCGAGGCTATTTATTCATTAAGACTTAATCCTAGGACCTAGTCCAGAGGCACAAACAAACAGGGAGTCACAAACAAGACTTGCAAATTAGCTACCCTGAATTTTCTTTAATTATTCATAGAACCAATGAAAGCATCCACCCAACAAGATTATACTCCTCCTGCATATCTGCCTAAGTGACCTCATAGAAGAGGGGAGCATTTCCTTAATAGGGCCAGGGGACCCCTGAAAGTCTAGTGTACTACACTGTCTGCCTTCACATTCACCACGGCAAAAGGTCAAGCTAGGACATTACCAGCCAGGCAGTAGCAGCTCTCATGAAACTTCCCACTCCATCTCTCTGGGAGCTGGGCCTCTTAAGTCTCAGGCAGCAAGAAAACCAAACCAAATCTGAGCCCAAGAACAATTCTCCCACCTTTGTAAAGGCATACCAGTCCAGCCTACATAAAACAGGATAATTCATAAACCTGTCTAGCAAAAAAAAACTCAAGCAAACTCAGGAAATCTTCAAAGAGGTGTGGGGCTCCAAAAAAGGCATATTCTTATGTTTTATTACTTGGGTTTTCTATAGGCAGCTAGGTGGCAAAGTGGATACAATGGTGGTCCTGGAATTAGGAAGACAAATCTTGATTTTAAATCTGGCTTCACATTTATTGTGTGACCTTGGGTGAGTCACTTAACCCTGCTTGCCTCAGTTTCCTCATCTGTAAAATGAGTTAGAGAAGGAAAGGGCAAACCACTCCAGTCTCTTTGCCAAAAAATCCCAAATGGGGTCACAAAGAGTCAGATATGAAACAACACTTTGGTTTTCTAGGATCTCAAGAAAATCTTATTCTATGGATTTTCAGTTCATAAGGATCTCATGCCACAATAAGGTAAAATTCCTATATCTCCTCAAAGTAATTTTTAAAAAAAATTACATGGATGAGTACTTGCAGTGTGCTTCAAATGAATTTCTAGGCAGCAGTATTCTGAGAAAACAATATCCATATTGCTCATGGTAATAGACACAATAATATTACAGATATCAGTATATAAGCATTCAACTATGCAAAAAGTCATCTCAAAGAAACTTGTTTGGCTTGTGAAGGAAGCCCATTGGAAAATAAACTATCGAATCATAATCTAAAAATAATAGACCAGACAAGACTAAGTTTTTTTCCAGCAGATTCTTGTGATCTTAGGGCATCCAATAAAAAGAATCCTGGATGGAGAATTTTTTCAGTGGGTCCTTGAAAATGTTCAGTCACGTCTGACCGTATGTGATCTATGTGACTTTGTCCATGGGGTTTTCTTGGCAAAGATACTAGAGTGGTTTGCCGTTTCCTTTTCCAGTGTGTTCCCATTTTACAGATGAGGAACTGAAGCAAATAGAGGTTAAGAGATTTGCCCAGGATCACATAACTATTAAGTGTCTGAGGCTGGATTTGAACTCAGATCTTCCTGATTCCAGACCTGGCGTTCTATCCACTGCATCAACTAGTTGCCCCCCAAAATGTGTAAGGCATCTGAAACATATCTCACACATAGCCTTTACAGTGTTTCACCCGTTCCATGGGCTACTCTCCCAATTCACACTGAAAGGTTGCAAGTTAAGTTCCTAAAGAATGACTATGCCCAAGTTAAAAGTACTTTGTGAGCCAACACTCTTTAAAAAATAACTCATGAGACCCTATTAGTGTACTTAGCTTTAAGAGTCAGTCAGTTGACATAATTATTTCAAAGCAAAGACATTTAATGACATGGCATCACAAGAATAGCAACTATAAAGTATTTCTCCCTCAAAACTGGGGTATTCTTTCCCCCAAAATACACACTTCAGTGGGGAAGAACAGACACATACATAGAAGACACTAAAACAGAGGCAGGAGTGAAGGGAATACATGGAGTCCAAGCAACCCACACCACTGGTATTACAGAACTCTCACTTTCCTGGTATTGTCACGGTCCTTGGATGTGGTGTCTCTGCTCTCGGCAAGTCACTCTGATGGGTTCCCTGGACCTGCTCTATTCACAGCTCTTCTCTCAATGACTACAGCTAATTCTCTCTTGACTAATAAAGTATCTCTGGTATCATGCTTTGACTGACTCCACAGGATTCCCTGACTTGGTCTCTACTGGGGGTGGCATTTCCTACTGAGTGAGTAGCTCTGCTTCAAGATACCTTGTCCAAGGGAGAGGGCAAAGAATTGGGGTGATGTAGTGGCTAGCAAATTAGACTTGGAGCCAGGAAGGCCTATGTTCAAATCCTACCTCAAAGACATTGGCTGTATTTCCATGGGCAAATCACTTAGCCTCTCAATAAATTAGTTTCTTCACCTGTAAAATGAGTGGGTTGGACTCAATACTAAGATATTTTCCAGCTCTAAAATATTCAATCCTCTATGGTCCCTTCCCTCACCTGGTAATCCTCTCAGATGAGAATGGAATCTCTCACAAGAGATGGTTCTCCTTCCATAGCTGACTTACTGTTCTTGGAGGAGGGGTGGGGTTGGAGTGGGAGGAGGGGTGAGTTGGGAGGGGTGGAAGGTATGGGGAAGGGGTGGGAGGGAATGTCAAACTCTCAGAATTGCTTTCTGCCTCAACTTCCTTTGAGAGTCTTTCTCACTATTCGAAGGACGACCAAGGGGCATGACCCATCCTTTGCCAGCCAATAGTTAGCTGCCCTTTAATTCCATCAATTTTGGTTTGAAGAACTTCATAATCCAGAAAGGGGTAACAAAATGTAAGCCCTTCTTTACGGTTTATTTAAGATCATAACAAATTGTCATCTCTGCCCCTTATTATCTCTTATTACATAAACTGGGCTCTGAGGATACAAAAATTGGGAAAGTCATTTTCCCTTTTGGGATGCTGGGTTCATCATCTGTAAAATGAATGTATCAACATTTCTTGACATGACAATAAGATAGCAGAGTAGCTGTTCTCTTTCTCTTGTATTTTTTTTAAAGAAAAAATAGAACTAATAGGAGGAACCACAAGAAAGAAGGAACATAACAAAACAAAACAAAACAAAAGCGTATTTTTCTATAAAATTCTCTAAAGGCTAAACTTCAAAGCAAAGAAATTGTGTACCAGATATAGAGTTATCAACAGGTGAATCCACAAGACAAGAAACAGAACCCTAGTACGAAGCAAAAACCTAAAGAATCAACACTGGGCAACATAAATACATAGAAATCTCATCCAGGAATCCTACACCCATCCAACTTTATGCACCTGCCACAGTGAGCATTAGATTGTAAGGTCTTTGAGGGCAAGGACTGTCTTTTGCCTCTTTTTGTATCCCCAGAATTTAGCCCAGTGCCTGTCACATGTAGGCACTTAATAAATGTTTATGGATCGACTGAGCATAAGCAAGCTTACATACAGACTTAGGACTCGGAGTCTAGCTGTAGGGATCATAGCAGTGACAGCATAAATCTCCCTGCTCCTCTCCCACCCTCCAAGAGATGATAGACACTGATATTGTTTGGCCAGTGAAGGAAAAGAACAGTGATTAGAAGGGGAGCACAGAGGGCAGAAGACCCAGCAAGAATGAAATCTGTGCACAAGGCTGAGAGCCACAAACTAGAGGGCAGTGTACAGGAAACCCAACTGAGGACAGCCCTCTCTCCCTGGAAGTTACTCAGAGGGACTCAAACCCAGGGAATACTCATTTTCCCTAGCATGAGGGGGCAGAGGCTACCGGAACCTAGACTTGGGAATTTGTACAGCAATGGGAGAGGAAGGAACCAAATAGTGAGAATCCCCGAAGGTAGGTGACAGAGAATATAAGAAACAATCTGAAAGAATAAAAAAATCAAGAAAGAAAGCCTGAATAAAAACCTGGCTCACAAAGATATTAACTAATAGAGAAAAGAATAAAAAGAAAAAAAAGAATGACTAAAACCTCATAGAGAAACCAAAGCATTTGATCAAATGTTAAAACATGAAGGAAAAGAAACCAATATTGATGAAAGACTTTGCATATTCTCCTAAAGAACACTAAAAAAACAGCAAGAAAATCTAGAATATTTTTAAAAGAGAGAAATAAACCCCTCAAATAACAAATTAGGCCTTCTTTCTCATTGTTCACTCCGTTGGTTATAACTCTTCTTCACAACTTGACTAATGTTTAATGCAAAGGTATGGGTAGAACCTACATCTGATTCCATGCCTCCGTGAGGGGGGTGGGAGAAGGAGAAAATTTGGAATGCAAGGGATTATGGAACTGAATGTTGTAGACTCAAAGTAAATAAATTTAAAATAATAATAATAATGAAATATTAGGAATCAATCTAGGTCAGAGATCATAACTCTCAATTCAGAACTAAAAATTAATATTATATATGGAAAATATGTAATTGTTTCCAAATGAGTATAAGCTCTGCAAATTAGAACAACAAAAATACTTAAATGGAGGAAAATTTGACAACTGAGAAACAAAAGAATCCATGACTTCTACAAAAGTCAAAGTAACTAACTATGGATAAAAGAATGCGCAAGGATTTCTTAAGGATCGTAGGTCTCTCTTTTTTTTTCTTTTTCAAAATTTTATTTTAGACTCAAAGGCCAAAACACAAATACAGAATAGAGAAAAGAAACAAAACGTATCATAAACTTAAATATTGGAATTTAAATATAAAGTTAGGGGGAAAAAGCGTGTCGTGTACATCACAGAACATGAGAGGATTCAAAATATTTAACAATAGATGTTCATTTCAAGAAAACCTACATGATAAATAATACTCATTATGTTGAGAATTGTCTGTTTTCTTTGCTTCCTGGTGAGTTTTCTTTTCTCTGTTGTGCACTTTTTTACTTTCTTCTTTTTCCCTTTCCCCCAACTTCCCCCCAGAAGGCTAAAATAAAGTTTAGATATGTTTTTCCATAGCTATAGATATATACATACATATATACATACATACATATAAAGACATATACTTTCCCAAACCTATTCTACTCTTGATCTTTGTTTTTTGTATATGATTCTATCTCTTGTTTTCTATCCCTCCTGCCTCCTCTACTTTACTTCTACCCGCTACCTTGCCCTCCTATGAGTTGCCTAATCCCCTCCAAGGACTCCTCCCTATCCTCCCATTCCCATAAACCTAAACCCTATTTACCTATTCCCTCATCTTTCCCTTTAAAGATCCCTCTCTTGTCCTCTCCCCCCTCCCTATACCCCTACCATTTTATTTCTTCTGAATTTAGAAGATTTCTATACTTTTATGTTTTAAAAAAAAAGGATTATAGATCTTCCAGAAGAATGTGGGGAATGTTAAAAAAAACAACAACAACTCTGAACAGTATAATTCAGGACATTGTACAGTTTCTCTCTCTTCACACACACACACACACACACACACACACACACACACACACACACTTGGAATATAGACAACAAAGCACTTATCAAGAGAATCAACAGATGCCATCAGAAAAAAACAAGCCCACGTTTCAAACTTTAAGGCATATAGTGGTTAAATTTCAGAGTTCCAATAACAAACAAACATCCTGCAAACATTCAGCAGAAAGGTATTCAAATATAAAGGAAGGATAATTCAAATAACAGGATTAGCCCACATTCCTGAAAAATAATGCAAGAGAAGGGAATAATATATTCCCAAAAAGCAAAGGGTTCAAACTAAAATCCAAAGAGCATATTCTGCAAACTTAGCTATCATTGAAAGAAGGTGGACATTTAACAAAAGAGAGACTATTCCTTCAAAAACAAGCAAAAACCTAGAGAAGAGATGAGCTTCCAAACACTCCAAACAACAGAAGCACAAGAAAAGTATCCTATCAAGAAAAGACTAAATGATGAAACTAATTCCTTCATAGGAATATAGGTTACTATTTTTAAAATAGATTGGTTTGTAGTGGAAAAGAAGGAACAAAGAGAGTATCACCAAGGAACAAAATATACTATACTAAAGAAGCTAAAATTGAAACAGAACTAAAGGAATCAGGAGTAGGAAAGGTTGAAAGGTCTGTGACTCCCTGGACAACATTCCACCCCACAAGAAAGGCTTTATGAGTTTCCAAGGCCAGCTAGCACCCAGAGTAGCAGGAAAACTATTGTGCCAGAGACGGAAAAATGACTTTAGTAATGGAGACTGACCATGGTAGGGGTAGGACCAGATCTCATAATTTTGAATATAGTGTGATTTCCACCACACAGTATTGTTTCTCTCTGACATTTGCTCCCTTCATAAATTGACACATTTCTAAGAGCAAGACAGAGCCAAAAAAACCCTAAAATAAACAGAAAAAAAAGCGGGGGAAGAAGGAAAGGGATAAGGTCTACAAAAACAATGTCATAGAAATTGATTAGAAATGGGATTTCAAACCTATTATTGCAGAAACTTTCACCTCAGGCACAAAGGATAAAAAGAATGCATAAAAGTATAGCCTGTGGATCAGAAAATAAAATTCAGAACACAGTCTGCAGGGAGGAGAAATAGTGAGGAGGAAAAATAGAAGAAAAGCTGATTGGAAAAAGAACACAACAACAGCAAAGTTACTTTAAGAGAATAAAGGTGAAGAGGGTAGAAAAATTTTGAACTGCATACATAAATGGGCAGGGAAAGAGAAGGTCCAAAAGAAGAAGAGAAATAGATAAATGGATAAAAAGGAAGAGAGAGAAATGGACAATTTAAGCAAATACAAAGACCTGGTTTAGGGCAGTGAGTCTATGGTACTAGACTAGGGTCAAGGGCGAACAAAGCTAACACATAGACTTTGGCTTCAAACAGGAAGGGGATAAAAGCCAATACTGAAGAAATATTTGAAGGAAAACGCAGGGCTAACAATCAAAATTTAAACATGAACAATAAAAAAGTGTTAGAATGGATAAAACCCCAAACCTTACAATCTGCTATATTCAAGAAATAAATCTAAAAATCAGACATTCACAGAATTGAAATGACAAACTAGAACAAAATTTACTGTTCATCAAATGAATACAAGAGGGTAGGAGTTGCAATTATGCTATCAGACATCAAGAGAGATAAAGTGAAGGCATTAGACTGGATGATCTTGAAACCCCATAATCACATATGAGCTGATGATCCCAGGAAATACTTAATATTAGATTTTATCAACTGTAAGTGATGGACAGAAACATGATACCCTCAAGGCAGAGTCGGATGATGTCACTTGAGGAAGGAGTTATAACACTGGTCATAACCAGGGCTAGTATGTCCCACTTAGTTGGTTAACCCATGGAATCAGCAGTAACAGGAACAGAATTGCGAGAAGAATGTTGCATCCTGTTCAAGGAAGAGCCATCATGTACCAGTGATTAAGTACACTCCTGAGCAAGGAAAGAGCAATCTCTGCCTGGGGCCAAAAAAGAAGGGTTCATGTTGGGCATAGAACAAGCAAAAACTGGATAGTCAGGCTGAAATTGCACCATGGTATCTGTGGAGCATGGAGAACATGGAGAGTATGGATGAGATAAAGAGAAAAATTGATTACCAGCCTGAGATTTACGGTTGGGAAGCTCTTTCTAGATCATAAAGCCAATATGCATGGAGTTCCATCAAGATGACTAAAGTTAATTTCCTGAAGTGTTAGTCTCTTTGTTGCTGCCTTTTGCACTATCCCCATCATGATCTTATTCATCAAGCCTTTGATTGATTCTGTCTCTTCATGTGAAGCACATTTACAGAAGTCCTTTACAAAAGAAAAAAAAACTTACAATTCCTCTCAACACTTAATTCCCTATAAGGTACATAGATATAGACCTATGCTATCTCATTCTCTCAAAAACTTTCCCTGCAAATCCCCAAACTAATTTGAGACCAACTCTTATTTATCAAATATGTGTATTAACCTGCAAGAGAAAAATACATTTTATTGTCAGGCTTCATCTCTCTGGTTTATAACTTCTTTTTATTTTTTTATGATAATTTTCCATTTGTATCATACTTTTCTAAGTGTCCTTTCTCCCATAACAAACCACCCTTCACCAAGGTAGATGATATAGTATAGTTTGACTGGAATGTAGATTAAATAACACATGAACAGAGGTAAGGGTAGATTTGGGCAAGATTATAGAGGACTTCAAATGTCAAGTTCAGCATTATAGGATTTAATACTATAAGCAATGGGAAGGTGTTTAAAATTCTTCTGCAAGGGGACATGATCAGAGTTCCTTACCAATCTGGCATGCGGGTGAATGATGGATGATAAAGAGGAAAGACCTTTCATCTTCAGCCCCAATTGGCTCTGGTGGCCTTTCTCCACTCTCTCTCTCCCCCATACCTGCCCTGACCATCTATCTCTTCATCTCATATCACTTGGACATGTTCTCTCATTATCTCCTCCTTCACTCCTTTCTTAGGCGAAAAGGTGACCCTTCACCTGGACAAAGTCAAGCTTTTAGTCCCATCCCCTCCTGCCTTCTCTAGCATTTTGCTCCCTCTATATCTTATCTTCAATTTCTCCCAATCTATTGACTTCTCTCTTGATTCCTACAAAAACACTCAAATCCACTTCATCCTAAAAAATAATTCCTTATTTAGTCATACCATCCCTGTTAGCTCTATTTCATTTGTCCTTCAGAGCTAAAGTCCTTGGAAAAGTCAGCTACACTAGGTATTTCCACTTCCTCACCTCTCACTGTCTTCAAAAATCTCTGAAATCCAGCTTCTGACCTCATCATGCAATTGATATTTCCTTCTCCAAAATTATCAGTGATTTCTTAATTGCTACATCTAATGGCCTTTTTAATCCTCAATCTCCTTGACTTCTCATCAACTTTTGACATTGTTGGTAACTGTCTCTTCCTTGATAGACTCTCCTCTCTGGGTTTTCATGATATTGTTCTCTACTGGTTCTCCTCCTATTTTACAATTCCTCAGTTTCCCTTTTTCATTCTTCCTCCATACCATACCCACTAAAATGGGTGTCCCCCAAGGTGTTGTCTTGACCCCTTTTCTCTTTATATTATCTCACTTGGTGATCCCCAAGAGATCCAGTTATCTCTTGACAGATGATTCCCAGATCTATATATCCAGTCCTACTATCTCTCCTGAGCATCTTGTATCACCAAACATCTTTTCCATATCTTAAAATGGATGTCTCATAGGGATCTCAAACTCAATGTGTCCAAAACAGAACATGTCATGTTTCCCTCCTCAAACTCTCACATCTTCTGAATTTCTCTATTGTTGCTGAAGGCATCGTTATAATTTCAGTCACCCAGATTTATAGCCTATGTAATCCTCAACTCCCCACTCTCACTCAATTTACATATTCAATCCATTACCAAATCTTGCTTTTTCAACTTTACATCTGTCATGTATTCCCTTCCCTACTGCCTATACCCTAGTTCAAGTCCTCATTACATCTTATCTGGTCTATAGAAATAGTCTTCTAATTTATCTGCTTTCTTCAAGTTTCTCCCACTTCAGTCCATTCTTTCCTAAGCTTGCCAAAGGGCAAAGTTCTAGGTCTAATTATTCATTAAATTCCAATGATTTCCTGTTACCTCAAGTAAGAAATATAAAGACCTCTTTTTGACACTTGAAACTCTATATAACCTGGCCCTTTCCTATTATAATATGTATGTTATGGATTGATATCTCTCTCTCTCTCAGAAGCATTTCTTGTTAACATCTCCCCCTCAGGGTTCTCAGGTTCTCTGACATGGTTGGAATGGTCTTTTCTCTGCCATTGGCTTGAATCCCCATTTGCTGTATTCAGCTCACTTTTAGGACCCAGTGACTAGCACCCAGTTCCATTTAACCACTTAACACTGGATAGCTTTGACAAAAGAATATTGGCTCTGAAGATAAAACCAGAACAAAATAAAAGCATTTTCCCCAAAACCTAGAAAGCATAGTCCCTGCTTCACAACCTTGGGGAGGAGATTGGGATTAGGCTCCAAATTTAACTCAATTGCTGTATAGCATTTGTCCCACCAAGTTCATGTCCAAAGACAGCATTGCTGCTGGTTTCTGCTAGGCTGGAGGCCCAAGGTAATTTCAGATACCTCTGTATGTTCCTCACAGCATAGATGCTGGGCTGGCTCCAATACTTGGCCTGGATTCCTAGACTGTCAGATTTCTTGGGCTCATGCTCCTATTTTTTAATACTCACCAGGTTTGAAACTCTACTTCCCTTCACTTAGAATGGAAAAGAATGAACCCAAACCTGAGTGAACCCTGTTTCTCAAGGGCCATAAAGCCTGGGATGGTGAGGATGAAGGCCCACTACTATGTGGGCTCATTGGATGCCATGAGTGAGGGAATCATCTCCTCCCCAGATGGGATGGAAATACAGCAAAGAAAGGACCAGACATGGGTTAGGCCCTTTTGAAGACACACAAAGTTCCAGTTTTGCAGCCAATGAAAAAAAGATTCCTCTCAACCACATGGTGGGCCAACCAGACTTAGCTACAGAATGTCTCTGCATCAGGTCATCACAATTCTCTCAGATTCCACAATCTCCTAATGAAGTCCACGTAGAAATGCCATTTAGCAAGTTGATGGGGGTTTACACATATATCAGCTTCCCATATGCTAACTTTGTAGTCTCGTAACACTTCATTCCCCTCCACAGGGTTATAATCCAGCTATACTGGGCTACATGATCTTCTTTGCTTGGGATACTCCATCTCCTATCTCCACGCCTTGGGACTGATTCTCCCTCTTCCTTTCAACATTCTCTCTTCTCATTTTCAGTTTCTTAGCTCCCCAGTTTCCTTCAAGACTCAACTCAAATCTTACATTCTCCAGGAACCTTTTCCAGTTCCCCATCTCCTTACTGCTAATGTCTTTCTTTGAGATTACCTTCTATTCACTTACCTGGTTATTTCCATGTCGTTTCCCCCTTTAGACTGTGAGCTCCTTGAGGGTAGGGATTGTCTTATCTCCAGTGCTTAGCATATCTGCTGGTACTTAGTAAGAGACTGGTGTTTGGCCCAGAAGTCTTGCTCATTCCCTTTTCTATTGATTCTTCTGGGGAAGAGAAGATAAACTTTCTCTCCCACCTCTTTTTTTCTTTAATTTTGGACATCATTCTGCTTGAAAAGAAAGGTTTTCTGTGGTGGCCCTGAGCAAAGGCTTAGCCTGTAAGATTCCAAAAAGCTGTAGACTCTCAAAACTGAGGTCAGAACCAGTTCTCCAAAGATGACCAGGAAGGCGTTAATGTACTTGGTTATTTGTGGGGCTGGGGATGGAAGTGACAAGGTAAATCACAGTATCTAGAGCTGAGAGAGTATTTAAGGATCATATAGTCCAATCTTATTTTACAGAGGATGAAATAGATCTAGAGTCAAAGTCAGTTGGTCAACAAGCCTTTATTAAACACCTCCTATATGCTAAGCACTGTGCTTAGGGCTCGGAACAAAAAGAAAGGCACAACCACCATTCCTGGCTTCAATAAACTCATAGTCTAATGAGGGAGACAGTATGCAAAAAACAAATGTACTTATCGTATAGATAACAATGTAAATGAAAGATAATCTCAGAAGAAAGTGACTTGCTTGCTCAGTGTCACCCAAATAATAACTGAGCCAGGTTTTGAATCTTGGTCCTCCAAATGCAGACCCAAGACTCATCCCATACCATCCACTGCCTTCATTTCTTGGGATAGAATAATAAGTTATTGTAAAGGAAGTTTATGTCATCCACTTCCTGGCTAAGCAGTTGAGTTCAGGATAGAAATTCAGGTGGGTGGCTGAATGGCCCATTTAAAGATGAGGAGCACATTTATAGCCACTGCACAAACATTACTTTAAGCTGAATAATGTCTTGCTGGACTGGCATTGAATGAGGGCTTTGGTTCATAGGTATCTGTTTATACCACTTTGTCCTTGGCCCAACTGGGCAGCCAACATGTTATTTCACGAGTGACTGTTAAAGTTTCCATAAAGTTTCCCCAGAATCTCAAATTTAGACAAACAAGTCTGTCTCAGCTCTTTTGGAAGAACTCACAATTTTGTGGCTGTTTGTTAGGCTGAGGATGGAAAAAGTAGGAAGGCTATGGCGGGACTTTTCTCACTGACCTATTGCCAACCTCTAGAAGCTGAAGTTTGGTGCTTGGGATGGAGGAAGGTGCTGCTGATTTATAAGACTGCAGGCACCTGCCTGAAGTATATATGGTCCATCCAAGATACCATTATTACTGATTACCACCACTACTGATTACTGACATTAAGGATCATGGATGAACATTAGACTTGCTATTGGGAGAATCTTGTCTTCTGTAGGAGGACTTTCCTAGTCTCACACTTTTCTTTCCTGTACTCTCTTTCTCTCTGAGATTATCTCTGATGTGTGTGTGTGTATACATATATATATATAAATAAAATCTCCAGCATATATGTGTGTGTGTGTGTATATATAGTACGTATATCTGTACTATACACACATACATAAAAATATACATATGTATATACATGTATGTTAGTTGTTCAGTTATGTGTATGTATGCACATGCATATATGTCTGTATATCTATACACAAGTACATATATAAACACACATGTGTGTATGTATATATGTATGTTATTCTTGTTCAGTAGTTTTAAGTCCCATGTCTGAGTCTTGGTGACCCCATGTGGGGTTTTCTTGGTAGAGATGCTGCAGTATTTTGCCATTTCCTTCTCCGGTTCATTTTATAGATAAGGAAAGAAACTGAGGCAAACAGAGTTGGATGACTTGCTCAAGGTCACACAGTTAGTGCCTGAGGCCAGATTTGAATTAAGAGGAGTCTTGCTGCCTTTAGGTTCAGAACTCTATCCATTGTTCCACCTAACTGCCCACGTGTACATAATTGTTTGCATGTTGTTTCTTCCATTAGAACATAAGTTTCTTGAAAGCAGGGGATTGTGAGTAGTTTTTCCCTCCCATTTCTTTGAATCTTCCACATTTAGCAATATGCCTTGTACATAATGAGCATCTAATAAATCCTCATTGACTGACTGAGACCTTGGTTCAAATTCAAGCCTTGTCACTATTAACTATGTGACTCTATACATATGTGCATGTGTATATGTGTATATATACATATAATATATACATATGTGTGTATATGTATATATAATTATTTTCCCTTGGGCCTGGGGAGATGATGACTCATGAGAAACCCTGCTGGCAGGGGAAGGGTGTCTGATGATCCAGATACAGGGGAGGGTGTTACCCTGCCTCACCCTCACTGGGGCTCTCAGTGAACCCACATTTGTAAAGGACAGGAAGCCCCATGATAAAACAGAAGGCAATGTGATCCAAATCAAGGGGTTAAGGGTTAGCTTCCTCTCTTCTCTCCATTGTCCTTAGATTGGGATGTTCAGGTAACCGGAAAGACAACCAGGGTAAATGTGCTCAGATCACAGCCAGTGTGGTTGTGAAGTCATGATACTAAGTAAGCAAAATGAACAGAGACCAGTGTCATGGGAGAATCTAATAGTGGAACAGAGACAGAAAGAGGAATCTTGAGGAAAGAGGATTCTCAGTTGCTGATTCTGGCCCCTTTTGTAAATCCATGTGGGTAGGTCAGTTTGGGGGAGGGTGGTGGCGCAGTAGATAGAGCGCTGGGCCTGGAATAAGGAAAACTTGAGTTCATATCTGGCCTCAGACACTTCCTAGCTATGTGACCCTGGGTAAGTCACCTAACCTTAAAACAAAGATAGCACCTGTCTCTCAGGGTGGTTGTGAAGATCAAATGAGATGATAGGTGTAAAGCATTTAGTGCAGAGCCTCACACAAAATGCTTGTTCCCTCTTCTTCCTGCCCCCTCATCCGTTTCCTTGCTGACACTGTTTACTGTCCAGGATCCTGAGATAGTGTAAACTCTCACTCCCCAGAAACTGTGGGTATGTATGGTTCAGAAATCCTCCTTGGTCACACACAAAAAACCCTGAAAAGGCAAATTGGAGGAGGTCTAGGAAATGGCTGAAGGAGAATTTCTCCGTGTAGGAGCATTTGATCTGTTTCCCATGATGTGCTGGAGCCAGCTCAAACTAGCTTAAGAGAGCTGATTGTTACAATTCCAGTGTGAGTATTTATATATAATCAAGGCTTGATTTATTATTTTATTGCCTAGACTTAAGAAAAATAAGAAAATAGGGGGAAATGTGAATAATGTGGATTAATCTTTAAAGTATGTCCCCACCTCCTGAGAGTTGGTTGTTAAATACTTACCAGCACATTTCCATTTCCTTTCACTTTATACGATATAAAATAAACTCATCACAGCATGCTGTCTTCAAATTTGTGAATATGGAGGGTCCTGACCTGAGAGAAGAGAGCTCAGACTGATTGGGTGAGCTTAAATGGTCTAAGATATTACATTTTAATAATTTGAGCAATATTCTATTTCACATTCTAGGTAAATTCCAGATTGCACCATTAGGGATTGAACCAAACCATTTGGCCCATCCATTGAAGCTCTAGACTTGGCAGTAGGAGGAGCAGTCTTCGCATATGCAGGCTAAGTGCCACCTGGTGGCCAGTGTGGATACTGCAGAATTTTAGTAAAGATTCCAAGTTTGTGTGAGAGAATGGGATGAGACGCTTCAGCTGGTGGGTCAAGCAAAGCTCCAAATAGGAGACAACTCAGATGTTGCAATTCACCAATAATTAATACAATAATAAGCTGTTTTCTTACAGGCATGAGAAAAGCATATCTTTAGTTGTATGTGCAGATTTAAAGTATCCAAATCTGTCTTTGAATCTGTGAATCTTAGGGGTCCTGATCTGAAAGGGGGGAGCCCCAAGAGATCTAATGGCCTATGCGCAGACTATATGTTTTAACAATTTGAGAATTATTGGCACATATGAGAAAAGCATCTTGTACAATTTAGAGAAATATGAGATTATCGTCCTAATTATTGTTAGCGATTCCTCAGAGTGCGCTCTCAGCTCGTGACTTTCCCCAGCTCTCTTTTCTTGACTGGCATATTCCTATTGGGCTGCTTGACTGGTTCAGTTCAGCACATGAGGGGGTTGGAATCCTGCTTCTTGGGTGGTCATGGTGACATTGTGTGGGAGTTAAAGGAATATGTATGCCTTGGAGGGAATGTGGAACATGTGTGGGCTGGTTCCGGTCACCTGTCCCTTATGCTTTTTTTTTTTTTGGAGGGCAATTGGGGTTAAGTGACTTGCCCAAGGTCACATGGCTAGTTTTTTTTGTGTTAAGTGTCTGAAGCCAGATTTGAACTCAGGTCCTCCTGACTCCAGGGCCCCAGCTCTATTCACTGTGCCACCTAGCCGCCCCAACACCTATTCCTTATGTAGGAGTAGCCAATCTTGATTGGTTGTATAGTTAGAACTATCAGTGTCCTTGAAAGGCCCTGGGTGGGCATTGATCATCTCTCTTCACTTTATTCAGTGACTCATTCATAGCATCCTGTGAGACATCATATTATTAGGGCAGAAGTCTTGGCCTTTGAGGCCATGTGGCCCTGAGACCTGGGTCTTGCCCCTTGGCCCTTGACTTTTTTGTTTGTTTTTTCTGTTCTAGCTGAGAGGAATGGAGTCTCTGACCTTGAGAGTTTTGAAAGGTCAGGAGAGTGTGTCACAGGAATATGAGTCTGAGTTCAGGTCAGGTTTTTATTCCAGCCTGGCGTCAATGCCTCAAGGAATAGGGAATAATCTTTGAGGGTAACCTTCAGAGCCTCAGTCTGGCAAGAGCTGGCATGAGGATTCTTCCAACAGCAATGCCACCCTCAGATATGAAATTGGTAGGACTAGGGCAATGTTGAAACTGAGCTAAGTTGCAAGATTGTTTTTTCATAGACCAAAAGTGGACTAAGGAAGAACATATTCTCTGAGGTATTGGGCAAGAGAAACGTGTTTGTATCTTTGTTCTTGCTACATCTTTGAAGTGAATGGTCCTTTTTGAGGGCTACCTGATGATAGGTAGAACTGGTCCTTGGTTGGGGGGAGCACAGTTTGTGGAGGCTCAAACCAATAGTAGTAGAGGAAAACTATTCATGGGGCTCCTTGGGGCGATCTGGAGCACTGGTGGGGCAGATGTAGTATTCTGCCCCTGGCACAGTGAGCCAGTGAGTGCTCACTACACCATGGGTAAGCAGAGAGACTTCTTGTTGCATGCACAGATGAAATTTTCTTACCAATAGATATGGGGAGAGCACCTCTACCTTCCACTTGGTGGAGCAAAATGTCCAGAGGATAATGTTTATTCCCTGCCAAGTGACTGGGAATTTGAGGGAAGTATCTGCTTTAGTTCATGACCATGAAGAAGGAGAGACAAGAAGGGTTAGTTTGTTAAATGGAAGAAAAGTAGGAAGCAGGAACATTGCCTAAGGCAGGGCAAGGCTGGCACCAAGCAAATGCAATGATGGATAGCTGTGAAAAGTTTTCAAGTAGCACCACTGAGGCAAGATCCCCTGCACTAAAGGTTTCATTGCTGCCTCCCCCACCTCCCCTTTCTGTCTTTTGGAGGAGCTCACTTCTCGAAGTCTTCTGGGAATAAAGGGAAGGAGGAAGAGGAAGCTGTTTGGTGTGGGGGCAGGGGTAATGGTGTGCTGGGATCCTCACTCCGCCCCATCCTCCCATCCAGCTGGGCCTTCCCTCTGGGATTCCCTTCTACTCACTCTCTGTGAATTGTTCGTGTGCATGGACGTTTGCATGTTGTCTCCTCCATTAGGGGGCAGACATGTTTTTGCCCTTTTTTTGTATCTACAGCACATAGAACAGTGTCTGGCACATTTGTTGTTGTTGTTGAATTGTTTCAGTTGTGTCTGATTCTTTGTGACCCCATTTGGGGTTCTCTTGGCAGAGATGCTGGAGTGGTTTGTCATTTCCTTCTCCAGCTCATTTTACAGATGAGAAAACTGAGGCAAACAGGGTTAAGTGAGTTGCCCAGAGACACACAGCTAGTAAGTGTCTGAGGCTGTATTTGAACTCATTTTCCTAACCCAGAGCTCTATCCACTGCGCCACCTAACTGTCTGGCACAAAGCAAGCGCTTAAAAAAAAAAGACACAGCTAGGTGGCTAAGTGGATGATGAAGTTTTGAGTCTGGAGTAAGGAAAATCTGAGTTCAAATCTAGCCTCAGACACTTACTAAATATATGACCTGGGGCAAATCATAACCTCTTTCTACCTCAGTTTCCTCATATGTAAAATGGAGATAATAATAAATAGATCTCCCAAGGTTGCTATGAAGATAAAACAAAGCAATATTTGTAAAGTACTTCACAAACCTTAAAGTAGGAGAAGAGAAAGGGAATAAACATTAATATATCACCTACTATGTGCCAGGCACTGTGATAAGTGATGCTTTGCAAATATTATTTTATCTGATCTTCTCAACAACCCTATAAGGTAGGTGCTATTACTACCTTCATTTGCAATTGGGAAATCTGTGGCAAACAGCAGTTAAGTGACTTGTCCAGGGTCACACAACTAGTTAAGTTTCTGAGGCTGGATTTAAACTCATGAATTCCCGACCATAGACCCTGTGCTCTATCCAGTGCCTCAAGTGCTGTATAAATGCTAGCTCCTACACTAGCCACTTGGCTGAACTGCTAAAGTGATGCTTCTAAAGCAGAGGTCATATCACCCTTCTGTTTAATAAACTCCAGTGGCTGCCTGTTATCTTTAGGATAAAATATAAAGTCCCCTGCTTGGCATTTAAAGCTATTTACAACCTGGTCCCTTCCACCTTTTTAGGCTTTTTGTACTTAATTCCCTTCCACAGAATCTATGACCCAGTCATACCTACTTGCCCTTCCTTGTACTTGACTCTCCATCTCCCATTCCTGGTCCTTTGTGATGGCTTTCTCTCTGTCTTCAATATTCTCTACCCACCTTCTGCCTCCTCTGTTTCCTGTCTCACTTCAAAATTCAGCTCACGTCCTACCTTCTGCAGGAAGGCTTTCCCAATAAGCTTTCCCAGAAAGCTTGTGCTTTCTGTTCTGAAATTACCTTCCATTTATTCTGTGTGTATGTACAGATATATGTGCTTGCATTTATATATAAATACATGTATATGAATATATGTGTGTATACATACACATATACACATACATATGCATATGTACGTATGTTTTATATATGTATATGTGTATATATATTTAGATAGATATAGATATAGATAGATAGATAAATGATAGATAGATAGATAGAGCTATAGCTCCAGATATAGCTGTTGTTCATTCGTGTCTGACTCTTTGTGATCCCATGGACCAAAGTGGTCATGAGGTTTTCTTGCAAAGATCCTGGAGTGGTTTGCCATTTCCTTCTCCGGTGGATTAAGGCAAACAGAGAAGGTGACTTCCCCAGGATCACACAGCTAGTAAATATTTTAGGACAGATCCTTGACTCCATGCCCAGCACTCTATCCACTGAACCATCTAGCTGTCTATCTCTCTTGCTTGTATACAATTATTTACATTCTGTCTCCCCACTTTAGAATATAAGCTCCTTGAGGGGCAGGAATTGTTTTTTACCCTTATTTATACCATAACAGTTTAGCATATTATTACTTATTTCTGTCCCACTGAAAATGCATTATTATTTCAAGACATCACAGGAGGAATGAGAAGCTCTCAATAAGTAAATTGCAAAGAAAAGCAATGACAGTAAGAGGTGGAGGGGGAGTGCTCTCTGCTGCTTCTGGCACTACATGTACCGTCATCCAGGTTGCATAAAGAGCCTAAGAAGCTCCAGTTAAATGCTTTGCTAAAATCTACATAAACTAGTTCTACATCATTCCTCTGATCTGCCCACCCAGTAATTCTGTTATTTAAAAAGACAAAAAGGAAGTGGGGCTGTTCTGATACTTTTTCTTGATGAAGAGGCAGGTTCTTTGTGATCATTGCTTCCTTTCCTACATGTTAATACAATTCAACAAATGTTTATTAAGCTTTTACTATGTGAAAGGCACCGTGCTAGGCACTAAGGATACAAAGAAAAAAGCAGCTAAGTAATCCCTGACTTCAAGGAGCATATACTCCAAAGGGTTCATTCAGGGATGGGCAACCTGAGGCCTTGAGGCCACATGTGGCCTTCTAGGTCCTTAGGTGCGGCCATTTGACTGAGTCCAAGTTTTATAGAACAAATCCTTTTATTAAGGGGATGACCATGATCCCACAGGATCTCCTTGTAAATATTAATTTCACTTGGCAAGCATTCCCTCCTGTAATGCCATGCACCAGCAGATTCCCAAAGGAATGCTACTGTGAACAGCCTTTAGAGTTCAGATTACAAAATATAGTGAACACTCTGTTTATTCCATTACAAATCAAGACAAACATTCAAAACATTATAATATTCGCAACA
>CM053581.1:62491843-62519378 GCA_028627135.1 Pseudochirops cupreus | reverse complement strand
CATTCCAATTCTGTCTGTCTGTCTCTGGAATTCTTGCTTATATACACACCTCAGCCAATCCCCTTCTTCCACATCAACAGGGGAGTTCATGCCTTCTCAACAATGGGACAGGGTTTGCCCCTTCCACACTTAGCACTGGACTCAGGTCCCTTTTATTTGTTGTCTTCTATTGGAATATAAGTTCCTTGAGGGCAGGGATTGTCTTTCTTTTTTGTGCCACTGGAATCAGTCCAGTGTCTGATACATATTAAGTACTTAATAAATGTTTTATTTATCTATCTGTATATAGTCTATTCTCTATCTGTATATAATCTATTATCTATCTATAATCTGTTATCTATCTGTGTATAATCTGTTAACTATTTGTGTATATCTATTATCTATCCATCATTTGTCCATCTATTTATCTGATACATCTCCACTGATAAGTACATAGAAGGTGATTTGAGGGAGAACACATTACCAACCTAGACCTTAGGAAGGCCTCCAACGAAGTCCTCCTCCAATATGGCATGGAGGTGACCCCAAGTTCTCAAAGGCTATGCCATGAAGTACAACCTAACGAAGGTCCCACCATGCTTTAAGTACAGTCTTGCCAGAAATTGTTGCAACCATTTGCCAAGTGTGGTATAGTAGAAATTAAACTGGACCAAGAGACTTGGGTTCTAGTGCTACTGTGTGACCCTGGACAAGTATCATGAGTCATACTTTAACAATACAGTCTATAATTTTGCCAGGAGTCAAAGTCAAGTTCAGTGGTTTATAGCTGGCAGACTCCTTTCTCTCTAAGACATTACAACATCCCATCTCATCACAGTCTGCCTGGGTAGAAGCCAATATCCCTGTTTCCAACCTCCTGTCCATTCTCAGTGAGTTTCTTATTCAGGTGTGACCTCATTTCTGGGGCCTATTTCCTCTTCCAGGAATCTGTGTCCATGGCCCTCCCAGGATCTCTGGTCTTATTGTTGGTAGCTTTTATGCTGCTTGTCCTTGACCCAAAACCTTGAGCCTTGCATAGTTATTACTTAAGGCCTTTGTGGCTTTAAATTAAAGATCAGCTAACCTCTATACCACGTAGATTAGAATAATGGAATCAGATTCTATGAGGGAGCCTCTTATAGTGGGAAGGATATTAGACCTGGATTTATAGAATAGAAAGGAACCCTAGAGAGCCTTCATTCTAACTCCCTTATTTTACAGAAAGGGGAAGTTCCTCATCACACAGATAGTAAATATTCATGTTGGGGTTGGAAATCCAACCCTTTGACTCCCACCCAAGGTTCTGTCCATTACATGTACTTTCCCAGTCACCAGCGGAGTGAAGCAGGGCTGTGTACTTGATCCTATGCTTTTTAGCATGATGTTTTCAGTGATGCTGTTGAACACCTTCAAGGAGTATGAAAATGGCATCAACATCAGCTACCTCATTCATGGTAAATTATTTAATTTGAAAAGGCTACAAGCCAAGACTAAAATGTAGGGAGAGTTGATGTGTGACTTTTTGTTTACAGATGATTGTGTACTCAATGCGACCTCTGTGCCTGAGATGCGACAAAATATGGATTGATTCTCTGCTGCTTATGCTAATTTTAACCTAACAATGAACACCAAGAAAACAGAGGTTCTCCACCAGCCAGAACCATACCATCTACATGTGCAACCATCGATTATAGCAAATGGAGAAATTAGGCATGCTAATTTACTTACCTTGGTAGTATGCTTTCCAGGGATGTACATATAGATGATGAGGTTGACGTACACATTGCCAGAGTTAGTTCAGTGTTTGGGAGGCTCCAAAGGAAAGTGTGGGAGAGAAGAGGTATTAGGCTGCCCAAACTGAAGGTTTACAGAGTCTTTGTGCTGACCTCATTGTTATATACCTGTGAAACCTAGACAGTACACCAGTGCCATGCCAGGAAACTGAAATGCATCTATTTGACTTGTCTTGGGAAGATTCTGAAGATCAACTGGCAAGATAAGGTATAGACACTAAGATATTTTCTCAAGCTGAACTGACAAGCATTCAAACTTTACTGGAAGAGAGTGCAACTCTAATGGGTTGGTCATGTGTTAGAATGCTAAATATAAATTTGCCTAAGCTACTGTTTGATGGAGAACCAGGCACTGTGGTAAGCAATGGGGATACAAGGAAAGTGCTCACATGGTGCCTAGAAAAAGTGATACGAGGACACCCTTAAACTCTCTCTGAAGAACTTGGGAATCCATGGGAGACATTGCCACAGGACCACCTGGCATGGCATGCCTGCATCAAAGAAAGTGCTATACTCTGTGAGCAAAGCAGAATTGCAGTAGCTCAAAAGAAACATGAGACGTGCAAATTTAGAGACATCTCCCTTCCAGATGTTCATATGGATTATTTGTGCCTGATCTGTAGTAGAACCTTCCAAGTTTACATTGGCCTGATCAGCCAGAGTCAGACACACTACTTCAGCCCCAAATTTTGATTCTCTTTGAGAACGAAGGCCAACAACCAATCAATCAGCTAAGTCAAGGTTCCTAGATTCAAGTCAAGGATGCCGCTTTTGTGAAAATGCTATGGGAATCTCTGGTGGCCTGAAAGCTTAGTAGGACTAAATAGATAACCAAGCAGGTAATAGGCAACAAACATTTTCTAAGTGATTGCTACATAATAAGCACTGGAGATATGAATATAAGCAAAAAGCAAACTCCTCAAGGAGTTTATATGCTAATGGGGGAAGAAGATGACACATAAAAAGCATATAGAAAGAGGAGTTGGGGTAGGAAACGCACACATTATATATATATATATTCGTCATGGGTTGATTCCTGAGGAATTCTTTGAGTTTATGTATCCTAAAACTGGGGTTACAGGTCCTTATGTATTGGGAACTGGATTTATCCTGTGTTTTCTCTCCAAAGAAATCTATGTTATTACTGCTGATACATTTGCTGCCATGTCAACATTGGGGCTCCTCACATAGTTAAAAAATATGGTGCCTCTGTAGCAGCTTTTGCTGATAAACTCAGAGAGGACCAAATGGCTGAGGCAGAAGGGCTGAAACAGGCTTCCATAAAAAATATTCAAGATGCATGTCTATGAATTCATCTTCCTTTTTTGCTTTGCTTTTTCTTGTTTTTGGAGGGAAGGCAAAGCAATTGGGGTTAAGTGACTTGCCCAAGGTCACATGGCTAGTAAGTGTTATAAGTGCCTAAGGCCGCATTTGAACTCAGGTCCTCCTGACTCCAGTGCTGGTGCTCTATTCACTGCACTACCTAGCCACCCCATTGTCTTCCTTTTTTGGACCTCGGTTTCTTCATTTGTTAAAATGGAAATGATACTGTTAGCCCTATCTTACTTTACAGGATGATTATGAGGAAAGCACTTTAGAAATGTGTGTTAATGATTGACCCTCAGGGCCTGAAGGGATGTCAGAGGCTATCCAATGCACTAACAATCTCCTCTGCAACATGGCTAACAAGTTATTCAACATGGAGTCAAAGATCTCCATCAATGGAGAATTTGCTTCCTCATGAGTCTGTTCATTCCACTTTGAGGGAACTCAAATTCCTAGGAAGTTTCCTTGCATTGAAACAGAATCTACCTCCCAGCAAATTAGACCCTTTTCTCCTAGTTCTGTCCTATGGGAACAATAATTCTGGCTTCCTCCAAATCTCAGCTAAAGTCGCACCTTCTGCAAAAAGCTTGTTCCGGTCCTCCTTAACCTTGGTGCCTTCCCTCTGAGATGGTCTCCAGTTTATGCTGTATACATTTCAAATAGTTTATGTCCAATTTATGGAGTAAAACCAGAATTTTCATAACATAGCACAATAAAAAGATGATTGTACGTGAAACTGCAAATTTACCATGAACAACTTGCTATTCCTTTTAAATATATGACCAAATTGTCATGTAAATTTTCTTTTTTTTCTTCCCTCTCTCCCACTCCCACCTCTACCCTAGAGATAGCTACCATCAGACACAAACAGCTATGTATATGTAAAATTATTCTATACATATTCCTCTTCATGAGTTATTTCTCTGGAAGCAGATGGGGTCTTTCTTCATTTGCCTTTTATGGCTGAACAAGTTGTGGCGTATGATTGTGACAGAATACTGCTGTGCTATAAGAAAGGATGAGCTCAATGATTTTAGGAAAATGTGGAAAGACTTGGAAGAAATACCCAAGAGTGTAACAAGCAGAACCAAGAGAACACTGTATACAGTAATACAATATTGTTTTAAGAACCACTTTGGACGAATAAGTTCTTCGTCTGTCATATACACTGTATACATTTTGTTGGCTCATAGTACTTTTCATGTCAGTAGACATTCCTTCAGTAGAGAGCTCCTTAAGGATACTTTGTATCCTTGTCACTTAGAGCAGGGCCTGACACATTGTTGTTGTCCTATCATTTCAGTTGTGTCTGACTTTCCATGACCCCATTTGGGGTTTTCTTGGCAAAGCTATTGGAGTGGATTGCCATTTCTCTCTCCAGTTCATTTTTATATATGAGTAAACTGAGGCAAACAGGGTTAAGTGACTTGCCTAGGGTCACACAGCTATTACCTTTCTGAGGCTGGATTTGAACTCAGGTCTTTCTGACTCCAGGCCCAACACTCTATCCATTGTGCCATCTAGCAACCATCCTTTCAGATACAGCTCTTCTCCAAGATTTCTCTAAGATCTTCTCTAAGAGCTCTCTCTTTCCCAAGTTTTCCAACAAAGAGTTGAGCTAATGTTATTCAGGAAGTCAAACATTTAGGTAACATGCTATTTCTGAGTCTGCTTCTTTTAAATTTATTTTGAGGCCGGCTGGGTTTCTTCTGTGGTGAACAACCAGCCTAGAAGGCAGGTACTATTTATCCTTGTTCTACACAGAGAGAGTACAGTCCAGAAGGGGGAAAATCCTTCATGAGTACTGGCTGTGAGCCTCTGGAGGCTAAGCTTCAAGGAAAATCTCTTTCCATTTTGGACAAAAACAATGAATGTCTTGTCTTTTCTGAGCACTTGGTAGCCTGTCTGCCTCCAGCCACTCCCTTTCTAAACCATCCTTCAAATGCTGCCAGGTAAATCTCCCTTATGCATTGCATTATACTGACCAGGTCATTCCCCTGCATAGAAATATTTAGTGACTCCTTATTATATACTTAGGAAGTTGTTCAAACTCCTTTGTATGGCATTTAAGGCCTTCTACAGGCTGGCTCTAATGTGTCTTTCCAGCCTTATCTCACAGTATTCAATTCTTCTTGTTTTTCTTTATAGCCCCACTAGTCTATTTTCCTTCAGTAGAATACACGCTATATGTTCCAGCCTCTTTGCCAGTCCTTCAGTAACTTAGAATAGATTTAAATGACCACAAATTTAAGTGTGCAGAGCCACCCAATCCAGAGTCTGAACTGGATCATGACCCTATCACTAGAGGTTTACTCAAGGCAGCCCACCCAGCTACTCATACTCCAGCTCTCATATTGGGAGAAAGGACATGCTCCTTGCCCTGCTCTTGCTTCTCTACTCTCTTATCCCTATTCAACTCATCCCCATTGATCCTTAGCTCCTATTCTCTTTTGTGCCTTCTTTTCATGTGCCCTCTGTAAAACCTCTTCTATCTTAACTAACCCTCTCCTTCATCCTTCCTCTAACTCTTTCAGTCTTCCCATGCTCACTGAACCCCAGCTTTCTGTCAGACACTCTACCTCTACTCACCCTTTGTAATGTTGATTGTCTTGTCTTATGGCCTCCAACACTTGGGGAGAGGAGTTGGCATACTCCTTGCTCCCCACTGCCACTTTCCCATTTTCCTTCTGCTTGCATCACTATACAATCTTTCTTCTTTTGAGGTTTATTTCATCCATTTATATCAGCCAGTCCATTTCCTAATTACTTTCTTCTATTGGTGTATAGGTCATTTTTTGCCACTTTTCTCAATGACAATTATACACAATTAAAGTTTGCAAAAAGCTTTCTTCATGGGGTGGCTAGGTGGTGCAGTGAATAGAACACAGGCCCTGGAGTCAAGAGGACCTGAGTTCAAATCCCGCCTCAGACACTTAACATTTACTTGCTGTGTGACCTTGGCCAAGTCACAACCCCAATTGCCCTGCCTTCCCCCTCCAAAAAGAAAAAAAAAAGCATTCCTCACAATGAGAGAGAGCATTCAAGAATTGTTAATCCTCTTACCCAGATAGGGTCCTAAGAGGTTAAATGACTTGTCATAATCACATAGCTGGTTAGTATCTGAGGTGGGATTTCAAAGCCATGAAGTGTGACTCGAAGCTGAACATTTGATCCCCTATAGCACATCACCTTTCTTTCTTTCTTTTTTTTGCTTTTTTTGGAGGGGGGAATGCAGGGCAATTGTAGTTAAGTGACTAGCCCAAGGTCACACACAGCTAGTAAGTGTTAAGTGTCTGAGGCTGGATTTGAACTCAGGTCCTCCTGACTCCAGGGCTGGTGCTCTATTCACTGTGCCACCTAGCCACTGCCAGCCCATCACCTTTCAAGGAATTCTGTCCCTGGCTCCCTATCTTCCTTTCTGACACACCTCCACTCTCATATTTGGGGAATTTAATATATTCATTAATGTCCCATCATCAAACACCTGAGTCTCCCAATTCAACTCAACTAAGCAAACATCTATTTAGCAAACATTGGGGTACAAAGACAAAAATGAGAGTCCCAGACCTCAAAGATCTCACATTAACCAACTGATCTCCTATGACGACTATCTTCAAAAGAGTCATATTGTAGACTTCAACATCACCCCAAACTCTGCCACCTTTATAGCACTGAACCCCGAAATTCTTCCTCCATTTCTCCTTCATCCTATCTTCACCCTACCCTCCTTCCCCACTGTCCCATGCCAGTGCTATGATTCCATGATCCTCCCTTCAGTCTTGCTTTATAATTAAACAGTTCAATTATGTATTAATAACATTCTATCATTGAATATTTTGCTTCTTAGTCATATCTCTTCTCTTCCGAAGCTACTGAATGCTTCTAGAGTCTAATGAAGAAGGTTGTCCTTGACTATTCCTTCTTCCTCATTTCTTAGATCCAGTTAGTTGCCAAGTCTCATCAACTCTAACTCCTTAACATCTTTTGCAACCACCCCTTTCTCTACAATCACACATCTGCTACCCCAGCTCAGCCCTTCATCACTGCTCACTTGGACAATTTTAATTGACTCCTGGTAGGTCTGAGCCCTCTATTATCAGATTTTCCATACTACATCAAGAGTCCTGCCCTAAGATAGGGGTCCAACTACGCCATCCTCATTCTAAAAAATCTTCATAGCTCCCTGTTGCTTCTAGGCCAAAATTACAACTTCCCCTTAACCAAACCTGCCATTTAAGGCCTTCTTCAATCTGGCTCCGACCTACTTTTCATTTTTATTTCTCTTCACGCATTCTACATTCTAGCCAAAGTGAATTCTTAGCTATTCTCCTCCAAATTACATGTTCTATCTCTCACCTCTGCTTTCATACGGGCCATCACCCATACCTGGAACATATTCAGGCCTTGAAGAAGCCTTATCTTATTTCAAAGTCTGCTTAGGTGCCACCTCCCCAATGAAGCCTTCCTTTATCTCCAAATTGTTACTATTCTCCTCCCTCCTTATATTCCTTTGTATTGACTTCTCTGTGAACATGTTTTCATCTTCTCTTTCCTCATTCCCAATAGAGTGTAAGCTCTGGGAGGGCAGGCCCTGGTTTATTTTTGTCTTTGTATCTTTGACTCCTTTGGCAGCTAGGTGTCGCGGAAAGAGTGTTGGACCTGAACTCAGGAAGACTTATCTTTTTGACTTCAAATCTGACCCCAGACACTTAGTAGTTACATGACCCTGGCAAGTCACTTAACCTGTCTGACTCAGTTTACTTCAACTATAAACGAGCTGGAGAAGAAAATGGCAAACCATTCCAGTATCTTGGTCAAGAAAACTCCCCAAAAAGGAGTCAAAAGAGTCTGACATGACTGAGCAACAACATCTTTGGTTCTTAGCATCGTGCCTAACACGTAGTAGATTCTTAATAATTTTTCTTGAATTGAATAATCTTTTAATATTTATAAAAACTCTTTTCTCATAATAATCCTGTAGATGGAATTATCTCCATATGAGGAACCTGAGGACCAGAGAGACAACACTATTAATTACCTACTGTCACATACCTAGTAAGTGTCAGAGCCAGGATTCTAGGATCTTAGAGTTGGAAGGTACCTTAGCTATCATTTTATTTAACCCCCTTATTTTGCATGAGTATACTAAGGCCCAGAGAAATGAAATGCCTCACCTGAAGTGATGCAGGGAGCAGGAGGCAGAGTGGGGAGTCACATCCAGGTTGTCTTACTACACTTATCATCTTCTTTCCTCTCACACAGTCTTTTGCATCACTTGCATAGTACTCTGTACCCTGGATGTTATCATTTGATATTGGGTATACGGTTTTCTTTCTACTTTCTGTTGTCTTGAAATTGGGAAATTTGGTTGCCCAAGAAAGCACCTGAGGCAATTGGCCATAGCCAGGACCATAAGAGCTGAAGAGACCCAAAACACAGCAACCAAAATGAAGGGAAACCAGCACTATGGAAGAGTCTGATCGTGGAAGTGTCTTATATTGGAGGGGTCTACTGTCCCCTTTAATCCTGCAACTCTCTTATTGTTTGTCCTTCATTCTGGAAGAGGACCATGGCATCAGGAAGATAATGCCATGAGTTGCAAGAGAATTGGATTTAGGGGAGGTAGGGCTGTGCAAAGTCACCAATTTCACTCTTTCCTGCCTGGCCATCTGTATTCAGTGGCAAGATACAGATCAGGATAACTGGAGATGGCCCAGGATGGAGTGGCAAACCTGGGCCTTTTTAAGCTTCCTGAAACTTGAGCTTCCTGCTACTATGAGCTCCATGAAGTCAGGAAGCAGGTTTTATCTAAATCTTGTATCTGCTAGTCACTGCACCCACTCCCACACCCACTGACCCTCCCCACACCATCTACAAGAGCAGGTGCTTAATATGCCTTGGTCAAAATGGGCTGATTGAATTGTTATCATTTGATCTGCAAAAGAAAGCAAGTCATTGACAGGTGCCAAGAAATGTTTTCCTCCAAATAAGTAACTTGGCTAATTTCAAATTCACTGTAGTGTTTTGAGGGAAATAAGCCTGCTGCAACAGCCTTATCCTGTTTGTTTTTCTCCAGGTTTTGAAACGCTTAAACTCAGGCTTAGAAATGTCTGTCTGAATAAACCGTGCAGGTTTAAGTTATGGCAAGAGTGAATCCCATTTGGCTTAAGAAAGACTTTGGCTAGAAGGATGTTTGGAATCTGGGGTCAGAGCTGTTAATCAGGAATTTTAGCAACTGGTACAAATTCAGTTGAATGTGGGTCCAGTGTTTATGTCACCCCTTGTGTTTTATTAAGGTAAATTAGAAACCAAGGTGATGGGAGCTGAGGAGGAATCCTGGGTGTTTGAAAGGGGTGGGATGGGGACAGAAAAGTCAGGGAGTCAGGTATTGAATTTAGTGGGAAGGAAGAGTAGCCTAGAGGTCTGTAGGAATTGGATAACATGGGGTGAACTTGAAAAGAACACCAGAGGTGGCCGAGTGATCATGGCAGAAGGAGGAGTAGCCCTTTGTGTCTATAGCAGGGGTGGGGAATCTACAGCCTTGAGGCCACATGTGGCCCTCTAGGTTCTCAAGTGCAGTGATTTGACCAAATCCAAACTTCACTGAACATATACCCTTAATAAAAGATTTTTGTTCTGTAAAACCTGAACTCAGTCAAAAGGCCGCATCAGAGGACTTGGAAGACTGCATGTGGCCTCCGGGCCCCAGGTTCCTCATACCTGGTAGAAATGTGTATGTTGTTCAGGCATGTTGTTGTGTCTGACTCTTTGTCACCCCATTTGGGGTTTTCTTGGCAAAGATACCAGTGGATTTGTCATTTCCTTATCCAACTCAGTTTACAGATGAGGAACTGAGGCAAACAGGGTCAAGTGACTTGCCCAGAGTCACACCACTAGTAAGTATCTGAGTCTGGACTGGAACTCAAGAAGATGAGTCTTCCTGACTCCACACCTGGCACTTCATCCATTATGCCACCTAGAGAGATCTATCTAGTCTTGGACAGGGTGCCAAAAGGTGTGGTGTCTTCAAGAGAAAGATTGGTTTCAGTGAACTCCAGAAGATGGAAAGAATGTCAGATGAAAACCTGTAGAATGAAGGACAACTTGTTAAAAATAGAGTAGGAAAGAGAGGGCAGAAGAGAATAGGAACTGGGGACAACCAGGGCTGACTTTTCTATGAAGATGCTCTTCCCACTAATCCCTGATTCTGGGCAGCACTTTGGCATGAGTCCCCAAGGTTAGTCAATGAATTTCTGGAGTTCTTTAAGAACTGAGCTTTAGGGCTGGGAGGAATATCAGGGCTGACTGAGGTTTGAGATGTCTAGTCCAACCCTTTCATTTTACAGAAAAGAAAACTTGGGCCCTGAGAGGGGATATGATTTGCCTAAGGTCACATAATTAGTAGTGGAGCTGGGACTCCAATCCAGGATTTCTGACATTAAGTCCAGCATTTCTACTATTTCCCTCTGCTGTCTTTGACCTTGAGGGTATTTTGTGTGGGAATAAGAAAGCAAATGTGTTGGACAGGCTGATTACACTGATCCAAGATCAGTAGTGTCCAGCCAAGATGAGACATATGCATGTTGCTGGCTGATCCCTTTGTCATGTCTCTATCTCAGGAAAAATTTGTTTTACTTTATCACTTTAGTTCAAACCAACAGAATAAATATTCATTAAGCGTCTGCTTTGCAGATATCTGAATTCTGTTCTAGGAAGATATACGATCCTTTCCCACACGAAGCTCACAGTTTAGGAGAGGGAATAAGACTTAGAAAGATAATTATAACAGACAACATTACACACACACACACATATATGTTATTGTTCAGTCATGTCTGAGTCTTTGTGACTCCATTTGGGGTTTTCTTGGTAAAGATACTGGAGTGGTTTGTCATTTCCTTCTCCAGCTCATTTTACAGATGAGGAAACTGAGGCAAATAGGCTTACCCACAGTCACACAGCTAGTAAGTGTCTGAGGTCAAATTTGAACTCAAGTTCTCCTAACTTCAGGGCTAGTGTTCTATCCACTGCACTACCTAGCTGCCCTGACATACATATATACATACACACACACACACACACATACACACACACACACACATACACACACACACACACACATATATATACATATATATATACATATATATACATATATATATATATATGTATATATACATGATTGCTCTCTCTCTCTATTTTTTCATCATTGCTAACTGGCTCAGTGAATAGAGAGCTGGGTCTGGAGTCAAGAAGAATTGAGTTCAAATCCAGCCTCGGATACTTACTAGCTCTGTTACTCTGGACAAAGTCACAACCTTTTCCTGCCTCAGTTTCTCCAACAGTAAAATGGGAATAATAACAGTAGCAACCTTGCAAAGTTGTTGTGAGGATCAAATGAGATAATATTTGCCAAGTGCTTTGTGCAGTGTGTGTGGTATGTAGTAGGTGCTGTGAAATGTGATTTTTCTTAGCAATCATCATCTTGGAAACTCAGAGCTTCCCCATTCCCCCTTCCTTTCAAAGTTCAGTCCTTCTTCAGAAGGACTTTAAGATCTAAGCTAGATGGGTCTATTCTTGTTGCCCCAACAGGTCTGGGAAAATGTTGATTCCTCCCTATTTTTAAGACAGGTGATATGGAAACTGATGTCTCTTTGAACAGGATTAAGTGGCCTAAGTCATGTATTCATAACCTCCTTTTAATGTAGCCCACCTCTGGCATGTGAACCAATCAGAGTTGACTGGCATCCCTTGGGGGGGCCCAGTTTTGTACTGTAACTCCCATGCAAGCCAGCTTGAGAGAAATTAAACCACGGACACATGCACCCTAATTTCTTTTGTCTCTTTTTTAGAAGATTCTGTTTCAAATTGGGGTTTGTGATGGTCTTGGGGTTCACAATGCCTCATAAATGCTTGTTTCCTTCATTCCTTCCTATACTTGAGCCAAACTCTCTTGCCTAAAAAGGTAGTTAGAAATTGAAAAGTGCCTAGGTTTATAGATTTAGAGCTGGAAGGGACTTCAGGGGACATCTAACCCAAGCCCCTGATTTTACTGATTAGGAAATGGAGGCTTGGAAAGGCGAGGTGACTTGGCTGAGGTTTTGCAGAGGTTCCCAAAGTGGGAGATGCTGCTAAGGGATGCCAGAACCATTGGGGCACAGGGGAAGGAGGAAGGAATAGGGAGGGGAAGGGGGGCAGCAGTACTATATGGTTATATGACTCGATATTGTGTCATCAAAATTTCAATGTAGGAAAAATTCCATAAATTTACAATGAATTACTAAATTTAAGTTGCATCATTTAAAAAAACTATATATTTTTTGAAAGTATGCAAATTATTTAAAATAAACCTTTAAAAGGTTAGAAAGTAGATTTCCAGGTGGTCACTGAAGAATTTTTTTTTAAAAGAGGGCAACAGGCCAAATAAGTTTAGGAACCTCTATTTTACAGCTTTTAAGTGTAAAACCAGGTCTTTCGGATTCTGAGGTCTGCATTCCACCAATCATACAACTCTGCCTCAAGGCGCTTTCCTTACAATAATCTTTAGATGTGGGTAGGGCAAGGATTGTTTTCCCCATGGAATAGATGAGGAAAACCAAAACATACAGAGGGGAAATGACTTGCCTATGATTGTGCAGCTGATGGGTTTAGAAGGCAGAACTGGTACTCCAGTTTCCTGACTTCAGAACCAGTACCCTTTGTATTGTACCAAACTTCATCCTCCTGATGGGATGGGATGTGGGGTGACAGAAGGGAACGGGGGAAGGGAGAGGGATAGAATGATGGAGAAACACAACAGCAAATAGGAAGTGGGAGCTCACCCTCCTTGAAATCTAGTTCCTGACTCTAGGGACTGAGGACTATGGGGTGGGAGGCTCTTTGGCTACTCCAATAGAGCTGCACCTATTATTCAACACACCCCAATTTGTTCTCCATGTGAGTGGAGACTTGATCATTTGCTTTCTCCTAGTGAGCAAAGCATTTCCTTTTTTTTAATTTTATTTTTTCTCCCAATTACATGTTAAAATAATTTTTAACATTCACTAAAAAATTTTTTTTGAGCTCCAAATTCTCTTCCTCCCTCCCCTTTCCTCCTCATTGAAAGAGCAAGCGATTTGATATAGGATATACATGTGCAGTCATGTAAAACATATTTCCATATTAGGCAGGTTGCCAAAGAAAACACAGACAAAAAAAAAAGAAGAAGAAAAATAAAGGAAAGGTATGCTTCTATCTGCATTCAGATTCTTCTCTGGGGATGGATAGCATTTCTCATTGTAAGTCCTTCAGAATTGTCTTGGATCATTGTATTGCTGAGAATAGCTACGTCATTCACAGTTGATCATCCTACAAGTTTGCTGTTACTGTATACAATGTTTTCCTGGTTTGAAAAGATACAAATAGCACTGATAAATTAAGGTAGCCTAGTTTAGGGGTAAGAGCCCTGGACTATGTACCAATAATAGGTAGCTAGCATACAATACTTTAAGATGTGCAGAGTACTTTACAAATAACTATTTTATCCTTACAACAACCCTGAGAGGTAGATGCTAAGATTGTCCCCACTTTATAGATGAGCAAAATGAGGTAGAGGTTAAGTGACTTACCCAGGGTAACACAACTAGTTCAAATCTAGTCCAGTGGTCTATTTATCAAGAGGGATTATGGCAGTTCTTGGCCCCAGAGGGCAGATTAGGAGACAGGGCTGGGAATTTCAGAGATTTAAAATGATCTAAGGAAAACTTGTTAACAATTAGAACTGTCCCAAAGTGCAAAGGGCTGCCTTGGGAATTAGTAAGTGACCCATTTCTCAAGTGGAGGCTTGATAACAACTAGTCAGAGAGGCTGTGGAGTAAGTTTCTCTGCAGGCGTATATAAGACCAGGTGCTTTCTGAGGCCCCTTTGATGGGCTGCTTGGATGCCTGTGCTTGAACCACCGTTTGTAAAATCACATCAGTTTGTAAAATCCCATTTCTCCCTAGCCTCAAATCTCCCCAGCCTCAGACCCTTATCTCTGCCCCTTCCCCCTGCTAGTACTCTGCCTAGCAACCATTCATGAAATGTTTATCTCCCCTTAATATAATAACCAACTGTAGCCATGAATCCTTCGCTGGATATCTATGAGTAACTTCTTAGCCATTACACACATCCTGGATCCCGCATTATCTTGGGACATATGTATACTCCCAATATCTGTCTTGTCAAACAGGACATTAATGGGTAGCAGACTGGGTACTTCTCAGTCATCCCTGACCCCTAGTTGACTTAGTGATGTTTCAAGCCTAAAACCACACCTCCATGAAGCCCCACCTTGGGCTTTTTCCCAGTGAATGATGAGTAATACGCCTACACAGTAGATATTAAAAGGACATGTTCTTTTAAGCACTAACCACTCCTTAACTTCTCCCTAATCTTACCTTTACTCACCTAGTTAGCATAATTGGTGCGGGTTATACTATGGTTATTCTTTACAAAAACTTAACTCTACCCCTTTAAGGTTGCAGGTTCCCTAAGACCTCCTGCCCACTGTATAGAGGAACAATAAACTTTTACCAACTTGACTCAGAATGCTTGAGCCTGTGAATTCATTCCAGACTGCCCACCAAGGGACTCTGGTCATTGGGGTCCCTGAAACACCTATCTTCACCTTTTTTGCTTTGGGATTCCATGAAATCTAACTCTGAGAGTGCTGCTTCTGCCCCTGGTTAGCCATGTGACTTTTGGCAAATCATTTCTTCTAAGTCTTGGTTTTCTCATTTTAAAAATGGGGATAAACAGAGACAAATTGTTTCCCAGCTTTCTATTTTCCTTCTAATCTTGGTTGTATAGGCTTTCTTTGTACAAACCCTTTTAAATTTGATGTAATCAAAATTATCCATTGTGCATTTCATGATGTTCTCTATCTCTTGTTTGATCATAAAGTCTTCCCTTCTCCTTAGATCTGACAGGTAAACTATTCCTTGCTCTCCTAATTTGCTTATGGCATCACCGTTTACTTCTAAATCATGTACCCATTTTGACTTTATCTTGATATACAGGGTGAGATGTTGGTCTATGCTTACTTTCTGCCATGCTGTTTTCCAGTTTCCTATTTGTCAAATACTGAGTTCTTATCCCAAAAGCTGGAAACTCTGGGTTTATCAAACAATGGATTACTATAGTAATTCACTATTGTGTTTTTTGGACCTGATCCATTCCAGTGATCTACCCCTCCATTTCTTAACCACTACCAAACAGTTTTGAAGATTGCTGCTGTATAACATAGTCTGAGATCTGGTATGGCTAGACCACCTGCCTTTGTGTTTTTTTTCACTAATTCCCTTGACATCCTTGAGCTTTTGTTCTTCCAGATGAATTTTGTTACTATTTTTTCTACCTCTATAAAATAATTTTTGGTAGTTTGATTAGTATGGCAGTAAATAAATAAATTAATTTAGGTAGAAAAAGTAAAAATAAAATAAAAATAGGTATAAGAAGGATCTCACTCCCTGCTATCACAGGGTTGTTGCGAAGAAGAGGCTTTGCAGAATTTAAAACATTATGGAAATATAAATGTAGAAATATAGATAAAGATATAGAAATATCAGCATGGTCACAGTGGGGAAAGATGGGACTTGGAATCAGAAAATTGGGATTCAAGGGCTGCTTCCACCACTAACTACTTGTATGATTGGGAAAATCACTTCTCTTTCTCGAGCTTCCTCATCTGTAAAATGGGTATGGGGATACCTACACTCCCTACCTCACAGGGTTGTTAGAAGAAAGAGGTTTAGAAGCTGAAAGTTCTATAAGAAATGGAAGAGATTATTATTATTCTCCATGTACTCATATTGGGATCAGCTTTCTAACCTTGGTCTCACAAACAACATGATCTGAAAACTGAGCTGATGGGCCCAGATAAAGAGATAGCATAGAGCTAATGCATGCTGAAAGGAAGGATCTGAAGAGATTCTTCAAAGCCCACTAGATGGCAGAAGGACTGTGCCCAGTATAGACTGAAACCCACAATACACCCAAGGCTCCTGGTCAGAGTGGGGATGGAGGAACATTTCATCAATTACTTCATTAATTTCTCCCTCTTCCTGCTCTTCCTCCCCTCTCTCCCACCCACGAGGCTCTAATCCTGTGTGCCAGATGGCTCTTGTGTCTCCAGCAACAATCTGACGTCACAGAGATTTATGAGGGAGACAGTAAGTTCGCCACTGTCCCTGACGCAGTGACTGGAACCAGGAATAAGCTCAGCTCCTACCCGCCAGATATAGAACATTAAGATGAATGGGCTCCTTCGGATTCATCATCACAGATTCACAGATTCTTCAGCATTGGAATAGATGTCAGAGACCATCCATCCCCAAACCTGTCAAGTAGTCGTCTTGCCCTTACTTGGAGACCTCCAGGGACAGGAAAACCACTGCTTCCTGAGGTCCTCCATTCCACCTCTGGATAACTCCAGGTGTTAGGAAGTTTTTCCTTATATTGAGCATAGATTTGTCTACATGTCACTTATCATTATTGCTTGTCATTCTGCCCTGAGAAAAGGGAACGTCAGTTCCCTCTTAAACGTGAAAGAGTTTGTCACACTTGAGTGTCCTCTCTGAAGTCCCTCCATGTTTCCTCTAAGTCTCTCTCAGACTAAATGCTTCCATTTTCTGTATCTGATCCTTATGTGATCCTCCCCAAATGACTCACCACCTTCATCATCTTCCTGATTATTTGTATGCCCTGTGCTAAAAATCTTAGTCATTTATTTATTCACTCATTTATTCATTCATTCACATCATCATTGTGTTTCCTAGAATGTGGTACCCAGAAAAGGGCAAAGTACTCCAGATGTGGACTTCAGGGCTGGAAACATTAGGACTATCACCTCTCTCCTAGATTTGTTGTTGTTCAGTCATTT
This sequence comes from Pseudochirops cupreus, assembly GCA_028627135.1. NCBI lineage: Eukaryota > Metazoa > Chordata > Mammalia > Diprotodontia > Pseudocheiridae > Pseudochirops > Pseudochirops cupreus. The sequence continues at coordinate 62,502,380 of CM053581.1, read as the reverse complement.
TCAGTCTTGTCTGGTTCTTGGGGACCCCATTTGGGGTTTTCTTGGCAAAGATACTGGAGCGGTTTGCCATTTCCTTCTGCAGCTCATTTTACAGATGAGGAAACTGAGGCAAACAGGGTTAAGTGACTTGCCCAAGGTCACATGGATTGTATCTGAGGACAGATTTGAACTGTCCCGCATATTATGCTTCTATTCATGGAAGCTAAGATTGCTTAGCTTTTGGGGCTGCCATCTTATATTGAGCTAAACACAATTGCAACAATAACCCTGAAGTTTAGGGTTGAGGCCTGGATCTCTAATATTGCCTCACTGCATGTATGACCCCAGGTAAGTCACTTCCCCTATCCAAGGCCTCCCTCTCCTGCTCTGTTAAATGAGAGGGTAGGACAAGTGTAGGTGATTTAATTTAATCATTCCCAGGAGATGGTAGGAAATCTTTCTGAAGCTCTTGGCCAATACTGAGCACCTGTATCAGAACTGCAAAGGGCAAAAGCCTGTTAAGTACCGCTTTTCTAGATGAGAACTGAAACTTAGGGGAAAACCCTCTCATCCTGGGGGAGAGCTCCCATTTCTTCTCCTCTTCCTGGAATAAAGCCAGGGATGTGCTGTGGCTAGCTTATATGTGCTCAGGAAAGCTGGTTGTTAAATTTTCAGTGTGGGCATTTACACCTTAGAAATAGGCAAATGATACAAAATAAGATTTGAGCTATTGTTTTGTTAATTGTTTAGACTTAAGAAACTGATGGAGAAAATATTAATAATGCAAGTTAAATTTGTGTGCCATGCGTACATCCACTCCCCTTCCCCCACCAGAGAACTGGTTGCTAAACCTTTATCAGCACACCCCTGGTACAGCACTAAATTCAGAGTCACAAAAACCTAGGCTCAAATCCTGACTTAGACACTTACTAGCTGTGTGACCCAGGGCAAGTCATTTAATCTCTCTTAGACTCAACTTCCAGATCTGTGAAATGGGGATAATACTATCTACCTTATAGAGGTATTCAGAGAATTTTTAATTTAATACAATCCTACCCTTACAAGATCAAATATAAGTAAAGTGCTTTGCAAATTATTATTCCTGGTTATTCATAAGTTGCCTCCTTGGAGAACATATTCCTTGAGGGTAAGTTTTGTTTTCTCCTTTCTTCATACTACAATCACTTAGTATAGTGTGCTTTACAGGATAATCATTTGTTGACTTTGGTCTGGGTTTCCTTCCTTCTCCTGCTCCCCTTCAAAGCCAGGCCTCCTGACTGCATGTGCAATGCCCTTTCACCTCTAGCATACTGTGCCTCCCCCTGTAGATATAACCACACCCATGGCAGATCTCTTTTTAGGGTGTTGGGGGAGGGGGCCATTATCTCCTCTGCCCATTTTGTCGTCATCAGGTGGTTGTGTTGCCATGGTAACTCAGCTACTTGCTAGGAGGATGCTGGGAACTCTCTGAAAGGGGTTACATTTAACCCTCTCTGAATTGAGAGGAAGTGAGGAGAGGGTCTGGCCACCTGGAGACCTCTTCTCTCCTTTATCCTAGGGAGGTACCACAGGATGCATCACCTAACTTGGGCAATTCAAGAATGAACAACTGCAAGGATTTCTGGGGAAATGTCTTTAGAGACCCTGTGGCTTCTGGCATCTTCTCTGAAATGAGGAATCTTGTCAGTGGCATTTCAAAACCTGCCCCCTCCCCCTGTTCCCTTTCCCCCATCACAGTCCAAGATAAAGAGGTAGGACTAAGATAATTTGTCGTTCTTTTTTTCAGGTCAGGAAGTAGAGCCTGAGAGAATAAATGAGTTGCTTGTAGTCACATAATACCATGATGAGGTGGGTAATTCTAGGATCTTTTTCTCCATTTGTAGTCTAAGGAACTGAGACTTAGAAAAGATGAATTATTTGCTCAATTTCCCACAACCAGTGTGTTATAGACCCTGACCTCCAGCTCAGACCCATGGGTAGTCACTGTAGGGCTATAATAACATTTCCATGGGTAAAACTCAGAAAAGCTCCAGCAGGAAGTCACCCCATGAACTGTGCAAAAAACCCAACCAAAAAAAGCTTGGGAATGGGTCAGGATCTTGGTCTGAAACTTCTAGGTCAAAACAGAGAAAATAATGTCGATTAAAAGTGACAAGGACATAGAAGCCAAGGGACTTGGAGAACTCTTTCTTCTAGATCTGGCTTGAGCATTTGCATTCAGAGAATGAGGGTCTGTTTTTAAAAAAAATCCAAATCTTTTCCAAAGCCTTAGGGATTTAAAGTCAATGCCTTTGGCACTTATGCTCTGTGGTTTCTGGCCCATCTACTGAATGGTCAGCAAAAAATATTCAGCTCCCTCTGTGGGCAGGTAGGGGGAAAGAGGGCAGGGAAAGAGGAAGAGGAGAGAGGGAAGGGAGGAAAAGGGAAATGAAAGAAGGTACAAAGGAAGGGATAGGGAAGTGAGGGAAAGAGGGTCAACATAATGTGTGAGATGAAAGAGTTCAGAATCTGAATCTAAGGTCAGAAAAGGTCTTTATTCTTTCTCATGAGAAAGGACCCTGCCCCCTTTTGCCCACATGGCGGCAGGGAGAGAGCAACAGGTAGAAGCCAGCCCATGGTTATATAATCTTCTAATGCAGAAACCCAACCCCCCCCCCCCAACTGGCCTTCACTCTTATTGGTAGGGGGGCTGGCCTACAACTAAGCTTGGGAGACAAAGGACCCAGAAACATGTGGGTGTCCAATGAAAGCAGTCTTAACCTTATTTGGCATATCTTCTGCTGAGTTGGCACTGGGGAAGGGTCTCCATTGCTCTAAGCCCCAGATTGCTGGAAGGTCAGGTGACTTCTAAACAGGCCTAGAGAATACTGAAGCCATTCTAGATTTGATTTTTCAGAATGGAGAAACTTCACTATAAATTATCCCTCATAATAAGCATTTATTAAGCACCTATTACGTGCTGGGCATTGTGCTAAGTGCCTTACAAATATTATTTCATTTGGTCTATCCTGTGAGGTAGGTGCTATTATTATCAACATTTTGCAGTTGAGGAAACTGAGGTACAAAGAGGTTGACATATTCAGGGTCATATAGCTAGTGTCTGAAGTAGGATTTCAATCCAGGTCTTCCTGACTCCATACTTGGCAATCTATCCCCCATGCCACCTAGCTGCTTCTGAAGAAAGGCAAGAAGAGAATAAGCAAGAGGGAGACAAGAGAGTATGGAATAGAAGAAGAGAGGGAAAGAAAAGACAGGAAAGAAGGAAAGAAAGGAAGGAAGGAGACATGAGGTGAGAATAGAAAAGGGAAGGAGGGAAAGAGGGAGAAAGAAAAGAAAAGAAGGAAGGAAGGAAAGATGGAAGACAGCAAATTCACATAGGATTGTTGGGTAAAGGGATCTCCAAATCTTGGATTAATACCTGAAGGTCCCTGAAGGGTTATTGCTGAGGTGACTCTCACACATAATAAATACTAATCATTATACAAGTACTTTACCTCTCACACCAGGGTGGAGAGAATGGGGGAGGGGTGGCCACCCAAATGTTTACATGTTCACTGGCAAAATTATTTCTCCTTTTGTTGGCCTTTATGGGTAATTGTTTGGGTGGGATGGAAGTGGTGAGATATAGGAACAATAGTTGTGTTATTAGATATAGACAACCCCTGAATCTAGGAGGAAATTTCAAGGTCTACCTTTCATCTATGTATTATGGTTTGGGATGTTGGGAACCCTGAAATGTAAGGGTATGGTGTGGGGGTGGGGGTCTGCCTTGAAAGAATATGACCACTTGAGCCTTCTAGTTAAAGTATTGAGTTTTATTATAATACCAGGATAGTGGGCAAGATTCCTAGTAAATCTGCAGTATTGTAACACCAGTATAGTGGGCAGATGGTTACATGGAGGTTGGGTATATGCCTCTCCTATGTTACCACATCAGAGACCTGTGATTTCATCCACGCAGGTTCTCCCTCAACAGATTAAAATCTCTCAACAGCTTGGTAGAGAGACTTCTGGAGTAATTATGGTCAAAAAATTTATCCTCCATAGCTAACCTGGTAAAGAACCTCTCTGAAATTCAGATTGCAATCACATTTTGTGGGACCCACCTTGAAGTCGTTACATTAAATTAGAATCAGAGACCTGATTCTGCTAGTACAGCTTTTAAGAATCTAGAGTTGCCTCCATTAGCTGTTGGAGGAATGTTCCAGTGAAGGATACAAAACACATAAGACATTCCAATCATTTTACCTTTATCATGAAAAATATCCAAGTGGGGCGAGTAAAGTCCCTGGAGGTAAATGTTTTTTGTAGTACTTCCTGGACTCTGGTGGGGCAGCTTTGGATTTCTTTTGCCAAGGCCTTCACAGCTCTTGAGCATTTCCATACCACAATGCCATCTTGTATAACCTCCCTTTTTCCTCCCTTTCCAGTTTCCTTTTATGTATTGTCTTCCCCCATTAGGGTGTAAGCCCGTTGAGGGCAGGTACTGTTTTGCTTACTTGGATTTGTATCACTTGCACTTAGTATCTAGTACTTGTACTTGGTATCTAGTAAGTGCTTGATAAATGTTCTATTTATCTAGTCCCTGATTCTAGGTGGGGGTCAAAGCTGAGACCCATCACAGATGGTAGCTAAACGAATGAGTCTATGGCCCTTGGTCAATGCCTTCATGGCATAGAGAGTTGAAACCAGAAAGTCCAGAAGCATCAGACAAATTTGCCAAGACTGGTAACTGGGAAGAAGGGTAGGAAGTAAGATTACAGGTCCAGAGACAGTAAGCAGGGTCTATGACAAAAGCCAGGTCACAAAAGGGATCAAAACAAAAGCTGAGGGAATGAATGAGAGGTGAGGTGTGGCTGCAGTAATTCCATATCAAGAGAAGAAGCAAGGCATTGAACTTGCCTTAGAATGCTCTCACTTTGCTGTGCCAATGGGGTCCTCTGCGGGCATCTTTTATACTGGGCACTTCATGGCTGGCCCCAACCTCTATCTTCTGAAGTTCCTTCATCGGCACAACCCTCATTATTCTCTAGAACAATAGCAAGGTCACCCAGAAGTGAAAAGAATTAGTCTCTTTTTAGTAATTGGGCACACCCAACTTGCAAGGTAGATTTTTTCAACTAGGCTACCGCTTCAAGTCTGCATTAATTCAACACCATAGCTCAAGAGCTCCCATCAATGTGTTTTTCTTTTATGGGTAGTTAAGGCTAAATTTGGCTTAGGATAGCAGGATTAAATTTTTTTGTTTAAAATGCAACAGGCACTATAAAAATTCAATGAATGCTACTTTAATAATTAAAGTTTAAAAACATATACAGGAATTAAAAGGATATAGAACTCATTTTCCCTTCAGTAGTCAGAATCTGAAGTAAGCACCCTGCAGGCCATCGGAGCTGGAAAATATTTCTGCCAACCTTCTCTACCCTCAGGCCAATCTTTTTATAATTCGAATCACCAAGTTTGCAAAGGACCTAGTGGAACTGAGCCAAAGGGCAAGGTGGAGGATCATAAATTGCTAAGCCTGCCTAAATTCATTTAAACCTGGGCCAGTCAGTGAGAGGACACAATTAGTTAAAGGCAAAAACACTGAATTAAATAGTGCAGTAAAAGAAAAAAGCAACAATAAGATGGTGAACCCTGGGTCATGCCCTCCCACTAATATACACACCTTTAGTGGAAAGAATGGGCCCATTCGGCAATACATGTAACCAGGTCCACAGGTGGAAGGGACCATTTATAGGGATTGCTTGTAGCTAAGAACACATGTGGGTGGGCAGTTTACAACTTGGATACTGCAGGTATGTCAATGTATTCTGGTGATGTCATTGTGATGTTGTAGCTCCTGTTAGTTGTTCTCCCTGGTGGTCTTGTGGGAACTGCAGGCCCTTACTGATGCATAGTTTCTTTTAGCTATTATTCCCTTTGGGTCTTATGGCCAATTGCTCAATATCATCCCTCTGGTGTAATGGTTGATGCTGTTTGCTACTAGACATTCTTCCCCTGGGCATATGATTGTGGAACTCCGTACTTCCAACTTGTGGCTCCAGCTAGAGTCCTTAGCTATGATGAGTTACTTTGTTCTCATAGGAGGAAGGTGCCCCCTTTCCAATTGGTTCATCAAATGATCACTATTTGTCATAACAAGGAATCAGAAACCAAATTCTACCTGATTCTTGTGGCTCAGATCAACATCTGTAGAAGATTACCATTGGATCATGCTGAGCACAGAGTAAAGGTAATCTACTGCCTCTCCAGGAATCTTCCCCCCACCCCCATTTCATATACATACCTATTCTCTTCCTAATTTCCTTATCTTTGTTATTGTCACCACCATTTTGGATCACTCAGGTTGAAAACTTCACATCTTTGGCTCTTCCTCTTTCTTTGCCCCTCCCTTCCCCCATCCAATAAGTTTTCTTGATTCTATATTCTAACTTTTCTTGATTCTATATTCTCAATATCTCCTGCATTTATCTCCTCTATTATTAGAACTTCATTATCTCTGGCCTGAACTGTCATAATAGACTCCTAACTGGTTTTTCCATTTTCAATCTTTCTTTAATCCAACTTCCACAAATCTGCCTATATAATCTTTCTAAGGCACAAGTGTAGTTGATGGGGTGCTTGGGTTCCTGTGCCTGAACTCCAGTTTGTAAAATCACATCTCTACTAGCCTAGCCTTGAATGTCCCTAGCCTCAGAGCGTTATCTCTGCCCACTTCTCCCCAAGCAAATACTCTGCCTAGCAACCATTCATGATCAAGCCCAGCCAAATGTTTACCTCCCCTTTGTGTGAGATGAAAGAGTGCGGAGTCTGCATCTAAAGTCAGAAAAGGTGTTTATTCTTTTTCATGAGAAAGGACTCTACCCCCTGTCGCCCAACGTGGAGTCTGCAGGGAGAGAGCAACAGGTAGAAGACAGTCCATGGTTGTATAATCTTCCAATGCAGAAACCCAACCCCCACAACTGGCCTTCACTCTTATTGGTAGGGGGGCTGTCCCACAACCTAAGCACGAGAATTTCTCTGAGACAAAGGACCCGGAAACATATGGGTGTCCAATGAAAGTAGTCTTAACCTTACTTGGCATATCTTCTGATGAGTTGGCTCTGGGGGAGGGTCTCCATTGCTCTAAGCCCCAGACTGCTTGAAGGTCAGTCAGGTGACCTGACCTTAGGCCTAGTGAATACTGAAGGCATTCTAGAATGGGGAAACGTCACTATAAATTATCCCTCACACCTTGGTACAGTAACAAGCTGTACCTATGAATCCTTCACTAGATTATCTATAAGTAATTCCCTAGTTCATAATATACATCCTGAATCCCTTGTTATGTATGCCTTAGGCTTGGGATATACTAAACTCCCAATACCCATCTTGTCAAACACGACATTGACAGGTGGCAGCTTGGTCAGCCCTGATCCCAGCTGACTTAGTTTCAGGACTAAAACCACACTTCCATAGAGGCCCCCCCCCCACCTTGGGCTATTTCCCAATGAATTCTGGGCAATACAACTGTGTAGTAGATATTAAAGGTGCATGTTTCTTTAAGAACTGACCACTCCTTAACTCCTCCCTAATCCCTCCCTGACTCACCTAGTTAGCATATTTGACACGTGTTCTATTATAGATTATCCCATATAAACTTTAACTGTACCCTCTAAGGTAGCAGGTTCCCTAAGAACTCTTTCCCACTGTATAACATATAAGAAGCATAACAATAAATTTTTGTCACCTTGACTTAGAAAATGCTGAAGTCCGTGAATTCGTTCCAGACTGCTTTCCAGGGACTCTGGTTATTGGGGTTCCTGGACTCCCCGAACTCCTCTCATCAAAACCTTCATCCTCTTCAATTGTCTAAACAGCATGAAGTCCAAACTTGTGGTCCTGGCGTCAAGCCCTTTCGTAGTCCTAGTTAAATCTACCTTTTCAGTCTTATTTCATACTATGTACTTCCATTCATACATATTAACCTTTAGCCAAACTAGATTAGTGACCTTTTTCAAATCTGGTCATTTCCCACTTCCATACTTTTGTACGCTTCCCTCCTGAATGTCTAGAATTAACTCCTCCCTTGCTCTTCCCACCAATTTCTATCTGCTGACATTCTTTCTCCCTAGCTCAGAAGCCATCTTCAATGAAACCTTCCTTGATACCTCCATCTTGAGGGTCTCTCCTTCTTGTGAACTTTTAGTGTGTTCACATTATTTTGTCTTAGACTTATCTAATCTCCCCTACTAGCTTGAAACTCCTTGAGACCAGGGGCCTTAGAATATCAGAATAATAGAATATAGATTGTCAGAATTCCAAGGGACCTTAAAGTATATAATGTCAGAATTGGAAAAGGCTTTAGAAAAAATAGAATTCCAGAACTAGAAGGGAACTTTGAATGTAGAACAATATACCAGAGCTTGAAGGGACTTTATGTTTTTTTGGGGGGGAGATATATTTATGTCTTTTTTTTTGGAGGCAATTGGGGTAAAGTGACCTATCCAGGATCACATAGCTAGTAAGTGTCTGAGATTGAATTTGAACTCAGGTCCTCCTGATCCCAAGGCTTGTGCTGTGTCTACTACACCATCTATCTGCTCCACTGAAGAGACTTTAGAAGACTGAATGTTAGACCTGAAATGAACTTTAGGTCAGAATTACTGAGAGAGACTTTCAGACAGAACATAGAATATTAAGTCTGCAAGGGACCCTAGAACATATAACACAAATTATCAGAGGTGGGAGGGGGCTTAAAAGTCATCTAATCTGAATTTCTTATTTTACAAGGAATAAATTGAGGCCTAGAAAGGGGAAAATGATTTCTTTAGCATCACATGGTAAGATTGTTCTTTGTCTTCCCTATGATGACAAGCACTGGGTTTTGCACAGAGTAGGTGCTCAATCAATGTGTGTGCCCAGACTAAGTGAATATTTAATCAGTGCTCTGGGCATCTCTCCTCATATCAAAAGTATGTGTGCATGCATGCATGCATGTGAGCATGGGTATATATTTGTGTGTGCATGCATTTGTTAAGTCTGCTCCAGCCTGGCTGCAATCCTTTGTCTGAGACCTAACTTGAATAATTCATAAAGCACATTTTCAAACAGCTTTGCTTGGCTGCCAGTGGGAGCCTGCTTATTGCTTGGAGACCAAACATCATCTCACACCAATCCGGAAGCTAAATGTTAGGCCCTGGGCAATCTGTCCTTTATGAAAAAGGAGGCGAGTTGCTTGTAGCCCTGTCCACCCTTTCAGTCCCCAGGACTGAATCAGAGAGCTGACAGGGATCTTGGAGATCCATGTAGATCTGCCTCTTTGTCCTACAGATGAGGAAGGCCTGAAGAGGGCAGGATTACCCAGCTCATAAGCAGAAGAGCCGACTCCCATCCAAGCTACCCAACTCCAGGCCTTTCCTCTATGCAATGGGTAGATTAACAACCCCAGCCAGGGGCCATTCCAGGCCCATGAGGTTTTAGAACCTTAAAGATCTAACTCAAAATGCACATGGTTTTGGACTCGATATGCTTTGCTCTTTTACTGCACTAATTTTAAGAGAAAATGGCATTTTATTGCATTGGGTGACACATTAACTCCTGACCTGATCCTCAAAGGAATTATTACTTTTTTAAAGCAAATACATGCAAGGAACAGTGCAGTATAATGCCAAATGCAATGGGTCCGAGAACTTATTGTCCTCTTTATAAGACTGCCTGCATGAAAGGCCTGTCACTTTCCCTTTGGGCCTTAGGTTCTTTACCTGTAGCATTGATCCATTAGCCTTTTGACAGAAGGGTGACAGATTCAGGGTGCAGGATGAGACGTATATTCCTCTGAATGTGGCCAACGCGGGGATTTGTTTTGCTTGATTACGCATATTTGTTTTAAGGGTTTTGTTTTTCTTCTTTCATTTTCTTTGGAGGGGACATGGAAAGGAGAGAAAGTAAATGTTCATTAATTGAAAAAACATTTTTTTTTAGTTAATGATCTGAACTAGGTGATTTCAAGGTCCCTTTCAGTTCTAATGCCTATTAAGATCCTGTGTGTTGTGGACCAAGATTGACTCAGGCTGGTCTGGTGGTTCAGGTCCTGGATTGGAACAAAATGAGGCATTCCTACACTGTATAACACTTAATGTAATGTAGTTTACTTACCAATAGCATGGAAAGTATACTCAGCAAGGAGAGGGCTCTGATTCTGGTGACTCAGTGTCTGGGCAGGATTCATTGACTTGTAGAGTCATCCCATTTGATGGCTGGATCCCTCTTCCATTGGATCAATCAAGTCTCAGGGACTACTTCACTGCCATCTAAGGGGAAACTAACTCAGCATATATGGTAGAGTCTTAGTAAAAGGAATTTTTGGACCTTACTTTGGCTGGGTTTTACTTAGGGGATCTGGGCTTTCTTGACTTCTGAGAGAATTGAGGGGATTAGGAGAGTGAGTAATTAATTGTGGGAATTGAATGAACTATACTGACTCCATCTCAATTCTGGAGCTAGCTCAGGTCCCTTTCTATTCAATTATGGGTCTAACCCAATTTCTGTTCTGTGAGAAAACTTCATTCAATTG
>CM053581.1:62481443-62491743 GCA_028627135.1 Pseudochirops cupreus | reverse complement strand
TCTGCCCCCTCATCTTGGAAAGTTACTAATCGTTCATCCAAGTAGAAATCAGATTACATCACGCTATAGTGTTTCTTTTTAATTAATCGGTCTTATTTGATTGTTTTTAATGTATAAAAATCTGTCTCCCCCTGTATTCAGGGTCCAGGCCTAAGCTGAGGAACTTTGTTAGACAACTGGAATGCATTGCTTAATAAATCAAAATACTGGAAAGACCAAATCTTTGCTTCCTCAGTCATTTCATGTTTCACTCACCACACTTCTTCATTTAGCAGAAGAGAGGCTACTGGAGGCCTTACATGAGACATCTCAAGCAACTCTATGGATCCATTTGGTCCTACACCATAACTGGCATAGAAGTTGCCATAAATGACTTCATAGAAACTGACTCACAAGAATTTTTGATGCTTCTACTTTCAGTGGTCTATGCCCCATAACTGTCCTTGGAAGCTAGGGAGTCCCAAAAGACCTATTAAAGTCCTTAGTATGATAATAACCCAGTTCCCAGTATTCAGCAGCCCTTTTATATTCAAGTGGGGAAGGAAATTCCGGGTCAGCTAATCCAACTTCCTAATATTACAGAAGAGGAAGATGAGGCCCTAAAGGGGTTAAATGATTTTCTAAGTGACTTATAGGCAGTAAACATCAGAGGTGGGATTTGAACCCACGTCCTCTGACTCTCAACATGAGTCTTCTTTTTACTGTGCCATACTGCCTCCAAGTCAGTTACAACCATTTGTGTACCTGTCTCTTTGAGAATGGTATAAATAATAAATCTTGCACTGAGCAATAGACTCATTGATAAATAGACTCATATACCTCATTGGTAAACTGAGGACTGAACAAATGATACATTTTGTCCAATTAAAAAAAATGAATTTGGGGGAAAATTTGGGGAGTCCATAACCAGTATCCTGCATATCGTAGCAGTGTAAAGTAGTGGTTCCTTATTAGTCTTTGAGAAAATGAATTAGTAAAGGTTTGCCTCACTTTAAGAGGATGTCTAGCTATCATGGTTTCTCAAATTGGATCACATTGTAAATCATAGGATTATAGATTTAGAGTTGGAAGGAACCCAAGGGGTAAGCCAATCCAACCCCTTCATTTTGCAGATGAGGCCAGAGATGTTAAGTGACTTGCCCAACATGATACAGGTTGTACATGTGTTGTGGGCAGGGATCCAGATGGAAAATGTTTTAAAAAAGAGAAAAAAAATGCATTGGTTGGATGGATGTTGATAAGAAGAGGAGGTTTTGTCTCAGGAACTATTTCCAAAAAAAGCCAGAGCTGCCTTCTTGGATATTCAGATTCATGGATTCCTGGGCACGTGAGTTGTGTTGCCCATTGGAATGACAGGTCCTTCAGGGAGGTGACTGTCTTACATTTCTATTTGCATCCTCAACAGACAGCATGGTATTTTGCATATAACCAGCATTTGATAAGTGTTTTTCATTCCCTTGTTCATTCATTTCGTTCATTCATAAATTATTAGAGCTAGAGGTGACTATAGAGTCCATCTAATCTAACTCCATAACGTGATTCCAATTCACCTTTTCATCCTTCTGACTGAACTCACGTACTCCCCATCACCTTCTTGACCTACCTTCTTCAGCTCACACCAAGCATAATGGACTTCTTCTGTCCCTCACCTTCATCAGTCAAAATTCTGTTTCCTTCCAGGCCCAGTTCAGTCATTACTTCCTCCATGAAGCCTTCCCAGTAGCTTCCCTCCTCGTATTTCTCAAAGCACTTTATCTGAACAGCTCTGTCCCTTGTTCCATATTTATTTGTGCTCATGTTTTTTTCTCCCATTGGTTTGTAAACTCCCTGAAGCCAGGGTCTGTGGAATAAATATCTACTATCCAAATCCCAGCACCAAGCAGTGTGTCTTCCCTATGTGCTTAATAATTGTTGAAATGAATTAAGTGGAATTCCATGATTCTGGTGACTTTTTTTTCTCTTTTATAAGTTCAGATTTGTTTATACAAGACTTTTCTTTAAAACGATGTATGTATAAAGGGCATCCTTACAAAAGGGTGCAGGGAATTCATGTCGAGGTCCTGCTGGGACCCTGTTGCCAGTGGTTTTCTGCTTCACTCTGTGCAGCAGCGCCGTGAGTTGCTCCTTATGCTCAATCAGTGACAGCCAGGCAGGGGTTAATGCTATGCATGATATTTTATTCATATTTTAATGTAAACATAACTTGCTTTGTAGGCACAATATAACCAAAGCTCTAAATTTAGCAACAGGGACAATTAAACAATGTTTTAATCACTCCAATCGGGCTTGAGTTCCAAAGAGGCCTTCACAGTTCCTTAAGGCAAATCAAGACTTTCCTTTGCTCCAGGAAAACAATTGTTTGACTGGAAAGAGGGTCATACAAACAGCCACTGTGGTAGAGCTCTCACTACTCTTCCCTCCTGCCCCTCCCTCCTTGCATCCCTCCAGCCCCCGGGATCAGCTCTGGCCTGGTCGTGACAGCTTTCCTCAGGTGTCCTGATCACATGTGTTTTCCACTGACACCACCTTTGGTGTCTGCAGGTAGCGTCTGGGGACAGCACTGGCCTTCCTGTTTTTGATTGGCACCATGGTAGAGAATTGCACTGGCCTCATTTTACAACACCAGGAAGAACTGGAGAGCATAGGCACCCATCTGCCTCTTCCCAGTCACTGAGATCTCAAAGACCATTTCATTTCTAAATAGAACAGAGCTCCAGGACTTTCCCTTTGCTATCCCAATTGGGCAATCCCACTACCACTTGAGTGACTCCAGCTTTTCCAGTGCCTTTCAGAGATGTGGGGTCTATAGCTCTGTTGGGGTTCCCCTCTGCCTACATTTTGGATGTGTTTTTGGGAGAGGTAAGACAAATCAACATGACACAACTACTTGGAAAACAGAAAATTCTGTTGGCATTAACTAGGAAATGTTTTTATCTTCCATGAAAAATTGCCTTTTGGTAAGCTTCCAAGGGTAGTTCCTTCCTTCCCTCCCCTAAATGTATAATATTACTTACACCATGTACACAACCAAGGGAAACTCATTTCTGACCTAGATTTGGCACAATGAGGCATCTTCACAGCTGCACTCTGCTCCCCTTTCCCCCATTCCCCATGCCTAATGCTGCAAAAGGAACACAACTTCTGAGGTTTCCAATACACTACTTCAATGGAGAAGAAATGAGGGTATCTTAGGAAATGTGTAAACAATTTATAAAAGACTCCTTCATTCTCATCACTTTGGGGAGTGTCAGAATAAATATTCGTCATGAGTGATCTAGAGTTCTGTGGGAGAACTAGGGTTCTCAGTTTGTGAGAGAAATGGGGCCCCAGGAATCCTTCCATTTCCTACAGGAATAGAAAGTGAGCTGAGGCATCAGGCTATGCCAGCCTCTCCCTGTTTCCTATTTTGTTTGGAGGTTGGGGTGGTCATGTGTTTGTCCATGGTGAAGAGAGAGTGGATGTGATTTATCTGAAGCACTTCTGTCTAAGGCCTAGGGATTCTACCCACCTTGGGAGGTAGCTGTGTTCTCTGTTCCTTACAAAAGGGTAAGGGAAATCATGTTTCATATTCTCAGAGGTATATGGATGATTGGTTGCTGATTTCAAAGGGATTTAGGTCATTCAACCTATTTGCTGGATTCCAGTGCCAGACTTTGTGTCTGTCACCTAGGGACCAGCCTAGCTGTGTGTATGGGAAGGGTTGGTCACCAAGGGATAGAGGAATGTTTTTGGCCACAGATACTCATAAAGAACATCTACTAAGGCAGGGAAGGGCTGAGATCTGCATAAGTGAAGGAAGCACCCATACTGATGAAACTGCAGATTGTATGAAATACTGAAGAACTGACAAGGGGCAAATCATTCCAAAGGGGCTCTGAGATGGTGGTTCTCTGGGAACACTGCACATCCAAAAGATCCAGCTACTTTTGTGGTTGCCTTTAGCCAATGGAAACTTACCTTTTGGATCATCAACAAATGTTTAAGGTTGGCACAAGCTCTGGAAATGGAAAGATGCCCATTGATTTTTCACAAAAGATCTGCAAGCTTCTGGTCCTTAGGGGATCAATACTGAAAGTGGCTTAAATACATCTCAGTTTGGCCTTCTGATGGCTAATGTGCAAAAATCCTAGTATACTTACAGCCTCTCAGGAACTACTTTGGGCTTCCCACCTGCCATACTTCGTGACATAGTTTCATTGATTAAAATGTGGTATTTGGGAAGAACATTTTGTTGAAGATCAAATGTGCCTTCAGACAACACCTGTCACTATTCTACCTCCTGTTTTCTCAAACAATGCCATTTACACCATCTTTCCTGAAAACTCACAATTTGTACACCTTTTCCCTACTTCCTGGAAAGAGCTACAAAGAAAGATTTGGAGGAGGTTTCCAAAGAGACGACTGTGAAATGACTTAATAAACGTGAGAAAGAGGCCCAGGAGTTTAAGTAAAGGAGTAGTGGTAGGATACCCCTTTGGAATGGTTCCAAGAGGTCACTAAGCCATGAAACTTGCTTCTGGCCTGCCTTATTTGAGACAATCTGGTCTACATATCCTAAAGTCAGATCAATGGCATTACTGGGGGCAGTGAGTAACAGGGCTGGTATGAAGAATTCTAAAACTTGATCACATGCTTCACTTTTTCTTCAAACTCTACCATGTTCATTGCCTGGCATAGAATCCTACAATCTTAAGAGCTGGAAGGGATCTTGGAGTCCAATCCCTCCCTGAAGCAGGAATATCTTTTAGGTGTTGGGCCTGTGGGCTCATCCTAATTTACAAGGCTGTTCTAGGAATACTGAGAGGGAACCACAAGAGGCAGACCTCACTCACACAAGGAAGAGGGATGGCATGTCACACCAATGCCGAGATGCAATACTGAGCAGGGTGGGGTGGGCACTGAAGTTCAAAAAACAACAATCAACAGCTTTATAGCTTGGCAGACTGCAGACAAACACAACACACACGGCACTATGGCATTTGTTCACTGGCGCACAGAATAGATTCCCCAGTCCAGTTCCCTTCTTCCAATCATATCTTCCCTCCTTTCACTGGGCGTGGGGACCATTACTGGATGAACGGCATCCGCTCCTTGTTGTCACTGTCTCCCTCATGGTCCTCCTCCTCTTCTCCAGCCTCACTTGTCTCCGTGCTGTCATTGGCCATCTGTAATTAGAAAAATAAATGGTATGGGGGAGCTCTGGGACATCTGTGATAGACCTTCAAACCTCCCTGGCTTCTTAGGCCTAACTTGTGGCAGGCAGTCTCAGTTTTGGACTGGTCTCCTCCTAAGTCAGTCAGTAAGCATTTATGAAACACTTCCTATGGGCTAGTCACTGTGCTAAGCACTGGGGATATGGAGGAACCTGTCCTCAAGAAGCTCACAGTCTAACAGGGGAGGCAACATGAAAACGACAATGAACATATGCAATACAGAGAAAGGAGATGGAAAGTGGTCTCAGAGGGAAGACATGAGGAGCTGGGCATGGGGGATGTGGTGTGACTGGCAAAGGGAGATCTGAGCTGAGTGGAGAAGGAAGCCAATGAAGCCTGGCTTTCTCTAGCAACAGAGAAATTTGGAAGATGGTAAGATTCCAAGGGAAAGAAAATGAGTTCTGTTTTGGACACTCTGAGTTTGAGATGTCTCTTGCCTAACACCCATTTCTTCCTCCCCCATGTTTGCACAACAGTGTTTTCCCCAGACCATTCCCAAAGTTGACCATATCAGAGACAGAAAACCAATCAGACACATCTGAATGAGAATCCTTCCTACTAACCATAAACACTCTTCTCATGACCTCCCCTGAATCATCAAGATGTCCTGATGTAGAGTCCTGGCGAGACTCAGCTCTGGACCATGAGGTAGGAGATAAAGGGAGATTCCTCTTTGTCATCTTCTCTAAGTGGTCACCCAGCCTCGGCTTGAAAACCTCCAGGGAAAGGCTCCTGAAGCCTTCCTTTGGGATAGCTCTAATTGTTAGGACATTTTCCCTTACATTGAGCAGAAATTTGTCTCTTTGCAAATTCTTCCTCTTGTTCACAGTTCTGCTCACAGAGATCAATCAATATAGGGTGCCCCCAAGTGTGCCCTGTATTGGACCAACCTATTTTTTTTGGAAATAGTAAATTATTTCTTCTAATTACATGTAAAGATAGTTTTCAATGTTAATTTTTTATAAAATTTTGAGTTCCAAATTTTTTTCTCCCTCTCTCCCTCCTGCCCCCCCCAAGATAGCAAGCAACCCGACATAGGTTATACATGTGCAATTGTGTAAACATATTTCCATATTAGTCATGTTGTGAAACAGAACAAAGCAGAAAAGCCATGAAAACCAAAAACTGAAAAAAGTTAAAATAGTTCACTTTGATTTATATCCAGACTTCATTAGTTCTTTCTCTGGATGTAGAGAGCACTTTTCATCATGAGTCTTTTTTTTTTTTTAGCTTTTTGGAGGGCAGTTGGGGTTAAGTGACTTGCCCAAGGTCATATGGCTAGTAAATGTTAAGGGTCTGAAACTGGATTTGAACTCAGGTCCTCCTGACGTCAAGGCCAGTGCTGTATTCAATGTGCCACCTAGCTGCCCCCATCATGAGTCTTTTGAAATTATCTTGAATCATTGTATTGCTGAGAAGAGCTAAGCTCATCATAGTCAAACATCGCACAATGTTGCTGTTACTGTGTACAATGTTCTTCTGGTTCTGCTCAGTTCACTCAGCATCAGTTCATGGAAGTCTTTCCAGGTTTTTCTGAAATCTTCCTGGTCATTATTTCTTATAGCACAATAGTATTCCATTACATTCATATACTACAACTTGTTCAGTCATTCCCCAATTGATAGGCATCCCCTCAATTTCCAATTTTTTGCCACAACATAAAGAGATACTATAAATATTTTTTCACATGTAGGTTCTTTTCTCTTTTTTTTATGATGTCTTCAGCATACAGGCCTAGTAGTAGTATTGTGGGATCAAAAGGGATACACAGTTTGACTGCCTTTTGGGCATAGTTCTAAATTGCTTTCCAGAATAGTGCAACAACCTATTTTAAAGCTTAAAACTGCACTAACACTTTTGGGATGCCCTGTTTAAGGCTGATCCTGGCTCTTATTAGCTGTTTGACCATAGGTCAACCTATTTGTTTCTTTGAACCACAGTATTGTCATCTATAAAATGGGTTGATCCTTGGTTCATAGAAAGCATAAGATTTAGGGCTGTATAAGAACTTTGGTGGCAGTGACTTGGTCAAGGTCAAGCTAGTAAGTAGCTAAATTGGGATCCAAACCCAGGCCTCTAGATTCTTACTTCATCATTCTATTTTGGGATTAAACTAAGTTCTTTCCATTATGTTCATTCATCAAGTCATCATTAATTAATCTCCCTTAGTTGGTGACAAAGTTGGGGGTGGGGGGTTTAAATCTAGCATTTTTGCTTCCTAGTCCATTGCTTGGTTCACTGTGCCAAACTCACACTTCTGTAAAACCTTTTAGGCCTAACATGATGTTGGCTGGTGTAATGGCAAGCAAAATAGGATTTTTTGCTGTTTTTCTGGATGGCGTTTTAACTAATCAACTTACTTTCAGCCTTGCCTTTGACTGTATCAAGAATGTTTGATTGTAAACAGTATACATTATATTGCCCTTAATAGGCTTATGGGAATTTGAAGATTTCCCATGCCTCTTATTAGGCTGACTGTTATCACACGGGGCTTGCAAAAATGGTGGAACAGAGCAGATATGAGTATGAGTAGAACTGGGAACAGGCAGAACTGAGAGAGAGAATGTTTGTGATGGTGGTGCTCTGTCTCTTGATCTGTCTTGCTTTCTCAGACAGAAGTGCTGTTTGTTGTTCTGTTTTGATTTCTCAGACAGAAGTCCTGTCTACTGTTCTGTATTGGTTTCTCAGACAGAAAGTGAATTGAAATGATAGCACTGGTAATGTGTGTAAATATCGTTATAGCCCTGTTAAGCTTTGTTTTCCTAGAAACAGAAACTGCAAAAAGATTGGAAGGGAGCAGTCCTGGTTATCTGAGATAGGGAACAGGAGCAGAGAGCTACCTATGTGTGAATCCAGGAAAGAGTTGGGAGCAGTCAGCCCTTGGAGAAGGAGCCATTGAGTTTGGAGGCCAGCTCTAAGTCAAGATGAAAGAAGACTTTATTTTGGATACTCTGTATTGACTGATGAGATTTGTAACTTACTGTAACCTAGGGGTGGATGGTGTTTGTACTTTCTGCTACCCCTTAAAGATGACTATAAGATACACTGAATGATATGTTTTGTTTAAGACTATGTGGCCATCTTAGTAATAAGTTATATTAGTTGTTGTGAATGTTTACACTTTAGTTTCTTGAATGTCATGTGTTAGTTTATTGCTGAATATATAGAGAGTTCATTATACTATGTGATTAGACCCTTATAGTTATTTATAGCAGCAGTCCTCAGAAGAGGGGCTGATGATTGGCTTTACAGCTTGACACAGAGGAGGTACTTAATTAATGCTCATTGGGTTGTGGATTAATTAATGCATCCAGATTCAGCTATCTGAGAACCACTTTCAATTATCCTGGGATTTTCTGCCTACATAGATCCTGATTTAGGCAGGACACATTCTCCCTCCTAGCTATTTCCCTTTCTATTCCAGGTCCAACAGTTCCTAAACAGTAAAGGTAATGTTTAAACAGATGTGCTGTGGCAAAGAAGGTGGTAAGGGCCCCATCACTGGTGGTGTTCAGACATGAATTAACTAGTTACTTTGGGAGAACATTATGGAGTGGATGCCTGCTGAGCTACATACAGAATGCACCAGATTGCCTCTGAGGTCTCTCCCCTCTAAGGATTCACTAAGGTTGTCCCTCTGTAATGGGAATGGGAATTTGAAGATCTTCCCTGCCCCTTAATAGACCTAGGGGGAACTTTGAAGACCTCCCCTGCTTTGAAAGTAAACTCTGGCCCCTAATAGGCTGAATGTAGTCACATGGAGCCTGTGGTGGGAGGAATTTGCTGAAGGGAAGCAGAGCCCACAGGAAGCTGTTTCAGAGCTAGCTAGCCAGACTCTGGGGGACAGAGGAGCTCAGGCAAGGAAAGAGTTTTGTGAGTAAATACTGATCTTGTATTGGTTTATGGGAAGGCTGAAGGGTGCTGTGGCTCTCAGCATTATTATGGCTTCTGAATATCTTTGGTACTATGATGGAATCAGCTTACTGGCTTTGGGATTCGATTTTCTGGTATCTAAATAAATGCTTCAGTTCTATCCTCTATCTGGAGAGTTTGGTATATTTTGGAATTGAATGTCATGTGATACTTATAGTCATGGTCTTTATTGTCAGTGTGGGTGCTGTAAATGTTGCATTGGCGCTACATTCTTTCCAGGTCTGACTTACTATGTTCTAAGGTCCTATCCAATCCTGACATTCTACATTCTTTAAGGCCCTGCCCAACTCTAGTGCCCTCTCTCTGTTGTCAGTTCATCCTATGTCAGTTTATTTTGCAGATGGTGGTTTGCTTGTTTCAGACGCTAAGCCCCTTGAGAACGGGGACTCTCTTTTGCCTTTCTTTGAATGGACCTGGCACTCAGGTAAGCACTTAACGGATGTTTATTGACTCACTGACATCCTATATTCTACGGCCTTAGGTTCCTCCTAGCTCTGGCATTAAATGTGATAAGGTCCCGTTAAATTCTGACATTCTAGGCTTCTGACATCACTCACTGCGGTCTCTACTTCCTCCCTTACCCTGCTGATAAGGCATGTCTTATTCTAGTCTGGATTTGGAAGAAATAGCAGCCTGTAATGGCAAGAATATAGGACTGGGGAATAGAGCACTGGTCTTGGAGTCAGGAGGACCTGAGTTCAAATCTGGCCTCCGACACTTGACATATTTACTAGCTGTGTGACCTTAGGCAAGTCATTTAACATCAATTGCCTTGCCTTCCCCCTTCCAAAAAAAAAAAAGAATACAGGATTGGGAATCAGAGGGATGATAGCTTTGGCTCCTTAGATAAATCATATTCTTTCTACTAAAACATCTATAAGGTCTCCTGCAGTCATAAATCCTATGACCCTTGTGAAGTGGCCTGAGTAGGTACCACAAGGGCTAAAGTTAGGCCTGGGGTTTTCTATACAGGCAGAGGCTGGGGACTAAGCACAGGGGAAAACCATGCATCCTCTCCAATGCTTTGTTTCTCTTCCTGGGTCTGAGGGACTCAGTCTTTTTCTTTCCTACTCACTTGCTCAGGAAAAGACAGATCAAGTAGCCACCACTTGGTATTAAAATAAACAATTGTTGAAAATATACAATAAGAGCTC
>CM053581.1:62403244-62480943 GCA_028627135.1 Pseudochirops cupreus | reverse complement strand
TTTTGGGTAGATTGATTGGTATAGCACTAAATACATAATTTAATTTTGGTAAAATTGTCATTTTTATTACATTAGCTCGACCCAGCCATGAGCAGTTAATGTTTTTCCATTTAGTTAGATCTGACTTTATTTGTGTGAAAAGTGTTTTGTAGTTGTGTTCATAAAGGTATTGGGTTTGTTTTGGCAGGTAGTTTCCCAAATATTTTATAATGTCTACAGTAACTTTAAATGGGGTTTCTCTTACGATCTCTTGCTGTTGGACTTCGTTGGATACATATAAGAATGCTGAGGATTTATGTGGGTTTATCTTATATCCTGCAACTTTGCTAAATTTATTTATTGTCTCAAGAAGTTTTTTACTTGATTCTCTGGGATTCTCCAAGTATACGATCATATCGTCTGCAAAGAGTGATAGCTTAGTCTCCTCTTTACCTAATTTGATTCCTTTGATTTCTTTTTCTTCTCTAATTGCTACTGCTAACATTTCTAGTACCAGATTGAATAAGATTCCTCACAGTTCTTAAGAGAGGCAGAGCAAACATTTTTGGTAGCAATTTCATAGTGGATAAAACTCCAGTTCAGAAAGGAAGAGTGACTTAGCCAATGTCATATCACATGGTTGTTAGCTGTGGTATGTTTCTTACCTCCAAGTTCTGTGTTCTGTTCACTATATGACCGTGCCTCTTCATCTCCAAAGTTAAGGGATCATAGGATGTGTTAAGAGAAGCCTGGGAAGATCTGAACAGAAATGCTCAAGAATTCCCAAGAGAAGACAATGCAAAAGAGGGGACAGAAATAGTGCTCATGCCCTGAGATGTTTCTGTATAAATGCAGAACATGTGTAATAAATAAATGAACACAAGGTTTGAACTCTGAGAGGTTAACATGACTTCACAGGCATTGAAGACACTTGGCAGGATGGGATTCATAACTGAAATATAGTCAAGAAGTAAATGAGTTTTCCTTTTATTCAAGAAGATATTAGTCAGCTAACATTTATTAAGCACCTACTATGTGCTGGTCACTGTGCTAAGCTCCAAATGTAACAGAAAGCAAGCAATTAGGTACAAACAAGACATATACAAGATAAATTGGAGACAACCAACAGAGGGAAGACCTTAGCATAGAGGAGGATGAGGAAAGACTTCTTACAGAAGATTGGACCTTCACTGATACCTGAAGGAAGCCAGGAATGCTAGGATGTGGAGATGAGGAGGTGAAATAACAAGCAAAGATGTACTTAGCACTTTGTTTGAGCCCCTTGTGATTTGAAGGTGGGAGGAACTTGCTGACACAACAGGAAGGGTAGGACAGGAAGGAGAGCCACCATATATATAAGGAGGAGCACAAGCTGAGAAAGAGCAGAACTGAGAAGGGCCCTTGTGGTGGCCACCACTCTGTCTGTTCTGTTTGTGTTGATTTGTGTTTGTGATACTTTATACAGAAACCCTGGGATCTTACTGGAAGCCCTGAAAAAAGTATTTTCTTGTTGTCTATTTACAGAAGTCCTGGAGTAGGGTTTCAGAGGTCCTGGGACTATGCTGATAATTTGTGTTCACTTCTCAGACCTTGTTTGTGAGTCTGTGTTGATTTTCTATGCTGATGATTTATGTTGACCTCTCGGATCTTGCTTGTGGGTCTGTGTTGATTTCACAGGCAGACAGAGAATTGATGTTGGTGCCAGCAATTTGTGTGAATGTTGTTTTGGCTCTGTTAAGCTTTGTTTTCCGAGAAACAGAAACTGCAAAGGACTTAAGGTGGACTGAACACTGTAAGCTTCAATATGGAATGGGAGCTGGACAAGGAGCTGGATGAGGAGCTAAGAGCTGCTTGCCTGTGAATTGAGGTGACAGCTGGGAAGATTCAAGCAAGAGCTGGATCCATGGAAGAGGAACCATGGAATCTGGGAGCCATCCTTCAAGCCAAGATGAAAAGACCTCTTTCTGGGTACTTAGTGCTAACTAAGAAGATCATTATTTACTGTGGCCTAGGGGTGGGAGAACTATGTACTTTGTACCTTGTACCCCTTAAGGATGATTGAATTAAGGATGATTAGAAACTAATCTCCAATCAAGAAGATGACTTTTTGACTGAGAGATTAAGACAATGTGACCTAGGGGTGGGAAAATTTGACCTTTGTACTTTGTGTTCCTTAAGGAGGATTGTTCCTTAAGGATGACTGAGTTAAGGACTTACTGAATGATATCTTTTGCTTAAAACTATGTGGCCACTTTGGTGATAAGTTGTTATGTTATATCATTTTGAATGCTGTACTTTGGTTTCTGTGAATGTTTCGCCTTAGGTTATTGCTGAATAGAGAGTTCGCTATACTATGTGATCAGAACCTTAAAGCTATTCACAGCAGCAGGCCTCTGGATAGCTGCTTGTGCTTGGCTTTACAGGAGAGAAAGGGTTCCAAACGTGGGGGTAGCCTAAGTAAATGTCTAGAGTCAGGAGGAGGGTCTAGTGAGGGGAACATTAAAAACCTCAGTGTTACTGTACCAGAAAGTACAGGGAGGTGGAGGGAACATGTAAGGTATAAGAAGAATGGAAAGGTGTGGTGTTGGTGGTGGGGACACCTCAGTTATGGATCTGATAGAAGAGGTGAGGAAGTAGCACTGACTGATAAGATACATACTCTTGTGTAGGTACCTAAACCTGAGGATTGGGAAGAAGCAAGGTGGAGAGCATTCGGATGAAGAAAAAAGGAGGGAGAAACAGATGCAGCATTGTGATGGTAATATATTACAGTCTACTGCACCAAAAGGAGAAGATGGGTAATCCATTCCTAATGCAGTTCACATAGCTGGTGTAGAGACAAAAACCCAAAACAACAGTGATGGAGGATTTTCACTAGATGGATATCCACTGGAGCCTACTCTCTAAGGCAGAGTGGTTGATAAATTCTTCATCTGCCTTGCTGACAATTTTCATCTTTCAAAAAGTATAAGAAGCAATGAGAACAACTACTATTCTGGATCTGCTTCTGACCGCAAGGAGAAATTAATGATGATATGATGCCAGTCTTGGGAAGGCAGTAACCCTGTCGTCTTAGAGCTGTTTGTGATCTATAATGAGGGGAACACTGGACATTGCTTTGTGTTTACCCTGGAACTTAGACAAGTAGGTTTCACAGAGTTCAGAGAAAGGAAAGGAAGGACCTCATGGCCTTAGCCTCTAAAGAGAAGGTAGTTCAAGAGAGATGAAAGTCTCACAAAAATAAAATTCTTATGACAAGGAAGAAGAAAAGTGAACCAAAAAGAAGTTTTCATAGAGAACTTTATAATTTACCAATTTCATACCGCCTCAGACACTTACTAGCTGTGTGACCCTGGGCAAGTCACTTAACTTCTCTGTGCCCTGCTTTTTTCATCTGTAGAAATGAGGATAATAATAGCACCTGTTTCACAGGATTTTTGTGAGGACCAAATGAGATAACAAAAGTAATGTGCTTTTCAAATCTTAATGTGCTATGTAAATGCTAGCTATGATAGCTACTTTATAAGGGATACAAAAGACAGAAAGAAAGGCATGAAACCAAAGGTGGCTGCAAAATGTTGGCACAAAAGCAGTTCAAGCAAAATACATCTGGGAGTTATAGAAGTATCTAAGCTCAATCTGAGCCAAATGGACAATGCAAGAATAAAAATAGCTAATGTGATCTGGGACTTTATGGAGGCATAGCGTTCTGAGCAAGACATGGAATAATCCCATTGCGCTCTGCCCTGACTGGGTCACTTGAAGTACCTAGCTCTAGGTTTAACATTTTAAGAAGGATATTGACAAACTAGAGTGAGTTCAGAGAAGAGCAATCTACTTGGTGAGGGGGACTGTGACCAATTCAGGTGTGGACTGGTTTTAAAAAATGATGACACTCATTCTAGAGAAGAGATGACTTTGGAGCACATGGCCACGTGCAAGAAAGATTAGATTTGGCCTGCTTGGCCCCAAAAGCAGAACTTCCAGCAATGGAGGGGAGGTTAGAGGGAGGCAGATAGGAAAGAATTTCCTAACCACTGGAGCTGTCCAAAAATGGAATGGGCTTCCTTTTAAGACAGTAAATTCTGTCACCAGAAGTGTTCAGAGAGAGGCTGGGTGACCACTTGTTGGCAATGTTGTAGAGCAGCTCCATCCATTGGGAAGCATTATCTTAACAATTTTGGGAGTTCCTTCCAACTCTAGGATGCTATGACACACAAACTTCAATGATCTAAAAAACCCTTCACACTAATGAGGAGCTACGAAAGTAGAGGTAGTTGTTTCTACCAATAGTAGTTGATTAGGTATCTTGACACTGACTAAACATGACTAAATATTAGAACTAGAAGGAGGACCTTAGAAAATCAGCCACCTCATTTTACAGAGGAGGAAAATGAAGCCCAAGGAGTCATTTCTTAAGGCCACACAATGAGTTGAAAGCAAGACAGAGCCTTAAAACCAGTCTCCTGACACCCAGCTCAGCCTTTTCTCCATTGCATTCAGTTGCCTCTTCTCAATTTTACTACTTAAGGGCAATAAGATGTCTGAGAATGTTCTAAGAACTGGCTGGGCCCTCTGAAGTTGCTTGCTTCCCGTCAAAAAAACAGAAATGGATGGGATAGTTTTAACTTGATTATTCAATACAAACAGTACAGAAATCAATAGCAACCACCTGGAGGCAGATGCTCATTTTGTTTGCAACTCGTAGGATTTGGCAGCCGTCACCCCGCGCCCGGCGGGAAAGAAAAACAAGCTACGCCTTGTCGTGGGCCTTGGAATAAAGGATGACTACTGATCCTGAATGATCTACTAAGCCCCCACGTTCACTGATTCAATCACTCGTTTGTTCCCTTTTTAAACAAATACTTTTTAAGCATCCACTATAAGAAACATGTTAAGGCACTTATGGAGCTCACAATATAAACAACATTATAAGAAAAGCATAATAGCGAGGTGAAAACAAAGGTTAAGGAGCCTTCCGGGCAGAAGGCTGAGGGATCAGGAAAGGCTTCCTGGAAGAGGAGGCAGCTGAGAAGAGTTTCAAAGGAAGGACAGGAGGTAAAAAAGCAAAAGTGAAGGACAAAATCCCAAGCAAAGGGGAAAAGACTCGACATCACCTCTTTGCCCTTCAGAACACTGACTCTGGAAGTTGGTAAGAGGATCCAGAAGGGACAATGAAAGGAAGCAGGGTTTGTGTCAAAGGTATAGGCTGACAGCATCACCATGTGATGAAGAGTGGCCAGGGTCATAGACTTATTAGAGTAAACTGCAGATTTCTTGAGGGCAGGAACCTTGCCTTAAGTGTCCCATCCAGGGTGGACTGGTAGTGCAGCAGAAAGAAAAAGCATTGGACCTAGAAGGTATTAGTGTGACCAAGTCACTTCATGTGGGCCTCAGTTTTCTTAAATGTCAATGGGGATGATCATAGTAGGACAACTTGCCTCACAGGGTTCTTGGAAGAAAAAGGCTTTGTGAAGCTTAAAGTGGAGGTATGATGGGGCCATGGAAAAAGCACTGGTTTTGGAGCCAGAGAGCCTGAATATAAATGCTGCTTCTGCCCTCAATACTTGGGTGACCTCAGCAAGTGGCTCACATTAACTGGGTCCTAGTTTCCTCTTTGGTAAAAGGAGAAGATTTGACTAAATGACTTATAAGGTCACTGCCAGTTCTAGTCAACACAGATTTAATAAGAACCTACTGTGTGCCAGGCATTGTGCTAAGTGCTGGTGATAGAGAGAGAGGCAAAAACCAGTCCTTGCTCTTAAGGAACTCACAGTCTAACGGGAGAGACAAAGATGCAGATGAGATCTGTGCAGGATAAATCAGAGATAGTATCAGAGGGAAGACACTAGATGATTGATTTTGTGATCCAATGATAGAGAAATACATACTTAATATGGGAATGGGAAAAGTGCATCCTCTTGATGGGGGGCAAGAGAAGAGTGATAATAATAAGGATGTTAGCCGACATTTATATAGCACTTTAAGGCTGGCAAAGTATTTTGTATATTATACTATTTGAAGCTTACAACAATTCTGTGCAGTAGGTAATATCCTAATTTTACAGATGGGGAAACTTGAGGCCATGAGAAGCTATATAAATTGTTCACTAGCACATATATAAAACATGCCAAACATGCCTAAGACAGGAATCAAATCTTCTCTATTCACAAAGTACTTGGAGGGTGGTACTATGTAACATATGGTGGCACCAGATTTTAGAAGGCTTTGAATGTCAGGCAAAGGAATTTGAAATATACTCAGTAGGCAACAGGGGGCTATTATTAACTTCTGCGCAGTAGTGACATGAAAAGAACTATACAGAACATAAATCTATGATATGGGGCAGGCAGTCAATGAGCATTTACTGAGTACTCATTATATGGTAGGCACCATGCTTAGTGCTAGGGATACAAAGAAAGGCAAAAACTGGTTCCTGCCCTTGAGAGCTGGTAAAAGGAGGCTATTGCCATGGTGTTGGCAGGTGACAAGGAGGCTCTACCACAGGCTGGGGGCAGTGAGAGAGGGGCCAGTGGAAGGGAGGAGTATTGAGAACACACTCTCAATGAGACTTGGTAGCTGACTGGCTATGAGAGGTGAAGGAGACAGAAGGCCAGGCAACCCCAAGGTCATAAACACAAGGTCTTGGAGAAGTGGTGGTACCACATAGAGAGTGAGTGAAGTCAGATAAGAAGGAGCAGTTTTAGGAGAAAAGAAAATGAACTTGGTTTGGTGATGTTGAGTTTGAGGTTCCAGATAGGCGGTAGGGAGCCAAAAGGCCTAATCCAGGACTGATAAATGCTTGAATAGCTGGCTCCAAAGGATCCCCCCTGACAAGCCTTTTGGAGCTGGCTCCTGGATTCTCCTTTGTGATGGGGCTGCATTTAAAAGAAGTTACCTGAGTGCTGAGATCAACGGCTCCACCCGGTTCTAGGATTTTAGCCAAAAGGTATTAAATCTTTATTAGATTAGAGACATTTTGTTACATCCAGGATATTGATAAATTACCTAAATCTCCTGTACTAAACAGCGATAAGAAAACTAGAGTTACATTTTCTTTTGTCTCATTGCTTTATAAAAACCTTGTCCAAAGAACCAATAAACGGAGTCCTGTCTTGAACTACCCACATGGCCTGATTCATTCTCTTTCACGTCTCTGATCACACTTAGTGCTGGTAACTTAGTGGCTCCCGCAGGAGGCACCACTTAGAAGGAGAGTATCCTGCAGGCAGTTAGAAATGCAGGCCAGCTCAGAAGAGGACTCAGGGCTGGACACAGAGATTAAAGCACAGTCTGCATAAAGGAGCACACTTGAATTCATGGGTCTGTTTGTTTTTGTTGCTTGTCCTTCCTTTTCAAAGAGGTCCAATGACATCATGGGTGAGGTGTTTACTTGCAAGTGAATTGGATTTAAGTGAGGAAGGGCTGTGCAAAGTCATCAGCCTCACTCTCTCCTCCAGTCATCAGAATCAAGACATAGGTCGAAATGACTGATGATGACGGTCCAGGATGCAATGGGAGACCTTGGCCTTTCCCAGATCTCGATTTGTCTGAAGCAATACTCATTCAGTAATTAAACTCCTGGGTTTGAATGAGATTGCTAAAGGAGAGAGTTTGGAGAAAGGAATGGAAAGAAGCATATTGCAGACAGCTTATACCTCCAGAGCTATCAATCAAAGGACACTGCTTTTTCTCATTAGGAAGTAGGATCAGGTAATAGAATTTGCCCATAACTTATGTTTGCATGCTCAGTGTTCCATACTCACCAAGGGAGTTGGGGCCTTTTCTACATCCAAAATTAATTTTCCTATGTTGCCCCTGTCATGGATTCTCTGCATGGCCTCCTTCACCTGTGAGAAATGGAAAAAAAGAAATTGTCATGAAGCATAAATCATAACCTAAGGGAAGAAGGGATTGGAAATGATTCATCAATGTACCCACCAAACATCTGTTTACTGCCCACTTTATATAGGGCACTGTGCTCAGTTAGCATGGCTAAGCATGGGTGGATGCCAAGATGAACGAAGCCCAGCATACAGTCAAGGAGGGGGCCAGAAATATTCAATTTATTTCAATTCAATGAATGCTGATTGAGCATCTCCTGTGTGTAAAACACTATGTCTAGTAAAGGCAGATACAAAGTAAATAAGACACCAAATCTATGCTCAAGAAGCTCACAGTTCAAAAGGGAAGGCAGGGTGGGGGAGAAAATCCAAAACTCAGGATCTTACAGAAGTGAATGTTGCAAACTAAAAATAAGTAAATAAATAATATATGTAAAAAAAAAAAAAGAAAGGATTATGAGCCTGCGGGGTTCCGAATGCATGTTGGTTTCTCTTGTAATAAACCTGGTTTTCAGTAAGTCTCATAAAAAAAAAGAAAAAAAGCAGCTCATAGTTTAGATGGGGGCAGTGGTGGTCGTGGTGGTAGGGGGGAGGGTCGTAAAGCACAGGTAACTGGAATACACAACAAGAGGTGATAAGTTCCCAGGAGGCAGGACACAGGCAGCTGTAATACAATTATAATGGGATAAATGCATAAGAAGAATTAAAGTAGCTATGACCAGTTGTGGGCCTCAGACTCCAAATTCAGTGAATTCTTTTCCCTCCCTTACTGCATACTTCACACTAAGGTGACTGTGATGAAGGAAGTCAGAGGCATTTTTGAGTGATATGAAAAAACCTCCCTCTATCCTTCTCTGCTTGCCTGTTTTCTTTCTTTCTTTCTTTCTTTTTTTTTTTTTTGCTTTTTTTGGTGGGGGGAGGCAGGGCGATTGGGGTTAAGTGACCTGCCCAAGGTCACATGGCTAGTAAGTGTTAATTGTCTGAGGTCGAATTTGAACTCAGGTCCTCCTGACTTCAAGGCAGGTGCCTATTCACTGCACCACCTAGCCGCCCCTGCTTACCTGTTTTCTTCCAGCTGAAGTTATAGGTCCACATAGCCCCTCCCATCTGATCCCAGGCCCACATTAGGCTGACTTGTTGGGAGAACAATGAATGGGGATCATAATAGAACAAGTGACCACATATTTTGGGAGGTTTCTTTTATTAACTTTCCTTTAGATCTAGAAGAGATTTCATAAACAACTGAAATAAAAGGAAATCCCTTCCAGGTTATAAGCACCTCTTCTTTTAAAAGGAGCAGTGAAAAGCATATGATAAGATTGACCCTCATACTCATGGCCTGTTTTCTCTGACCAAGCACTGAAACGTTTGGGTAAATGAACAAATATCACCAATCTTCTTCTCTTTGCCCTATTAAACTCATAGTATTTTTTCTCTGCTTAGACAATTATTTAAAGAAAATTTCCCCTGCCAAGAACCTCCCCCCACAATCATGTAGATAAATTCTATTTGGAAGTATAAAGATTGCTTTTCCTTACTTAGAACAAAAGAGGGGTACTTAGCAAACAGAAATATATAATTGCGTCATGCTGACTTCCTGTAAATCAATAGTAGTGTCTGTCCCCAAGTAGCATATATTGACTTCGTCAGAAATAGTTTTATCCCTAAAACCCAATGAGTACTAGGTGACTCAGCGAATAGAGCACTGAGGCTGGAGTCGGGAAAATCCAAGTTCAAATCTGACCTCAGATACTTCCTGGCAGTGTGACCTTGGGCAAGTCACTTCAGGGCTGTCTGCCTCACTTCCCTCAACTGTAACATGGGGATAATAATAGCACTTCCCTCTCAGGGTTATTGTGAGAATCACAAGATAATCTTTGTAAAGCACTTAGCATAGTGGCTGACACAAATAAATATTTGTTGGCTGGACTTAACATTTACGTAATAATTTAATGTTTGCAAAGGGCTTTTTATATATCGGTAAAGAACATGCTAGCCAAGTGCTCTATGACTCAACTTACCAGTTGACCTCCTGGGTCAAAAACACTCTTCCTGGTCATCTTCCTCCCCCACCCCCAGTATGTGCGGTTTTCCCCTACTCGCATGTAAAGTAAGCTCTTTGAGGGCAGAGACTGCCTTATTTTTATGTAATTAATTATAGCTCCATCACCTAGTGAAGTATCTGGCACTTTCTTAGGTACTGCACCAATGGTTTCTTTCTTCCTATGCTCTCTATAGGACTATGAGCTCTGATACCCGTGTGATTTTAACTGTAAAGTTATTTGTATTACAATATGGAAACATACCTCTTTCTCTGACATCTGGCACCTTACACAGCGCTTCCAGGTTTGTAAAACACTATATACTATCTCATAACCATCCTCTGAAGTAGGTGCTATTATTTTCCCAATTTTACAGATGAGTAAACTGAGGCAGACAGGTTAAATGTTTTATCCACGGTTACACAGCTAACAAGTGCCTGAGGCCAGATTTAAACTCGGGTCATCATGACTTTAGGGCCAGTGCATTACCTACTATACCACTTAGCTGCCTCTCTCTAGGATTATTTATCATTTTGTTAAAATTAATTGTGTTATTAAAACACTCTAATGGTCTTTTATTTTTCATTAACCCATGATTAAGTAAGGCCTCCCTGTCCACAAACTATACATCCAAAATACAACAATCTTCCAAATGTTCTCTGTTTCTCCAGGACAGTAGGCAGAACCCAAGCTCCAGGTCTATGAAAACAAAGAGTTAACTATAAAGTAAAACTGAGGGTTGACTTCTGACTCCCTGAGCTCCACAGGGTATATATCTTGGAAGCTGGGAAAAATGACATGAACCTCACAGCACCCAAGAGAAGAAAAGTGACCTTTCCTAGGTATGGGAGTGCCACACATTTCCCTCTTTGGGCCACTGTCCAAATCATCACTGTGGATATGACTCCTAGGTGTGGAACTTAATGCAGTAAGAGGAGCATCAGGGCTGAAATGAGACAAGGGATGGGCCTAGAAGATACTAACTGAAAATGCTTGGGGTGGAGGTGTGGGAGGGGCTCTAGCAACTACCTGCCTGTCTCTTGTTGGGAGACCAAAGGTCAGTGACTATACCCCAAAGTATCCTTCCAATACATTTGGCTTCCAATAAATTTTGCATATGGAGTCATCTTTTACTTTTCCAGTGTGGCCACGTACACCACAAAATCAGTCATTTAGAAAGTATCTGCTGATCAACAATAAGGAAAATAGTTCTAGTCACCCAATAGAACCCCAAATGAAACTGATTTGATGCTCATTTGCATCTGGTTGTTACAGGTATACCAAAAACCAAAACAAAACCAAAACTGCAGCTAATGGGAACCCAGATGAGACCTTGACTGTGCAACCTGGATTTGGGCACACAAGCTGGACATCTGTTGTTGTTCAGTTGCATCTGATTCTTCATGAGACTGTGGACCATAGCACACCAATACTGTCCGTGGGGTTTTCTTGGCAAAGATGCTGGAGCAGTTTGCCATTTCCTCCTCCAGTAATCTGGACATACATAGGCAAAAATGTTTATGTAGTAAATGCCCATTTGAGTTTCACTGTATATTAAAAGTCAACAAACCAATGATGAACAACTGGATGGACAGTAGGTAATTACAGCATGTAGTCATGTGATGTAGAGAGAAACCCCTTGTATTTAGAGTATACTTGGCCCTGGGTTCAAGGCCTGCCTCTGTTAACTGACTTGCAGTATGACATTGGGTAGGTCATTTTCTGAATCTGGGCTTACAATTTCTTCCTATGCAAAAGAGATGCTAATATTTTTGCTCCCTACATCACAGAGATATCGAGAGAA
Organism: Pseudochirops cupreus; assembly: GCA_028627135.1. Taxonomy (NCBI): domain Eukaryota; kingdom Metazoa; phylum Chordata; class Mammalia; order Diprotodontia; family Pseudocheiridae; genus Pseudochirops; species Pseudochirops cupreus. The sequence goes on along the minus strand of CM053581.1, from coordinate 62,469,274 downwards.
ATGCACTTTGTAAACCTTAAAGTGCTATAAAAATATGAATTATATGATTACAACCATAGAGAGAGAAGAGGAAACATGTCCTAATCAACAGATCAGAGCAGGAGAGGTCATTTTGATGTATGGTTTTCCTAGGAGATCCCAGGAAACTGATAAAACCTGTTTCTATTGCACCTGTGAAGCAGGAAGTGTGAATAATAACATTCCTGCCTCACAGAGCAGGGCACAGGCTCAGCAAGGAAAGGAATTGCCCAAATGTCAAAGGACAAGTTAGTGACCCCAGGTCTCCGGACCCAAGCCCAGTGAGCTTCTCCACTCCATTATCCCGTTCTGTTTTCTCTTCTGCAAACTGATGCTAATGTTCTCTTTCCCTTACTTAACTCACACAACTAGTATGAGTATCAGCTTTCTGGATCACATGTGCTAGGTGATGAATGGAAAAAACAGCTGATGCTGGGGTGGCTAGGTGGCACAGTAAATAGAGCACTGGCTCTGGAGTTAGGAGGATCTGAGTTCAAATCTGGCCTCAGATACTTAACACTTACTAGCCATGTGACCTTGGGCAAGTCACTTAACCCAACTGTCCTGCCTCCCCCCCTCCAAAAAGCAAAACAAAACAAAACAAAAAACCCAGCTGATGCTATTTAAGAGCCTGAATTGGTTTTTAAGAATTTTTCTGGAACAGTGGACAACCCCAGGAGAGAGGCTGCTGAGCTTTAGGACTTCAGGCTAGGTTCATATATTGGTATAGCTCCTTCAGTCCCCAACACAGGAAATTAGTTTTTCATTGAGTTTTCTCTTGTCACAGTTTGATAAAATATGCTCACAGGGCACAAGCCAACATGGAAGCTGAACAAGAATTTGAGCTAGGCATCCCGGGTTTGGTTTTTAACGAAAAGATGTCATTCCATATTTCACCATGAGCCCACACTGGTAACGCCAATTTTTCTGGGAGCCTTTCTCAGCTCATGTCCAAGTATGAGTCTCCCTTCCCTGACCCTGAGAGTGACTGGAGGCTTTGATGCCATCCTCCACACCCCAACTGAGCTTAAATGTCTCTTCCATTCATTTATAAGCTTTTATACAAATGCTTAAAATCTATCTTTGTGCCTGAAGAAATCAGATCACAGAGATGAGGAAATTTTGAAAAGAAAAGACTCTTTCAGATTTTTCCAATAACTCCAGCCAACACTGATTTCCTTCTTTTTTCTACATCTTCTCCTTGCCAAGGCAAACCCTGTGCGTGCACATCCTCTCCCTTCCTGTCATCTCTGGCAGATTGTGCCCTCTATTGTCCCGCTCTCTCTAATCTTCCATCTCTCCTTATCTACTGGCTCCTTCTCTGCTGCCTACCAAGATGCCCATTTCTCCCTCATTTTTAAAACGCTCACTTCATCCCACTCTCCCTGCTAGCTATTGTCCTCTATCTCCACTCTCCTTCTTTGTTAAATCTCATTTCTTTCCCTGAGGAGAGGCCTTCAAACGCTTGAAGGCCAAGGTCATGCTCCCTTTTGCCTCCATGCCTGCTTGTCAAGCACACCATCCTCCTGTTTACCCAGGCTCAGGCAACCTCGGTGTCATGCTCAAGTCCTCATTCTTTCTCACCCCCATATCCAAGTTGGCCAGATCCTGTTGATTATGCCTTTGCAATATTTCTCATTCCCCGTCTCTCCTCTGACACTGCCACCACCCCTATGCCGGCTATTAACACTTCACATCTGGACTACTGCAACAGTCCTCTGCTTGGTCTCCCTACCTCAATTCTATCCCCTCTTCAGTCTATCCTGTCAAACTGATATTCTTAATGAACAGGTTAATGGTACCCCGCCCCATTCAATAAACTCCAAGGGCTCCAATTACCTCCAGGATCAAATATGAAGCCCCCTATTTGGAGTTTAGACCCTTCCTACCTTTCCAACCTTCTCACCATTTCTTCTCTCTATCCTACCCCAACCTCCAGATTCTGTAATTCACGGCACTGGCTTTTTTGCTTTCCCTCACACGAGAGACTTCATCTCGTAACTCTGCATTTTAACTGGCTGTCCCCCCACCTAGAATTCTCTTCCCTCTTGGCTCTGTCTGTCTCCACACACACACACACACCAGACACACCCCTGTGTACATAGTTGCTTGCTTGTTGTCTCTCCTAACAGACTGTGAGTTCCTTGAGGGCAGGGCTTATATTTGGGTTTCTCTTTGTATCCCCAATACTTAGCACAATACCTGCCGATAGCAGGAACTCAATAAATGCTTGTTGATTTCTATTCTTAAGGCTAAGCATCTCCGGTTCCTTCAATCAATCCTCTTATGGCAGCTTCCACAAGCTGTCACCATCCAAGTTCATAGAATCATAGGAAAAAAATTAGATGGGCCCTCAAAAGCCGCCTAGCCCAATCCTCTCATTCCACAGATGAGGAAGCTGAGTCCTAAGGAGGGTGAATGACTTGGCCCAGGGTGCAAAGAGGGGAGGATCCCAGGGCTCTGATTGTGGAGGTCCTGCCTCTTCCCCTGCATGTGCGGCTTCCATTACCATCCTCGGTATTTGCCAGTTTTACTAAAATGTACAGCCCAGAATTGAATGTAATATTACAGAAGTGGTCTGACTGGGAAGGCATTGCATGGGACATAAGGAAAGGATTTCACCAGATCCCTAATTTTACAGATGAGAAAACTGTGGAAACTGACTTGTCTGAAGTCACACAGTAAAGTAAGAGAGCTGGCACTTCTTCCATAAAGTCTGGTCTGTATATGCCCTGCCATATCAGATCAACCTGGATACTTGATAATTTAACAGTGTGATCCTCTCTCCACCAACATAGGTTTCAATCCCTCTACGCCTCATTCTTCACGAGCGGCTTTGGCTAAAACAATTCATTCCCTAGTACCCAATCTTCTGGTGATAAGCTTCTCCACACTTAGCTAACTATATTCTGGGATGAGAGATAGAGTGTATCTCCTGGCCCATACTGAACATCTTTTCATCTGCCAAAGTTGTCACCCTGCTAGTTGAGCCTTAGAGGACCCAAGGTTACTTTCACACTTTCAGAAGGAACTGGAAGAGGGCATTAGCTGACGTTCAGTGTGTATGATGTTCTCTAAATGGGATGTATTAAAAACGATGCCCCTGACTGTGGTGAGACTCATTCTTCAATTTGATTAGTTTGGTTTGATGAGCTAGGGAGCCAGAAAGAGACATAGTGAAGGAGTGTCACTGGTACAGAGTCTTCTGATCCACACCGTAGCAAAGATAAGGGGAAAGCAGCACTTGGGTCCTTGATACCAAGGACAGATAGTTTCTTTCTTATCTAGTCCGTTCTACTGATCTATTTTCCTATGGTTTGGATGATAATCTGGCCTTAATTTAAAAGGGCCAGAATCTTCCATTGTTTCCTGGGTCATCTCTAATCATCCCGATGAATATCAGGTCACTGGATCCAGATGGCTCTGGAGGACAAAGTGAGGCTGGTGACCTTGCACAGCCCTCCCTCAGTCCAATCACAGTCAACTGCAAGTCATGTCATCATTTCACTGATGCCATGGGCCTCTTCAAAAACGAAGAACATACAACCTGGAAAATTACTTTGGATGATGGATTAATTTGGATGATTACTGCTTTAGAGGATATTTTGACGCCCAAAGTGTGACTCTCCCTTTATTCTTTTATTTTTCAAGATTTCCCTTATGATTTCAAATGAATTTATTAACATTCGGTCTAGCTCTATAAAGTATCCTTCTTGGCAGACTGATTGGTATAACAGAAAAACAGGAAATTAGTTTAGGTGGGCTTATAACTTTTACTATGTTGATGTAGTTTAGCCTTTATTAACAACTTTCCCTATAGTTAGGTTTGTTGTTCTTTATCCAAGGAGTAGATTTTAACTGTATCTGTAAGAGGTCTTGTGTGTGCCTTGTTGGAGTGACAGGCAATCTGTAGTTAGTTTGAATGGGATATCCCTATTTGTAACTCCTGGCTTTTGCTATTGTTCAGCAAGACTTCAGTTTGAATGTGACCTCAGACACTTATTAGCTGTGTGACCCTTGGACAAGTCATTTCACCTATGTTTGCTTCAGTTTCTTTAGCTATAAAATGGGGATAACAATAGCACCTGCCTCCCAGAGTTGTGATGAGGACCACGAGAGATAATAATTGTAAAATGCTTAATCCAGGGCCTGGCTCCTAGTAAGCACTATGTAATTGTTAGCTATTATTATTGTTATGTATTATGATACTATGTAATATAATAAGTGGCATATTAATATGTAATATATTATTATATTTATGTTTCTTTCTGGCTATAACCTACTACCTCTCCTAGGATTCTATGGAAGTGGGAATGTAGTATAGTAAAAAGAATGATGAACTTGGAGGAGTCAGGATCACTGGACTCAAATCCTGGCTTTATTTAACAAGAGATGTTTCAACTTAACATTTATTTCCTTAGAAATTCTGGGCTCAAGCAGGCTCATGTACCCTGAGGAGAAATGATGTGGCAGAGGACGGGAAATGGCAGAATGTAAAGAAGCCTGGGTGGGTATTAGAATGCCTGGCTTCCAGGCCTGGCCATGCCTTCCCCTAGCTGTCTGACACTAGGCAAACCAGTGAGCCTCAGTTTTCTCCTCTGAAAAAGAGCAGGAGTGGGGCAGAACTAGATGATGATCTTTAAGGTTTCTTTCCCCTCTGTCAGTCTATTACTTGGGGTCTCCAGGTTCTCAACATCTGCCCAGCATCTTTAGAACTTCCTGTCATCTTAGTTGTTCTGACATAGTCAAAAGGATATTTGACCCCAAGTCAGGAAATGTGATTTCAGTCCCCATTCTGACACTAATGACATAACTCTGGACAGGTCACTTTGCCTTTATGGGCCTTGTTTCTCTTGTACGTAAAATTGGAGATAATACTAGCTATGCACCACAGGGCTACTGTGAAGAAAGCACTTTGTAAACTGTGAAGAGCTGTAGAAATGAGAGTTATTTTAATTGATAAAAATAAAGATCCAAAGGCATCATTAAAATATCAGTATGTTAACCGGCATTCACACATCTGGCATTTACTTCTAAAGGCAGGCATCTTTTATCATTGGAGTCAAGTTGGTCAGGTCCCCCACACTGGGATAATGAGATTTAATGCTATTTGATCTTTGTTTAGACTCTCATTAATGTTTAATAACCTTCAATTTCCTCTCGAAGGGTCTGAAGGGTATAGTCATTAGGGCACCAATGCCATGGCTTCATAAGCAAAACAATGTCCTTCTGTTAAGAAGATGGCACTGTACATCCTAAATATAAATATGACCAATTATCCCATGTATCATGCATGATTGATTTAAATGATAAATATAAGGCTTTTAAAAATCAGAAATGAGTAATGCCATAATTAAGGAACAGATCTACCAAATCATCCTTTGAATATTAGAGAATCATAGAATGTTAAAGCTGGAAGGAACTGTGAAGATCATCTAGCCCAACCTACTCATTTTACAGAAGAGGGGAAAACCACATCTAAAGAAGGATACTGATAAGTAAGGAAACCACCAGAGGAACACGACCAGGATGGTGAAGGGCTGATGAATTAAGGATGTTTAATCTGAAAAAGAGAAAGCTGGGGCTGGGTGGAAGGGGCATGACAGCTTTCCTCAAGTATTTAAAGAGCTATTAAGAAGCCCCTGGGTTCAAGTAGCAGAGAGGCAGATTTAACATCCTATAGCTAAGAAATTTTCTGCAACATGTGATTGGGAAGGGGAAAAAGCTTTTATAATACAGGACTGTTCTTTTGGAGTGGCTATCCTTGCCTGAAGCCATTTGCTCTGAATTAGACACACAGCAATCTTAAGATTATGTTTTTATTATCAGTGACTTGACCTGAACTGAGAAACCATTACCCAAAACAGGTGTGGATAATAATATAGTTCATCATCAAATTCTAATAGCTAACAGTTTGAAGGCACCAAAGACGATGCCTAGCTTAATCTCTACCTCTCGAAGGGTCTGAAGGGCATGGTCATTAGGGTACCAATGATATGGTTTCATAAGCAGAACAATGCTAAGAAGATGGTACAGTACATCCTAAATATACACATAACCAATTATCCTATGTGATATCCTTTTTGAGAAGGAATACTATCTCCAATATTCTTGACAAGTTCTTGTCCAGAATCTGTTTGCATGTCAATAACTATAGAGAACTCACTATTTCTTTTTTGCTTTTTTGGAGCGGGGAAGGCAGGGCAATTGGGGTTAAGTGACTTGTCCAAGGTCACATGGCTAGTAAGTATTAAGTGTGTGAGGTCAAATTTGAACTCACATCCTCCTGACTCCAGGGCCAGTGCTCCATTCACTGTGCCACATAGCCACCCTGAGAACTCATTATTTCACAAGACAGCCTGTTCTACTTTTGTATGGTTCGAATTGTTAGGAATTTTTTTTCTTACATCACAGCAAAATCTTCTTGACAGTTTTCTTTGGTTAGTGAAGGCAATAAGCATTCAGTAAGTGATGACTGACCATATGCTAGCACCTGTGTTAGGTGTCAATGATACAAAGAAAGACAAAAACAATCCTTGCCTTGAAGGAGCTCATATTCTGAAGGGAAAGACAATGCATATGTAAGCATGTACAAGATCCATACAGAATAGCTGGAAAGTCCCTGGTCTGCCTTCAGTGGACCAAGCTGTCTTCACGATGTCCTTCCAAATGTGTAAAACCAAAGCTCATGTCCCTCCCATATCTCTTCTCCCAGCTAAATGTCCCAAATGCCTTTAACCAGTCCTCCTACGGCAGGTGTCTTGACAAGCTGCCTTTCTCTCCATGCACTCCACCTGGATAGCCTTCTTAAGATGTGAGGCCCAGAATTGAGCACAATGCTTCAGACGGGGTCTGACCTGGGCACAGGCCAGCTAGAACATTCAATCATTCAAGTTCCCTCCATATGCAGTCAGTTGCCAAGTTTTACCAAGTCTACCTCAATATCTACCTCATCTGTCTCTTCTCTCTTTAAACCACAACCACTCTAGTCCAGGCCTTCATGACTTCTCACTGGTCTCCCTCCATCTAGTCTCTCTCCAATCTTGTTCATGTTCTAGACAGTTTCTAAAGTGATATTCCTAACTCAGGTCTGACCATGACATTCCTCTGCTCAGAAGGCTTTAGTGATACCCCATTATCTATAGAAGATTAGATAAAGCTCAGTGACATTCAAATCTCCTCACTGTCTGGCTCTAGTCTGTCTTTCCTGGCTGATTTTACATTTTTACTCCTCATGAACTCTACCTTCTATACTAACTGATCTGCTTGCTGCTCCCTATACACTATCCATTTTCCTCATCCATGCCTTTGAATAGGTTATTCCCCACATCTAGCAGACTTTCTCTCCTTGCCTCTGCCTCTTGGAACATTGAGATCCCTTCAAAGTTGAGTTCATGACACTTTGTTCAAAAGGGTTTTCCTGAGGGTTTCACTGGTCCTTCTTCTGTATATATCCTCTCTAGGACTTGATCTGTGAATATCTGGCTCCTGGCCCCTCTCCTCCCTTGGAGGAAAGCTCTTGGAGAGCAAGACCTGTTTCACATTTGTTTCTGTGTCCCAAGTGCCTAGAACAGTGGCTTAACAAATGCTTGTTGATGGACTGATTGATTTCGTATTAGCTTCCTGGCTCAGGACACTTGTCTTCTTTCCACTAAATCAACCCAAAATTAAGTTAGCATTTTTGGCTGCCAAATCACTGTGCTGATTCCTATGGAACCGATACTCCACAGAATTTGATCATCTATTTACTGCATATCACATCACACCCACGCTATGGAGGGGGCAGAGATTGTACTGATTTGCCTAACCCCAAACTAACCACCCAGAAGTATCACTTTCCAAAACTGAATTACAAACAGAATGGAAAGATTTAAAAAAACAAATCCCAAATTCCCAGAACCACCAGTGAATTAATTTGAATAAGAACAAAGGCTTATGCTTAAAACTACTGAATTGGAACAAAATAAAAGTAGAAGGGATTCTCACAACCACATTTAGCCAACATTTCCTTCAATTCACTGACAGTCACAGAAAGAGCTTATAAAATTCATTCACTCACTAGACATCTACAAGGTGCCTGGGTTACACAAATCACTGCCCTGTGAGGGCCAGAAGGAACCATAGGGTCAGGCATTTTGAGTCTGGAGGGCCTTTAGAAGTGGATCTAATCCAACATTTTACAGACAAGGAAACCCCCAGAGAAGGGAAGCCACTTAGTTAGTGGCAGAGCTGGGATTTGACCACAGTGCTTTGCACAATCAAGTCCTTAATAAAAGTTTGAATATTGAATGAATGTATCAACAAACCGAGGACTTGATTCCTAAGTCCATTGGTACTTCAACTCTCCCTCAGAAACAAGACTAATACAATGTACTTAGTTGGTACTGGAAGAGCATTTATTGAATGAATAAAGCAGTGAATGGGGATAGTCTTTCAGGTACCAACAGAGATGCTCAGTTACCCCCTTTTCTTCTCCCCATGGGCGACTACAGAGGAAACAGAATTCATATTTGCCTTCTGCATAAGCATCCAATTACTTGAATTCCAACTAGTATATAAAAGAAGTCTTAGAATATTTTTTCACCCTTAATTAACTCTCCTCACTGTCTCCATTCAATGGCCCAGAGGAACTGGCAAGGAAATCAGCAGTATCTTGTATGCAGATCCGATCTCCGTGGAGACAGATGGGTCACATGTTGTATGGGCTTGAGGTAGAATAGGAAGGTTACTCTGGCAACGCAAAAAAAAAAAGGACCTACTCTTGCTGAGATTGACGTAGAATAATCACCTGCAAAAGTGAACAGGGCAGAAGCCAAGAACAGGTCTCGGCTCAAACCAACAACTGCTCAGAATGGTCACCTTCAAATTTCCACGGGAAATTAAGAAAGGAATAATGGCTCATGTTTCTATAGCAATTTACAGGGTCAAAATGCTTCATGTCCAGCAGCTCATTCAATCTAATTATAGTTCTAGGAAGGAAGCAATGTGGGGATTATCAGCTCCCTTTTACAGAGGAAGAAAAGGAGATTCAGAAAGGCAGCAAGGTTAAGTTCAAACTTTTCCTGTTCCAAGTTCCACCTCCAAAAAATCTCTAGTTTCTGTTCTCTCCTCTCTTTCATCTCCATTGCCTGGAATATCATAATGGCTTTTCCCATTCCAGTTTCTTCTCTTACTCATGCTTCTTCTGAATAGCTCCAGTCCTAACTCTTAGACTCAAAAATCCTCAGTGGCTCCCTACCGCCACTTAAGTAAAGTTAAAACTCCTTAGTATGCAAGGCTCTCCACACCCACAAGTTTCTACCTCATTTCCAGTCTCATATTATATTACTCTTTCCATGTACTATAAATTTGAGTCAAACTCTCTGTGCCCTGAGTACACCTTGTTCTCTCCTCTGTGTCTATGTTCATGGTGTTCCCATCTTTGGTTCTAGAATTCCTACCCTCATTTAAAATGCATAATTTGACTTCTTCCTCCAACCTTCCTTTGATCCTTTAGCTATGTGTGTCTTATCCCTGACTAGACAATGGGCAGGAGCTGTGTGATGTTGTTAGACTTTGAACTCGGGCCTCCAGACTCCTAGTAAAGTGGAAATGAACTAACATTTACATTCTTCATTCACAGTCATCCATTGGGGCAGGAGAAGGTTGGAAGGTGTCTCCGTTTAGGCAAGGTTCACATGTCCCTCAAGGTTACTCGAAGTCACTTTCAGAGAGTCACCCAGCATGAGAAAATTAAGGGTTATTTCCTGGGAGATCAAAGAAACATCACACTTGCTAAAATAGCAAATTAGTAAGTGGCAGAATTGCAATATACAAATTCTGATTGCTACTTGGCATTTCTTAACAATAATAATAACAGCAACAATGAAGTAATAGCTAACAGTTATGTAGTGCCTAATATTGGTCAAGCACTATGCTAAAAACTTTATAATTATCTCATTTGATCCTCACAACAAACTTGGGAGGTAGGTACTGTTTTTATCCCCATTTTACAGATAAGGAAGAGTTTAAGTGACATGTCCAGGGTCACCCAGATAGTAATCCTTCCTATTTACCATCCCATCTAACTTCCTTTATGTCTTGAAGGCAGTGTGGTACAGTGGAGAGAGTGGTGGACTTGGAATCAGAGGATCTGAGTTCAAAATATGAGCCTCTGACACTTGCTGCCTATGTCACCTTGGGCTTCTCTGGCTGTGGTCTTAACCTGTCAAATGAGGGCTTTGGGCTAAATGATCTCCAAGGTCCCTTGCAGGTCCTGAGTGATGGTCCTATGATTTCTGCAGACACAGGGGATGGAGCCATGGAAAGCAGTGCAAAGTAACTGGCCTTGGAGTCAGGTAACCTGGACTGGGATCCTACTTCATGGAAAATCACTTAACCCCTGACATTCCTCATTTGTAAGATAAGGATGCTAACACTGGTACTACCTAACCCCCAGGGTTGTTGAGAGAAAAAGCACTTGGCAAACCAGAAAGTGCTAGGTGTTGGTTATCATTAATATTTTATATCAAGACTGTCTATTGGGAGCTCCTTCTTCTCCCTAGTTCTACACTTCGAATCAGCTCAGCATCACCCACTCTTCTTTCCTCCTTTGTCCTCGTCTCTGAGGAAGAGGAGGCCCTTCTTGCCAATGTCCACCTTCTAAGTGGTCCCTGGATCTCCACCCCCAGACCCTGTCTCCTCCAGGATCTTCTTCCTGCTCTCATCCCCTCCCTCTGTTGAATTTGCAGTGTCTCCCTCTCTACTGGCTTCTTTCCTGCTAACTACAAATATACCTGGATTTCACCTTCCCTTAAAAGCCTTCTCCTTGACTGAACAACCCTTCCAGCTAATGCCCTCCATCTTTCCTTCCTTTCAGAGTCAAGCTTCTAGAAATTGACAATTGTTGCCTCTGCTGTCTCACCTTCCATTCACTTCTCAACTCTTATACTTTGGCTTTTGCACCAACCCCTTAAAGATGACTGGTCTAACTTCCCTCTCTAAGGGCACCAACAAGCTCTTTCTTGCTAATTATAAGATCATCAATTGAGAGCTGGGAGGGACCTCAGATGCCATCTAAACCAACCCAGTAGCTTTAGAAATAAAGACTCTGAGGCCCAGGGAAGTTACTTGCCCAAGGTCACACAGGTAGTAAGTATGAGGGGGAAGATTTGAATCAAGATCCTCAATATCCAGAACCAATATTCTTTCCATTGGATCATGCAGTTGTCATCCTAATTGACTTCTCTATAGCATTTGACATTACTGAACACCTCCTCCTTCTAGATAATCTCTCCTCTCTGGGTTTTCATGACACTATCCTGATTTTCCTCCTATCTGTCTGACTGTCCCTCTTCAGTTTCCTTTTACAGAAACATAATCCATGTTCCACCTGCTAGATGTGGGCATACCCTATGGCTCTGTCCTACACCCTCTTTTCCTGGATACTTGATTTTGAAGATTCTGTCACATGCCATAGATTCAAGCCCATCATCTTTCAGCCTAACCTTTCTATTTCTGTAAAGGGACCACCATTCTTTTAAGTGACCACTCCCTGTATTTAATCAGTTGATAAATATTGTCAGTCCTACTTCCACAATATCTCCCATATCTAACCCTTTCTCTTCACTTGTACCTCAATCACCCTCATTCAGATTTTTCATCACCTTTTGCCTTATTTATGGCAATAGCCACCTCATTGGGTTCCCCACATTCAGTCTCTTCCCTCTCACATATATTCTCCATACAGTTGTCAAAGTGATGTTCTTAAAGCAAAGATCTTTAATCATGTAACTCACCAGTTCAGGAAGCTACAGTGGTTCCCTATTAAAATACAAAATCCTTTCTTTAACATTTGCAGCTCTTCCCAGCCTCGTTTCCACTTAATTTTGCAGGATAATTACATGCATTCTACATTCCGGCCCAGTTGGACTACTTTCCATACATGGCATTTCCTCTGTTGCCTCTGTGCCTTGGCACAGGCTGTCTTCCATGTTCAGAGTGCCCTCACTTCTCACTTTTGCCTCTTGGAACCCATCACTCCCTTCAAGTCTCGGCTGAAGTGCCCTCTCTTACAAAATGCCTTTCCTGACTCTGGGATGGTCCAGCTCCCTACCAAATTACGTAGCACTTGTTTTCTTTCTTTTTTTTTTTAATCTCATATTGATTTATCTGAGGACATTGAATCACAGTTGGAAGAGACCTGGGTGGTGATCTAGTCAAATTCTCTCATTTTACAGAAGAGGAAATTGATATGCGAAGAAATTAAGTGACTTGCCCATGGGTAGTAAATAGCAGAGCAGGACTCAGACTGCAATCCTGCGACTCTAAGTGAGTACAGGCACTCTTAATTTTTGTATTTATATTCTCAGCATAGTATCTGGCCCGGTCTTTAGTAGCTGAAGACTGCACTAAGATCTTTGCAACATCCTCTCAATCTGTTTCTCTATCGACATATGTATATACACGTGTACACATGTGTATGTATTTGTACATATCCCTTCCCTGATAGAATGTAAGCTCCTTGAGGGAAGATACTGTTTCACTTTTGTCATTGTGTCACAGGTGCCTGACATCCACTAAGCACTTCCCGACTCATGTTAATTGAATGATCCATCCCTGAGTTCAGGGACTAAGTCTTATTTAAGTTTCCTATCTATCCTATCAAAATACTCTGCATACAACAGGTGAATAATGAATGTTTGTTGAGCTCAACTGGATTGAAAGGGTGCTGAGTGAGGACAGAGTTAACCTTTGCCTGCTGGTCTCTGGCCCGAGCCCCCCCGCATGTCTGCCAGTCAGCTAGGAAATGGTTTTCCAGCACGAAGGAAGATCTATTACCCTTGAGGATGAGTTGCCATGACAGCAAAACTCAAAAAAGGCTCAAGATAGAAAAAAAATGTCAAAGGACAGGAAGAAGATTCTTCCAGCAATTTCTGCTCCCTGTCAGATTCTCATGGCAGTTTCCTGCCGTAGTAGAAATAGTGCTGAGTCGAGGCAGAGGGGCCCAGCCAAAGTTCTGGTTCTGCTCTTTATTTCCTGTGTGACTTTGAACAAAGCTCTTGACCTCTCAGAGTCATCATCATTTCATCTTCTGAAAACAGGGAGTCACACTAGATAAATTTTTTCTTTAAAAATCATTTTTATCTTAAAAAAATATTGATACCTTTTGGTTTTCTATCACCTAAATTTTCTCTTGTATCTCTTCTCCTCCCCACTCCAAGAGAGCTCTGAATATCTCCTTCCCCCTCACCTCTGACCAAATGATTTATATTAAGGTCTTTGCCAGTTCTAAATTCTAACATCCTATGCCAGGAGCTGCTCTTTCTGGGAGCAGGGACTGTTTCATTCATTTGCTTATATTATACCAAGTGCCTAGTACAGTGCTTGGCACAGTGGTGGCAAGTAATAAACGTTTTTGATTGATTGACCTCTTAGGGCTGCTTCTGTCCATCTCATTTGTCCCAGTTGGGCACTAACTATGAAGGGGAAATGCCTCAAGTGAATGCGAATCAACGGAAAGTTATACAATCCAGCTAGGGACCAATCACTGAACCCCAGAGACTCAGACTTGGAAGGGACCTCAGAGGGCAACCTGTGCCCGAGCAGGAATTTACTCTCCAATATCCCTGACAAGTAGTTTTCCAGCTTCTGCTGGAAGAATTCTATTTATGGAGAATCCTCTCAGTTCTTAAGGAAGTGTAGTCCACCTTGGGACATATCTGAGTGTTAGGAAGTTGGGTTTTTTCAAACTGACATTAGATATGCCTCCTGACACCTTTTAGTCAGAGGTTTTCTTTGGTCTCAGGATCCATTTATGCTCTTGAAGAAGACTGAGAGGGCAGCTTGGTGGCACAGTGAATAGAGCACCAGCCCTGGAGTCCTGACTCCAAATTCGGCCTCAGACACTTAACATTCACTAGCTGTGTGACCTTGGGCAAGTCACTTAACCCCAACTGCCCTGCCTTCCCCCTCTCCAAAAAGACCAAAAAAAAAAAGACTGAGAACCTCCCAAAAAGCTTTGCTTTAGATGACTTATATCAAGTGATATTTACCATATCAGAAATGTAAAAATCTTTGTATTATTATGAAAATGTGTTTGATCTCAAGAACCTCCTGAAAGGGTCCTAGAGCAAACTGTGAGAATCACTGATTTAACTCCATCATTTTACAAATAAGAAAAGTAAGACCCAGAGAAGGGAGTGACACACCTACTAAGAGCAGAGCTAGCATCTGAACTAGAATTAATTATTCCCAGTACAGTGGTCTTTCTCCTATACTATAATGCTCCTTTTGCATCTTGGGGATGCAACATCAACTGGATCTCTCATATTTTATTAATACATTGTCTACCTCCCCCCCCCTTGGATATGCCTTGATATTAGTTATAGTGTTCTCTTTCTTGCTAAAATTCTATATATATAAAATTCTGTGTGTGTGTGTGTGTGTGTGTGTGAGAGAGAGAGAGAGAGAGAGAGAGATTCTGACTACCTTAGGAAGAGCCTTCAGTTAAGAAAAAATAGATAGCAAAATCTAGAGTTATTTCCCCTCATGTTGAATATTTGTAGTGAATTCTCTGACTCAGCACCAGTTTCCAAATGATTCCTTTGATTCCACTGGCCCATACAGACATTATAGCTCCCTTGCCCAGCCCCACAAATGGACAGAGGTAAGTGGAATCTCCCCAGATATTTCCACTCTCCCAGAAAAAACAGACTAGATTGGTTGGTTCCCACATCTGAAACTTACAAGTAGCCACACAAAACTTACACACAAGGTGAATGAAGGAACAAAATCCCAGTACCACTTAGAGTACAGAAGTTATACAGAAGCCTTCAATCTGCCGTCCATTTGATTTATATTTATGACCAGTGAATTAGAAAGCATTTATTAAGTGCTTACCTTGTGCAAAATACTGCTAAATGCCTGGGATTCAAATAGAAAATCAAGATGGTCCCTGCTCTCAGGGAGTCAACATTTTAAACACATGGAGCATGCAGTAATTGCTACTGCTCTCAGCAAACAATGCGTGCATTTTCAATAATCACCAGAGCAAGTGGACTTTTGGGACTATAATTTACATCCCCTTTGAGGTGTGTATGGGGTAATGCCAACTCTACTCTCTGCATCTCCTTCCATTCCCAGGTGCTTGCCATTCACACCGATACCATCTACACTGACATTGGGTCATGTCTACCCTGGGCTCCATGGAGCTCTGTCATTCAGAATTTATCGACACATAGTTCTCCCTCTCCTCCCTGAACTCTTATATGCCTTCCCTTATGCTAGTTCACAAGAGGAAACTTTGTTTCCAGGAGGGTCTGACTGTACTCCTTGCCTTCTGATCCCCATGGTGGGACCCACTCCACCAGCACTCTGATGCCCTCTGCTGGTTTCTGCAAAAAGTGTTGGGATACCCCCAAGAAGCAGCAAAACAGATACCATCTTATGGCCTTTCTGGCTCACAGGCTTCTAGTGGGACAGAAGTGCTGTTGCATTGTCTATACTTCCCTAAAGACACATATTTTGTAGCTGTGAATTTATTTGCCCTAGAAATGATGCTCACATTTTGAGGCTGCACCCTGGCAGGCTTTTTGGAACCCTCAGCCTTGGCTGGAGAGATAATTTCAGAAGTATGTGACACACAGATGTTGCCCTCCATGGGTGGAGAACCTGCATCTAAGTTTCACCAATGCACGATTTGGTTTTGTTTTTGTGAAAGAGCATATGAAAGCACTGACATCATTGAAGGAAGCAACCCTTTTGAGTATGTGACCGAGCAACTGCCTCTGCAGGGTCTGCAGTCCCAGAATCCTCAGAGATCCTGAAGATGCTGAGAAGAAAGCCTTCATTGCCAAACTCCTTGGGATTGTCAAGTGAGTCGATGTCAGAAATCGATAGGGAGCGAATGGAAACGACATTAATGCAGACACATTATCTCTGCACCTTCAGGACCACTGGCAGCTGGAGTCTCCTCTCTGTGTTGTTTTCTCCATTAGAATGTGAGCTCCGTGAGAGCAGGGGCTGTCTTTACTTTTCTCTTTGTATCCCTGGCACCTAGGACACTGCTTTATATAGAGTAAGTGCCTAACAAATGATTTTTAATTCATTTTAATTCAGATAAAAAACTGCCACCAAGCTGGACCTCTGAGCATTTTAAGAAAGCGGTGGGGTGGAATGAGTTCTGGACGTGGGGACAAGACACAGGTGAGTTGTTACTGGCTGTGTGACTGTGGGCAAGTCCTTTCACTTCTGTGGTCTCAGTTTCCTTATTTGTAAAGTAAAGGAGTTTAATCAAACATGATAATTTTTCCAGTTCTAAATCCTATGATATATTTTAGTGACACACGTATGTGTAGACATGTGAACATTATAAGTCCTGGGTAGTAAAAAGCTTTTAAAACACATACCTTCCCCCCTGCCCCTGATGCTGCAGGACTGCCTCCTGAACGCCAATGTCTGGATCCCTGGCTGAAAGCAAATTTCTTTGGGTTCCTGAGTGGGAGTTCTCTGTTTGCCATCCAACAGAATGGGGTTTGGGGTTTTTGTGAACTGCACTAGAAGGCAAAACTTCTGAGAATGAAGAGTGTTGGCGGATGGGGTTGATCCAAAGTTATTTTGCTAAAGTCTTCAATGGGGTCACGAGCAGGGTCCCTGGCAGGGACGACTTCTGAAAATTTCCACTGTAAAGTATGACTTATTCCCTCCCAAAAATCAAAACAAAACTGTCTGGTAAGCAGGTTCAGATGAATTCCACAAACTAAGTAGGGTCAATTCTTCTCATTCCTGGCCACAGGGCAGATACCAGGCATGAGAAGCAGGAGGTATTTCTCCATTCTCCAGCTTGAAAATGGGACGTCATGGGATTTAGAGCTGGAATAGACCTTAAAAGATTACTTAGACCCACCATCTCATTTCACAAAGGAGTGAACTGAGGCAATGTAAGAAGGGTATTTTCCCAGGTCTTGCTGGTAGCAGGAAGCAGAGTTGAGATTCAAACTCCTACCCTTGGCCCTCAAGTCAGGCCCTTGTCCCAGTACACTGCCCAAACTCTACAAACAGTGTAGGCGTCAAGAAAAATTAATGTCCTGGTACATTAAGGCAATTTTCCTGTTTCAATGGAATACTGACTATTAGAATCTCAGGGTGAGAAGAGACCTTAGGGGGTATCTAATCCAATCTGTACCTAAGCAAGAATTTTTTTCCTTACATTACACCAAAATCTGCCTCTGTAATTTCCACTCGTGGATTCCAGTTCTGCACCCTGGGGTGAAGTAGAGTGAATATAATCCCTCTTTCCTATGGCAACCCTTTGAACTTTGAAGAAGGTCATCGTATCCTCTTGCGTTCTGCAGAAAAAAAGATAGCCTCAGTTTTTTTAGCCAAGACTCATATGTTATTGTCTTTGGCTTCCTTACCATCCTGGTCACTCTCCTCTGGTCATTCTTCCTGAAATGTGATTCCCAGAACACTTCCCTCTGAGGCAATGTACATTTTTTCTTTTGTATGTCATCTCCTCCATTAAACGTGAGCTCCTTTGAGGGTAGGGGCTGTATTTTTGTCTTTCTTTGTATTCCCAGGAATAAGCATGGAGCTCAGCATCAGAAGTCAGCATAGTGTGACTCAACAGTCTTGGGGGCAGCTAGGTGGTTCAGTAGATAGAGTGCCAGGCCTAGAGTCAGGAAGATCTGAGTTAAAATCTGGCCTCAGACACTTACTAGCTGTGTGACCCTGGACAAGTCACTTAGTCCCTTTTGCCTCAGTTTCCTCATCTATAAAATAAGTTAAAAAAATGGTAAACCACTCCAGTATTTCCCCAAAAAAACCCCAAATGGGGTCACAAAGAGTCAGATGTGACTGAAACAACAATATACCATGGCTCCCCAATTATTTAATCATGAAGTTCATTTTTTTTCATCCTAAGTGTAGGGCTTTACATTGAACGCTATTAAATTTCATATCATTCAATTCAGATCATCCTCCTAGCTTATAGGGATTTTGATTTTTGTCAAGCTTAAAGTATAAAGGATACAAGAGCCTGGAGAGAGATGACAAAGGGTATGATTCATGGCCCATAGGGATGCTTGGTCAAGACATTCATAAGCCCAGACAACTGAAGGATAAGAAAGGGGTGGGACCATGTGGCAATTGCTAATGGAGTTTGTTGGAGTATATGGTTCACAAAGCTCAGCAAAGAATCCCTGGGATAATAGGATTAAGAACTGGAAGGGACCATATTGAGCATCTAGGCTGATTCTTTCACTTTTCAGGTGAGAAAGTTGAGGAATAATTTGCCCAAGTCACCCAGGCAATCAGCAGCAATAAGAGCCAAGATTCAAAGCCAAGCTCTCCAACTCCAAATATTGCTCCCATTCCAGAAGGTCACATAGGCTCTCCCAAAGCAAGGTAGCTGCTGACTGTAGAAAGAAAGGGAGGTAAGAAACACATGAAGGGGCTCATTTGTCCACAGCAAAAATCACAAGACAGCGGCACTTTGTGTGACCACTGCTAGCTGGAGGCAACTTCTAACAAGGGGCTGCCTCTCCAGATCTAGAGAAGCTTAAAACACCACCCTCCTCCCAGGGTCCTTAAAGGGTCAGTTTGCTAAGTCCATTCATGATCCCCATGGCCTCCAAGCACAGTATGAGTCCTGAATTCTGGTGCACGTCTTATTCTGAAAGTAAGCATGGAGATCAAGGAAAACACGCCTTTCTAATAATGACAATGATGACGACAGTGATGATTTCCATAAATAAAGTAACTTACAGCTTTTCAAAACATATATAATTGAAACAAACAAAAACAATCTGAGTTCATATAACTCTCCCATCTATGTCAAAGACCTATAATTTAGTCAGTGTGGGAACTGCCTTCACCAGAGACAGACTGTCTATGATTTATAGCTTAGAGAGGTACAGGGGGTTCTGAGAGGTTGGATGAATTGTTCACGGACACATAGCAATTGCCAGAGGCAGGATTCAAGTCCATGTCTTTCTGATTCCAAGGCTATTTACAATCCCAGAATACCTCTCTCCCCATTTTTGTTGCTGTTCAGTTGTACCTTGAGTCTCTGTGACCCCATTTGGGGTTTTCTTGGTA
The DNA here is from genome assembly GCA_028627135.1 of Pseudochirops cupreus. NCBI lineage: Eukaryota > Metazoa > Chordata > Mammalia > Diprotodontia > Pseudocheiridae > Pseudochirops > Pseudochirops cupreus. The sequence continues at coordinate 62,450,179 of CM053581.1, read as the reverse complement.
AAGATACTACCACAGCTCATTTACAGATGAGGAACTGAGGCAAACAGGGTTAAGTGACTTGCCCAGGGTCACACAGCTAGGAAATATGGATTTGAACTCAGGAAGATGAGTCTTCCCGTGCTACCTAGCTGTCCCCTTCACGTTTTTACACTAAGACAAAAAACACTGTTTTTTTTTTCTTACCACCAAGAACCCTATCAATGCAACCTTAACCATGGAGACTTTCTGTCAATCAATTAAGCAGGCAGAAAGAATGGAATGTCTCCACACAAAGAAAAAGACCAAAGAGATCACCCGTCCATAGATCCCGTGGCACAAAGGAAGTATTTTCAGAGTACATAAGCCCAGTGGAAAATTCCAGGGGCTGCTCGATGGTTCAGTGAATAGAGCACTGGGTCCAGAGTTCAGTTCCAGCCTCAGACACTTGCTATGTGCACCTGAGCATGTCACTTGACCTCTATTTGCCTAAGTTTCTTCATTTACTTCCTTGTTTGTAAACTAGAGATAATAACAGCACCTGCCTCCCAGTACCGCTATGAGAATCAAAGAAGATATTCACAAGGCGGCACAGCGCCAGCCACGTAGTAAGTGCTGTACAAGTGTCAGTTTCTTATTATCGCTATGGGTGTTGTTTTCGTTATCTTAGGGACATCAGCATCTTCGTCATAAAGATATAGTCATCACTATCTCCTGATACCCCAAATCACGAAATCTGAGAGCTGGAAGGGGTCCCAAGGGCAATCAGTCTAAACTATATGTGAATAAAAATTCTCCTTATATCAGAAGTTCTTTTTTTATTTTTGGAGGGGGGAGGCAAGGCAATTGGGGTTAAGTGACTTGCCCAAGGTCACGCAGCCAGTTACGTGTCTGAGGTCACATCTGAACCCAGGTCCACCTGACTTCAGGGCACATCCTCTATTCACTGCACCGCCTAGCGGCCTCATATCAGAGGTTCTTAACCTGAGATCTATGGACAGCTTTCAGAAAGTCCGTGAACTTGGATGGGGAAAAATTGTATCTTTGTTTTTGCTAACCTTTTTGTTTCCTTCATAAATCTACGAATTTTATTTATGCATTTAAAAACATTATTCTGAGAAGGGCTCCACGGTTTTCATCAGATTGCCTAAGGAGCCTATGACACAAAGAAGATTAAGAAACCCAGTTTTACAATGATTTCTAGTAATGATCATACAACCTTGGCTTGAAGACCTCCAGTGACAGGGAATTAATTACTTCTCAAGAGAGTATATTCTATTATTAGGACAGGTTTTAATCTTAGGAAGGTTTTCCTAATATCAAGCCTGAATTTAATTTTAGAGCTCACTAAAATCCTCAAGTCTTTATCACACAAACTGCTATCATATAAAAAGAAAAACCATTTAAACCTCTCTGAATTATTGTTTGTTTTATTGCTGATTGAGGTGAGGGCTGTGAAATAAGTCATTTCCCACTGGCTTACTCTTAAATGTTGTTTTTCTGATCATAAAAGAGTCTTTAAACACCACAGCAGAGGGAAAAAACCAGACTGCATTTTTCATTTTGGTCAAATTGATCCGCTTGATATCAGTTGATAAAACGAAGTAAATATAAAGTTATCCTTGCCTATGAACTTCAGTATACTGAGCCTGCTTTGAGAACCAAGAGGAAGGTATCTTGGTTAGCATCTTTAGCAGGATAAGTTTATGGATGTGGAATGGATCATAAGACCTAAAACCTGGATCAATTTCAGCTGCAATTATACATTAGACCAATGAGGAGGTATCCAAGTAAGTCCAAGCAGTTAGGTTCAGCCTCACATGATGATGATTTATGCACAGTGTCTAGCATACAGTAGGTGCTTAAGAAATGCCAGTTAACTAACTAGCTATGCAGTGGGATGCTGGACCACGATAAAGACAGAAAAGCAGATGTCTATGGTTATCCAGTGTTCCTTAGAAAGCAGGGTGTGTATAACCTTCCTTTGGAAGAACTTCCCTATAGAGCAGCAGTTTTCAACCTGTGGGTTGCGAATGACCCTTTCACAGGGGTCACAGGGGTTGCCTAAGACCATCGGAAAACACATATTTCCGATGGCCTTAGGAACCAAGACACCGCTCCTCTATCTGTCTCCAGGCGGGTCCACCCACATGCAGATACGCCCACATATGAGTATTAAAGGGCATCAGGAAGGTTTAGAACCACTGCTATAGAGCAAATGAAGAACTCTGCAGAAAGACAGAAAAGCAAATTGGTGGAGATAGTTTGCCACTTATAGTCATTGGGTGAGTATATAACAGATAATAAGTGCATTATCTAATCTATATATTGGATGCCAGGGGATCACAAATAGTCATATGGGAAAGTCAAAACCCTGATGGGATGAAGTAAAGGTTTGGACAATGATCAACACATCAAGTTTAGGCTGAGGGAAAGGGGAAGAAGGCAACAAACATAGAAATGTTTACTGGGTGAATGTGCTGAAGTTTGTGTTCACAAATAGAGAGAAGGAGGGAGAGAGGGGGAGAGAGAGAGAAAAGAGAAAGAGAGAGAGAGAGAGAGAGAGAGAGAGAGAGAAGGTATTATCTGTACCCACCCTTTCCCCAGATGCCCCAGAGCACCATCCAGGAATGGGATTAATGTGGCAGGATTTCCTGCTTTGCAAAGAATTCATCATGGAATGCATTCTTTCCTATGATACACATTTTCTGACTGATCCCACATCTCACTTCTCTCTGCCTAGATAAGGAACTGTGGTCAGTTCCTCTAATTCTGATCTTAGGATTGACCAATGAATCCACAAGCATTTATTAAGGGCCAATCATGTGTCAGGTATTTCTCAATGATCTCTGTCTCAAGGTACTAGGCTCTGGGGAGGCAAATAAAAAACATTCCTATGCTCAAGGAGTCTGATCTTCTATTGAGAGAGAAGACACACACACTTATATAAGTATATGCAGAATACATGCCCCAAATAAACACAAGGCAGTTGTGAAAGGAAGAGCAAATGGAACTGGAGGGAATTAGGAAAGGCTCATGTAAATTTTACAGGGTGGCCCTTGAGCTAAGTCTTTGTGCGAGTAAGGGATTCCAAGATGCAAAGGAAAAGCAGAAGTGAATTCCAGATGTGGAAGATGAGATAGAGACAGAAGATAGAATGTTATATAGGAGGAACAACAAGAAGGCCAGCTGAACTGGACCATAAAGTAGCGGAAGGAGAGTGATGTATAATGAAAATAAAGCTGGGAAGGAGGCTGGGGCCAGGTTGCGAAGGGCTTTAAGTGGCAAACAGAAGAGTTGATATTTTATCCTGGAGGCAGCTGAGTGATATGGTTGCATCTGCAAATAAGGAATATCTCTTTGGCAGCTGTATGGAGGATGGATTGGAGAGGAGAGAGACTTGAGACAAGGAGGCCATTGAGGAGGCTACTGCAGGACTCCAGATGAAAAGGATGAGTATCTGATGTGTGAGGAAAGAGAAGAGACCAGATATGAGAGTTGTTGTGGAAGCAGAAATGGTAAGATTTGATAACTGTGGTATATGTGGGATAAGGGAGAGTGAGGAGCTAGGGATAATGCCATGGCTGTGAACCTGGGAGCCTAAGAGGATGATGACATCGTAAGCAGAACTATTCCAGCTGTCTAATTCTAGGAGTCAACATGAACTGGGACGGATCCAGAGGGCTGCCTGGAGAAGTGGTCAGTAGCCACCACTAGAGTCCAAGCCACTAGAAGGACAGGGTCTGTCGGGAAGGAATTGACCTATAGGATATCCCATGGCATCTCAAACTCAACATGTCCCTGACAAACTGAATTCTCTTTCCCTCTCAGACCTTCCCTCTTTCAAGGGCATCACAGCTTTCCTAGGCACTCAGGCTCACAACCTTGGTGTATTATCTAATCTATATGAGTGTATATACTCTCACTCCACAGAGCCAATATGTTGCCTTTCTACCTTCACGGCATTTTTCATATATATAATGTTCCCTTCTCTCTATTCACATAGTCACAAACCTGGGGCAGGTTCCCACCAAACAGCCCTCTGGTGGGTCTCCCTGTCTCAAGTCTCTCCTCATCTAATCCACTTTTAACTTAGCTACCAATTTTTTTTCTGAAATACAGGTTTGACCACATCATTCTTCCCCTGTTGCTCCTCCCCTTCCCATTAAACTCCAGTGACTCCCTATTACTTCCAGGATCAAATATAAAATGCTTTGGTATTTTAAAACTTGTCCCTTCCTACCTTTCCAGTCCTCTGACAATTTACTCACCTTCACACACTCCATGATCCAGGGATACTGGCCATCTTGCTGTTCCTTGCCTATGACGCTCTATCTCCCAACTTCTCCCCGGCTGCCCCTTGTGCCTGGGATGCTCTGCCTCCTGGCTTTCTTTGAGACTCAACTAAAATCCCACCTGATCCAGGAGACCCTTCCCAGCCCCACCTAGACCCCCTCCCACCATCCCTGTCCTAGTGCCTCCCATTTGAGCTGTATGCATCTTGCAGGAATAGTTGTTTTCTGGTTGTTTCTCTCCACCACTAGAGTGTGAGCTTCTTGAGGGCAAGGAATGAATCTTTGCATCACCAGGTTAGCACAGTCTCTGGCACATGACGAAAACTTAATAAATACTTGTTACTTGAATGACCTTGCCTTTAAAGAGAAGGCTTGACAAAGGATAACAAGCCCTATGAAACTGAACTAGCTCCTGCTACAAGTCCAAAGAGAGGCTGTGTGTTTGTAACCTGAGACCAGCCTTTCTCAATACAGGCAGACTATTCAACAGGATTCATTTTATGGCTTTGCAAAGTAACTCATAAAAACAACCTATGAATACACAGAGGGTCTGGGATACATGTAGGTGGAGGGAGTGCCCACATAGATGAAATCATGGCTGTTGTGAAGTCCTGAAATATCATTCATTGGTTATGGCTTGAAGAATGAAATGATTCCTCTCTGTCTCTCATCTAAAGCTTTCTTCTTCAAGGACTGGGGGATGAATAATCAAGTATAATTTCCAAAAGCAATGATTCACTGGAGCAGAGATGCCTTTTGTCAAGCCCACTCAATGTCAGCCCCCTTCCCGATGCTGTTCTTATGGCCAAAGTGATTAAGAGAGGGAGTCAAGTCATGGCCCTCACCCTGAAGAATTAAGACATAAATTGGAGACAAAGACATTAAGCTCAGATAGCATTGGGGAAGACAATGACAAGCCCCGTCTGTCAAAAAGTTTATTTCTGGGACATACAAAATAAGATTGTTTTGAAAGTTTTTAATTCAGTGCATTTATTTCTTAACCTGGGCCATTCTCTCTGCCTTCTTGTTGGCTCCAGCATGTCAGTGAGATGGTAAAGGCACATGGAGTTCATACATACAGGTTCTAAGGTCTACAATTCCAAATGAAAATCTTTGGCTTTTTTCTGGAACTTACCATTCTGTATCTCACGTCAATAGAGAGCTTGGCAAAGTGGAAAGAACATAGTGTAGTAGAGCCAAAAAGGGAAAATGAAGGGAATAAGCATTTATATGGCACCCACTATGTGTGAGGAACTGTGCTGAGCATTTTACAAATACTGCCTCATTTGATCCTCAAAACAACCCTGGGAGGTAGGTTTTGCAGTCAAGGAAACTGAGGCAGATAGCGGTCAAGTGACTTGTCCAGGGTCACAAACTAAGTGTCTAAGGTCACATTTGAACTCAGGTCAGATCTTCCTGACTCCAGGTCCAGCATTCTCTGTACTGTGCCACATAGCTACCTCGATAAGCCCAGAAGGACTGAGTTCAAGTCCCCGCTCTGTCATTTACTAGTTTCTTGGTGGGAATATTTTAAAGTGAGGAAGAGAAAACTCAGGAGGAACAGAATGACTGCTGCATGTATCTGAATGGTTCTTAAGGAAGATGAGGGTTAGCCTTGTTCTCTTGATTCCCAAGTAGAGAAAGAGAACCCGTGTGGTAGGAGGGGCACAGGAAGCAGGGAAGGAAGGGTTAGAACAGATTCAGCTCGGAATAAGCAAGAACTTGACAACACTCAGAGCCAACTAACAATGGAATGGATGGGCTGTCCCAACATGTAATGAGTTCCCATTACTACTGATTTTCAATGGGAGGCCAGCAGCCTTGACACCATCTTTGACTTCATTTTTCCTCACCCTACATATCCAATCAGTTTCCTTGCAGTCTGGCTCCAATTTACCTCCAAATGATAACACCTTATTATACATTCATCTCCTTCAGGCACTATGGTCCAGCCAAGTGGTCTTCTTGAGGGCAAATCATCATCAGAATCTACAAGGGACCTTCCTTCCCTGATGCCCTTAGTTATTAGTGCCTCCCCCCAAATTATTTTGAATTTATTTTGCATGCGTTTGGAATACTTTTTATGTACATATTCTCCCCTGAAAGAATGTAAGCTCCCAGTGGGCAGGGACTGTTTTGTTTCTGCCTTTGTGTCACCTAAGCTTAGCATAGTCTGGCATATTATAAGCACTCCACAAATGCTTGTTGAGTGATTGCTAGAAGTCTGACTGCAGATCATTATAGATGTTGCAGAAGGGATAATTGCTCTGCTTGACAAACTGTGCTATGAGGCTCTTTTCAATGCTAAGACTCCAGTTCTAAGTATGAGTCCTTCTACGGCTTCCCTGACAAGCTGCTCACTGCATATATAAACACAACATGGCCCTTTTAAATATCACTCCTGCAAAAGAACTGAGAGTTTAACAAACACTGCTGAGATTTTAGCTAAATGCAATCACCAGCATATGTTTCTAGTTGGCTGCGCCAAATGACAAGAACATACAAAGTCCAAGCTTTCCTCATGTCCCTAATAGCTGCAGACATTGTTTGCATGAAATGCCTTCTGGAAACAGAAGCTGTACAAGCCCAAACACAAGTGCTGCAAAGGGAACCAGAAAACAGCAATGGGAGGTTTAGAATCACCATATGGCAGAGCAGGAAGGGATGCATATGGTCTACATAAGATGAGGAGGGGACTTTAGAGACCATCGAGTGCAACACCATCATTTGACAGATGAAAAAATGAAGGGTCAGAGAGGGAACTGACTTGCAGATCACACAGCATATTAATGGCAAAGCTGAACTTGAACTCAGGTCTTCAGAATTCCATTCCAGGAAGAAAAGGAATAAGCATTTATTAAGTACCTACTATGTATCAAACAGTGCGCCAAGCACTTTACAAATATTATCTCATTTGATTCTAACAACCCTGGCAGATACATGCTTTTACTATCTCAATTTTTACAGTTGGAAAGTGTGACAGAGGTTAAGTGACTTGTCCAGGGTAACACAGTTAGGAAGTAGCTGAGGCTAGTTTTGAACTGAGGTTGTTATGACTACAGGCCCAGTACTCTATCCACTTTGCTACCTAGCTACCTCTTTTCTCACTATACCATAATACCTCCCTGCTAGAGGCAGTAGTAGTTTGAGGGATACCTGGGGAGGGAGTCTTTGTCTCTTGCTGGCCATCACTCTGTGCCTGGCATCTAGAGATTTCCCTCAATTCCTCCCATTCTCTTGACCTTAACATGGATACTCCCTTCCTCTTAGTGTACCTTGTCTTATCCAGCTCATTTTACAGATGAGGAACAGAGACAAACAGGTTTAAGTGACTTGCCCAGGGTCACATAGCTACTAAATTTCTGAGGCCAGATTTTAACTCATGAAGACGAGTCTTCCTGACTCCAGACCTGGCACTCTATCCATTGAGTCACCTAGCTGTTCCACTCATATGGCTGTACTGAAAAGTATAAGAAGGGGAATAATGTGTAAGGTGTTTGGAGAGGGTGTGAAGAGTTTTAAATTCTACCAAAGATCAGTTTATCTTTTCTCCAGAGATAATGAAAGACCTCTGGAGTTTGCTAAGGAGTGAGGTGACATGGTCAGGCCTGCACTTTAGGAAACTAGCTTTGATAGATAAGTGGAGGACGGAGCAGAATAGGGAGAGATTTGAAACAGGGGGATCAATTGGAAGGCTACTGCAATAGTTTAGGAAATGAGTTAAGAGTTAGGTTCAAATCCTACCTCTGACACTTATTAGTTGTGTGACCCTGGGCAAATCACCTCACATCTCTGGGTCCCAGATTCCTCATATGTAAAATGAGGAACAATACTACTAATCATAATAGCACCTATTTCCCAGGGTTGTTGTGAGGATCAGCTGTGAGAATAAATGGAAGGCACTTTGCAAACATTAATATGTGATATATCTGCCAATTAGTATTATTAGCAACTATGTGGTCTTGGGAAAAACAAAAACCAAAAACTTTGCTTTTCTGGCTCCCAATTTCCCCATCTATAAAATGACAGGATTGAATTACATGGTCTCTTAAAGGCTCTTTCAGCTGAAACATTCTATAGTTCTGTGAGTCTATCAATTAGAAAGGAGCTTGGCCCTTCCAAGAGCCATTTCCTGGGCATGCAGGACACAAAAGTCTCATATAAAAGTTGTTATTTCTCCCAGGAATGGAGATTGCTCTAGGCACAACTGGGAATCAGTAAATACTTGCTCAGTCACCTCAAGGGCTGGGCAGCAGTGCCCAGAGGTCAGAGAAATGAATAGAAAAGGTCACAGCGTCATAGATTAGGGCTGGAAGAAGACACTAGACGCTATCCAGTCCAATTCAACCTTTCTTGCTTTATAGATGAGGAAACGGACCCAGAGGTGATGTGACCTGCAGCAGAGTGAGGATTAGGAGGAGCCCAGTCCTCTGCCTCCCAAAGCAGTGCTTTTCCCAGTACTCCATTGGCTTTTACAAGAGAGCAAGAGCTGAGGCCTGACTCTGGGCCTCCTGCCCAAAGTCACATACACATATGCATGTTTAAAAAAAAAATCCTCCAAACTGAAGCAAGTATTAGCCAGCATCTTGACTTTGGAAGAACATAATTACAGCCAAGGTCTCTATGATGTCATTCCGGATACAGCAAACAGCAATGTCAATCTGCCTCTCACTTGGCTCAAAAAGAATGCCGGCTTCTGGATTCTTTTCAGCCAAGTGACAGACTTGTCAACAAGCGTGCACCTTCTCCTCAGCAGGAGCTCGCGTTCATCGTTCGCTCACAGTCCTCTACCTCTAAGAGAAGTGCTTGACAGGAAAAAAAACCTGCCTTGGCCCAGTGCTCATAAGCCCACTATGGGAATCTGATGAGCCACCCAGAGACCAAGATCTCCCCCAGCCCCAAACAAGGGCTGCTTTTACACTGAATGCTTAGAGGGACAATAATCTGCTCACATAGTGGATGGATGTGCGTATGTGTGTTAGTATGTGTGCACGTGTGACCCTGGTAGATGAAGACTTAACATTATTTCTTCAAAACCTAGTTTTCCTTGGACCCCTCCTGCTCTTCTTTATCCTACTGAGTGCAGGAGTCGGGGACTACACAAGGTTGGGACTTTTTTTTGGTCTTTATTAATTTGTTTGTTTACTTTTAGTTTACAAGATTCAGTTCCACAATCCCTCAAGTTTCAAATTTTCTCCCTCTCTTTCTCTTCCCCCCCAATAAGGTTAGGACTTTTGAAAGCTCCTTTGAATTAAATCATTCCCTCCCCCCTAAAAAAAAAAATTTAAAGTTTAAGAGAAATTGACTAAGGAGGTGAAAATGACAAATCTTAGATTCACAGATTCTCAGAACTGAATGGGACCTCATAGCTCTTTAGTTCAACCAGAAATCCTTCTATAACATCACTGACAAGTGTACATCAATCCTTCACCTGAACACCTTTAATTCATTTTATCTGGTCAAGGATGTTTTGGATCCCAATTGTGGAGTTCAATGAATTAGCTAAATCTCTCTTACCTCCTTATCATCTGTAAATATGAAAATCATAATATCTATTCCTGTATCCAAGTCACTTACAAAATTCTGAAGATCAGTCCTTGAGGTTTTCTACTAATATTTGCCTCAAAACTGACTGTGGACTATTATCAAACCATTTCCTGGGTAAAATCATTCAATAAGACAGGAGAAGTGGGATCACAATCCTGGCTCGGACAAAAACCTACATTACCTTGAATTCAGCTCTTCTCAGTGGGCACCAGTCATCAATGACTACCCCCCTTGCAGCCATATTGGAGATACACACAGATGAACAGGCATCTATGAGGGAATTCTGCCCTTCCAGAGACACAGTCCACAAGAGCCATCTCTTCTTGATCAATGTCCAGAACTCTGGCCGTGAAGGAGCGACACTCATTCACATGGGTGGAGAGGGGGAAAGGGCAGGGGAGCCTTATTTGGCATAGGGTATTACAGGGGTAACTATGTTGCCTCCTATTCTAGTCTTCAAAAGCATGGCTCTGCTTCTGCAAGCACTAAGGTTTGATAAGTGGAAGCCAAGGAAACATTTCTGTGTTAGGTTTGATGGCCAATGGAGCAAAGCTACTTTTTAATGGGCAAGGAAGCTCCCTTGAAATGACCCTAACCTGCGAAAACAAAAAATCCCAACTGGACTACCTGATACATGTCATGTGTTCTGTCTTGCTGAGCAAGTTTGCTCATCGTTTTCTCTGTCAGCCCTCCTCCCCCATTTCCATGTACTAAGATCCTGCCTATCTACCAAGGCCTAGTTCCAATGCCATCTTTCTCAAGAAGCTTTACCTAAGGCTCATTCAGGCAGGTCACTTGGAGGTCACTTCTCTCTCACCTGTTCTCATAGCACTCTATGTTCTTCACGTATTAGTTAAAAACATTCTCTTAACAAGCATCTACCAAATATTTACAGTATGCAAGGCAATCATGAACTTAATTCTAATTTGCATTATTGTTTCCTGTATTCCGTTTTTCATTGACATGCACCTCCCCAACTAGATGGTAAGGGCCGGGAAAGATGGGACCATGTCTTGTCTAAACTTTGTAACTACCATAGTGTTCCGCACATACAGTAGACACTTGATAAAAGTTTTATTTAATGAATGTTGATTGCTTAGTGAATAGTTAGCAGGTACTATATGCCCCTGGGGACATGGACCTAGAGACTTCAAGTTAAAAGTTGATGTTTCTTCAGTTACCTTGGATGAACACTGGAGTTTCATCAACCTCCTTTATTTCCTTGAACTTTACCTTCACTCTACCTCAGTCTCAAATAGGAATGGGCACACTCTTCATCTCAGTATCACTCACCCACAAATGTTTCTTCTACAATCTATAATTTTGAAATTCTTCTACTTGGCTATACCCTCATGTCCTTCCTGTACCTTGCCCCTTCTAAGCCCTTTCTACATCCTCACTGCAACCTCAAGTCACTTCTCTTCTGGCTACGTGACCCAGGACTTTTTTGATTGACAATGCTCCCCCACCACACCCCACTCCCCATCTGTACCTTCTCTTCCCCTGACCCTGGCTTTTTAGCTTTCTTTTGTGTGTCCTCTTCTCCCATTAGATTGTGGCAAGCTCCTTGAGGACAGAAATTGTCTTTTTTCTTATTTGTATCCCCAATATTCAGCACAGTGCTTGGCACATGGCAGGTCATTAATAAAAGTTGATTGACTGAAGTCACTCCACTCCTTTCTGCTTTCCTAGCCCCCCAACCTGGCTCTGGCCTCATTTTCTTTCCTTCAAAAATCCTTTAGTAAGCAAGTTTGACTGTCCTCAACTCTTCCACCCCTTGACTCATTGTTCATTGTTGACCTGCTGGCACACATCCTCTCCTAAACCCACTTCTGGATAGCTCTTTCCAACCATTTCTCCATTCCTGTTTAGTGCTGCTAAATACTACTGGAGGAGTCCCACCACCATGCTGACTGGGTCTGCTGCAAATTTTTGTTATCTGATTTCAACCGGCCCTCCTTGCTGCATGCCAAACCTTTTGCTCTTCACTGATAGACTACTGGTCCCACAGGCAATGTCCCAAACTTTTTTTCTCAAGCCATCTATGTCACCTACTCTCCAGAGACTTCCTCTCAGTGGAGGACCTTTATTCACAATTCATGGAAAACAAGGCGGCCATCATTTATGAGACTCCTTCACCACCCAGTCCATCCTTCAAATTTTCTTAGCATCATTCCCATCCTCTTCTCTTCCTCAGTCACAAAGGATAAGATGGTCCTACAACTCTTCTACTTGTCCCCTTCATCTCCACCTGAAAGCATCTCAAACTTGTACAAAATGGAATTCATTATCTCTTCCTAACTTCCCTATTTCTGCAGAGAGCTATGCTGTTTTTGAGTCACCCAGATGCAAACCCTCAGAATCATGCTCAACTCTTTACTCTCATTCACTTCTCCCTCAAACCTATTGAATTGCCAGATCTTTGTCAGTCACGCCTCCTCATCCTCCAGCACTTGGACTATTGTACTAGCTCCCTAATTAGTCTTCCTCCAGCTAGCTTCCTGCTTCTTCTAATCCACTTTCCCCACAGTTGCCAAATTGATATTCCTTTAGCACAGGTCTGATGATGTTACTCCTCTAATCAAAAAAATGTCACTGGCTTCCCATTTCCTTTAGAATAAAATAGAAACTGTTTGGTATGGCATTTAAAACTCTTCCTAGTTTGGCTCCATTCTGCTTCTCCAGGCTAATGACACATTGCTCCCCCTCAGGTACTTTGTGTTCCAGCAAAATTGGCCTTCCTGCTATGGGCCTTTGTACAGACTGTTCCTCTGCCAGCAATGCTCTTCCTCCTCAATTCCAACGCTTGGAATTCCTAGCTCCCTTTAGGCTCCACTGAAGGACGACCCCTGCCTTCAAAAGACCTTTCTTGGTTCCTCCAGTTATTAGTCCCCACCATTACCCACCCTTAAGTGCCATATATTTATTTTGTTTATGTCTGTGGACATATGGCATCTATCCCAAGAGAATGTAAGCTCCCTGAAGGGAGAGACTGGTCTTACTTTTGTACCTATGTCTGTAATATAGTGCCTAATACTATAGTAGGCGCTTGTTAACTGACTTCGAGACTTTTTCATACATAAACTGCCCACCAGAATTTTACAAAGTGTTAGTGAGCTCATATAGGTGTCATAGGATTTTGATTTGGATCATCAAGTCCAAACTTCTCAGTCATTATCTTTAAGTTGATTGATAAATGGAGTATTTTTTTGATCCATTAACAGGTAGGTTCATAAACATAGAGTTGAAAGTCTCCTAGCTGGTAGGGCACTGATGATTCCCATGTTCCATCTGTATCTGAACCATAGAACTCTTGAATTATCAGAGCTATGAGGGACCTGAGATCATCTGGTCCTGCCTGCACTGTGTATTCATGAAATGCCGTCCCTTGGGGAGGGGGGAGAGAGGGAGAGAAAATTTAGAACTCAAAATCTTGTGGAAATGAATGTTGAAAACTAAAAATAAACAAATTAATTAATTTATAAAAAAAGACTACTACTCCCCAAAACATATCTATACAAAGAACAGAAAAGGAGTATTATAAAACAGTAAAAACTGAATGTTGCAAAATTACAAAGAATAAGCTTGGCCCCCAAAGAAGAGATATGAGAATACAGCTAACTATCTCTACCCCTCTGCAAAGGCTGGAGTACAAGAGTGTGGAATATTGTATATAATATCAGATTTTTTTTTGGATATATTGATTGGTTTTGCTGAATTATTTTCCTTTTTTTTTTTTAAATTAAAATCCTTTGCTATACAGAATTGCTCTTTGGGAGAAGGGAGAGAGAGGGAAATGTAAAAGCAAAAAAAACCACTCAAAATCTATTAAAAAGAAGATTATGTGTGAAGCTGTGAATCTCTATCACATATAATTTGTTTTTTAAAATATATTATAAATTAAACATGTTACTTTTTTTAAAAAATAGAAAGGTGCTTTCTACAATATTACCAACAAGTGGTCGTCCAACCTTCTTGAAGACTTAAACTAAGGAAAACTTAAAGACTGCTTGAACCAGTCTGCTCTACTTTTGGGTAGCTCTAATTGTTAGACAATTTATCCTTCCATGAAGTGTAAATCTTCCTCTGTGCAATTTCCACTCATTACTCCTAGTTTGCCCTAGGAGTGCTAGGGAGAACAAGTTTAATCCCTGTTCCATATTGAAAACCTTTCAAACAAATGAAGATAATTATCATGCTCCTTCCCCCTCCTCAAACCTCATCTAAATCTTCTATTTTCCAGTCTGAATATTCCCAGTTGATTCAACTGACTGTCACATGGCAAGGTCTTAAGGTCCCTCATTATACTGGTCACCCTGCACTAGAACCTCTCTGATTTGACAGTGTCTTTTCTAAAATGTGCCACACAGAGATGAACATAGTAACCCAGATAGAGTTCAACTAAAGAACAGTCCAGTGGGATTATTACCTCAAATGTTCTGGATAGTATCTCTGTCCTAAGATTACATTTCCTTTTTGCACTGCTTTGTCACAAAGTTAAACCATGCTGAGTCTGTAGGAGTGACGAGATGGCAGAGTGGATAGTGTGCCTGGCCTGGAGTCAGGAAGTTCTGAGCTTAAATCTGGTCTCAGACACTCAGCAGCTATGTGAGCCTGGGGAAATCACTTAACCTCAGTTTCCTCATCTGTAAAAATGGGGATAATAACAGCACCTACTTTTCAAGATTATTGTTAGGATCAAATGAAATAATATTGGCAAAACACTGAGCACAGTGCCTGGCATGTAGTAGACACTATATGAATGTTAGCTATCGTCATCCCCATCATCTTTATTTACAATATCCACTAAACAAGGCACCCAACTCATGGTAATCACTTACTAAACTCTCATTGAATGACATACTTGTTGACTGATTAACCCCTATTTTCTTTCCACTTGTCTAGACACAACTCCCTCATTTTGTACTTATAAAGTTGATTTTTTTGAACCCAAGTGTAGGACTTTACATTTACTTATGTTAAATATCTCTTAAATATTGGATCAGGCCAATCTTTTTAGACTGTTCAGATCCTTTTGGATTCTGTCATCCAATGTAGTTGTTAGCCCTTCTAGCTTTGTGTCATTGACAAATCTGAGAAGTATGCCATTTCTATCTTCATTGCAGTTATGAAAAAAAAACCATTCATTGGCACAAGGCCAGAATGGATCCCTGGAGGCACCTGGCCCCAAGTTCCTCCCATTTCACATTCAGCCACTGGGGCCAAGAAGAGGAAATTTGATCCTTTTTCCACATGACATCCATTCAGATATTGGAAGACCTCTATTATGTCTTTTTCAAGTCTTCTTAAAGTACTTTGGTAGGCAAGGAATATTAAAGCACACTGAACAATCTTATCAGTGTTATGAAATCCAAACATTTAACAAATATTTATGTACTTGACACTCAGGAAATACAAAGTTGTGAAAATACTTGGTCCCTCTCTCCATGGAGTTTACAGTTAGCAGGGGAAAGGAGAGCAAAAGCAGTAAGGAGGCCAGGTTGGAATCTTTTGATCTCTAACCAGACATCTTGCTCTTTGCATGACTAATCCCTCCACTTCCCTAAAATTCATAATAAATGTAAGAGATCAGTGGCCAAAAAGAATCTCTAATTGTGTCTGATGTTATTATCACAACCAGTTAGAGCCCAAGTAAAGCAGAGGAATTTTTCTTTCAGTCTCTCAGGGCTTTATATTTCTTGCATGAAGTTTTAAAGTTGGCTTCCAAAGCAATTTCTTGGGGGCGAGAATCATTATCATTTTCTTTCAGTGGTTAGCAAGCAAGTACTAAGTATTCCAAACTGTCTTCTGGCACTAGGAAATTGTGTGGGCTCGATGACTCACTGTGTCTGGCCCAACAGTGGCCCTGAACACATAAATTACTAAGTCTGATCCAACTGCAACATTGAATGGATGTTTGCCCATATTGCCAAAAAATAAAAAGTTCACTGCCATATGGCATTAGAAACATCTGTTAGCAGACAAAGGTGTGGATGCTGTCATTCACCCTGACCCTGGAAGGCCAGTCCTTCCAGGATGTTGCTGATAATTTGGAATTTCTCTTTTAAATAATAATAACAGCTGACATTTTATGGCATCTTAAAATTTTCAAAGTGCTTTCCATACAATATTTCATTTGATTTTCATAACAATCTTGTAAGGGACTATATGACTCCCATTTTTACTAATGAATAAAATGAGGCTTAGATTAACTGACTTGTTCAAAGTTACACAGTAAGCATCTAGAGTGGAATATCAATCCAGGTCTTTCTGATTCCAAGGTTTTTGCTCTATCCACTACCACACTGCCTCACCCAATTTTAGGACTGGGCTGGAGTCTTCTTCATTGTTAAGTAGGAAATAGTGAATGATTTTAGAGAACTGTTTTCTTTGTGTGACATTCCCTCTCCAGATGAAGGATGTGATGGGGTCTGGGATGCTTTTGTCTATAACCTCAGTTTGTAAAAATCTCACTTGTGTTTGGGTACCGATGTATGTAACATCAGTTTGTAATAAGCCTGTGTAATTAAGTTGTAAAAGTCACTTTCCCCCAGCCATAAAAGGCATTAACTCTGCCTCTCTCTTGCCTCCAGCCTAAAAGTCTTCTCCCTGAGCTAGCAGTCTGCCTAGATACAGTACCCATGAATACATCACCCAAGTATTTTTTAGAGAAATGTATACCTCCTTTGTTCTAAGTGGCCAGCTGCACCCAAAAACCTTGAACAACATTATCAGAAGAGAAAACTCCCTCCCAATATGGTACCTCCTAAATCTCTAATCAGTCTAGCTTCCAGACTTGGCACTTCCTGAAACAATCAAACCTCTCCTCCCAATAGCCATATTGTCAAAGATGAGTACATATCTCATTCACCCTTGACCAAGAGTAATCTAGTGATGTCACAAGGCAAAAACCATACCTCCTCATAGCCCCCCCCAGGGGGATGTCCCAGTGAATTATGGGCAATACACCTACGCAGTTGGTAAAAAGTGCATGTCCCTTTAAGCACTGACCACTCCTAAACTCCTCCCTAACTCCACCCTTACCCACCTACTTAGCATAATTAACCTTTGACTGACAGTTTTATGGCTTTAAAAACTGCATCTCTATCCCTTGCACTTTGCAGGCTATCCTTAATCTTTTCCTGCCTGCTGCAAAGCGTAATAATAAACTTTGTAACTTTGCCAAAAGATTGCTTTGAGTCCTTCGATATTCTTTCCAGACAAGAACCCTCTAGGGATTCATATGAGATCCCTCAAATACCCAGCTCTTCCCTGCCTCTTCAGATATATTCCTTCCCCCAGCCCCCCAATCCTTACTGTCCTTTTCATCATTCATTAAAGACATTCATCTTCTTAGATCTACACATGTGTATCCTCTCTCTGCTCAAAATTCTTCAATAGCTCTTTATTGTCTACTGAACAAAATTTTAAATCCTTAGCCTAGCAGTCAAAACCTCCACATTCTGGAAACTTCCTTTTCAGCCTTTTGCCATACACTGATGTTCTCATACTCTACCTTCTGACCAACATGTTCCTTGAACCTGCCTGAAGATCTTCCATCTCTGCTTTTGTTCTGTAAGCACAAGAAATCAGATCCTAGACTTGAAGGTAGAAAGACTGGCTGACATATCCTTCTTCTGATAATTAGTAGTTGAATGACACTGGAGAGGTCACTTAACCTCTACTTCCCTCAGACATCTCCCCAGGATGTAAGGGCTGCTATCAATGTCAGCAGAAGGATCACTCACACCCTAACAAGACTGGATGCCCCCAACACTTGAAACAAGCCTTCTTCCCCTTGCTTGGCACCTGTGAAATTCCTGCCCATCCTTTTCAAATCAATTCTATGATTACTTACTTCACAGCTCTTCCCCCTGGATCCCTTCTCTCAGCCAGTAAAGAAAAACCCCTTCAGAACTGACATAGCACTGTGCTTGCAGCTCTCAGATACATTTATGAATTATTCCATGTCATCAGTATTTATGTTTTATCTCTATACTAATAATAAGAATAGCCAACATGTATATAGCTCTTACTATGTGTCAGGCACTGTGCTAAAGAGCTTTACAATGCTCACATTTTATCCTCACAACAACCCTGTGAAGTAGGTGCTATTATCCCATTTTACAGATGAGGAAACTGAGATAAACCAGAGGTTAAATAACCTGCCCAAGGTCACACAGCTTGCAAATGTCTGAGGCTGGCTTTGAACTAAGGTCTTCCTGACTGCAGTCTTTTTTTTTTCTTCTTGGAGGGAGGAAGGCAGGGCAGTTAGGGTTAAGTGACTTGCCTAAGGTTGCATGGCTAGTTAGTATTAAGTATCTGAGGCTAATTTGAACTCAGGTCCTCCTGACTCCAGGGCTCTATTCACTGCACCATCTAGCCACCCCAACTGCAATCTTGCTCTACTCACTGCACCAACCTAGATATGACCTCCATGAAGACAGGGGCTATGCCTTATTTAAACTGCACGTGTCATCCAGCACCCAACACAGGGCTTTGTACTTAGAGATGCTTAATAAATGCTGGAACTGAATTGAACTGGGTCAGCAAGTTTTGTCCATGTTTTCCTACAAAACTGCTGAGAGGATCCCCCATCCCGCCTAGCACACAGAGGCCACCATCCTGTGCTTGTTCCCAGCCCAGCCCAGATCCTTCCGCCCAGCATGCCTTGCCCAACTACAGGACCTGGATGCTTCCTTTCCTGTCACACATGTGCTCAATGACATTTTTATGCCAGCTATACCAAGTCTTTGGCAATAATGCACTGTTAGCTATACAAGTGGATTTGGTTCATTACCGTGGCACCACCCTCACTAAAGATACAGCTGGGTCACATCTATAAACCTGGTGTTGGAAGGCAGGACTAGCCTGCTGTCTGTCTCACAGGCCCACCAAATTCTGCTGTGTTTTTGCTGTATGGAATCATGACATTTTTGTTTTATTTCCCATGCCTTCCTGCCCACACTCCAGAAGAATAGGGCTCCTGGTGCTTCAGGGTCTCCTTCAAGCCCACTTCACTTCTGTGCATTCTCACATACCACAAAGCTTTCTCTCAGGGCCTTTCAGTGTAGAGGAAAAACCAGTGGGCTTAAAGTTAAGTGAATAGCTGGGTCCCAGTCCCAGCTGTATCACTCATGTGCTGTGTGATCCTGAGCAAGTTTTTGCCCTCTCTGAGCTTTATAAAAGGAGGAAGTTGTATTGGCTAGTCTCTGAGGTCGTTTCTCACTCTAAGAATTGATCAACACAAAGCTCTATATATTGGAGACAGCGAAGGGAACTGGGTCTGCTTTGTCTGGAAATGGTTTAAGTTCAAAAGGGAGCCCAGACAAGCAAGGCAGCTGTGGTACTATGATCTTCAGTTTAATACACACTTGACCAAACTGGATATAACAGAAATTCACAGTTGCATAGACTTTCTTCTTCTTATTTTTCTTTGGATATCAAAATGTTCACATTTGTTGGTGTGGGTTAAACTCAAAATAAAAAAGAACATTTTCTAGTTCAGAAAATTCCGGAAAGGTGCAGCTAGGTGGCCAAGTGGATAGAGCACCAGCCCTGGAGTCAGGAGGACCTGAGTTCAAATCTAGCTTCAGACACTTGACATACTTACTAGCCATGTGA
Source organism: Pseudochirops cupreus (assembly GCA_028627135.1). Classification (NCBI taxonomy): domain Eukaryota; kingdom Metazoa; phylum Chordata; class Mammalia; order Diprotodontia; family Pseudocheiridae; genus Pseudochirops; species Pseudochirops cupreus. Next base: position 62,430,737 of record CM053581.1, on the reverse strand, counting down.
CCTTGAGCAAGTCACTTAGCCCCAACTGCCTTGCTTTCCCCCTTCCAAAAAAAATACAGAAAATCCTGGAAAGACTTACGTGAACTGATGTTGAGTGAAGTGAGCTGAACCAGGATAACATCATTCACAGAAACAGCCACAGTGTGTGCAATGACTTATTTTGATAGACTTAGCCCTTCTCAGCAATGTAAGAACCTAAAACAATTCCAAAGGACTCATGATGGTAATTGCCATCTACGTCCAGAGAAAGAACTATGGAGTCAGAATGCAGAGCCAAGCAGACTATTTTCTTTTTTGCTTTGTTCTTTCTTTCTCATGGTCTCTTCCATTCGTTATAATTCTTCTGTGCAACATGACTAATGTGAAAATGTGTTTAATAGGAATATCTGTATAGAGCCATATCCAATTGCATGTTGTCTTCGGGAGGGGAGAAAATTTAAAGCACATATAAGTGAATGTTGAAAACTAAAAACAAATAAATTAATACATTTTTAAAAAAAGAATATTTTCTGTAAATGGTTCCTGTGAACAAAGGTCCTTCTCTCAATAAGCCCTATCAGTGCCATTCTATGAGTTCAGTCCTTCATTTAACAGAAATCACACATTTATCTCATCCAAAAGATCATTGTAACTCATATCCCTTGATGCTTTCAGGTAACAGGGCTCTTTCACCACAACCCACCAGAAGGGAAGTGGATTCAGTATTAGCTCCCCACCCCTCCCCTACACCCATCCCGCCATTATATGGATGAAGAAACAGGATTGAAGAGAAGAGATTTGCTCAGTAGGGTTCCAAGGAAGTGACAAACCCAGGACTTGAAAAAAGGACTGATTCTAATGCAAGAATTAACTTAGTTCACAGGAGCTTCACTTCAGAACTAGACATCTCTAGTTTAGCAATTCTCAAACTTTTTGGCATCAGGACCCCTTTACACGCCTAAAAATGACTTGAGAGCAGAGCTTTTGTGTATGGGTTTATCTATCAATGCCTACTGTATTATCAGTTAAAACAACTTAGAATTATTATGAAAATAATTTTGTCCCCACAGAACCCCAGAGAAGGCCTTGCGACTCCCCAGGGTCTCCAGACCACACTCCGAGAATTGCTATTCAACTTTTATCATTTTACTGAAAGCCAAAGACACGAAGTGCCTTGTCTAAGGTTATCCAGACAGCAAGTGGCAGACCTGAGATTGGAATCCAGTTCCCCTCACTCTAAATCCTGGATCCTCTGCACTATATTGTGCTGCTAGTTAACAAGAACCCCAAAAGGCTAGGAAAGGGGATCACTGATATCTTTCTTTCAAATACCAGTGCTAAAATGTCAGTGTTGGTTATCAGAAAAGCAAGAGTCTTACTTCTTCCAGAGCCCATAATGAGTCAACCATGGGTTTGATCTTCTTCTCGTTGTACAGGGCTATGAGTTTGTCCATTATGCCTTTAATCAGGCCTCCTCGGCCCTGTTTGAAAAGGAGATTAAGGAGCGAAAATCCAGCAATGACTTTGTTCTCCTCATACAGCTTGATGGGGTTCACCTTCTCGACCTGCCACCACTGTGGATAGAAGCAACAAGAGCATTAGAAGAAATGGGGAACAGAAAAAGCCGGTCAAAGCTACGTGACCATGAGAGGGGGAGAGAAGGTGCCACCAAACTCTAAAACTTTGGCCACTTGAGATTTAATCCTTCCATTAGTAATGCCTCCATAATAAAAACAATAATAATGATATTGCTGACATTTATTTATAAGTTGCTTTAAAGTATATCAAGTGCAGTGGGACCTTGGGTAAAGCATGCTCCCTTTCTGGTATTAGTTTCTACCTCTGAAAAATGAGCAAATTGAAGATGAACTATAAGGCGTCTTATAGACTTAACATGCTACATTTTCAGGTCTTTCTAGCTTTGAACTTTTATGTTCTGAGGCCTATTTCTAGCCCTAACATGCAATGGGAGATCATGGTTTTTCACCCTTGAGCCTTTCTCCAAGTAGCTGAAATTAGATCCCTATGGAACTCTCATCTGTCCCTTGACTTAGAACTTGAAGAGTTCATAGAAATTATTTCATCAAACCAACTCGTATTAGAGATGTGGAAACTGACTGATGAGTAGTGAAGTTCAATGACTCACATGAGGCCAAGAGACAGAAAGTGGCAGAAACAGGATTTGAAATCAGATCCTCTGACCTGAGTTCTTTACACTCTACCATGTTTGAAGGCCACCCATAAGCACATACTGCCATTGGCATGTTTATTCAGCTTGCTGCTGCTGCCAAAAGGACTCAGTCCCACTCTTCACACCATATGCAGTTTCCAACAGGGGCTCTTGTTTTTCTGAATGCTTCAGTCAAACATGTACACAATGCAATTATTGTGTTAACATTGTGCTTATGGGAGCCTGTATTTAGGGGAGAAAAGGGAAAACACTTTGTACAAGTGAATGTAATTTGGGACCAATTTGCTTACCCACAGCAATCTGTCAGCATTGAGTTAATTACAGCAACATAAAAATAGCTATTCTTGTTCTGAAACCAGTCATCAAGAGAAATGCTCACAGAGGCATCTTGTCTTTTCATTTTTCTTTCTGGGATGAAATAATTCTCCTCCCAGATATTAAAGCTCAAAGCAAAAGAAACCTTTAATGTTTATCTCAGAAGGGTAAGGAAGATTACATGAAATGGTTTCAATTAGATGGTGAGTAGAGGAGAGTGGTACCATAGACCCATAGAATTTTGGAACTGGAAGAAACCAGTCTCTTCTACTACAAAATGAGGAAGTTGGACTAGACAGGCCCTAGGGCTCCCTTCCAGCTCTGACAGACCATGTTCTGTGTTGATCCTCTTGGAAGGCAGGTGCTGTTAGGATCTCCATTTTACAGATGAGGAAGGAAGCTGAGTCTAGGTGACCTGACTTGTCCAGGATCATACAGCTAGTAAGTGTCTGAGGCTTCACTGGCAGAAGAATGAAAACACCAGCTAACGTTTATACAGTGCTTACTACTGTGCTAGGCACTGTGCTTAAGCACTTCATAATTACTATCTCATTTGATCCTTACAACAACACTGGGAGGTAGGTGCTATTATTACCCCTGTTGCAGACAGAGGTTAGGTGACTTGTCTAGTGTCATACAACTACTCAGTTTTTGAGGCTGGATTTGAATTCAGGTCTTCATGACTCCAGGTCTAGCATAAATGGTACAGTGAATCATAATAGTACCTATAATTCTCAATGTTGTTGGGAGGATCAAAGGAGAGAATATTTGTAAAGCACTTAGCACAGTTCTGGGCACACAACAGGCACTTAATAAATATTTATTCCCTTCTCTTTTGATATCCTATATCCTAACTTCTACTGGGAACCTTGACTCTGACATTCTATAAGCATAAGGTACTCAGATTAATATGAATTGGTTCTTACTTGACTGGAACTTCAGATTAACTGCATTTCTGAGCACGATGATATAATGGAAAGGCATTAGGCAAATTACAATTTTCCTGACAATGGTTATCCCATATTCTGAATTGTGCCAGTTGACACATATTAATTATTCTTCTTATCTAAGCATTAGAATCTCTGAATCCTAAAGCTAGACAGAAATGGTGAGGCCAACAAGCCATACTGGAGATAAGATTCCTTCTACAACATCTCCCATGAGTGGTCACCCAGGCTGTCCTAGAAGTTGTACAGCACTGAGGACCTCACTACCTCTCAAGGTGGCCTAGGCAGGGTTGGACAGCTCTAATTATTAGGAAATTCTTCCTCACACTGAACCAAAAGATGTCTCACTGTAATTTCTACCTTCTGTTTTCTAAGGTCAAACAGAACCAGTCTAATCCTTTTCAATAACAACAATTACTTAATGAATTTAATTAATGATACTTTGTGACACTTAATGAATTCAGTTCAATGAACAAAGGAGGCCCCTAATGTTGTTCCTCTACAGTGGCACAAGAGACACAAGAGCCAGCTAAGGAAGGAGAGAATCTGGTCCTGCTACACTCTGCTACACTTTGGCACATTGTAAAGGTTCTGGGTGCATGGCAACGGGTCTAATACACAAGCCATCTCTGGTTAAATTAAATTGAACATTTCTTGCATTTTTCCCCTACCTACCACACCAGAAGAAAGCTTATGCTAGTAAATTCATTTTCATAGTCATTGTTCTGCTCCTTCAGGCTTTCAAAAGCACAGCCTAATCCTACCAATGAAAATCAAACACTTTGCTATGATGAATAACTTCAGAAGAAATTGACAGTACGTCTGGTATGTGCATATCTACACTTATCCAGCCTTCTAGCACACCTGTATTACTTCTCCTAGCCTTCGAATTTGCTATGCCATTGGTACTGGGCCTGGAGTCAGGAAGATCTAAGTTCAAATCCAACCTCAGACTACCACACTACCTGTGTGACCCTAAGTCCCCTCACTTCTGTTTGTCTCAGTTTCCCCATCCATAAAACTTGGAAAATAAAAGAACTGACCCCAGGGTGGTTATGAAGATCAAATTAGATAATAATTATAAAGCACTTAGCATAGTGCCTGGCACAGAGTAAGCATTATATAAATGTTAATTATTATTATCTGAGGGCAGCCTTAGGCACTTAACAGCTATATGACCTTGGGCAAGTCAGTTAACCTCTGTTTGACAGTTTCCTTATCTGCAGAATAAGGATCATAATAGCACCTCCCTTCCAATGAGGGAATATTTGCAAAGAACTTAGCGTAGTAGTACCTGGCCCACAGCAGGCAGTTAATAAATGTTTGCTTCCTTCCTTTCCCTTCCCAGTTCCTGATTCCATCTCTGCACCCTGCCCACCCAGAAGTGCACTTGGGCTTGCATTTCTTAACACATTTTTTTTTTGCCCATGCTTAGACTCCCTCCCCATATCCAAGTCCCCTCTCTGACATTTCAGGAGTGGATGGCCATCTTCATCCTCCGACACTATCAAGAGGCTTAACATCCCCAGCTGCTTGGGCCTGAGGATTTTCCCAAGCCCTCTTTTGCTAACTGGCTTTTAGTTTCTCTTATTGTCTGCGGATCTCCAGCTGGAGCCAGCTTGGCTAGGAAGGCACCCCCATACATGAACGTGGGCTGCATGTCAGATTTCTACAAATACTCACTGATTTTGCAAAGCTGAAGAAGCTCTTGGTCTCCCCTGTCACAGTGTTTGATGACCCTGTGAAGAAAGCACAAGGGGCATGAGCCACTGAGAAGAAAGACGGCACAGGGACGCAGTGAGAAGAATACTGGACGTGCAGTCCGAAAGCCTGTGGAAGACTGCTTCTCCTCTTTGCCTCAGTTTCCCCATCTATCAGCCTGCATGATCTCTATGACCCCTTCTAGTTCCTTGTCCTAGGAAACAAATTCTTTGGGAAACAGAAGCGTTGGTATTTGCTCCAAATGAAAGGGTTGCCATCCTCTGGACCCAGAATCAGAAGGAATTTGGAAATATTACACTGGGCATGTAACTGGAGGTAACGCTCAAGTTCCACAGAAAGCAAGGGGGGAAATTGAGTGGAACGAAAGAAGTGAAGCGACTGGAGGTCATGTTGAATGAGCAGCAGTGGATTAAAAAAAAAGAGAGACAAACAAAAACTTGGCATGTTTAACTCAGAGAAGAGAAGGCTCAGGGAGACCATAGCTGCTGTAGGTGATAGAGGCTCTAGACCTGATGTGTGGTCGGGAACAGGAGTTATGGGTGCAAGCTGAGGGGAGGCAGATTTAGGCTTGATGTAAGGAAAAGCTTCCTAACAATGAGAATTATCCAAAGGCAGTATGGATATCCTCAGTGCATTTTTCTCCACCCTTGGGGTCTGCCATTGGCATCTGGATGGCCATTTCTCAGGGAGGCTGTAAAACAGACCCTTGCTTAAGTGGGCTGGTTTCTTGGTTAGGTTAGATGACCTCTGAGGCCCTATGAAATTGATAATCTACTAGTTATCACTGAGCAAGGTATCTGAGGATGTCAGAGAAGGAAGGGACCAAATGCAGTCTGGGGGCCTTAGTTTTGGTCCCAGCTCTGCTACTGATTGGTTGAGATGGAGTCTGAGTCACCCCTACATCCTCCCTTTGGTTCTCAGTAGAATGGAGATGGTTATTATACTTGACACTAGCCTCCTTCCTGTTCCTCATATATGCCACCCTGTCTCCTGGCTCTATGCATTGTTAGCGGCTGTCCTCCATGCTTGGAAATCTCTTCCTCCACCTCCTGGCTTCCTGGGTTCCTTCAAGTCTCAGCTAAAATCAAACCTTTTGCAAAAGCTGTTTCCGGTCCTCCTCAATCTTAGCGCTTTCCCTCTGAGACTATCCCCAGCTCTGTTCCACGTATCTTCTCTCTATAGAGTTGTTTGCATATTGTCTTCCCCATTAGACTCTGAGCTCCTTAAGAGTAGGGCCTGTTGTTTTGCCTTTCTTTATGTCTCTAGTATGTAGACCAGCATATGCGTAATAACTGCTTGTTGTCTTGATTTCCTATCTCACAGAGTTAGTAAGAAAAACACTTTGTAAATCCTAAAGGTCTAGGTCAGAGGTGCTTAACCTGGGGTCCAGATATCCCTCACCCTACCCAAAGATAGATTTCAGTTCATCCATGAACCCGGATGGTAAAAAGATTGCAACTTTATTTTTACTGATCTTTTTTTTTTAAAGGGGGGGATTGAATTCTTTTTCTTTTTAAAGGTTTTTTTTTAACTTAATGTCTTCTGTTTCTTACATCATCACAATTATCCCCAGCAACCTTCTCCCTTCCCTTCCCAGAGAGCCATCCCATATAACAAAGAGCATTTTTTTAAAGTGGGGGAAAAATCAGCATAACTGATTAATATGCTGAAAAAGTTCAAAAACACGTATGTGGTAGCAGCTGTGGACCTCCCACCTCTAACAAGGGGGTGAATTGGGGTTCTTTTCTTATATCTTTTCATTCAAGTCGTGCTTCATCTTTATTATTTTGTTACATTCATTTTTTATTTTTTTGGTGTATTTTCACTAAACCTTAATTGAAATTTATAATTTCCTTCAATTATTTGAAAGTCTGATTCTGAGTAGGGGTTCACAGGCTTCACCAGACTGCCAAAGGGGCCAATGGTGAGCATGTACACACACACACACACACACACACACACACACACACACACACACAGACACACACTTAAGAACTCTAGTTCTAGAGAAATGGGAATAATTATCTTCCAGGAATGAAAGGTGACTCATTTCACATGACAACTTTTTTTTGGTTATTTTTGAAAAACAGACATCTAGAAGCCCTTTGAAAAAGTGATTTGTGCTGACTTATGTAAGCCCTTCAATACAACATTTGACTGTCTCACTGAAATCCTTTTCATATGACACACTCAGGAACAGAGAGGCAAGGCATGCATGGGTCCAGAAATCATTTAACCTCTCATCTGCTGATAAATTTTTTTTTAGAGTCTGATCTATCTTGCTCAGGTTGGAAGTACAGGGGCTAATCATGAGGTCCTACCCACTACAGATTGGTATCAGCTTCATTTCCTACCTGAACCAGTTCATGCCTTCTTAGGCAAGCTGGTGGTTCCCTGATACCAAGGGCTCATTGTACTGATACTGGACTTACTGAAGACATGCAAATAGTTTAACCACCAAACCTTGGAACTCCTGAGCTCAAGAGAACCACAGCCTTCCTGGCAGTTGGGATTACAGGCACAGCCATGCCAATCTCTGAGGACTCATACAAATGGCGGAGTGAGGAATAAATCTTTCTAAAGTTACTGTCATCAGAAAGGTTGCTCCCTTTCTGGACCCCCAGGATCTTTGTGATATGGACTGAAAATTGAGGTCTAAAAGAGTTCAAAACAACTTCTTCCAAGAGATCTATACCCAACAGCAACAAAACTGGGCAGTATTTCCCATAATGTATGAAGAAGAGCCCTAGGCTGGAGTCTCCTCGTTCTGCCCCAAACAGTGTGTGACCCTGGGCAAAAGTCACTCCCCCTTCCTGTGCTGTGCCTCTGCGTCCACCTCTGTGACATGAGGGGGCTGGACCAGACAGTCTCTATGGTTCATTTCAATTCTGAGAATGCATGTTCTATATGCAAAGGTCCCTTCTAGCTCCAGTATTTTGTGTTCATTTATAATCTCAGGTCACTTCCAGCTTCAATGTTCCACACTGTGTTCTAAGGTTCCTCTCAGATCTAACATGTTGTGTTCCAGGGTTCCATAGTCTCTTTTAGCTCAATCATTTTTTGCATATTCAAATGCTCCACAGTGATTCATAGCCAATCCATCAAGTTCAACCAGTACTCTACATCAAACATAAACTTTAACAATTAAAAGTCTCCCCAACAGGTCCCTCCCATGAACCTCAATGTAAAGTCATGGAATGTCAGAGTTGGAAGGGAATTAGATTTGTCAGCTATTAGAAGTGTCAGAGATGACCTCATTTAAACCTTCATCCTACAGAAGAGGAAAGGGAAGCCCAGAGGAGTAAGGCTGTGACCTTCCCTCCCACCCCCCCACTCCCACAGTCACACAATAATTTAGTGACAAAGCCAAGATGAAAACTACCTCCCAGACCATGTTCCTACCAAGCCATGCTATATAATCATGAAGCTATTTATAGAGTCAACTTTTACGGGTAATAGATTGAATTAACATATTTTTATGTCCTTAGAATTTGTCCATGTGAACAACAGTCCACCTGTGAAAACCATGATTTTCTTTTTTGTAAAATATATTTTATTTTTTATTGGGAACATCAACAAACACAAATATTTTAATATAAAAAAGAAAGGGGCCTATATAAGAAACTGTGGGCTTCTGTTACATATGGTTTATTTTTGAAGAATATATATCTACATATGTGTGTGTGTGTGTGTGTGTGTGTGTGTGTGTGTGTACATATAACTTAATAAGGCATTAACAAAACCGTTGGGTGTTTTTGTGTCCCTTTCCCTATTTTTCAGTTTTCTTCCATGCATTACAAAATGTTTTCCTGATGTTCTTTTTCGTATGAATATCTGTAGCTACCCAGTCAAAATCAGGCCCCATAGTCTGACAGTTTTTTTTTTGCTTTGTTTCATTGTGTACCCCTCTTGCAAAGTTCCCTTTAAAGTACACATCATACAAAGGCAAGGTGGTATACTAGAGACAACGCTGGACTTGGGAATGAGAGATGTGGGTTTGAATCCTGATTCTATCACTTAACAGGTCTATGGCCATGGGCAAGCCATTTTACCTGTTTCCTCATATGCCAAACTGGGGATAATAATAATTACCCTCTGTATATAACAAGGTTATTGTGAGGGAAGTACTTGGCCCAACCTAAAGGGTTATAGAAATTATATCATTGTTATTTCTGGTCTTGAAATTGAAAGCATCCCAAGAAATTATTTGATTCCTTCCTCGCCCACCTTTTGTCCCTCTCCCCGATAAAACAAAACCAAACCCTAAACTTGACAGCTGGGTTATTCAAGATGTTTTCCCCTTTTCTCATGGATGTGTCCATTACTTCTTCCATACTCACCATATAAAATATATGTTCCCAGAGGTTTGAGAAGACTGAGACCTTTTCCTGTGTTTTCTCCACACAGACAATCCAAGACAATATCTACGCCTTCTGGAGAGATTCTGAATGGTGAAGAAACAAAATGCAAGCCAGGTGTGCATTAGAGAAAAGAAAAGATTATTCCTTTTTCCCTTCCCTCTTATTATCAGTTATGGATCCCAGAGCTTTGGGACTTTTGCTGAGCTGTCCCTAGCTCCAGATGCAGAAATATTATGCACTTGATTTTGCTGCTTGTCTTGTCATCTCCAGTTGACTAACTGAAAAGTTAAGGCCCAGACTCAATTGCAACTAGAATAATTTAGTCAAGAAAGAATATGAAAGGCCTGGAATTAAGGCCTCCCACAAACTGCCACTATTCTGTCTTTCCAGTCTTATCCCACGCTACTTCCCATGACATACTCTATACTCTCGCCAAACAAGATGCCTCGTCTTCCTCATATACTTCCACTCTTTGACACCATCTTTCATCCCTCTTAGGTGATATGTTACTTGTCCTTGAAGATCTATGGATGGATGGCCTTCTAACCCTTTGATTCTATGATTCTGCATATTACAACATTCTCTGGCAAATGATAACCTTTCTGCTGTTGAGATGGGCACATATTGTCCCAATTTTCAAAAAAAAGAGAAAAAAGGGAATGTGCCACCTGCAGGACAGGACAGTGAGCCTGACAATGATTCCTGGGAATAACCTGGTATATTCTGCTGAGGAGATGGTTAAGGCAGCTGACTGGCACAGTTAAGAGCCTGGCACTGGGGTGAGGTTCAAATCCTCAGACACTTAATGACTGTGTGAACCTGAGGAAGTGACTTAACTTCAATCAGCCTCAGTTTCCTCATGTATGAAATGAATGAGTTGGATTTGATGGCCTTTAAGGTTCCTTCAGGGTCTAATTCTATGATCTTGTGATCCAGAAGGAAATTTAAAAGTAATTAATGTAAATGTACTTTGGGGCTTACAAAAACGAGTCTGCATGCGTGAGATTGGGACAATATGGTTAGACAACTGTTCATTTGCAAAACATTTGGGGATTTAGTGGCCTGCAAGTCCCATGGGTCAATGATATGATATGCCAGCCAAGAAAGTTAATTCAATCTTTGCCAGCATTTAGTAAAGCACAGGGTTCAGGAATAAGGAGGTGGGAGATAGCAGCCTGCTCAGGTAAGATGACACTGGAATGGGGTGTTCTCCTATGCGCCCCATTTGAGGAAGGTAGTTGATGAGCTGGAGGAGTGTCCAGGATGGCCTTGAATTTGTGCCATGTAATGATTGGTTGAAAGGATTAGAGATGTTTAACTTGACATAGAGAAAGCCTAGAGGGACATGACTGTTGTTGGTCAGTAGTTTTTCAGTCATGTCCAACTCTTCATGACCCCATTTGGGGTTTTCTTGGCAAAGATATTGAAGTGGTTTGCCATTTCCTTCTCCAGCTTGTTTTACAGATGAGGGACTGATGTAAACAGGGTTAAGTGACTTGTCCAAGGTCACACAGCTAGTAAATGTCTGAGGCCAGATTTGAACTCAGGAAGATGAGTCTTTCTGATTCCAGGACCAGCACTCCTATCCATTGTGCCACCTAGCTGCCCAGAGGGACATGATAGTTGTTTAAAAATATCTGAAGGGCTGTCATGCTAAGGGGGATTGGAATTGTTTTGATGTGAAGGCAGAATGAGAAGCAATGGGTGAAAACTGAAGGCTGAGTTTGACAGCTTGCTAACTGGGTACAGCTGTCCAAAAGGAATGGGCTGTATCCTAAGGTAAACAGTCCTCCTTCATTGGAGATGTTGAAGCAGAGGCTCAATGATCAGTTGGCAGGGATGATGACTTTTGGGAGAGGGGTGTTAGACCAAAGGCCCCTGATATCTCTTCCAATTTTGAAATTCATTTATTTTGCAGGTCTGTGTGCACCTCATGTGGTACCTGCAATGTAATCATAATGTACCATGTTCTGTGGCTATCTCTACATGCATTATAGTTCTTTACTATTTTATTATCCCAATGGGGGGAGGGGGCAAAACCAATGTCCTATTTAGATTGCAGGTGTCTGCAGTGCCTGGCACAGAAGGTCCTTCATAGAAGCTCCTTACATTTCACCTTTTCTCATGAGCATGGTGGGGTGGAAGGAGGAAAGAGAGAAAATGAGAAAGGGGGAGGGAAGAAAAAAGAGAGAAGGGATGGAAGGAAAAGGCAGGGGCAGTAACAGGAAAAGAGGGAGAGAGAGAAAGAATCCAGAATTAGAATGTAGAGTAGGAAGAGAACAGGGGTGCTCTGTTTTCTCCTTATATTCAGAGGGCTTTCATATAGAAGAGGAAATTGACCTGTTCTGCTTAGGTCCAGAAGGCAGATCTGGAGACAGGCAAGAGTGATGGGCAGGGGTTGGGGAGAGGGAGCCCAGCAGTTTCTGAGCAATTAAAGATATCTGAGAGTGGAATGGGCTTCCTCTGGAAGCAGTGGATTCCCCATCCCTGGAGATCTTCATATGGAGGTAGGGCTACCATGTGTGAGGAAAATAGCGGAGGGGTTTCCTGCTCCAGCTATGAGTTGGATTAGGTGCTTCCTGAGGGCCTTTCTAGCTCTGGGATTCAAAGCAGTATTTCCTTAGGAACGAACTTCAAGACTGCAAAATATTTAGCAATAATTAGACCTTCTGCTTACAGCCTAATTATTGAGAAGGCAAAACCAAATTCCATTCGTTTGGGTCTGTTATAAATCACCCTGTACCAAAATGTCTGATCTCAGCTAATAGCACAGCAGTAAACACATCAGCAGCTCTCTTTAATTAAGTAATTATGTTAAGCAGTGGGGCCTTTCTTAGAAATGAAACGCCTTGAACAGCCAAAGTCCCAATTTTCTAATCCCCCATATCAAGAGCTACCTGGGTGTCCTTCATACCTACAGTGCAATTATCTAGTGACTGAGCCTGGAGGAACATTTCATGGTCCCTTCTTTCTCATACTTCAAGAGATGATGAACCAATGTGTAGGTGACAACTGGAAAAACAGCCCCTTGATGAGAAATTATTTTACACTATGGTTCCACTTTCTCTCTCTAAACTTTAGTCACACCCCTTCCCCCTTCTCACAGTGTACATTCCAGCTAAACTGGCCTATTCTTCATCTTGGCCCCTCTTGTTTTTATCTCTTCCGTCATGCCTACAATGGTCTTGTCACCCACCCTCATCTCCTTTTATTGAAATCCTTCCCTTTCTTCAAAGTGCATCTCCTACAGAAGATCACCTGCCTTGAGGATCCTGCTTGCAAAGATTTCTTATTGCTATGTCACACACTTCCTTATCATATTCTTGTTTGGGTCTTATCTACCCAGGTGTATCTCTAACATGCCCAAACTGATCTCACTTAGGCTATAAGCTCTTTGGGGGTAGAATGTGTCTGATTTCAGCTTGAATTCTGATGGGTTTAATCTATGAGTTCAATGGGTTGGACTTTGACTAAGATTATCCCCTGGGCCTCCTGGAAGCTGCCTGCCCCTCCTCCCCTAAGAACCTTTTCTTCGTCTTGGTCAACATGACCTGTATACCATCTAATTGTGAATGGGAAGCACGAAGTCAGTCTCATATCAAAAGCCACTTAGGCGATGCAGAGAATCAATGTTCCCTTGGAAACCATCTCAGCTGGATGTGGAGGATGTTTGATATCATCCCTTTCCAGCGGCAGAAAACTCCTCCTTCCACCCCTATCCAATCATTTGCCAAATCTGATTGATTCTCCCTCCACAGCTTAGTTTGCATTCAGCCATCTCCTTCTCTTCACTCACACAAACACCACCCAAATTTATGTCCTGGTCATTTTTCACCTAGTTTCAACTGGCAACAGTTTCTAACTAGTCACCCTGCACCCAGGGGCTGGCTGGTGCATGCGCTCTCTCTCTCTCTCTCTCTCTCTCTCTCTCTCTCTCACTCCTTCCCTCTCTGTCTCTGTCTTCCTGCCTCTCATGCAGGCCCCCACACAACCTTCTGTTCAGTTTCTTCCCTGCCCCCATTACTGGCATGTTTTCCAGACTCATCTTCCTTCACGTCTTGGAGTCCCCTGCTCAGCTCATGTGCCACCTCCTTAAAGAGGCCCCTCTAGATTAACCAGTGAAGTTACTTGGTATTCATTCTTTTTTGTAGACTTCTTTCTGTCCATATTGTATGCTCCCAGGAGAATGAAAGTTCCTCAAGTGCAACAATTGTTTCTTTTTTGTCTTTCTATCCCTGCATTTCGGCTACACAGCCACAGTTATGTGGATAGGGAGCTAGTCTCAGAGCCAAGAAGGCTTGGGTTCAAATTCTGCCCCAGTCACACAATGCCTATGGGATCTGTGGGCAAGTCACCTTACCTCTTTACGCAACTCTCTAAAATATTGAATTAGAGAGAAGGTGCCAACCTCCACTGGTAGAAGGACTCTCCCCACCCAGGAGTTCCCTGGACCAGTGAAAAGCCAGGCCCTCCTATCCTTTCCCCAACACCCAGCATAGTGCCTGGCACAGAGTAGGCACTTAAAGAATGGCCACTGAATCGGGCTACACTGAATTTAGTCTTTATAATCTGAGTGCAAGGCTCTAAGCACACCTGGCATTTAAAAAACAAAGATGTGAAACGCACACAGTCCTTTAATTCTAAGATGCTGGGGAGCTGTAGATTTCTCTGCTCTTGATTTTCCCTCTCCCTCTGGTCTTTTATTTTCCTCTTATTTTCTCTAGGCTCTCTCCTCTTCTCCTCTTCCTTCTTGATTTTCTCTTCCCTTCCCCCTTCTCTTTTTCAGTCTTTTTCTCCCTTTCCCCCCTTTTCTTTTCTAATGTCTTACCACCATTATTTTGAGAGATTTCTGGAAAATGTTCTATTACAAATTTCCCTGAGTAGTAATTAGTTTGTGACTCTTCAATAAAACTGTCAGCAAAAGACTCCTGCCCCTTTACTAGGGAACTAATTTCTTTTCCTTATGTCTTTCAGTTCAAGCTTGGTTTCTGATTCTCTGTTCTGCTCTTGTAACCCATTCGTGCTCAGTGAAGTCATCCAGTCTCAGGGCTCCCACCATCACCCAGTGCTGACTATGGTGATGACCCCCAAAATGAAATCCTCAGCCTCAGTCTCTCTCCATGGCTCCAGTCCCCAATCTATAAAAAACTGAGGGATAGTTCACCTATCTATAAAAACCAAGCACAGAAAGTGTTTGGTCAGACCTAGAGGAGACACCAATAAGCCAATATCTCATTTCTGGATGCAAAGAGCTCACACTTGGCTGTCTCCCTGTTTGCTCAGACTTAACATGTTCCAAACTGATCTCATCATATTCCACTCCCCATGAACTCCCCCTTCAATTCCCTGTCTCTGCTTGCATCACTGTCATTCTCTCAATCAGCCAAGCCCCAAATTTCTTGATTCTTGTCTCACTGTTTCATTTTCCAGATTCACTGCATTCCCAAGCCTTATAAATTTTCCCTCCAAAGTGTCTTTTGTATCTGTCCCCTCCTCTCCATCCTCCCCCTGATCCCTGCCTTCATCTCCTCACACCTGGATCCCTGTAACAGGCTCCTCTCTAGGGCCTCCTCACTACAGGCATGCCCCCAGCCGCAAACCTATACAGTCAGATGTTTAATCATTCTTAAACACTGACCTCATCATGTCACTCTACTACTTAAAACTGCAGATGTGATCAGTTGTTATCATTAATCAGTGACAGCCTGGAAGATTCTAATTAAGTACAGGATTAACTTCCTAAGGGTTCATTCATTCAAAATTTATTAAGCATCACTAAAGGCATCCTATGATTTCTTCTCACGGCATGAAGGGGACCCTGCTCTTTAAGGTTATGCCAGTAAAGTTCGGGTAGGTCCTACTAAAATGGAGAGGAGCTGAGTAAAGGCACATTGTCCAAGGATCAGACTAGCTGTGAGGGGAAAGGCTCATCACCAGAGAGCAGGCTGTCAGAAGATGAATTTTTCATCATAGCAATTCATAACAACTATCTACTAAAGCCCAAGAGATCACAATCTTCACTAGTAGAGAGAAAACATCAAAGATTTTTTGGAATACTCAAGTACGTGCAGAGGTATGTGCTCTGATCTAGGGGAAGTACAAAGATAAGTAAAAGACCATCCTTATCTCCAAAAACCTTCAAGTCTAGTAGGGGTGAGAAGTCACAGAGAGAGATGATTATAAAACATATTAGGATATGATAACTGCATGAGTTAAAGTGCTATGAGATCCAATGTGCAGATGAATAGATGAGGGAAGTCTTCTTAGAAGTGGCATTTAAGCTAGAATTTGAAGGAAAGAAGGAGAGCAGCAACAGGTAAAGATATGGGGGAGTAGAAATTAAGAAGCCCTCCAGACATAGGGAAGACTAGAGGCAAAAGCACAGAGATAGGAAGGACTGAGGCATGTTCATGATAAGGACATTCATTCTGTTTAGCTGAGCATAAAGGGAATCAGTTTGAGATCAGACTGGGGAGGCAGGATGGTACCAGATGGTGGAGGGCCTTGAGTGCCAGTTAGGAGAGTGTAGATTTATTCTACAAGCAATGGAGAGCCAGTGATAAGTTTTAGAACAAAATGCAGTGGTATGTGGGATGCAGTGGAAGGAAAGACTAGACAGGAAAAGGTCTAGAAGCACTATGTATTGCAGGTGATTTCTGAAACAGCTAAAGAAAAGATAAGTTCAAAATATTTGAAATTGGAGTCATCCCCCTGTGATTTTTATAGTTCCATTAGACAGACCAGATGGCTACTATGAGGCAACCTTGAGGGTTAATGTCCTACCTTTTAACCTCCTGCACGTAGTCAGCATTTCTGTCAAAGAGGTGAGTGATTGAATCTTTGATGGCTTCATGCTTGAAGGAAGAAGCAGTTCCAAAGACTGTAACGTTGGGGATGGTTGAGCAGAGCTGAGCAACAGCCTGGCCCTGAAAATGAAAATCATTACATTAGACATTGATGGAACACATTAGTTCCAGCCCCCCGGCTACCTTTCACAGGTCTTGGGGCCTTCACTCTCTCCCAGACTCCAGTCCATCTAACACACTGCCTTGCTAACAAAAATCAGGCCCACAAATATTTATCTTCCTCTAATTCCCAAGTCTGATCCTATCACTGCCCTATATCAAATCACTGAATGCCTCCCCATGCCTACTGGAAAAAAAAAACAAAACTCCTTATGGGGCATTCAAGGTCATCCATAGTTAATTTCCCCAGCTCCATTTTAGAACTATCACCTGCAGGGACCCTGCACCCTAGCCAAACCAGATTACAAATTACTTTGCAAACTTGGCTCACACTATTTCCTTCCACTCAAGGGACATGCTACTCCAGGGCTTCTTCACCTTTTCTGTGTCCTGGACCCCTTAGGCCAGTGGTTCTCAACCTTCCTAATGCTGCAACCCTTTAATACAGTTCCTCATGTTGTGATGACCCCCAACCACAAAATTATTTTCGTTGCTACTTCATAACTGTAATCTTGCTACTGTTATGAATCATAATGTAAATATCTGATATGCAAGATGTATTTTCATTGTTACAAATTGAACACAACCCACAGGTTGAGAACCACTGCCTTAGGCAGTTTAATGAAGCCTGTAAACCCCTTCTCAGAATACTTTTTAAAAATGTATAAAATATATAAAAATACAAAGAAAACTAAAGGTTCATGAAAATATTTTTTTCCCATTCAAGTTCACAGAACCCCGAAAATTCATCCACGGATCCCTCAGAAGTCAAAGGATCCCTGGTTAAGGACCCCTACTTCAGTCAAACTGAATGACTCCCATGTCTTGGACACAATCCATTATTTTGTTTTTTAAATTAAGAACTTGACAAATGTGAATGTTTCCTTATAAAATGAAAAACATAAAAAGATTGTATGACTGTGAATCTGTATGTGCAGATATTTTTAAAGTATATATTAAGTTGAACACAATATTGCCAACACTACTCCACTTCTCTGTGTCTTCAGAACCTTCTTCTGCACAATTTTTTAATTGATACTTTTTTTTATATCACTATAATAATCTTCCCATATACTCCCCAATAACTTCTTTCTGAAAAAAAGTTCCTCCTCCCATAACAGTCAAACAAAATGTTAACCTTGTCTGAAAATGCATCTCTCATTCTGCATGTCTAGCCTAGTCCATCACCTCCCAGGTGAGGGATGGGTCTTTTGGAATCATCTGTGATCATGATATTGATCATAGTTCTTAAGACTTCACAATTATTTTCCTTTACAATGTTGTAGTCACTGCATGACTCACACCTTAATTATTTTTACCTTGTGTGTCTTTGTTTACACTGATGTCTATGACCAGAATTTATTCCTTCCCCATATTTCTAGCTATTGTCATTCAAGGCCCAGCTCAGATGTCACCACCACCAAGATTTCATTAAGTCTTTCCTGATGAAGCTATCTTTCCTTTTTTAGGCCTTTCAACAGCATTTTGTTTGTTCTTTTCTGTGTTAATTGAATGTTAAAATGATCTAAAAGTGTTTCACATCTTCCTGCTAGAGCCTAGCAGCTAGACTGAGTTGTATAAGGACATGTCTGAAGTCAACTATCTCCAACAAAACCTAGCATAATCTGCTGTACACATTAGATGCTAATCGTGGTTTGTTGAATTAAATTAATACTAATTGTATTTAGTGACATGAATTCAAACTATTACTGAAGAATACAGGCACATGAAGAAAAATGTATTGTGTGATTTCTAAATTCTAAATGACCTGAGAAACATTATACACATTTAGAACATGTAAGATCAAGAACATGTTACTATGAACTCAATTTCTTAGTACTGACCATGCATTTAAAGATACTATCACTGTTTCTGTCTAGGAGCTTATGTCACAAATCAAAGGAAACATTTCCATTTAAGTAAACTACAGGAAGCAATACTTGCTTGTATTAATTGCAGGTCTTCATATTAGTGACAAAATCAGATGGGAAATGTAATTTCCTCATCACTGTTAAAATGCTAGAAAATCAGATGCAGAATATCAGAGTTGAAAGGGACCTTAGAACATACAATATAGCATGTCAGATCTGGAAGGGCTCTTTGAACACAAAATGGCAGAGCTAGAAGGTCCTATTTTCTCCAAACCCTTCATTTTACAGGTAAGAAAAGAGACCTGGAGTGGGGACTGGCTGACCCAAAGCTATACAATCAGGTACGCAGAGGTAGGAATTAAACCCATGTCTCCACCTCTCAGTTCACTAGTCTTTCCACCAGTCCATGCTGCCTCCAAAATTTGACATTCTGTATTAAATTGACAGAGGACATCCTTCTGACTCCTTATAAAAGTTTTATTAATATGCCTGCCCCAGACTTGGAATTGAAAGATTTAGACTAAAAAATTATTAGTATGAATCTGTGTTTTCTTAAGTCTCATCTCCTACATCCCACAAGGAGTGCTAGCCATACTGAATTACGTTGTCCTCATGTATGTCCAGTAGTTTCCTACCTCCAGCCCACTGCTCATTCCAATCTATATACTTTCCCTGGTTTTCTGCAAGTCCCAACTAAAATTCCATCATGTACAGGAAGTCATTCCCAACCCCTTTTCATTCTACTGCCTTTCTTCTGCTAATTACTTCCTGTTTTTCTTGTACAAGGCTCATTTCGTCTAAATCCGTTTGCATGTTGTCTTCTCTATTAGATTACAAGCTCCTTGAAGGCAGGGACTGTCTTTTGCCTCTTGTTATATCCCTGGTGCTTAGCATAGTGCCTGACACAGAAGAGGCGCTTAAGAAATGTTTATGGATCAATCACCTGGAATGCCCTCTGCTGCCCTTCTGCCCATTGAGTTGTTAATCATCCTATAGCAGTCAAAGGATATGAACAAACCATATTAAAAGGAAGATCAGCAAACTATAAATGATCACATGAAAATATCCTCTAATTCACTAATAGCAAGAAAAACAAAAATCAAAATAATTCCCAAACTTCACTTCACACAATACAGATTGAGCAAAGATGAAAAAATGATAGCACAGTCAATGCTATAGGAGCTGTAGGAACAAAAGCACCTGGATGCAGTACTTTATAAAAAAAATAAGATGATTATTTGTAATGGTAATTAATTTAGTTACTAAGGGCTAAGTACCTCTGTGGAAGAAACAGAAGGTCTGAACTCTGTCTCCTGTTGCTGACATAACAGGAAGGGGTTGGCTGGGACAGGAAGCCAATGTCTGTGTGTATGTATAAGAAGAACCAGAGAGAGAGACAATCAGAATCAAGAATTTTTACTCCTGGTGGAAGAAGCTGCTCTGCTGAGAGATCTGGTGAAGGCTGGAATTGCCTGGAAGGCTAAAGTGGCTGCTGCCTCCTGGAAGGCTGAGATTTCTTTTGGTTCCTAGGGCCAGCTGATTTGCTGGAGGACTGAAGAAGCATGACCAGGATAAGACTTTGTTTGTTTGTGGCTTGGTTGGTCCTGAGTTCCCAGCAACAGAAGTTGTGAAGGTTTTGAGATGTGCTGGACCCTGTGAACTTCAGTGTGTAACAAGAACTGCCCGGAGGACTGCACAAGGACCTGGGAGCTGTCTGCCTCTGAATCCAGGTGACAGTTGGTGGATTCAGGTAGGAGCTGGGACCATAGAAGGGGATCCAGGGAAACTGAGAGACCACCCCAAGTTAAGATGAAAAAAAGGCCTCTCCTTGAATACTGAATGTGTGATGAAATTGAAGTTTACTAAACACTAAGGGGTGGAGGGTTTGTGTAATTTTCTAATGATTGTATTTGGTGATTAATGATACTTAGTGACTGATTGATAGATAAGTAACTGATTAAGTTAATCTATAATTGCCCCATGAGTAGAAGACTGATTATTGTATTGTGAGATGACTGAATGACTGAGTGAGGAGGCAAACATCCTTAGGGATATCAGATGATTATTCTTTTGTGTTTAATACTGTGACCACTTAGGTGAAAACTATGTGGCCATTCTAATGTTAAGCTGTTGTGAACAATATATTGTGATCTTCTGTGATAAGATGTAATGTTGTGAATATTGTATTGTGATTAGTTGTGAATGTTTGCCTTGATTTATAATGGAATAAATGGAATGTTCACTATACTGTGTAATCAGAACCTTAAAAGCTGTTCACAGTAGCATTCTTTTGGGAAGCTGCTTGTGCATGGTATTACATTATTCTATCTTCTTTTGCTACGTTATCATCATTTCTAGACAGATAGATTTCCCCTACCCATCAAGGCACCTCTTAGACCAGAACGAGAGACAGTTTAGCAAAACAAACCAACATATCAAGCCAGTCTAGCAGTAGAGGCGAGGTCTGACACCATAGTCCCATAGCTCTGCAGAGAAAGGAGGGACATATATTCCCTTCCTTCTCTGCTTACTTCACTCTGCTGCAGGCTGACACAATGCTGATGGAGTTCTAAAGCCGTCCCACTATTCAGGATTTCAATTCAGAATTAATGCAGGGAACGTGACTAAGTTGTCAGTAGCCTTTGGCACAGCAATATGACAAGATATATACCCCTCAAAGATGTAGAAGGGGCAAACAAAGGTCCATCATGTACTAAAATATTCACAACTCTTTGTGGTAGCAAAAAAGTGAAAATAAAGTAGGTACCCATTACCCGGGGAATGACTGAAAAAAATGATGCTACGTGAATGAAAAAGAATATTATTTTACAGAAAGAGAATAAGAGGAATTTAGAGAAATATAAGATTTGTATGAATAGATGCAAAGCAAAAATAAGAACCAAGAGAAAAATGTGCAAAATGACTACAGTCACATAAATGAAAGAACTCAATATAAAGCAAGTTGAACTCTGAATAATGGAAAATCAATGAAAGGCTAGGAGAAGAGATAATAAACCATACATGCTCCCTTATAAATGAGTAATGCAGAGCTACTAGACTAGACTATTCTGTGCACTGTCAGATAACATTTCTATGTTGGATGTTTTTACTCAATTGTTTTTGTCGCAAGGGAGGGTTCAGTCTGGATGGGACTGAGAAATAAAAATGAAATAAAGGCAAAAGGCAATTAAAATATATCTTAATTGTTTAACAAACCTTTAAAAGTATCCGTCCAAATGCCACCTCTCTTATATAGACTTCTAGTTAGCCCCACATGAAAATGATCTCTCCTTTATTGAGTCTTTCACATCCACCTGTTGGACTTTTTGATGTTATTTTCAAATTTTAATTTGTATTTAAAAGAAATTATCATACTGTGATTCCATTGGAATAGGAAACTTTTGGTGAAGAAACTCCGACAATTCAGCTCAGCAATTATTCTGCAATATTTAGCTTGTTTCAGGTTATCTGGGCCTCTGAGAGTTTAAGTATCTTGGCCAAGGTAATAAAGCCAGTATTTATCAGAGGTAAGACTTAAAATCAGATCTTGAAACTGCTCTTCCTCAACTCTACCCACTGCACAATACTACCTCTTTTTTTTTGCATTATATTTGTCAAAACTGATTAAAGGTGAGAAATGAGTGTTCTAGAGGATTTCTCTCCCAATCCATATCTGAAGCAGGAACTCTTTTCAAAATATCTTCAACTAGTAGTCATATAACCTCCATTTGAAAGCTTTTGGTAATGGGAACTCATGAGCTTTTCTCCCTTGTTGGAGAGTTCTAAAAACTTCTCATATTAATTCAAATTTTTTTTCATATAACTATCCCCTACTGCTCTAAACATTGCCCTCTGGGGCAAAACTGAACAAGTCAAATCCCTCTTTCACATTACAACCCTTACGATACTTGAAGACAACTATCACCTCTCCCCTAAGTCTTCTCCTTTCCAGGCTAAACTTTCCCAGTTCTTTCAATCAATGCTCACATGACACAGTCTCCAGTTTTCCCACCATTCTGTTCACTATCTTCTCCAGCTTGCCAGTATCTTTCTTAAAATATGAGAACCAAACCCAGTATTCCAGATGTGTCTGATTGGTGCAAAATACGGCAAAGTTGTGAAGCATTCCAATTTTTTTTTTCATATACATCTCCTCTCATCTTACACTGCTACCACCATGATGCAAGCCCTCATCACATCATACTTGGATTATCACATTAGCCTGCTGGTTGGTCTTCCTGTCTCAAGTCTCTCTTCATTTCATTCCATCTTCCACTTAACTATCAAATTAATCTTCCTAAGACACAGAGCTAGCTAGCCACATCAGCTCCTCATTCAATACATTCCAATGGCTCCTTATTACCTCTAGGATCAAACATAAAATCCTCTGGTATTTAAGATCATTCACAACCTGGCCCCTCCTGCCTTTCAAATCTTCTTATAGCTTATATTCTCCCACACCTCCAACACCGTGGTCCAGTGACACTGGATTTCATACTGTTCCTCACATAAAATACTCCATCTCCAGACTTGGCATTTTCATTGGTTATTTCCTATGCATGGAATACTGTCCCTCCTTATCTCTGCTTATAAGCTTCCCTAGCTTCCTTCAAGCTCTATTTGAAATGCCATTTTCTATGAGAAGTCTTTCCTGACCCCTTCCCACCTTAATTCTAGTGTTTTCCCTCTATTGATCATTTCTAATTTATCCAGCATAAAGGTTATTGTATAGAGTTATTTCCATGTTGTTTTCCCTACTAGACTATGAGCTCTTTGAGGGCAAGGACTGTCTTTTGTCTTTCTTTGTATCCCCAGCCCTTGGCACAGTGGAATTTGCCATGTAGCTGATGTCTAATAAATGCTTATTCAACGTCTGACTACAGAACTATCACTTCCTTCAAGGTTTTTATTAACGTACCCTAAGGAGGAATCAGCTCTTAGCAACATGAAGCCTCTCAGCTATTAAAGCTCATAAATCTGTCTCTGTCTCTCCCAGGGTGTGTGTGTGTGTGTGCACGCGTGCGCACGTACACGTGTGTGCACAAATGTGCAAATGAATTCTCAGGACATGGAAGACAGAAATTTGCATTTAGTTTCTCCATTTTCAGGAATCTTATTATCACTGGTTTCTACTTTAAAATGATTCTCCTAGTAGAGGGCAAAAAATAAAGCATAGTAGGTTTGTTTTCAGAAGGTCTGGATTCAAATCTCAGCACCTAAGCCACCTTACCTTCTCAGTGTAACTATTCTCTCCTTGGTAAAAGGCAAGATTTGGACCAGATGGTTTCCAAGCTCCCTCAAGCTATAAATCCTTTGGTCCTATTTATCCAAATTTCCTTTCTGTCCAAATGGCTCTTGTCATAATGGAAAGCAGTTTTCCTAATGCTGCAAAATGGCTTGGCTCACTAAAATTGCTTACTGGGACATGGAGAACATAAGAGAAGGAAATATTAGACTTACAGGTCTGGACCCATATTGATCTCATTTAGGTTGTAAGGAAAAGATTTTCAAAGGCACAGATATGAAGAAGGCATGTAGCACTGGCTAGTAGGGAGATGTGGGATGACAAAAGAGGAGGCCCCTTGGGAAATAACTGAATTGAATAATAATAAGTTGTAATAAGGACAAACTGATGGAATTCTAGATCTTGAATTCAAAGGAATGTAAGAGGTTATCTCACTCCATCTTTACCTGAAGCATGAATCCCAAACAGCTGGTCAACAAGTGGTCATCTAACCTCCCCCAGAAGATCACCAGTAACAGGTGGTTTACAACCTCTCAAAGAAGTCCATTCCATTGTTGGATCTCTCTTATTGTTAAGAAGTTTTCTAAAGCCTAAATCTGCCTCTCTTGAACTTTCAACTTTTGCTCCCAATTTTGTTCTCTGGGGGTAAGAAAAAAAAATCTAACCCTTCTTCCCCAATAACAGACCCTCAAAACTTGAAGACAAGATCATATCCCTCTCAAGTCTTTCCTGAAGTATTACTGTGCCTGGCACATGGGAGCCACTTAATAAATTACTGCTGATTGATCCAGACAAAACATATCCAGTTCTTAACTAATTACCACATAGCACGGTCTCCAGGCCCCTAACCATCCTAGTCACCCTCCTGTGGATATATTCTAACTTGTTAATATCCTTACTAAAATGTGGCAGCCAGAACTAAACTTACAGAATAGCTTTTTCCACTAATGAAAACGTATTTCTTTGCAAACTCACAATTAAAAAAAAAGAACCCTACTAATTTGGGCACTTCTTACACTTAACCTAATCCTGAGAAGTATCTTCAGCACACTGAAAGTCTCCGTGACTCAAGACTTTCACTGATGCCTCTTTGTAGGAAAGGCTAAACCAGAAGGGCACAAGCTCTGGTAGGTCCTGTCAGAGACAGCAAATGACTTTCCCACAGCTAGTAAGTGGAAGAAATGGATTTAAAATTCAAATATTCTGACTCCTAGTCTAGAGTGTATATACCATTGCTAGGCAGTAAGAGTGAGGTTCTGAGAACTGCTAGTTTATGGAAAGCTGGTAATTTCAGAAAAGTGATAAAGGCCAGTGAAATCTCTATCTAGTCCCAAAGGAATTGTTAATTGAGGAAGGCATACTAGTGGGTTAATGAAAGACAAGCTAAAGGAGGTCAAGAGATAATTATTTTTAAAACAGTTCACATGTTTATAGTGCTTCAAATTTTATATAGCACATTATATATATATATATATATGTATATATGAATATGTGTGTATTATATTTATATTATATATTATACAAACACACACACATATTATCTCACCTGATCCTCAAAAAGATCCTATGAAGATAGTGAGTACTATCACCATTTAACAAAGAAGTAAACTGGGGCCCAAAGAAGTCAAGCGATTTGACAGCAAGGAAGTATCCGAACCAAGATTTGAATCCAGGTAAGTTACCAGGCTGCCTCTCCACAAAGAGGTATCCCTTACATGGAAGGGTAGGCTAAAAATGTCCCCATCTCTGAGAAGCATGGGCTGTATGAAGCAGGAAGGGGTTGAGTGACCATGTGGTCTGCTGGGGGAGGGTCATGGACAATGATTCAATAGCATCTGAGGCAGTTAAGACTATCTGCTGTGCTTGTAGGAGTGTGCTCACTACCCTGGAAATGACCTCTGAGGTCCTGTCCCACTTAAAGATTCTATTAATACAAAGCTCAGGAATGAACATTCATACCGCTAACCATGTGGTAATTTTATAGAACAGAACAAGCACAGTCCTGGCTTAAAATATTAACATTTTTGGTCTTCTTAATGAATTCTTTGTTAGGGTTTTTGCCTGATCTCTGAAAAGCAAATACTTTGTACTCACTGGAGTCTTTGTTGAAAAGTTTTAAATACCTTTGGTATAAAAATTGAGATTAACTCTTGGCTTAGGGCACAGGATATGGAAGTAGTTTGCGCAGAGGGAGAAAAATCCTTTCCCCCTCTTTCCCTCCACATTCTCTTGACCATAGGGGTGGTCAGGTGAATGAAAAGAATCACAGATTCACAGATCTAAGAGCTGGAAGGAACCTTAGAAGATAAAATGTTGGAGCTAAAAGAAACCTTAGAACACTGAATATTAGCACTACCAGAGACTACCTAGTTCAGCCATCTTATTTTGTCAGATAGGGAAAAAGGGTCTTAGAGGGGGAAATGACTTGTTTAGGATCACACAATGAGAGAGAGCTTGTATTGAAACCCAGGTCTCCTGATAGCCATTCCCTTGCTCCTTCCACTATGTCAACTGCCACTCAATCAATGGAATGTTGAATTACTGTAGTTCCATCCTTTGGATTGTTTTAAACTGCTCTGAGGAATATCTCATTTCCTTATCACTGTCACTTGCTGCATCAGTTGGAACCCCACATGTTGTACTTTTAAAGCTTGTACCACCATATGGATCATAGAGAAGAAAACATGAGCATATGGGTTATTAGAGCAGTTGGCTGAGATATAGACTGGGTTTGGTTCTAGACAATCTGGAAAAAGAGAACATTCAATAATTCCGTTGGTCATTTGTGATTCATTTATTAACTAGCAAGGCCCCACACTGATGCCTCATCATGGTGTGAAGATGACATGAAACTCTCAAAGGCTACATATGCCAAGGAAGGGCAAGCTCTGGCAGATTCTACCATGGTGAGAAAACTTCAAGTATGGCCCAATCAGAGTTTCTGTTTTCCACAGATCAGCCCAGCTAAGAATGGAGAGAGGCTCATTGCCAGTAGGCTGACCACTTGGTGATGAATTCCTTATTTGTGGTAATGCATGGAACAAAAATACAAAATAATCCTCAGTGCTACTGTGGCCTCCTTCTGCTTCTCCAGCAGCAGTGGGGAGAGTGACAGAAAAGGGAAAAGAGGGAGCTAAGAATCCCACTGCTTTTAGACCATCTCTAAACATTGCCTTGGTTACTGGTACTCTAAATGTGATTTTCCTGACTAGTAACCAACAAGTGGACCTACTGCTGGAGGAAATTAATCATCTGGATTTTGACATTCTCACTATAAATAAAACCAAATGGAAGAGGGGATCGTAGGTTCTTCTTGGATTATCAAATGAAGGAGATGATTGAGATGTTTTTCTTTTATGTCAGAACGAAAGAAGAAACATGATTTCATAGGACATTTGGTCATCTTGTAATTTCAAGCTCATTATAAGCATTTTCAAAAAGACCACCATGATGATAATGAGATAATACACTATCACCAGTTGCAGAAAATAAGGAGATAGAGAAAATATATGAAGAACTTTAAAAGACCCTGCAAATTAAGGCAACATATACTTTGATATTCAGTTATTTCAATGTAAAGGTGAGATGGGCAGTAGAAAATTATTGGAAAATATTGTTTAAGAGTAAGAAATGAGAAAGGGCAAAGACTGAGAGACTACCCAGATGCTTCATGTCTATACATCAAGATAACTTTATTTGAAAAAGGATTCAAGAGGCACCAGACACAGTGAAGACTTAATATCACAAAAATGAAATTAATTCTATCTGAGCTGACAGGAAATGACTCATTGCTTTTGTGGGGATAATTACTTTTTTTTTTTAATTTTATTATAGTTTGCATCATTCATTTCCACAAGATTTTGAGTTACATATTTTCTCCCCGTCTTTCCCCCACCC
>CM053581.1:62365405-62402744 GCA_028627135.1 Pseudochirops cupreus | reverse complement strand
GGCCACTCAACGCGAGAGCACTGGCCTGAGAACAATCGCTAAGTCCCCCTGCTGTCTGCAGGCCGTGGGCAGGAAGCTACAAAGCAGAGGCGGGTGCAAAACCTCTGCCTTTCGCTTTTCCGCTCTGGAGGCCTTCTGGCCGGACTGCTTATCTCCCCCTTTCACAATCCCCACTCGCAGCTGCTGCTAATCTGCTCACCTGAGAGGTTCCTCCACTCCTCCCGCCCAGCCGCCCCCAGGGCACAGCCACGGCTTCAGGGCAGGCTGGTTTCAGTTCGCAGTGCTGATATGGTTCCTCGTAGCCGAGCTGACTTTAGTGGGAAGTATCTTTGTGTGCGTTTTGGAGTTCTAGGATTGGTTTAGAGTCCTGTTTTATGGGTATTTTGGGGTGGCTATGTGAGAGCTGCAATATGTTGCTGCTGCTACGCCGCCATCTTGGCTCTGCTTCCTGTGGGGATAATTACTAAACCATCTCTATGCAGTCATATAAGGGGCTTGCTAAAGATCAAAATTAATAAAAAAAAATTAAAATGGGAAAAACAGTTATGTAATTAAAACAGACAATTCTAATCTGACCTATTTAAATAAGATATTGAAACAAAAAAGGGGTGTATTTGACTAGATGACAGACATTGATGCTGGTTATAACAATTTATTTTAAAGATTACTGATGCAAATCAGCTTCAATAGTAAAGAATTCAAAAGAGCCTAGAAATGGTCTCATACAGTAAATACTTGCTAACCTTGCCGAGGGGAGCTATATGGCAACCAAGGGTAACACTGGTTTTGAATATAAACTCACTTATAAACTCTTCTAAAGAAATATAGTGGAAGTATTGCCTCAAAGAATAGTGAGGCACAGTGGAGGGAAAAACAAGTTTGATGAAAGATTACTAAGAAACCTGACTAAGCAAAAATCATGCCCAGGAAATTCCAGGATGAAACTGGAAGCAGTAGAATGAACAAAAGAAAAATGGAAAAGATCTGTAAAGATTTTTATAACAAACTCTTTTTAACATCAAGGACAGTAGAGCCATCATAATTAGAGTCTAATTTTACAGTCACTAATGTACCGAGTCATGGAAATAGCACTGAGGAAAACAAAGATGGGGAAAACAGCCAAACTAGACAGAGGGATCCATGCTGGAAGAAACACAATATTTAAGGCACTGAGAGACCTATGTTCCAGACTTCTGAAAAAGAGGAAAAATCTAAAGGTATGAAAACATTTCAAACCTCACTATATCCAAAAAAGGTGACTGAAACTATTAATAATGGTTAACCGTTATGCCTACTTTCCCACAGACACAAACATTTTATAAGCCCAATCCATCACATCCTTGATGATGGTATGAGAAAAGAACTAATATTCCATAGCAGACCATATATTTTACAAACACACAATTGATTACAAGGTATTTAGATAAAACAAAATCCCTCTGTGGTTAACTATAAAAATTACGTGATTCATTGGAGCAAAACACAGCCTTATAGACTCTCCCAACATGTTGTCTTTCATGCATATGCCTACAGTATACATGACACTTTGAAAGATTTAATAAAAGTGATATTTTTTCAATAATCTTCTTGATTATAACTATTATAAGACGCATAAAACCGAAGATATATGCTTACTAAATGTGTTCACCAAAGTTATGGAGAATGTATAGCACAGTCCAAATGGAAGTGGGATTCTCTATAGGGCCAAGGTCTACCAGATGCTCTTAATTAGGCTGATTGCATCAGAACTTTTCAGAGTTTTGTAAAGATAAATTGTTCTTTTTGCTACCCCATCCCCAAGTTGGCTGCTCTAGCTGCAATATCTCTAGCAAGAAAAAAAATACACTGATTTAACAAAGCTAACCAAACCTCCAATAGACAGGAGACCTCAAATTATACAGAACATTAGCTTACATTTGGACTCCCCTCCCTGTGTTTGCCTGTTGAGCAACTCCTACTAAAACTATTTACTGTTGACTATTTGTGTGACCAAGGAAGCAGTTTGTATGAAAATGACCTAGGGGAGATCAATATTAAAAAGAACTGTCTGTTCCCCATATACCAAAATACTTACAGCAGTCATTTTTGTAGTAACAAAAATCTAAAAGCAAAGTGCATTCCCAATGACTGGGAAAAAATTAAACAAGTTTTGAATGTAATGAATGAAAAAGCATTTATTAAGCACTTGCTGTGTGCCAGATGCTGTCTTAAGGACTGGAGATATGACAAATGCAATTCCTGCCTTCAAGAACTGCTTCAAAGTGAAGCAGGCAGAACCAGAAAAACACACACAATGGCTACAATATAAATGAAATTAACAACAAATTGAATCCTGTAAAATTATAATAACCAAGCCCGTCCCCAAAGAAGAACTATAAGAATTTACCTCCCTCCCTTACTTGCAGAAGTGGGAGAAAATGGGTGTAAAATAATGTCTGTGATGTCAGATTTGGTTGGTATGTTGGTTAGTTTTGCTGAACTGGTTTTTTCCCTCTGTTTTTAAAATTCTTTGTTATCTAGGATATAACTTGGTGGTACAAAGCATAGACTCCTAGACCAAGAAGCCAGGGAGACTCAAATTCAAATTGGGTGGTGTACACTTACTAGTTGTGTGACCACGAGCTAGTCACTTAATCTCTATTTGCCTCTGTTTCCTCAAATCTAAATAAGGATAATAGCACCTTCTTCACAGGGTAGTTTTGAGGATCAAATGAGAATATTTGGAAAGCACCACGGACAGTGCCTGGCACATATATACAAACGCTTATTTCCTTCCTTCACCTCAGGAGTAAGAGTTATAGAGAAGCAGTAGTATGACAGTGAATTGGAAAACCTATATTTAAATTCTAATTCTAACATTTACTTGCTGTGTGACCCTAGGCAGCTCACTTCATCTCTATGAGTTTCTATTTCCTGGCTTCCCTGACTTCCTTCAGGTCCCAGACAAGATCCCACCTCCTGCAAGAAGCTTTTTTCAAATTCCCCTTAATACCAGTGCCTTCCTCCTAAGATTAGCTCTAATTTGTCCTATTTTTTTTTCTAATTTGTCCATATCTCGTTTGTACATAAATGTCTGCAGGTTGTCTCTCTCATTAGACTGTGAGCTCTCTGAGACGAGCGACTGTTTTTTGCCTTTCTTTGTGATCTCAATGCTTAGCACTAACACAATGCTTGGCACATAACAAGTGCCTAAGAAATTCTTGTTGTCTTGACTATCAGTCTCCAAAATGGTGATAATATTTGCATTATGTAGTTCAAAGGATTGTCATAATGAAAACGCTTTGTAAACTGGGCGGCTGGATAGAGTTCAAATCCAGCCCCAGATACTTATTAGCTATATGACTCTGGGCAAGTCACTTAACCCTGTTTGCCTCAGTTTCCTTCTCTGTAAAATGAGCTGGAGAATGAAACTACAAACTACTCCAGTATCTTTGCCAAGAAAACCCCAAGTGGCATCACAAAGAGTCAGATATGAATGAAAAATGACTGAACAACATAAATTGTAAAGCATTATAAAGATGTGAGCTATTCTTCTTTCAGAAGGGACACTATACAAGCTGGTGCACATTCAAAGAAAGTCCACATGAATGGCTAACCAAGGCTTCTTAAACTTTTTCCACTTGAGACCCCTTTTTGTGTTCTGGCAGCATTCACTGGTGGTGCGTAGTGTGACAGCACGCACAGTGCAAAGTGTGCATGCTTTGTGTTCAGAACCAAGACTGCAGTGAAGTTGTGAGCTGCAACATGGGCAAGTGCTGCCAGAAACAACTCGGATTCATCATGTGTTTGACTTTTAATTAATTTTTGGTTGTTGTACATTCAGAAACCTTTTCCTGTTGCCAAATTTTTCACAACTCCATATGGAGTCGCAACCCACAGGTTAAGAAGTGCTGCTAAACAACAGGGTGCCATATCATAGGAGGACTAGTTGAAGGTTTTGGAAATGTTTAGCTTAGAGAAAAGCACATTGGAGACCTGGGGAGTGGGGATAATTGCTATCTTCAAGACTTTGAAAGAATGTTGCACAAGAGGGATTAGACTTTTCTTCTTTGGCTCTGATGGGCAAAACTAAGAGCAATGAGTAGCAGCTGGAGTAGGGCAGATTTGGTCTTAATGTAAAGATACATTTCTAATAATTACAGCTACTTCAAAGTGAATTGGGCTGCCTCATAGAGCAGTAAGTTCTAGATCAGTGGCAGTCTCTAAGCAGAGGCTGGATGATCATTTGTTGCAGTTACCATAGAGGGAAATATCTGCTTAAAGTCAGGCTTGGGCTACATGTCCTCTGAAGTCCGTTGGGGCTCTGAGTTTCTGTGATTTAACAGTAACAAGACTTTATGTCCTAATTAAGCCACTCAATGCATGATTTACATTCTCAAAGGCTTAAAGGAAGCAGTTATATCCCAAACCCAAAGATATATGAAAAGGACTCATCATTTCCTGAAGTATGAGCAAATACATTCCTTCTAATGTGATAGGGTCTAAAATTTGGTGAGATTTGTATATGAATTGTAGATAAAGAAACTCAAAGACATTTTAATATAAGGAAGCTGGTACTTTATAACAGTTCAATTCCGTTGAAGAAACATTTATCAAACACCTATTCTCTGCTCAGTGCTGAGAAAGATACAAATATGAATAAGGACTAGTCTCTGCCCTCAAGAAATTCCCATTCAAATAAGGGAGATGGCCACAGATAACTTGCCCAAGGGTAAAGCGGTCAAAAGTGAATCCAAAATGCAATACTTTTTTTTCACTACACTATGCTGCCCTTTATTGGTGCCAGTCTTCCTCTGGTGGGAGCAGGTGAGCAAGTCAATGGCAGGCATTGAACAATTACTTCACAAGAATTAAGATGCTAAGGTAGACTGCATCTCCCCAAACTCAGTCTGTATAGCAGCAATCTCAACAGGTTGGAACCAGACATAATATTTTCAAGGATTTTGGGAATTTCTCTGTAGAGACCCCATTCTGTTGCCATAGCACATACCAAGCACATACTCAGAAAGTGGCTGCCAAGGACGTTTTGCCAGCCATAGCACTCAGGTGAGCATATAGCTATTGGGATTGGCACATTACTTGCTATTTCCTAATTTTCCCCTTAACTAAAAGAGAAGCATCGGTAAGGAGGAAACGAAAAAGCTCTTCCCTTTTTTCCCCCAAGGAATACATATTGGTTGGCACAGAGCGATTGTTTGGTAGAGTGAAAAGATTGCTGGATATGGAAGCAGATGACCTGGGTTCTAAGACTCAATGATTTTTCTAGTTCTGAATCCATGGAAGAACATGAAGAAGTGTCTAAGTAAAACGTTAAGAGATTAAGGAACAGTTGGACCTTTCTAGAGAGGTGGTAGCTGAGCTAGATCTCAAGAATGGAAATGGTTTTAAGAGGTGGGTGAATCCATTTGAGACATGGGAGATAACGAGCAGGTGTAAAGAGGCAAGAGAAGTGAGAACAAGGTCAGGGAACAGAGACCAGGCTTATTTGATTGGGACACAGAGTTTATGAAGAGAACTACTGTGAGATAAGCCTGAAAGGATAGATTGGAAAGAGGTTTGAGAGATCATTGACCACTGGCTGAGTTTCTATTTAATCTTATTGACAAAATGGAGCCACAAAAACTTTGCAGGGAAGAGGGAAAAAGTAACACAGGCGGATAGACCTGTGCAAAAGAATATACACTCTCAGTAGCAACTGAGAAAGTATGATACAGAGAACAAGCTCTAGGGTCAGAGGATATAGATTCAAATCCTGCCTCTGAGGCTTTGCTACTTGTGTGACCTTGGACAAGGCACTTATAACCTTGATGGGCCTCAGTTTCCTTATCTGTAAAATAAAGATACCAAATTAAATGTCTTTTGAATTCCCTTCGACCTGTACAGTTATGACCTCATGAATGGAGACAGTGGAGGCAGGGAGATCAGTGAAAAGGCTTTGTAATAGTCCTAGGAAGACATGATGGAAGACTAAAGTAGACTGGTAGCATTGGGGATGATTCAAAGAACCATAACATTTCTAAATGATTTCACTTAAAGCATTTTAAAAACAAACTTCGGGGCAGCTAGATGGTGCAGTGAATAGAGCACTTCCACTCCCCTCCAAGACAGAGGATCTGAGTTCAAATCCAGCCGCAGACACTTAACACTTACTAGCTGTGTGACCTTGGGCAAGTCACTTAACCCCAAATGCCCTGCCTTGCCCCCTCCAAAAAAAAAAAAAGACCAAAAAAAACCCAAAACAAAACAGAACAAAAACAAACTTAGACCAGGCCTCACCCATGGAATAATCAGACCTTTAGAACTCATTTAAGATAAATGCAGTACTGTTTGTAGAAATACAACATGTGAAGAGGAATTTACAAAGAAGATAAGGAAACCTATTAAAAAATACTTTATTGGTAAAGCATTTCAATAAAATTATTAAAGTTGTTCAATGCACATAACACAATCTAGAAATAATAACAGTTGATGCGTATACAGCACTTTGGTGTCCAACCCCACCTCACCCCCCCAAAAAACCAAACAACCCGACCCATCATATTTCCTGACAAACCTACTTCACTTTTCAACTTCCCAATTTCTGTCCAAGGACATCACGATCCTTCCAGTCTCTGAGGCTAACAACTTAAGTCATCTTCAATTCAGCCCTCAGATCAGATCAAATCAGTTGCCAAATCTTAGCATTTCTATCTCCATAACACCTTCTGCATTTTCCTTTTTCTCTGCCCTCATACAACTGCTCTCTGACCTTAGGCCTTAATCAGTTCTCACCTGGGCTACTGCACTAGTCTCTAATTAGGTTTCCCTTCCTCAGGTTATCTCCTAAGTTCAATTCATCCTTCATACAGCAACAGAAGTGATTTTCTTAAAGTGCAGGTCTGTCCATGCTACACCTGCCCCTCCCTCCCCAACTCAATAAAATCAAATGGCTCCCTATTGCCTCTAGAATCAAACACAAACACCGCTGGCATTTAAAGCACTTCATAACCTGTACTTTTCCCATCTTCTGACGTCTTACTCCCCCTCTCATACTCTATACTCATACTTCAGCCATCCTTCCTTTACTTGCTGTTCCTCATACATGATGCTCCATCTCCCATCTCTGTGTCATTGTACTTTCCCTCATACTTTACTTTTTCAGAATTTTTGGTTTCCTTTAAGACTCAGACCAAGGTCACATCTTAAATGAGGTCTTTTGTGGTTTTCTCCCACCCCATTCTCTCCCTACAGCAGATTACTTTGTATCTGCTCTGTATAATTTCTCCCCAACCTATTAGAATGTAACTTCTTCGAGGGCAGGAGCTACTTCTGTCTTTGTGTCCTTAATTTTTTTTGCCTTTTTTTTGGAGGGGCAATTGGGATTAAGTGACTTGCCCAAGGTCACACGGCTAGTATGTGTTAAGTGGTCTGAGGCCAAATTTGAACTCAGGTCCTCCTGACTCCAGGGCCAGTGCTCTATTCACTGTGCCACCTAGCCGCCCCCTTTGTGCCCTTAGTACCTAGCATAGTACCTGAAACACAGTAGTTTAATAAATGCTTGGTGACTGACTGATTGATTTCAGGTTTATAAAGCATTTTCTAAACATTTTATCATTTGATCTTTTAAAATTTAAATTTCTTTTTTTTTAATTTAAAAAAAAATTTCATTTGATCTATACCCTGTCAGATAGGTAACATCCAGACACGGGAAATGAAGAACCTAACAAGTTAGTGTTTGAGATTGGGATTTGTATGTTTGGATCCTGGATTTAAATACAGGCGTTAGAGACTCCTGTCCAGTACTTGACAAAGGCTGTTAAGAATGCATTTGCCTGGTATCTTCCAAATCTAATCAAAAGGGCATTAAGCTAGAAGGATAGTATATACTGTCTCTGTATATACCCATCAAACTAGCCCTAAAGAACAGCTAAAAATGAAGAATGATGGCTGAGACACTCACAAGCTCACAGGAGACAAAAATCAAGAAACAAGACAGCAGCAAAACTCCAGGTCTGAATGTCTGGACACAAATGCCCAAAGTTAAAGCAATAAACAAGAGTGAGCTAGCACTATAAATGTTAGGAGGTCAACTGGACTGCAGAGGTATCACTGACACCCTGTGTGAGGAAACCCATGACTTCAATGCAGCTCTGGAGGAGCATTCCTTCCTGAAAAGAAACAAGAAGAGTAGAAGTCCCCGTCCTACCAATTTGTTATCATGCTCATTTTTGTATACATCTTATCCCAATGGCTGGTAAGAGTCTTTCCTTCCTATTAACACTTCAAAGATACAGGAACATGAATTCATTGATCTCTCTCTCCATTAATTCATGGAGCCTTTATCGAGTGCCTGCTATGTGAAGGCAGTATGGTCTGGTGGACAGCGATAGCAGTAGTAAGCATTTATAGAGTACTTTAAAATTTATAAAGCACTTTACAAATATTATTTCATTTTATCCTGATGCCAACCTTGGGAGGTAGGTGCTATTATTGTCATTGTGCAGATGAGGAAGAAACCAAGGCAAACAAGAGGTTAAACGATTTGCCCAGGGTCATGTGATTAGTAAATGTCTGAATCAGGATTTGAACTCAGGTCTTCTTGACTCCAGGTTCAATGTTCTATCCACTGCCTTTTGTGTTAGGAAGATTTGGGTTCAAGGAATGCCTTTGAATGAATAAGTGAATAGAAAAGCATTCATTAAGCATTTACTACATGCCAAGAACTGTGCTAAGTGCCAGGGACACAAATGCAAAGAGCAAAGACAAACTCTGCCCTCAGGTTGCTTAGAGGAAGAAAGAGCCATAGCAGAGTGGTGGCCAAGAAGAGGCCGTTGGCGCAGAAAGTCATAGGGGAGGTGTGTGGGGGGAGGGGTGCATGGGCCAAGGGGAGCAGATTGGCATATCCTTTTAGGAACAATGGGAGAGTTGATGTGACCTTGGGTCCAAAACTTATTGAGGAAGGGGAAGGGTATTGGGCTTGGCAGCTGACAAAAACATGGGAATGAGGATTAGGAGAGGAGCACAGTGAAGCATAGCTGAGTCTTGCCTGAAATATTGGGCTGGATAGCTGTGTCATCATTACTTAGTATTTCAATGCCCTAAGGAGCTATGACTCTAAGTTAGAGGAGCTGTCAAGTCTATATTGGTAGGAGTTTTCATACTGAGAGTTTCTCCTCAGTGATGTAACTGAAGATTCTGACATCACTAGCCCCCCAAATGAGTAAAGCACTAAGCTAGACACTAGGGATGTAAAGACAAAATAAGAAAGAGTCCATATGCCCCAAGAAATTTACCTTCTATCAGACATAATACTTATACAGATAGAGAAACAGAAGAAAATTTGAGAAGAGAGGGAAAACTACTGACTCAGAAGATCAGAAAAGGAGCATTCACCCTTGGTTCTGAAGGTAGAGCAGAGGTGAAGGAGTGGGGTGTTCCAGGAATCTGAGGGCAGCCTGTACAAAGACCTGGAGGTGGGAAATGGAATGCCAATTCCAGGAAGCAGGAAGCAGGCCTGTTTGTTGGGAATGTAGAACATGAAAGGAAGAGCAACAAGGAAAGAAAAGTGGAAATGTCTGAAGAGCTTTCCAGTGCTGAGCAGAGGTTGGTTTCTATCAACCAAATTCAGCCCCTCTCCAAAGCTTTGGTAGGCCGGTTCATGAATTTCAGTGGCCAAAACATTCATTACTTTATGGCCCTGTACATAAGCCTCTCTGAACTTAACTAGGCTGATCTACAGATAAGAGAAAGAATCTTTCTGGGCCTCCATCCCCAGAGCTGCCCCCAAAGCTTTTCTAGCTTGACAGGCCATACTAGAGCATTTGTGCCACACGCATAGACTTTTTGAAGCCAGGGTCACCTCCACAGCATAGGGAGGCATCAGCAGGGCTGTAGTAGAAGTCTTGGACATAGTGCACGTTCCATAGGTTTTTGTTGAATTTGTTTAATAGAGAAATAGAACTGGATACTTACCCCAAGAGAGGGTGGAGTAGGTCAAAACCAGAAGAAAAATGCCAAAATATTCACAGCAACAATTGGGAGGTAATAAAAAACTAGAAACAAGGAGTATGTCTATCAGCTGAGGAATGGCTGAATGTGGTTTTGTTTAGTTGTGTCAGACTCTTTGTGACGGCATTTGGGGTCTTCTTGGCAAAGATACTGGAGTGGTTTGCCATTTCCTTCTCCAGCTTATTTTTACAAATGAACAAACTAATGCAAACAAGTTTAAGTGACTTGCCCAAGATCACACAGCTAGTAACTATCTGAGGCCAGATCTGAATTTAGGAAGATGAATCTTCTGACTCCAGGCTCAGCACTCAATCCTGTGTGCCACCTACCTACCCCTAGAGTGGCTGAATAAATTGCGGCATATGAATGTAATGGAAGATTATTATTCAGTAAGAAATGATGGCCACGAGGAATTCAAAGAAACGTGGGAAGATTTCTGTGAAGTGATGACAAGGAGAGGAGCAGAACTAGGAAGACAACAGACACAGCTACAATACATTTTCAAAAAAAAAAATCACTGAAAAGGAATTCAAACTCACTGTGATCAGAAAGCCAATAATGGTTCTGGAGCCTAGATAATGAGATGTTCCTCCCTCCTTTCAGGAGAGAAGACGACAAGGATGAGAGCAGAATGTTGCCTACATCACTGGAGGCCACTGTATCCATGGTTTTTGCTTAACTGTTGGTTACAAGGGGGCGGCAATGGAGGAGAGAGGCATTCTATAAAGAAAAGACTGGGGTACAAAAACAAGAGGCATCAAGAAAAATAAAACTATAGAAATCGTTGCTTAAAGCCCTGGACAAAAGAGAAAACACAAGGTAAAACTCCATGAAGGCTTTATGGATACCCTATATGAGTCCGAGGGACTAGGGAGTAGCATGATTCTCATATTCTATTTAAAAATGTACAAAATATACTTTTGACTCAACTGCAGGTCTATCACTTGGGTGGGGTACAGAGCAGTGTGATTAAAATGCTCAGAAATGTCTGACATTTAGAAAGAGCTGAGCCATTTTTCCAGTCAGCAATTGAAGCACACCCCATTACACTTTACATCAAATGCCCAGTAAATATCTCCCTGAGCCCATGAGTTAATGTATGGTTCCCTCTATTATTAATGAAGGGTGTGATAGAGAGGTTTTGTTCTCTTTAATTTTTCAATAGTTTCCATTCCTCCAGTCATCTGCTGCAGGGCTTGGGAGTGCTGACGGGGCTGGCCTCTTGTGAGCACACCTCTGCAGTGCCAGGCTGATGGGATAAGAATGGGGGCCTTCTGTTCCCTGTTCCCTGTTCCCATTTCTCCCCTCCTCCCCATCTAACACCACTCAGATACCTTCCATCACTATCTCTTTCTTTACTCCTGTCTCACATGAAGAGGTGCTTCTTCTTGCCAAGCTAAACCTTTCTACATGTATAGACGATCCCATTCCATCCTGTTTTCTCCAGCTAATTGTTCCCTCTCAATCTGCACAGTCTCCTTGGCTACTGGCTACTTTCCTACTGCATGCAAGAGTGTCCATGCCTCCCCATACTCACTTGAACCCTTCATCCCCACTAACAATCCATAGTCTCACATCTCTCCTGACTTCCTGGAGGAGGCTGTCTACAATGAGTTCTTCCACTTTCTTTCCTCTCACTCTTTTCTTAACTCTCCATGGTCTGGCTTTCAGCCTTATCACTCAACTGAGACAGTTCTCTTTAACGTTACAAATGATCTCTTAATCACCAAATCAAATGCCTTTTTGTCAGTTCTCATCTGTCTTGTCCTCTCTGCAGCTTTTTGACAGGCTTAATTGCCCACTTCTCCTAGATACTCTCTCTTCTCTTTTTGTTCTTCATGTCACTGTTCTGGCTTCTCCTGCTTCTCTCTCTACTTGTCTGCTCCTCAGTCTCTTACTGGATCTTCATCCAGGTCACATCAACCAAACATATATGTCCTCCTAAGGCTCTTTCCAGAGCCCTCTTCTCTTTTCCCTCTGTACTATTTTGCTTGGTGACAGAACTGGGTTAGAAAGCACTAATGCATGAGGTAACAGAAATGAACTTGGAAAAAAAAACTCACCCAGATGAAGCCAACAAAATAACATTTAATAGGGATAATTCTGAAAGGCAGTGTCGTGGCAAAGTGCATGTACTCGGGAGTCAGGACGACATGAATTCGAATCCTACCTCAGATATCTACCAGCTCTGTGATCCTGCACAACTCAATTCACTTCTCTCAGGCTCAGTTTTCTCATTTAAAAAATGAAGATAATAATAGCATTGACCTCCCAGGACTATTTCGAGGATATAATGAGATAACATCTATAAAGTGCCTTGTAAAACCCTAAAGCCCTAAATGAATGCTTGCTATTATTACAACTATAAATCATAAGATCACAGGCTCATAGATCTGAATCTGGAAGAAGTTTCAAAGGCCACATAGTCCAAGCCCCTCATTTCATAGATGGGGAAACTGAAATCTGGAGAAGCTGAGTGACTTGGGAAGGAAGGCAGGCAAGAAGCATCACAGGTACTGATTTTTTTAAAAATCAGTTACACAAACATAAGAAACAAAGTGGACAACTATCAGTCACAGAATAGATGAACAAATTATGGTGTATGAATATAATGGAATGTTGTAGTACCATGAGAAGGATATGCCCTCAACTCTCTTCAGGGTTTCTCTTCTTAGACTGGGGCCGGCTCACTTACCCTAACTGTACCTAGGCTGGCAGACTGGGGATAGGTGGTGTCTTCTATTCACTACTTGAGTTCCTATTCAAAACCTAAATCCAGATTTCTGTCACATATGATACAAATAATCAATATACAATTTTCCCATGGTTCTCCACAGTTCTTTGGTTCAGTTTTCCCGCAATAAATGTCCATATCCTAAAAAAAACATTCGCATATATTACCTCCTATAGCCATCTGTCAGTAAATTTACTTGAGTAAGGAATGTTTTCATTCAGGTCCTTCTACAACTGTCTGTAGCTCTTCTCAAGCTACTTTTCTCTGTGTTTCTCACATAAATGTTCCCTTTCTGCCCTTTCCAGTAAAGAAAATGTCCACATAAGAAAGGGACAGTACTTTACATAAGACTTGAGTAAACTAATACTGAGTAAAGAAAGCAGAACCAGGGGAACAATATACACAATGATTATGATAATGTAAACGAAGAAAACACTAAAAGACAATGGAATTCAGATTTAAAGCAACGCCCAACTTTTAGCTAGAGATACAAATCTGGATGTAGAAACACGCTTCCTTCCTCTTGCTAGAGAGGGGGTAAAGTATAGGTGAGAAGGGGTGGGTATGCTATCAATCAATCGTAGTTGTGTATCAGAAGGTTTTATTTTTATAATGGAGTGTGTACGGAGATTACTGGGAAGCATATATGGTGTAAAAGCATTCTTTAAAGATTGAATTAAAAAAAAAAATCAAACGTACAAATATGGACAAGGGAAGACATTGTTTATTGACCATTTATTGAGAAAAGGGCCGAGGTCTTGGTGATTTCAAGTTAAACAACTCAACAATGTTAAAAAGCAGCCAAAAGCCCTAATGCAGTCCTAGAGGGTAAAAACAGAAAAAAAGTAGACCAAGCAAAAGACATGATGATCTTGTTTTTCTCTGCTTTGGTCAGACCAAACCTGGAACTGTGTGTTCAGTTCTAGACACTGCATTGTAAGGACATCTACAGGCTGGAGCACTTCCAAAGAGGAGGGTGGTTGGGATGGGGAGGAGATTCAAAGCCATGATGTACTGAAGGAACTGGGTATGTGTAGCTGGGAGAAGAAAAGATTTAGAGTGAACAGGACTGTTGTCTTCATGAATTTAAGGGGCTATTATCATATAGAAGAGGCCTTGTTTTGCTTCACCCTAGAGGAAAAAGCTAAGAGTGGTAGGTGGAACATATGAGGGAAAAGATCCCAACAAAGAATAAGGAAACATTTCCTAATGCTCTGAGCTGTCTATAAGTGAAACAGGCTGGTGAGTTCTCCTTCGATGGAGGTCTTCAAATGGAGAATGGATGATTGAATCTTCGGTAGGCTAATGAAGAAATTCCTGTCCAGGTACAAATTGGACTAGTTTGCTTCTGAGGCCCCTAAACACTTTACAATTCTATGCATTTATAAAATTTAGGGGGTGTTAATGACTTTACGTGAATCTCCAATAAAATGGACCCATTTCTTACAAGGCATAGGACTATTCATCAGAAACCGTTTTCTGCAACTGATTCAGTGTGTCACACCTTCAGTGAATTACACTCTAGAATCATCACAGAAGTATCCTATAGTCATTAATTTTTCATTTACCTTTTATCATTGTTCTTTCAATCAAATATCTCCACTTTTAGATGGTTTTACAGATTTTAATAGCATTTAATTCACCAAAATTGAAAAGTTACTTGACATACACAAGTCCATATACTATCTCATTTTATTATCCTGGGCAGTTTCTATTTCTCCCCCTCTGAGTCTCAATTTCCTCCTTTGTAAGATCTAGATGGTATCTGAGTTCTCTTCTAGCTCTGACATTTTATTTTCTTAAAATCTTTCTAGTTCAGTCATTCAATTCAATTCCATAGTTATTTCTACTCTGCGCTAGATACTGTGCTGGGTATCAGAGACAAAAAGGCAAAACCAAAGCAGTCCCTGACTTCAAAAGCTTACATTCTGCTGGAAGAATATTAAATACATAGTGATAAGTAAATACAAGGGAGGGGCAGCCTGAAGCCTGGAAGATTCATCCTCTAGATTTCAAATCTGCCCTCTGACACTTTCTAGCTGTGTGATCCTGAGCAAGTCTCTTAACTCTGTTGATCTGTTTCCTCAGCTGCAAAAGGAGCTGGAGAAGGAAATGGCAAACCATTCCAGTACTTTTGCCAAGAAAACCCAACTGGAGTCATGAACAGTTGAATACAACTAAACGACTGAAGCACAGAACAATACAAGGGAATCAGAGGAATGAAAGAGCACTAATGAATAGGAGGAGGAGAGAAGGTATCCTGGATGAGCTAAATCTCAAAGGAGGATAGGAATTATGAAGGGCAGAAATGAAGAGAGAATAAATTCCAGGGATGGGGTAAGTCTGTACATATGCAAAGAGGTGGAATGTCTCATATGGCTACACTACTAAATGTAGTATTTTAGTCAGTCAACTGTCATTTTTAAGTGCCTACAAAAACCAGCTCCTACTCTCAAGGAGCTCTCTATCTAAGGGGGGAGACAACATGAAAACAATGATGTTTACAGGATAAACTGGTGGAAGTCTCAAAGCAAAGGGCTAAGTTTAAGGGAAGAGGTGGAAATAAGGAGGAAAAGTGTTTCTGGCATGGGGTATAGGCAGTAACTGAGTGTCACGTCTGAGGAACAGTAAGGATGACAGGACATCCAGGTGGAGATATCCAAGGCATTTCATGATTCAGGATTGGAGCTCTACTTTGTTAAGGCCCCTCCTTGTTCTTTCTTATCTACTCTGTCCTATTATTCTCCCCAAGATAGGTCTTTAGTGATTTTCTCTTATTGTAATAATGTGCAAAGCAATCAACAAGCATTTATTAAGTGCTTATTGTGTGCCATACACTATTAAGCACCAGGGATACCAAAAAAAAGAAAAACAGTCCGTGCCCTCCAGAAGCATAAACTGAATGGGGGATATAACAAGTATATAGCAGAACACAAAGATAAAAGTAGCATATGGTAAATGGAAAGTAAGCATAAAGGAAGAGGTGTGAGAGCCAGCTCCAACCTACGCAAGAGAGCTAATGGCTCAATTTTCCATGTGCCATGTACATTTCAGAAACTGGCAAATACTAAAAAGCAAGGTTTGTTTTATTGCTCTGTTTAATTGTAGCTTTCCTCTGCTGGTTATTTCAAATTTATCCTCTATGTAACTCATTTGTACATAACAGTTTACACACTGTCTTCCTCTGTAGACTGTGAGCTCCCTGAAAACAGGGACTGTCTAGAGGTTCTCTATTCCCAGCACTTTGCCCAGAGCCTGGCACACAGGAGCTGCTTAATAAATGTTTATTGACTGACTGACTGAAGAAAGTGATGAAGAAAATGTAATTAATGCAGATTAAACTTAAAAGTGTGCCTTGAATATATCCTGTGCCCCCTCCCCCTCACCAGAGCTGGTTATAAAACATTTAACAGCATAGCTGTGCTTAAAGGGGATGGCACTAGGAGTTAGAGGGACCAGGAAAGGTCTCCTGGAAGAGGCAATAGCTGAAGTGAATCTTTAGATAGTTAATTCTTCAGGCAGCGATCTGATGATAAAGCAGTCCAGAAGCAGACACGTTCTCTAATAATCCCAATGAACACTTCCATGGGCTTTCAATTCTAAGCGGTTTGAACTACAGTGATAAAGGCAACATACATAATGAATAGAATTTAATAACTGAGTATCATTCATCTAAATACATGTCCTGATTTCATTCCAAAGATCTTTGGTGCTAAAGATGCTGCTGGAAGATAAAGCTCTTGCTATCAACTCAATGGTACTTAAACTTCTCCCAAATTTCTTCCGTTCAGCACCCATGATATGTATGCAGGGCTGAGGAGGGCAAAGTTTCTTCATTCAAACCTGCCTAGAATCTTCTGTTTGAGTTGGGCTGTAAGGGAGAATTGATGTCACACCAGTAAAAAAAAAAAAGCCTACATGGGTAAGAGATGTCTTGGGGGCATTGGGAGGCTCTCTAACACTTCACAATTCTATGATTTTATAAAACTTAGGGGGTATTAATGACTTTACATGAATCTCCAGTAAAATGGACCACTTCTCCTAAGGCATAGGACAACTAATCAGGAAAAATTTTCTGGGATCAATTCAGTGTACCCAAATGCAGAAATATGGAACAGGAAAGACACTGTTTATTGACTATTCATGTGAAAAAGACGTGGGGTCTAGGTGATTTCAAATTAAATAATTCTCACACTCTGCATTCCAGCCATGTTGGATCATTGGCTATTTCCAAAACTCAGCATTCCATCTCCTAACCTACTCCACCCCAATTTACTGACACAAGTTATCCCCTTCTTTCTGGAGTGAACTCCAACTTCACCTCTCTGATTTCTTCCTTCAAGGTTCAGCTGAGGCACCACTTCCTATGTGAAGCTTTCTCTCCGCCTCCTGTGGGCTAGAGATCTCCACCTCCTCTAATTACCTCAGACAT
The DNA here is from genome assembly GCA_028627135.1 of Pseudochirops cupreus. Taxonomy (NCBI): domain Eukaryota; kingdom Metazoa; phylum Chordata; class Mammalia; order Diprotodontia; family Pseudocheiridae; genus Pseudochirops; species Pseudochirops cupreus. The sequence continues at coordinate 62,385,591 of CM053581.1, read as the reverse complement.
ATCACTATTGCACCTGTAATCTCCCAGAAGAACATAAACTTTTTTGAGGGTAGGGACTGCTTCCTTTTTGTCTTTGTGTCCTTAGGGTTTAGAACAATGCCTTAGACTAGATAGTGACTGACGGAATCCTAATAAAGCTGCTCCCAGCCCCAATATTCTAACTTCATTATAGGTCCCACTGTACCTACCTAGCCACACACCCCTCCATCAACATCCTAACTTCATACATACCTCACTGGACCAACAGGTGTGTCCCTGAACTCTTAGTTCCCACAGAAACAGTGTGTCCATGGGATGGGAACCCAGCTACTGCCTCTACCTAGTCACTGCCCCCAGACCCATTCCCACAGAAACAGGTGTGTTCTTGTATTCAATGACAATCACATCATCCATCTACCCCAAAAGAGGACCACAATACCTAACTATCTATCTTGACCAGACAGGACCACAATAGCTAGCCAGTTGGAGGGAAGCATGACCAGAATGTTTATCCACTGAACCACAGATGAGACCCCCTCCTCCATTACTTAATCCCTTAACAAACTCCGCCTGCCTTTCTAATATTAATCATATTCCTCTATTCTATGTAAATTTTGATTATGTAATTGCTTCTTTACCCTATAAAAAACCCTTCTTTACCCTTGCTTTCTCTGAAGTTGCTAGTTACTCTTGGAACTTAGCCTGCTTCATGAGTGGCATCAATCTCAATAAATGCCTAGACTTGGATTAGAGGTGGTCTGACTGAATTCTTTGAGATGGTGCCACCACAATACATCATGAAACCCCAACAGTTTTTGGCATCCCTAGGTTTAAACCACAACAGTGACTTCATACATGTTGGCTGAACTGAATAGAGATCCATGAATTATAGAGTCCAAGAGCTAGACAGGACCTTAGAAAACACAGCTTCCCCAAGAAGGGATCAGTAAGCTCAAAGATTTCTAGGGATAGGGAACCCACCATCTTCTAGGGCAAGCCATTCCACTTTAGGATATTTCTAATTGTTTAGGAAGTTTTTCCTTACTTCAAACTAAAGTTTGATTTCAACAACATACCTCCACCCCCATCCCAATTTGACCCCCTAGAGCTAATCAGACAAAAAAATACTAATTTCTCTTGCACCATGATAGCCCTTCAAATACTAACATTGATCATATGCCCTTTAAATCTTTCCTTCTCCAAACTTAACATTCCTAGTTAAACTTCCTAGTTAGTAAGAAAAAAATTCAGAAACTATCTGAAAGAAAAAAGAGGGAGGTAATTAGAATTAATTTGACAGAGCCTTGCTAGCAATTGAATTCTGAAGCAGCTCCATTTGCATTAGGGGTTGGCAGGAATGTACTAGTTACCCATCAAAAAGCAGCTGGACAGAAGGTTTGACAAATCATGAGAAAAGGAGCAAAGAAGCCCACCATAAATCACTTAAAACCTGTTCAAGAACCCCCACTGAAAGGAATAAGTGTAGCTAATCTGAAGTTTGCCAGGTTGGTTCCCCATAAGAATAAGCCACACAATGCTACCAACAAGAACAAGGATCTTATTTTAGCAGCTATGGAGGTCTAAGAGTGTTTGTGTTTCTGCCTGCGCTATGGATGCAATTCTAGTCCAGAGGAGGAGGGAGTCACAGCTAGGGGAATGCATCTCTACATGTCACCAGGTTATTAGAATGAGTTCTCTCTTGAAAGAATAAAAAGAGAGGGTCAAGGAAGAAACAAAACAAAACAAAAAACCCTGTTTCAGATTCTGCAGATTTAGGAGTTCTCGGATTTAATCTGTCAAGATTCACTAATGCTAAAATCAAAAGATTCTGATTTGGCAAGATTGTTGAGATGTGTATAAAAACATCACCCAAGAATGATGTTCTAGTTCTGACAGAGAAAAGAGAAATGTTTGGGTAATAGTGAAGTTTAACACTCATAACACAGTAGCCCAGGAACTTTTAAAGTCATTTAAATGAAGACATCAAGAAAACCTTAGATTAAATCTTTTCCTAAGATATTTACTGGTTGTGGGACCCTAGGCAAGTCACTTGACCTCTCTTGGTCTCAGTTTTCTCATCTATAAAATGGAAATAATGACAGCACCTACCTCATACAGTTGTTGTGATGGTTAAAAGAGATAAATTGTGTGAAATGTTTTGCAAACTTTACTATCTATGTACATACATACTATAAATATTATACAAAATCAAATTGACTTTGTTAAATAATTCAAATAATAGGATACTTTCAGATTAAAAACAAAAAATCTAATCATTTATAATTTCTAAACTATATTTGACCATATGGGTAAAAAATGAATTCTACATGAAGTGATAAATAAAATGGCTAAAAAAAAAAAAAAACAGATTCACAGGAAACCTAGATTCAAATCCTGGCTCTATGACTGTGGGTAGTCACATCTTTCTGAGCCTCAGCCACTTTTCTGAAAATTAAGATGGTTGAACCACATGATTCCTGACATGCTTTCTAGCTGTATCAGACTATGGAGAACATTCTAAGGACCCAGCCCTGACAGTCCCTACTCTAATAATGTCCTTCCTAGCCCTGAGAGGGTCTGTTCCAACATCTCTCCCAGTCCTGACAATTCGTGTTCTATGTTTTACAAACTCATTAAAAACTCCTTTAACATTCTCCTATCCTGTTCTCATCTCAGTTATATTAAAGTTTTCTCCAGAATTATGCTGAACTCTTCCAGTGACCTCCCTTGTCCCCTTCTTGGGCAAGAATCTGATAGAAGTTTGGGTGTCCTTTGAACATCATCTAGACTCTCCTTTAATTTCATTAAAGATCCTCTGTCTTAATTAGGTTAAATAGGTCAATTCCTTAGTTTGTTCAGTTTCTAGTCTGGAGAAGGGAATAGAAAACACCTCAGCCAAGGAAAAGCTCTTAATTGATTGGTGAAATGAAGTTACAAGGGGCACTTAATTCTAGGAGTAAAGTTATAAATGGGTAATGACTTAAAAGCATTACCTTGGGGTTTTGTGGCTTTACTGGGGCTTTGGTTATACTCTATTAATGACATTATTGGGAAATGACTTTGTTCAGGACAACCACATGTAGGATATATCTTATCTCTTGATCTACATCATTGTCATTTTTCTTCCTCAACAGCTGCTTAAGACTAACCCAACCCTTCCCAAGCCAAAAAACAGAGATGAGCTCTAGGTTAACTCGATGTCTGAATCAAATGTAATGCATGTTTCAAGAGGACCTTAACATTTACAAAGCACTTTTCCACAAGTACTACTATTCCCATTTTACAGATGAGGACACTGAGGCCCTTCTCTAAGAGAGGAAATGGCTTGGTTGAGGTCAAATAGATAGTTATTAATAGAGCTGGGACTCAGTGTTGGAGGCATTGGCAGTAAATAGGTATACTAGTGCTTTGCTGGTAGAGCTGTGAATAAGTACAAACATTTGGAAAGCAATTTGGAATTATGTAAATAAAAATGAAATGTCCATGAACTTTTTAATTCAAGATCCCACTGCTGGGGATCACGGATAAAAAGAAAGTCTCAAATACACCAAAATATTTATAGCAGCATTTTTTTTTGTGATAGCAAAGAGTTGAAGAAAAAAGAATTGCTCACATGAACATGATGAATACAGAGAAGCATGGACAGATTTCCATGAACTGATACAAAATGAAGTAAGCAAAGCCAAGAAAACAACATATACAATGACTACAACAATGTAAACAGAAAGAATTATAAAACAATTAAAAGGGAATATTTCAAAATTACAATGAACAAGCATTACTCCAAAGAAGTGATAAGACAGCCCCACCTCACTCCTTTACAGAAATGGAAGGTCCACAAATGAAATACATTGTACATATTTTCAGACTTTTTAATTAACGGATTGATTTTGCTGATTTTTTTCCTCTTTTTAAAGTTGTTCTTTGTTATATTGCATGGCTTTCTGAGAGTCAAACTCAGAAAAAAACTATCTCTAAGATTCAGTCTCAAAAAGATCATCACTGAGACCCAAACCCAAAAAGACCATTTCTGAGATTCCCACATACACTCAGAGACATTATCTGAGACCTCTCACATCCAGAGATATCCTCTGAGATCCAAACTTAAATGACCACCTCTGAGATCCTTTATATCTAGAAAGACAATCTGAGACAATTAATATCTGAAAAGACTATCTCTGAGACACCCATCTACTCTAAGAGACTATCTTTCAACTCAAACACAGAAAGACCATCTCTGAGATTTCACAGGACCAGATATTATTATTGAGACCCAAAACCAAAAGCTCCCCTCACATTCCAAGACATCATCTCTGAGATCTCTCATATCCAGAAAGACCATACTGAGATATCCACACATCCAAAGAGATGGAAACTCCTCCCATAAAGAGACCATCTCCAAAACATGTCAGAGAGAAACCATTTCTCAATTCCCTCATACCCAGACAGACCATCTTTGAGTCCATTTATTACAGTGCTTGACTTAAAGGGCATGGATTCCTCTGATAAGTCTACTTTCCCCTGGCCCATGCCTGCCTGACCCCAGATGACAAAGCTACTTACCACGCCACCTCCAGCAGAGTGTACTAGCACTGACATTCCTTCTCGCAGGTTGGCAACCTCAAAAAGCATCATGTAGGCAGTTACAAAGTTCATGGGGAAGGCAGCAGCCTCAGGGAAATTCATGTCATCGGGGATCCTGTAGACAAACTCTACTGGCGTGCAAACAACCTCTGCCCATGCGTTGTAATTCACAAATGCCATGACACGGTCTCCAATCTGTGGGGGAAAATGTCAGGTGAGAAGAGGCTCCTGAAGACGGCTTTAACAAGAACTGAGAGGGCCAGTAGCTCCCCTGCTGCAGAATGATTGTTAAAATTCTAAGGCACCTGACACTTTCCCTACCACATCAGTAATGAAACCATTGGTATCCACATTTTATAGAGAATAACAAGATTCTGAGTTGGAAGGACCCTTAGAGATAGAAGCTGAGAGTAGTCCAGAGACTTGCCCAACAACATATATAAGAGAGTAATAGCCAGTTGAGGAAGTCTTGGTCCAGGTTGTCACAAGTGATGGGAATGTCCTGGTGATACTGATCTGATTATTCTCACAGCAAAAACTGGAAATGAGTAAAGGGGTAGGCGGCAGGTACAACTCTTGTGGTAGCCCCAATTGTCTGGACAGTTGGCTAGCTGGGGTGTGAAGCATAGTCTGGAGCCAGCCAGGCACAGTGGGTTAGGTGGGTTTTTTCATTCACCCATCAACAAGGACAGCGTGCCCCCAGGGCAGGGCAGAGTCCTAAAAGCTGAATGGATGGATCAACTAGGCTCCACCCCACTAGAGCTGGCAAATAGCAAAGGCAGGACTCATGTTGTGACTCCAGGTTGTCCAGGATAACACATGTAATGTATTTTGCAAACCTCAAAGTACTACATAAATGTTAGCTATTATTATTATTATTATTTTGTAGGAGGGGAAACAGAAGCCCCGACAGGGGAAGTGACTTACCTCAAGTCAGACCAAAAGGTAGTAGAGGCAGAGTAGGGATCAGAAACCAGGTCAGAGTTCTCAGTGCCAATAATGTATCTAAATTGATTTTTAAACAGCTATATAGCAATGATTAACATATAAATGTGTATAGATACACACGCATATGTATATATATATATATATATATATATATATATATATATATACATATATATGTATTATAGGTACATGGAATTTTTAAGGTCACAAAGTGCTTATATCCATCTTCACAGCAGCCCTGGGAGGCACACTTCACAAGGGTTATTATGCCCATCTTATAAATGAGCAAACCGAGAAATGCAGAGGCTAAACAACTTGGTCATGACCACACAGGCACTAAGTATCAGAGGTAAGACTTGAACCTAGGCCTGTTCTAACTTCAGTGCTCTTCTCACTATATCACACTTTGCCTCCCAATGTATAGGGTAAAGAACCCTGCATTTCAAGTCAGATCATTTGATTTGGAATCATGATTTGGGTAATTGACTTCACTTCTTGGGCCTTCATTTCACCCATATGTAAAATCAGAGGATGGTCTAGCTCAGGGGTTCTTAACCTGGGGTCTACAGGCAGTATGTAGATAGATTTTTGGAAGCAGAGAAGGAGGGGAAATCTGGTAACTTGTACTAGAAAGAAACGTTTATTTTCACTAGCCTCCAACTGAAATTTGGCATTTCCTTCAATTATGAATGTAACCCACAACCCACAATAGTATTAAACTTCCCCAGACTGTCACAGGGGTCTATGACATAAACAAAGTTAAGAGCCCATAATCTGGACAATCTCTAAGTTTCCTTCCTGTCCTAAAACCTTTGATTCTATGACATGTTGCATTTTTTTCATACATGTCCCTTTGATATCACCTCCCTCTCATCAGGTGACTCCTGAAACCACCACTCATGTTGTTACCTCATAGCCTGTCACATTGTCTCCAAGGGCTTCCACAATCCCAGAGCACTCAAATCCAGGGACCAAGGGTGTCTTGGGAGGGTTGTCAATATTCCCTTGTCTCACCATCAGATCAATAAAGTTTAAACCACTGTGAATAGTAGAAAGGAGAAAAGCAAGTCAATGTGATAGAATTTGACTAAAAGAAACTTTAAAAGTGCCCCCTGAAATGTGCACAGGAACATATCACTCATCCAGACAGCACTTATTCAGCAACCTCATCTAGGTAGTATACGGACAACACAGCAGAGTATGGGAAATAGTATCATGGTTGCTACAAGGTCCACACTCCCCTCAAGCCCTCACTTTACTGAGTTAGTCTTATTTTAGATACAAACTGAAATAGCTGAATTATACTGTTTTTCAGCCCATAACAGATTAGAAGGGGGCTAGGAATCTGCTAAAGGCAGATATACCGGCAGCAGCAATACCTGATAGAGGGGCAAGAGATAGAAAGACTACAAAATATAGACACGAGCACTCACTAAGCACAGCCACATGGGGTCATTTAGTGCAGAGAGATTGTTGTCTAGGAAAATCTCTGATTTTCCTGGCTAAACCTTTCAGTCTAGCAAGCTTTCTAGGTTCTAGCCAGTCCTTACCTGACATTCCCTCCCTACTCTGCTCAACCTTTGGAATCCTAAGTGATTGGTGTCTCCCTGACTGTGACCTCAATGGTAGGAAATCAATTAAAACACACTGAGAAGAACTGAGCTGCCTTGATCCCAGTTTCCTAAACTTCCATGAAACACCTCACAAGACCATTGTAGATATGGCCCATCTGTCAGGGCTTAAAGACACTGCTGGTGAAATGGCTTCCCTCTCCTTCCTGAAGAGGACTTGAAGATGTCAGGCCCACTACCCTGTGTGGGAGTTTGTGGGCTTCTCCCTTTGCTGTTTCTACCTCCAGCTTCCTTGGGTGTCTTCAGCTAAGTCATGTGGCCTTCTCTTTTGAGCCCTCGCTTAAATACACCAAGCAAAAGTGCTTGCTGCTTTCAGCACTGACCTGGGTCTTCTAGACTTCCCACATCTAAAAACTCTAATTCTAATTAAAAACAACATGATAAGAGATATCAGGCTCTGCTGACAACAGATATAATTTTCGTCAAATGAATGAAAGAATGAATATATTCAACAAACTTCCAGATTCAATGAAGCTGTATTGATGTTTTACCCCAGCTAGGTTTGTTCATTCTACCCTAAACAGTAACAATCATAGCCGATGTTTTCATAGTCTTGCTGAGGAAGCACTTTCTATGCACTGTCTCATTTGATCCTCATAATGGCCCTATGAAGAAAGCAGCAGTCCCTAGTTTACAGAGAAGTAAACTGAGGCTCTGAGGGGGTAGCAACTTGTCTAAAACTACACAGTGAGTCAGTGACAGAGACAAGTCTTCTGGGTCTAAATCTAGTGCTCTTTCTACTAAAAGACAGGACAGCTCAATTTTCATAGAACAAAAAAGATGCATGAATTTTCTGGTTTAAGAAGCTGTCAGAAAGAACTTGACTGGGGTCTGAATAAGTGGCTTTGAGCTGCAGACTTGCAGGGAGGGTAACAGCTGGGCCCACTAACAGGATCACCAGAATTGGAGTGCTTCATTCTCTCAGGTCAGGGGTTGGCAATCTTAAACTGGGAGAAGCCCTGATGGTACTACAAACTCTAGAATAAGAGAAAGAAAGGAGAGAAAGAAAGAAAGGGGCAAAGATAAGCGCTGTGTTAGGTTGCTTGGTGTCCCCCAATAAGAGGATTCACTCACATGATTCAGTGACCACACCATGCCTTCCTGCTTCTCCAACATCTACCCACACTGTTACAAGCACCGATTGCTGGTATACTTTCCCAATGGCCTCCAACATCCTCTCCTCCAAGGCTGATACCATATCCACCACATATCAGTGCTCTGTCCAATTCCTGATGCTCCTAAATACCTCTGCACAAGTGTAACCATCCAATGCCTTCCCCTAATTACTCTTACTCTGTTGCGTACAGGGATGGTCCCCATTGGAATGGCAACACCTCTACCTCTCTCCCCTTCTCAACTTTATATCATTTGACCTCCTGCTAGAAAGTGGATGCAGAAAAGCGGTGTGCATATAATGTAGTGGGAAAAGTACATATGGACCTGGAAATCTGGAGACTTGGGTTCGAGGCCTGACTTTGTCACTATGTGACCTTAGGAAAATTGTTTCACGTCTCTGGGCCTCAGTCTCCTGTTCTGTACAATAAGGGAGTTGAACTTGATGATCTCCCAGTCATCCTAAGAATGACTTTCTTATAGTTCCATGTCTATGCCTCTTCCCTAGCAGGAGATACAAATAAAAGTGCTTCATTGGGCTATACCCCATGAAATAGTCTAAAATAGGCCCTTGCTCTGCTTTGTGGATAGTGTCCTTCCTGGGGCCACTACATGAAGGGGAAAATGCAGATAACATTTACCTCTAGACCATTTGAGCACATGGGCGAAGTGACTGACAAATGTCACAGAAGTGAAAGAATGTCAGAGCTGGCAAGAACCTTAGAATATAGAGAATATAGCACTTCCTCAGAGCCAGAAGAGGCTACAGAGGTCAGCTCCAACCCTTTTATTTAGAAATGAGAAAGCAGAAACCAGAAGAGGGAAAGTAACTAGCTCTAAGCAACCAAATAAGAGGTAGAGGTAGAAATAAAGCCTAGGTTTCCAGACTCCTAGTCTGGGGGTCTTTTTACCAGCCTTCCACTGGTGTGAATCTAACATCCAAGGCTTTAAGGCCAGAAGCATCATAGCAAGAGCGTATCCCAAACCTCAGAATGGGAGTATGGAGTTGCCTTTAGCTCAGAGAATAATGAGAATCAAATTACAAAATCATTCTTCCTAATTAGCTCATTGAATTGTGATGTAGAAATAAATGAAATGATTGTATGAACAATATGGGGGGGGGGGATAAGAGGGAGAGGGAGAGGAAGAGGGAGAGGGAGAAGGAGAAGGAGAGGGAGAGGGAGAGTATTCCTGGGTAGGCTATAGAATGATGTGATATAAAGGTAGGATCAACAAAATGTCCAAGGAGTCAAGGAAATGTCTTCAAAAAGTAAATCACATTTGTGGTCACAATTCTGCATAGGATTCATCCTGAGCATTCTGGACTTCAGCAATCAATAGCAGTTAACTGTTAATAAGGAACAAGATAAAAAATAGTTTGAGCAGTGGTTTCATTAAACCAGGTATAAGGATCCCTGCCGGTCACATACTGACCTAGAAAATCATATATTAACATTATCTATATTACATTGTATTTTTTATTTATTTTGTTCAATATTTGCCGATTACATTTTGATCTGGTTCCTGCACTTCGGGGCTGCATGTTTGATACCTTTGAATTAAAGATCCACGAATGTGCTACCTGGGAAATGATTTTCATTAAATCAAAAGAGTTTTCTGATTAGAATGATTTTTCAATAATTACCTATGTGACCTGAGGTAAGTCATTTCCCTCCTTCAGATACTTCATCTATAAAAATAAGGGGGTTGATTCTGGAGAGCAATCTGGAACTATGCCCAAAGGGTTATAAATAAGTGACCCAGCAATACCACTTCTAGGGCTGTATCTCAAAGAGATCATAGAGGTGAGAGGAAGAGTCATATGTACAGAAATATTTATAGCAGCTCTTTTTGTGGTGGCAAAGAATTGGAAATTAAGGGGATGCCCATCAATTGGGGAATGGCTAAACAAGTTGTGGTATATGAATGTAATGGAATACTATTGTGCTATAAGAAATGATGGAATGAACAATGGGAAAGAGGAAACAAAACCAAACAAGAAAAAGAAAGAGAACAGGTAGTTTGATTCAATCTACATTCAAACTCTGTTCTTTTTAGTTCTTTCTCTGAATGGAGACATCTCTTTTCATCATGAGTCTTTTGGAGTTGTCTTATAACCTTGCATTGCTCTGATGCTCTGTGTTCTTATGCTTTGACATTCTGTGTTTTAAGGTACTTTCTAGCTCTGATAAGAAGCCTTCTTTACAACCTAACTAATGTCTAATGTGAAAGTATTTGCAGATCCTATATCTGATTGTGTGCCGCCATGGGAGGGGGAGAAAATTTGAAACTCAAGGGATTGTGGAACCGAATCTTACAGTACAACACATTTGTACAGTCCCTGCCAAAAGCCATGGAATATGAAATAAAGCATGACAGTAAAAGAATTAATGGACTGAGTATTCTAGATAACTGTAGAGGGAGCCAAGGTAGTTCATATATTCAAAGGGAGGAATGAAGCCACATGATTATTTTAAATGATAAAGACCAGATTGGTGTCTGTCTCAGAAAATATAATTTAAATTGGACTATTGGGCACTATTGCATCATCCTAGTGTACCCTGAGAGAGAGAAATGCCTCAGGAGAGATGAGTCAGGTATGGACTATTAAGCCTTTTCTGGATCCACTCCATCGTCACAGACAGTTTTCCGGGTAATTATAATCAAGTTGGAGATTTTAAGCAGGCCCCTCTTGAAATACACAAGCACATAAAATGAGTAATGGCTCCTCCATGTTGCTGGAGGAACATATTGAAAAAGTTCATTCATTATCACTGTAATCCCATAGATAGCACCTATAAGAAGCCTTATAAGAAGCTTACACAAAGGGTTAACCAATACCACCACAGGCTAAGACCATGAAATAAAATGTTTCATCCCAGAAAATGATTTCTCACATTTCCCACAGAATCCTAGTGGCTGGTCCCACCCATTACCAACATTGATGGATCCTTTTGTTGTTGTTCAGTCCTGTCTGACTCTTCATGACCCCACGGACCATAGCCCATTCCCTTTTATCCTCCACTATCTCCTAAAGTCTGTCCAAGCTCATGTTCGTTGCTTCCATGATTCTATCTCTCCATCTCAACCTCTGTTGTTTCCTTCTCCTTTTGCCTTCAAACTTTCCCAACATCAGGGTCTTTTCTAATGAGTCCTATCTTTTGATGGATCCTTGGCACTGCCTAAATTATATTACCTGTATCTAGCCCCATAAACACAATCAGCAGTAGCTTCCCTTAGGCCTTCACTGCTCCTCCCAAGATGGCAATTGAACATCTGAACATCTCTTATCACTCCATCTCTCCCTAATAATGGCCTCAATGTTAGACAAAGAAAGACATGGTCACCCTTATTCCAGTAGTAGCATTTGATGACATAGACAAAACCCTGAGGATTCCTGTATTATTTTTTTTTCAGGATGGCAGGTCCCTTGAAGAAATGCTGAATTATGTCAGACCAGTGACTGCTTCCATCTCAAAATATAATGCCTTTTGATGCAACAATTCCATTTATTAGTGTCTGTTTTTCTTTTCTGAACCTTTAAGCATTTTTTCTTATACCTCAGTTTTAATATATCAAGCTCCAATGTCTTTTCTAGATGAGAACACACATATAAAGATAAAACTAATTTGAGGATACATGCCTAATTCATTTTTCTATTAAGGATTTCTTTTTCTTGCTTCTAATTGAACAGACAGTTCTATTCTTTGACAAATGCCAAGAAGTCAGGAAGGGTCACTGGTGTCCCCGGAGAAAAGGGAATCTAAGGAGACACCATTGTAGTTGTGAAAATGACCTTTCAGATTATATCAGTTCTGTGGACAACACACTATGACAATAAAAGGTATAGTGGCATAGTGGGAAGGCACTGGTTTAAAGTCTCTGTTTACACTTAATAGCCATGGTTCACAGAATTTAGAGATGGAATGAACCCTATAGCGCATATAGTGCAATCCCTTCATTTTATAGAGAATTAATCTAAGGTCAACAGAGGGAATGGGAGCTGTAGCCATGTTTGGTTGCCCACTTCCTTCTCTAAGCCTCAGTTGCACACACATAAGTTAGAAATAACAATATTTGAACTAAAAATGTCTCCCAGCGTTGTTGTGAAGAATGCATTTTGCAAACTGTAAAATGTTACAGAAATGGGAGCTGTATTATTATTAAGCAATGAGAGCTTCTTTTCAAATAAGGGGTAAGGAAAATGAGCCTCAATAACTATCATGAAAATATTTATTGTGAAAGTCCTATAAACCAGTCATTCTGGGCCGGCTTTATGGGAGGGCAGCACACAGAAGGGCCCATGAGTTCCTCTGAGGTTCTCTTACCAGACCTGCCTATTATTACACTGATGACCCATGGGACAGAATCTTCCACCCATAATAGTAATAATTCTTCTCATTACGTAATACTTTCCTCAAAACAACAGTGAGATAGGTAGTATAAATATGTGATTTGCCAAAGTCTGCTCTAATTAATATCAGAGCTGGGACTTGGACCCAGATATTTTAGCTATGTCTTTGCTGATCAATCATTATGCCATTCTAATTTTGGGAGTTCTTAACCTGGAGTGTGTGAACTTGATTAAAAAAAATATTTTGATAGCATCTGAAATTATTTCAATATAATTGGTTTCCTTCGTAATGCCATATATTTTTCATGGGCATTTAAAAACATTGTTCTGAGAAAGGGTCCATGGACTTCATCAGCCTGCCAGGGTGCTCCATGACATACAAACAGTTAAGAACTCCAGTTCTAAATGAAAACACAGACCTCCTGTTTCCTCTCTATGTTCCCTCTCAGTTCTGTCTCTATCTGTCTAACTCTGACTGGGGATTTCTTCTCCCTAAGACTCCTGAGAAAGACCAGTCATCAATGGCTTGAGTAAATCGTGGACTACTGAACTCTTACCAGGCAAGAAATGATTGATAAGACCATATGAACATCAGTTTTTCCGACTCCTCCTTCCCAAATGAGACTATGATGTGAGTCACCTCTAGCTCAGTAATCATTTTCTTTCCATCCATTGTATGAATACTTAGCACTCTGAAACTTGACAATAACCCCACTCTGGTTCTATTTTGTTTTCAGAGTCTTCAAATATAAATTTGTTCTTGTGTTTCATCACAAGGGTTGAAGAATGTGCCTGAGGCCCTAGGCTTCATCTATGTATGTTGAAGGGTGGGGTGAAGGAGGGAGGTAAAAATGGAAAAGACATTATTTGTTCATTAAAATATTGGCTCTACCTCATCTGTGGGACTTAATGCAGAACTAGCGGCTTCTTCAGGTGGTACACTGAAAACAGTAATAGATTTAAAGTGAGAGGCCTTTCATCTTAAGTGCAATTATTTATTGCCTGTGTGACCTTGGGGAAGTCATTTCCTCTCTTTGGGCAACAGTTTCCTCATTTGTAAAACAAAAGGGTTGAGTGAGATGATTGCTAAAGTTTCTTTCAGTTCAAAATCCTAGGAGAGGATGATGCCTCCAGAATCATCTCAACTTGCAAGAGCAGGGAGTCATGGTGTCTCAGACTAGGGAGGTGACAGTCCTACTGTCATCTGCCCCAGTGAGATCACATCTGGAGTACTGTGTTCCATTCTGGGAATATTTTCAAAAGCTCATTATTAAGCTGGATAGTGACCAGAGAAAGGCAACTGGTATGGGGAAGGACCTTGAAATCATGACATATTAGCCTTAGTTGAAAGACTTAGGAATGAAGGATGGGGGTAGACATGAGGGCTGCTTTCAAGTACTGGAAGGGATGTCACACAAAAGGGGAAAAAGGTAGTTCTGCTTGGTCCGAGAAGGGAAGCTAGAAGCAATAGGCAGAAGATGCAAAGAAGCACATTTCAACTTGATATAAGGAAAACTGTCTTCGTAATTTGATATGTCCAAACTACTTAGGGTAGGAGTGAGTTCTCCCTCATTGACAGTCTTTGAACAAAGGCTAGATGACTACCTGTCAGGTGTGTAGTTGAGAGAATTCTTGTTCAGGTATGGGTCAGACTAGATGCCCTTTGGGATCTCTTCCAAATCTTCTATTCTGTGCTTCTGTTGCATGAATCCAAAACAGTTTACTGATTCTTATCTTAGCTGCCCTCATCTGAACTCAGTACAGACCCAGGTAGTCACTGTTTTTCCCAAAAGGTGAGATCTAGAATAGAGTATAATACTATAGCTCTGGAAGACATGGCAGGACAGTAAGAGTATTACATTCTTTGTTTTGGACACTATGTTTCCGTTAATGCAGCCAAATGCCACCAGAGGTTTTTCAATTTCCAAATCACACTGAAGATGTATTGAGCTTACGGTCCACTAAAAACCCAGATCTTTTGCCTAAGAATTATTATTGAGCCATGCTTCCATTCATCCTATACTTCTGAAGTTGATTTTTTGAACCCAAGTGAAGGCATTTACATTTAAACCTAAGATCTTTTTGTATCTTGATAAGACCATATGAACATCAGTTTTTCCGACTCCTCCTATTTAAAAAAATATTTTGATAGCATCTGAAATTATTTCAATATAATTGGTTTCCTTCATAATGCTATGTATTTTTCATGGGCATTTAAAAACATTATTCTGAGAAAGGGTCCATGGACTTCATCAGCCTGCCAGGGTGCTCCATGACATACAAACAGTTAAGAACTCTGGATCCGATAAGCTAGCCATCAGTCTTCATCAAATACTGAATTAGTCAAACATATTTATGGTTATATTCCTTTACCAAGGTTAACCCTTCCATTTCTGCCCTTGATTCCATCTCAGGGTTTACTCTTTTGATCATCTCATGTTCATTGTCTTTGTCTCTCTCTCTCTCTGTCTCTTTCTCACACACACATATACCCCTTTCCTCCTCCTGCTGCTTCCAAACATACCCAGATTGGAAATACTACTTCCTATAATTATATCTCTCCTCCATTTCATAACCAAATTCCTAAAAAAAAAAACCTCCTAAAAATTCCTAAAAAAAAAACACAAAAACCTCTGCTTCTTAATGTCCCACATGCTTCTTGGCCCTTTGTAGTCAAGGTTATGACTAAGAATGCTTCCTCCACAAGCTTGAATCATTTTTTAATTGCTAACTCCAATGGCTTTTCTACAGATCTCATCCTTCCTAACTTTTCTGCAGTGATTTAAACTGTTGGTCTTTGACATAATCTCTCTCTTCTGGATTTTTAAGACCCAGCATTCTCCTTTTTCTAGTTCTGACTTCCTTCTCAGTTTCCTTTGACAGGACTCCCAAACTTAAATATTCATTCTTCATCTGTCTCTTGGGCTCTAGTCCCACACCACCAACTGCTTGAAGGATACCTCAACATGGCTAGTTCATGGTCTTTTCCCCTAAACCCATCCTTCCTCCTAATTTCCCTATTTCTTTCAAGGGTACCACCATCCTCCCCATCACCCAAGTTCGTCGCCTCGGAGTCATCCTCAACTTCTCAACACTCCCTTCTTTCCTCTGCTTCCTGAAATCCTTAGTTCCCATAAAGGCCCAGCTTACGTGCCCCCTCCTGCAAAAGACTTCCATTATATTTATTTTGCATTCACTCATCTGTGTACATGTGGCTACACCAGTAGAATGTAAGTTTCTTGAGAGTTAAGACACCTTCATTTCTGTCTTTATAGCCTGGGACTTTAACCACTAGGTGCTTAATAAATGTTGGTGAAATGAGATGAATTGAATCCCCATCCTCCTTTCACTTAGAAACATCCAAATCTCAGAGCTGGGCCCTCAAGAGGTACCTATTGCAATCTGCTTCTGAGCAGAAATTGCCTCTATGATATTCCCATCAAGTGGTCATCCAGCGTCTTCTTAAAGACCTCCAGGGATGGCAAAGTTGACCTCCACACATTCAAAGAATGGGGGATTCCTGGAGGACCACTAGAAGGGCAAATTCATTGTGAGAATTGATATACTTTGGAGAAAAAAACCACAACATTTTATTGAGAGTTAGGAGAAGTGGATATTAGTCTCAGGTCTAAGGAAACGACCCTGAGTAAATCACTTGTAATCACTGGATCACAGAAGTGAAAGGACTTCACTGGATCTCAGAGGCTTTCTTGTTCAAACCAAGAATTCTCTCTACTATTCCTCCAATAAGGGCTCATCCAGCTTCTATATGGAAATCTATAGTGACAGTAAAATCACTCTCTTACAAGGAAATTCATTCCATTCTTGGACAGTTCTACATGCTAGAACATTTTTTCTTATGTTGAGCAAAAATATAATTCTCTGCAACAGTGGTGTCAAATTCAAGTAGGAACAGGATTTTCTAAACCCTATATGAGGATCCCTGAAAGCTACATATTAACTTAGAAAACCACATTAACATTATCTATTTTCTATTTATTTTAAAAAAGATTTCCCAATTATATTTTAATCTGGTTCAGGAAGCACTTAGAAATGTTGTGGGTTATGTGTTTGATATACCTTTCCCCAAACTGTTCCTAGTTTTGAGTCCTATCAAAACTACATATCCAAATAAGGATTGCTGCCTTCATAGTAGATCTATTACAAAGCTCAAAACATATCTGGAACTTCCCTGGGAATCATCTTTCAAGAGAGTTCCTAAGAAAGTCTCATTGCTTTGGTTGAAAAATGAGATGCCCTAACCTGATTCCTAACTTCTTTTGCAAGATTTTGTTTCCAATAATTTTAGATTTTTTCAAAAAATCAGATTCTCTAAAAGAGTGATTTCCTTCTACTGAGGATAAAGATGTCAAATTTCTGATCCTGGCATCCAAGGCCCTCCAACCAACATTCATCAGTTTTTATCTACTCTTACTTCCTTAGACTCTGGGAAAGCCACTGAACCCTGGAAAATAAAGACACCAGAAATGTTTTCTTTTCCTTATGGCCTTAATATTAATCTCAGAGTGTGTCTTATATCATTCTACCTCCAGATCCCACAAAACAGTTATTGGCTGGAGGGAGTCCTAGATTTATTTTCAACAGATTAATGTGTGCAACAACCTAAAAGGAGAAAGACAAATGACCCAGTCCCTCAGGACTGATGCTCTACTGATGTCACTTGTAGCACAGGATTCTTATTGCTTGTACTTAATACCCAAACTCTCACTTCTAAATAAGAAGGGAGCCCCTAAGAATGAGTTTTAGTCACAAGATGCTCATTACTAACCATTTAAAACAAGGTTTATAAACCTGGGGTCTGTGAACTTTTAAAAAATTTCAATAATTACATTTCTGTATAATTGTTTTCCTTTGTAATTCTGTTTCATTTTACACATTTAAAAAGTTAATTTAGAGGCTTCACTAGACTGACTGCCAAAGGGCCACAATACAAAACAGGTGATGAATGTGTTTTAAAATGTGATTCTACATCTGGACCAATAGCTAGGATCCAATTCTACCCTTTGTGTCATAGTACTAGAACACTGGTGCAAGATAGACAAAATCCTAACTAAGCAAAGGTAATTTATTTGTAAGGTGTTTGAAAAAGGTTGCTGGACGAGGAGTCAGGAGTTCTACATTCAAGTCCTTATTCTAACTGGCTGTATCCCCTCATCAAGTCATTTCTATCTCTGAGAATGTTTGTTCTCCTTAAAAATGTGAATACCATTAGTACTACCTGCCTCTCAGGACAGCTGGGAGGAATGCCTTTTATAAATCTGAAAGTACTAAAGACATATGAATAATTGTTATCCTTTTCTGATTAAAAAAAAATTATGGATACAAATCTGAGATTTAATTGATGTGGGGAAGTCCCACTGTGAAATCCCTTCCACCAATTATGTCAGTTAGCAACTTGACCATAATTGGGTTTTTAACAGTTACATCATTGGGAGGTTATATCACCTCTCAAGGTCCCACAGTTAGTATGTGTCAGAGGCAGACCTTGAACCCAGATCATCTTGTCTCCAACACCAGTCCTCCATCTACTGTGCCATGTTGCCTTTCCTGTTTTCTAATCTTTCTCAAAGAAATGATCACTTTTCATACCTTTTATACAAAGTTCATTTCAAATCTAGACCCTTGAAAATGTTGTAACAAGCAGAAAATGACCGTAAATGTTTGGACCCACTGTTGTGTAGCTATGCAAGGCCTGCTTGGTATACTGGTTTCATGGTATAATGACTGAAGGTGGAACTCCATTTAGAGACAAAGTGACATTTTGGGAAGAATGAAAAACTTAGAGCCAGAAGCCCTGAATGGGAATGTCAGAAAATTGTGTCTGAACCTCCATTTCCTTATTTGCAAAGTGAAGAGAATACTTGCCTCCTCTATCTCCCAGGGCAGATGAGAGGAAAGCTACAAGCCCAACAGAAATGAGCTATTTATTTAGTTTCCTGATAAAAGGGGATAACAAGAGTAGGATGTGAAAGCTGTTCTGCCACTCCATCCTCTGCCAGATACTGTGGAGTAACTGATGTGGGCAGTTTGATTTGCCAGAAAGAGCGCTGAACCTGAAGTTAAGAGATCTGGATTAGAGTTCCAATTCTAACCCACTGAGCAAGTCAATTAAGTGGAACCTCAGTGTCCTCATCTGCAAAATGGGATAATAAACCTTGGATTCCTTCTTCTTTCTGCCTATTTCCATAGCAGGCACTAGCATTTTTCCAGTCATCCTCCAGGTTCACCACCCCAGAGCCATTCTTCACTCTTCCCTTTCTCTTGCCCATCATTTGCCAAGTCTTGTCAGTTCTATAACCTATCTCTCATCTGCCCCCTTCTTTCCACTCACAACCTCGTTAAGGCTTTGGTGACCTCTGCCCAGACAATTACAGCTGTTTTCTCTCAAGTCTTACGGCCTCAAGTCTTTCCCCTCCCTACTACAGCTTTCACATAGAGGCCAAACTGATACTGCTAATGCCCAGGACTAAGGAGGTCATATCCCCACTCGAGAAGCTTCTAGTACCTCTCTCTTGCTTCTAGGATAAAATGCAAACTCCTTGGTTCCAACTTACCTTTCCAAGCATACTGACATCCCTTCTTGAATTCTATGTGCCAGTCACATTGGGCTCCCCATAAACAACATTCCACCACCTGTCTCAGTGATTCTGAATAGACTGATTCCTCTACCTGGAATTTATTTCTTTCTCACATCAACTCCTTGGCATCGTTAGCTTCCTTCAAGGCACAGTTCAAGTGCAGCCTCCAACAAGAAGCGCTTCTTGATCCCTTCTCTGCTAGTGCCCACCTCCAACCCCCCCCCCCCATACTTTGTACATGTATATGATAGACTTATTTAACTATGTTCCTGTGGTTTCCACCAAAAGAAAATTCCCTGATGATAGAGATTTTTTTTTTGTCTTAGTATGCCTGGTATTTAGCACAGGGTCTACTCCCAAGAGGTGCTTAATACCTGTTGAATTGAACCTAAGAGATGTAAAGCCCTACTGGAATGGGAGTGAGTTATTCTGAATCTCTGATCATTTATAATGGTATCAGCTCATTCCCAGTCAGAGGAGAGAACACTCAGATGTTAAAAGGTTTACACTAAAGCCAAGTCAACAAACATTCATTAAGAGTGTCTACCTAAGTGCTAGGGAAACCAAGAAAGACAAAAATGGCTCTTGCCCTTAAGGAGCACACCATCTGTTGCAGGAGACAGCAGGCAGAAAACTATGTTCAAAGAAGATATATCCAGGATAATTTGAGATAATCGGAGAGGAAGGCACTGCATTAAGGGGGACCCAGCAAGGCTTCTCGCAGAAAAGACTTTAGCTGTGACTTGAAGGAAACCGGGGAAGCTGGGAGGGGATGATGGGGACAATCAAAAAGCCTCCAAAGCTAGCCTGAGTCATCCTGATCCCAGGGGGCTGCACAGGGAGAGAGTGGTCAAGGGCAGGTTGGTACCATCAGAAGAAACCCAAAATTAGGCCCCATCACTAACTTTGTTCCCCAGATTATTTCACTAGGGCCTGACTTGTTTTATAGCCTCTTCTGAGAACTGTAAAAAACATGGC
>CM053581.1:62345898-62365305 GCA_028627135.1 Pseudochirops cupreus | reverse complement strand
GGGGGTAGAAAGAGAGAGGGAAGAGGGAAAGAAAGGAGAAAGAAAAAAGGAAGGAAGAGAAAAAGAGAGGGAGAACAGGTGAGACAGAGAGGGGTAGAGGAAGAAGGGAAGAAAGGGAAAGGCGGGGAGGGGGAGAGAGAACAGGAGGGGAAGGGGAGAGAGGGAAAGAGAGAGAGAGGGAGGGAGAAAGAAAGGGAAGGTGAGAGAGAAGGAAGAGAAGAGAAAGGGGGAGGGAAAAGGAGGGGAACAGAGGAGATGGGGTGAGAGGGGAAGAGGGAGGGAGAAAGGAGGGAGGGAGAAAGGAGGGAAGGGAAGAAAGGGGAAGAGGAGAAGGAAAAAGAGAGAGGGAGGAAGGGAGAAGGAGGGAAAGGATAGAGAAAGGAAGAGAGAGGGGGAAGGAAAAAAAGAAGGGGGGTACATATTTCTCTCTGTGTGTGTAGTACAGTCTAAGTATAGGCTCACATATCCTGCTTTGAAAATCAATCTTTTGTCCTTCGCCTTGACATCTCTTTTCCTGCCAGTGCAGAGGGCTTTAGCATTTATGCAGCTAGAAAACAAGTCACCCTCCCTCTCTCTCACCCCACCCCTATGGGCTCAGCTCCACAGACATGATTCCTTACTCTAGAAAACCTGATGCTCAGTACCATCTTCACCTCAAGAGGATTTGTGGCTCGGGGGAGATATCACTGGATTAGGTCCGAGTCTCACCTTTTCGCCTAACCCTGTGACCAAGTGTCATAACAACCTCCCTGGGCTTACTATCTACCCCACAAGGCTCCTGTGAAGCTAATGATATAGCTGATTATCTCCATGGTTTGTAAGGTGATTCCCCCTTCACCCCTACCCCCCCCAGCAACCAAGAGAAATCACAGCTTTAGAGTTAGAAGGGACCTTAGAGATCATGGTCTCCCAAATGCCTCATTTTAATGGTTTGAAAACTAAAGCCCATGTACACTCCCCTTTTCCTTTTTCTTGTTCCCAACTGTATCTCTGTTTTGTGACTCCCCTAAGGTCACTTAGGGGCTAAATGACAGAGCTGGGATTTTAACCTATGCTCTCCCAACTTTAAATCAAATACTTCCTTTCCCTACACCAGTGCATGTATAATTATTAGTCCCATTTTATAGATGAGAAAATGGAGGCTTAGAAAAGTGAAATGACTTGGACAAGGTGATACAGCAAGTTAGTGTCAGAGTCAGAACTCCAAGAGAGCTCTCCTCCATACTACACTGCCTCTTAAAAGAAGCATGATAATGGTGAGAGGGCACCTGATTAACTGGAAAGTTTCTCAGGATGTTGGTCAGTTTGAATTGTTCTTCTGTCCCAAGCCTCTCCTTGCTACGAGAGCACACAGGCTCTCATTTGGATGGGGCTGGGTTCCATTCATTTTGAGAACACAGAGGCTTAGTAAATAAAGAGTAAATATTTAATAACTATTTGTTGAAAATGCACTTTTTGAACCTGAAAAATTAAGGTTCAAAATTTGGGTTGGAAGAGATAAACGCAGAAGAATTAAATTTATCATTTGGATAATTACAACATATCAAGATGAAGTCCAAGGCATAAGAAGAGAACATTTCATCCATTTGCCAAATGGACTACCATAGTTTTCTGCTCTAGGGAGTGGCCAAGAGAGGACTGGGATGGGAGAGGAAGATAGCAGTCAAGCCCCTAGGCTGAAGCCTCCAAGGGTGATTAGGATGCAGGCTTCCACAGAAGGAATAAAGCAGCTCCCTTTTCTAGAGTTCTTTAATGTTTACACATCACATTTGAAACAGCAATTGTGTCAGGGAGGTCCTTCACAGATTATTATCTCCATTTTACAGAGGAAGAAACTGAGGTTCAAAAGAGACGAACTGCTAAAGTTCACATGGAGAGCTGTGGACTCAACTTTGGTCTTGTGACTCCAAGACCATTTCTGTTCTATCTACTGCACAACACCAAGCTCACTGCAGCTATGGCCATACTAGAAAAGAAACAGGGGTAGTAGAAGGGGAGAACAAATTGGTACCACTCCCTCTCTCCCCTTCTCCTGCCATCACATCACACACATACAATCAAGCCAGGCTCCTCTTGTTTAGGCTGGACCTTGGCAGTAGTTCATCTCAGTGCATCCCTTCAGACCCCTCCCAAACATTCTCCCCAGAATCACAAAAGCTCTCAAGTATCTAGCACTTAAAAAAAAAAAATCCATAACCCCATCCCTAATCTCCTCTGGTCTCCATTCAGCCCCAAGTGAGTTTTATTATTCCCCTTTTATAGCAGAGTAAACTGAGACCCGTAGAAGGGAAGGAACTTTCACAAGACCTATAAGAGAAACAAGATTTGAAATAAGATCCTCTGATTCTCAAGCCAGGGCTCATCGTTTTCCCAAGGTATTAGAAGCCTGTGGTGACTTCTGAGCGAACATTCCCCGAGGTGTCACCAACTCCTCCCCATACCTTCTCTTACACACTTTCTGGCACCAGAATGGGGAGGGTCTGCCTATGCCCAGGGCATCGGAGGGTGGGGGTGGAAAATTGGAGGCAGATGGAGATGAAGACCCGCTGGACTTGTTTTCAGGGTAAATACAAAGGTAGTTGCTCCCTCTCTGTGGGCGGGCACACACACACAGACAGACACACACACACACACAAAGACAGACACACACACACAGACACACACACACAGACACACACACAGACACACACACACAGACACATACACAGACACACACACACAGACACACAGACACACACACACACACACACACCCTCCTCTCTGTGACTGTTTCTGCCTGTTTCGAGCGCGCACGCACAAACACACATACAACTCTCCCACCCACACACCAGACACACGCGAAAGCGCGCACACACACACATGCACACCCTTTCCCCACAGACACAGCTACAATCAGATCAGGGTGGCTGGGGGTTGCCTCGGGAAGGGTCCGGGAATTGGGAGGAAGGAGAGGAGAGAGGTGATACTGGACCAGGCTTTGACGCGGATCTTGAGCTCGGCCTCCTGGGGCTCGGGCATGGGCCTCCGGCTAACCCTCAGCTTGCTGAGCCCGCCGAAGCCAGCCAGCAGCACTGCACGCATCTCCTTGGTGTCCGCGGCCCGAGGGCTGCCGCCTCCACCGCCACCGCCCTGGGCCGCCTCGGGCCCGCCCTCCTTGGCGATCATCTGCTCCGTCTCCTCCGCTTTCTCCGCGCCTTCTTTGGCCATGGTGCGGGGCTGGTGCCTGCGAGCTGCGGGAATGCTCCGGTTGCCGGGCGCAGAACTGAGGATGCTCCGCCGCCTACAGCAGCGGCTGATTTCAATGAGGCTCCCTGGTCCCTGCTCCTGGCCCCGCTGCCGTAATCCTCAGAGTAGCAGCGGCCAAGAACCAGATCCCACTCCCACTCAGAGAGCGTCACAGCAGGGAGGGCCTTCACACTCTGCCCAGCCCAGTCCAGCCGCCTCCTCCCACACGCGGCGAAAACGAGATTCAGAGCTCTGGCTATATCTTCCCAGAGTCAGAGCTCAATGCTAGCTGATCTGAAACTGGAACCTGCAGGGTCAGAGAATGTCCAAGTGGTGAAAACTTAGAATACATGATAGAGAAAGAAAGAGCTGGAATTTGCCTGCTTCTCTCCTTTGAATCGATTATACCCAGCCTCGTATTATGTTTTTCTGTATGCTTGTTCTAAGCCCCTAGTTAGAACAGCAATAAAAGTAGCATTTACATAACTTCTTAAGGTCTGCGGAACACTTTACAAATATTTTATTTCAACAACCTTGGGACTTGGGTGCCATTATTATTCCCATTTTACAGATGAGGAAACAGAGGCTGAGGTTAAATGACTTGCCCTGAGTCACACAGCTAAATGTCTCAGGCTGATTTAAGACTCAGATACAGGGGCAGCTAAGTGGCTTAATGGATAGAGCACAGGCCCTGGAATCAGGAAGACCCCAGTACAAATCTGCCCTCAGACATTAAGTGGCTGAGTGACCCTGGGCAAGTCACTTAACTCTGGTTGCCAGAAAAAAAATAAAATTCAGATCTGTCCTGACTCCAGGTCAAGCATTCTGTTCACTGCACCATCTAAAAAAATATATGGGACCATTCCCCTCACTCTTTGCACATCACAGACACTTAATTTTTTTTTTAATTGAATTGAACTAGAAGAGACTTTAGAAGCAAAACTAAAGAAGGAAAGGCCTTGGGGGGTTACCTAGTTCAGAGCTTCTTGCCCTTTTTGTGAGCGTCATGGACCCCTTTAGCGGTTCTACTGAAGTCTATGTACCCCTTTTCAAAAGTTTTAAAATGCATAACATAAAACATATAGAATTACAAGGAAACCAGTTATGTTAAAATACCCTTATCTGTTACCTATCTGTATATTTAAAAGCCAAGCTCATGCTCAACTCCCTCATCTTACCTGAGTTGGAGTGAATTCTCCTCTTTCTCCCTGGAGTTGGAAAGCCCCCTTGGTAGTGCAGAGGGATGATCCCCCGTTTCATTTAGACAGGCAATTTATTCAAATTCAAGTCTTTAAAATTCAAATTCAGTGCCTACAGCATGCAAATTCCTGAGGAGACGTACTCTGAGGAAGATAAAACATGACTCTTGCCCTCAGGGAGTTTGCAGTTTGTGATTTATACTAATTGCTGGTAGATCAAAATCCTCTCCAGATTTGGCTGGCTGGATCCAAGTTTAGTCACTCTTGGACTGTGTAGAAAGTATATACACTTCAGAATTCTGATAGAAATGGCAGGATGAAACCTGATTATCAATGGGGAAACAAAGATGCAAAAAAATACAAAGGGAAAGTACACGTTAATGTGATTTAATGGCTTTTTAAAAATTATGGATCATGGTGAAATGTTATGGGCAGGGTAAATTCAAACTTGCTGTCATTCTGAATTTTTATCCCTAATGTATTTCTTCCTTTAGTATTTTCGGTCCAGCCCTGTGATTTTATTGATGTAGGAAAATTTTAGTTTAGAAACTTCCTCTAGTAACTTTTCTCCTAAGTCTTGGAGAGTTGCTGGGGGCATGGAGAGGTTAGTCACACAGCTGTGGCTGAGGCTGGGCTAGCACTCAGGTCTTTCTGATTCCAAGACCAGCCCTTTACTAACAATGCCGCACTGCTAATCAACTACTAATTATACATGAAGGGATCCTGTAACAGACAGGACCTGACTCAGGGTTTGAAGGAAACTAGGGACTCTACAGAGGTGAGAAGGGAGTGCTTTAAAGTTAGGAGGGACCACTTGTTCAAAAGCATAGAGACAGGAGAAGGGAAAGAGCCAGAAGGCCAATTTGACTAAATGGAGAGCATTCGAAAAGCAGTAATGTGAAATAACGTTAGAAAGGGAGGGAGAGCCTAGAGAGCTCCTGGAGAGTCTTAAGTTCCAGGATGAGTATATTCTAATTTATTCTGGAGCCAATAAAGAGCCATTGGAGAATTTTGAGTAGGCGAGAAACATGCTTAAACCTGTGCTTTAGGAGTATGAGAGGAAGCATAATACAGTGTAAAGAATACGATTCTAGAGTCACAGGAACTGAGTTCAAATCCTGCCTCTGTCTCTTAATGCTTGAGTAACCTCAGGTAAGTCACTTAACTTTTCCTGACCTCAATTTCCTCTTCTGTAAATTGAGAGGGCTTACTAGATGATGTCTGTGGTCCCTTTCAGCTCTAAATTTATGATCTTATGTGTGGCCCAGAGGTATCAAACTGGGGCTACATGGAGAATGATTAATGAAGAGTCTTTGAAACAAAGAAACCAATTAGGAGACAATCAAAGCAAGGCTCTGATGTATTTAATTCAATAAACATTAATTACCACCTACTATGTGCCAGGCACTGTGCTAAGTACTAGGAATACAAATAAGAAAAAGAAAGCCATTTCCTGCCCTCAAGGAGCTTATAATCTAATGGAAGACAACACCAACAAGAGGCTGGAAGGGGGATTGGAGAGGGCACAAGCTGGGTAAATGGCTTGGGACATCTTGTTCCAAGAAACTGAAAGCAGGCAGAGCAGTACATGCAAAGTGGAGTGAGCAGAAAGTACAATTTCCGCCCTGTATAAAGGAGGGCATTGGGAGGAGTTAGGTACCTCACCCCCACAGCCCTCCAATCAGGGGAGAAGGCTGAGGGAGGTGGTATGCAGGTTTGAGTTAGCAGCAGGTGATGGAATTAGAAATGATGAGTTTAACCTGGGACTCACCTCTCAGTAACTCTTTAAAAATAATTTTTTATTGATGTTGTTTGTTTTACATTGACTAAATTTCCTGTTGTATTTTTCCCCTCACTAGAAAGCAATCTCATATAACAATAATTTTCAAAGAAAAGGAAGGAAAAAAATCTTCAAAACCTCTCAATACAGAAAAAAAATCAGAAAATATGTACAATGTTCCATATTTTGCCAAGGAGTTGGGGGAGATATCTTCTCATATTTCTTCTTTGGGGCTATTCTCATTTTATGGCTTTGTGGAGTCCTTTTCATTTCTGTTGTCAATTCAGCAATTCTTGTCACTAGAGGACTTAACCCTTTCAAGCCCAGAACTCCCACCCTAAGGCCTCAATCTTTGGGTTGGGGTTGCTTCAGTATACCTATACCTGGGCTCTAGACAAGCTTTTCTTCACTCCCCGTGTTTCTTTACACCAGCTGACATGCTGTTCTTATCCCTCTTCTCCCACCACTTTGCCAGTTCTTCAATCATAATCAAATTAAAACTGCTCTTCCTTCCAGAAAGGGTGTGCCAATCTGCTCCTAAAGGCACTCACCATCCCCAAAGCTTTCTTGACCGAAATACTTATCTCTGGCCACCATTTCCTTAAATATGTAGTATTCCTCTATTGAAATATTAAATTCCTTGAAGGAAAGAGCTGTATTTGTTTTTTCATTTCTAATCCTAGTACTTAGCACAATGTGTGGCATATAATAAATGCTTAATTAATCTTAATAAATGCTTTTTCATTCATTAAAGTGATCTCTTTTCCTGTCCTTTTATCTCAGGGTCCTCTATTTGATTATATACGGCACAGAGCTGAGAAAGACTTGGAGCACAGAGGTGGAGAGGGAGAGTTAGGTGGTCTGGGACTAAAGAGGCTTGGTTTTTTTCACTTCTATATTGGGGGTGGGATGGGGGGATGGGATGCAGTAGATGGGGAGAGAATGGAATGTTGAACTCTGAAGACCACATGATGTTTTCTAGAGAGATTAGCCTAGAGAGAACCAAAAAGACATTTAGTGAATGAGAACTGAGTCAGGAGAGCAGGGCTTGGAGTCAGGTACTCTGCCATTTACTTGTATTACAACTAAGCAAATCACTTTTCCTTTCTGTGCCCCAGTTTCCCCTTTTTTGAATCAAGGGGACTAGACCAAAATGTCCCCTAAGTTCTCTGGTTCTGTGTGAGCAGAAAGAGGCTGGACTATGGACAGGGCGCCTGGGTTCAAGTTAATCAGAACAATAATAATAGTATTTATTTGTGTAGCACTTTCAAGTCTGCAAAGCACTTTACACACATCATCTCATTTAAGCCTCACAGAAACCCTGTGGGGTAGATAATACAAGTATTATTATTCTCATTTTTCAGATAAAGAGAGTCTCAGAGGGTTGAAATGTTACACCAGTAAATGTCTGAGGTGAGATTTGAACCCAAATTTTCCTGATTGGTCCAGTGAGGAAGTGGGAGAGGCATATGACCCGTAGAGCCAGGAAGAGCTGGGTTCAAATCTCTGAAATCTACCAGAATATACTAGACCTTCTAGAGAAACTACCTCTGACAAAGCAGGTTGGCTATGAGATCCTGGAGAAACCTGGTGGTGCCCCAGGCAGTTCTCTCAGATGATAAGCTGCAGAAAAGTTGGTCACCTGCATTGGTAAAGGCAGTTTCCACGCTTCAAATTCTGATGGTCCCTATCCCTCTACACTCTAGTCTAAGGTTCAATCCACTGTACCCTGCTATCTTTTAGCTAGTATAGCTATATGATCTTAGGCAAATTACTTTCCCTCTCTGGTAGCTCCAGAGCAGGAAGGGACCTCAGAGGTCATTTGTTTAACCTCCTGCTCTGTAAAATAATGGTGTTGGACTAAATGACCACTGGGGTCCCTTCCAGCTCCATAGTTATGATTCCCTGAACCTATGGAAGAGACTATTGAGGTCATCTAATCCAAATGACCCTTTGCAGCATCAGCATCTTCACTAGAGCATCCCTGCCAAGCTTTCATAATGCCCCTGCTTAAAGTCCTGTAGTGATGGGGGAGACTACAAGCTTCTGATATCGGCCATTTCACCTTCAGAAAGCGCTATCTTACTCCCTGGTGAAGTAAAAAGAACACTGGACTTGGAGTCAGAAATTCTGGCTCTGCTGCTTTCTCCTCACTACAGAAACAATTGAAAGAATTAAAGATGTTTGACCTGGAGAGAGGGCAAGTCACTTTCTCTCTCTGGGCCTCAGTTGCTCATGTATAAAATGAAGTTGTTGTTGTCGAGTTGTTTCTGATTCTTTGTGACACCATTTGGGGTTTTCTTGGCAAAGACAGTGGGGTGGTTTGCCATTTCCTTCTCCAGCTCATTTTACAGATTTTACAGAGGAAACTGTGGCAAACAGGATTAAGTGACTTGCCCAGGGTCACACAGCAAGTAAGTATCTGAGGCTGGCTTTGAACTCAGGTCTTCCTGACTCTAGGACTGGCACTCTATCCTCTTTTCCACCTAGCTGCCCCATAAAATGAGGGGGTTGGGCTAAATAATCTCCAAGGTCACTCCCTATGTTAAATTCCATGCATATCCTTCTTCTATAACTCACCCTCACTTCTCCCTACCTCCTCACCCCCACCCAGTTGCTCTTAGTCTTCACTTCTCTAAATAAACACCTACATTTTCTTCAACTGATCCTTCTATTGCCTGTCTTCCAGGCCTCTCAACATCCTGGTCACCCTTCTATGGATCTTCCAGTTTGCACTTGTCTTTTCTAGAATGTGGTGTCCTAAGCCTTACCTTGCTAGGTCTAAGGATCCTGCTTCTAAGAAAAACTCTACTTCTTCATATATTCAAAGAATCATTGCATCTCAAAGCATAGGACTGAAGGTGTTTATGGCCCGAGGACCAGAGAGAGAGTCTTGTCTAGGGAAAGAATTTGTTTAAGGTCCCATAGCTATGCTAGCTGAGTCACAGCAAGGGGCTTATGCTGGATAGAGCCCTGGGCAGAGTAAGAAAGGGATATCAATTGGACCAGTGACTTCAGGGATAGAGGAAACTCCTAGTGAGGACACTCAGAGCAGCCCCAGCAGCTCAGAGAGCATCAAGTCCAGCTCCTATCTGAGCAGACATCCCTTCCACAACATCCCCAACACAGCAGTCACACAGTGCAACTTCAAACAAATCACTTAACCTTTGTTTACTTCAGTTTTCTCATCTATAAGATGAAGATAATGATAGTGCTGACCTCCCAGGATTGTTGTAGATAAAATGAGATACGATTTGTAAAGCCTTTCTCAAACCTTACAGTACTACAGAAATGTAAATCACTGTCATTATTTGCCCAATGTCACACTTCAAGCAAGTAGTAGACCCAGATCTTCTGACTCCAAGTCCAGTGTTCTTTACTCTCTCTGCAAAGGCATAATTAATTCCTTAAACAAAGTCTGGGAAGAGCTTCTGTCTAGCCCATTACTCCTAGAAAAATCCATGGCCGTCCTTAGGTGCTGGTAAATCAGGAAGAGTATTATTAACAGCAATAATATTTGGGGGGTGGCTAGGGGGTGCAGTGAGTGGAGCACCAGCCCTGGAGTCAGGAGGACTTGAGTTCAAATTCGACCTCAGACACATAACACAAAAAACTAGCAGTGTGACCTTGGGCAGGTCACTTAACCCCAAACGCCCTACCGTCCCCCCTCCAAAAGAAAGCAAAAAAAATAATATTTTGATTCTCATAAACATTTTTGTAAAAATGGAAAAATAGGCATATAACTCAGTTATTTTTACTGACCTTTCCTGATTGTTTTCTTTTTAATAATAACAAGAACTGAGATTTTTTTCCCCTAAGCATTTGGTAGCCAACCTATCTTTCAGATATATTAAAACTCAGTCTATCAAAATGATGCACCCCCCCCCCCCCCAATCATAAGCTTTCTCTGTGTTCAAGTTTAGGTGCTCTTCCTGTCTTTGTTTTTTTTTTTCTAGTGCCATTTCTAATTCCCTCAACAACCCTTTATTAAACATTTGCTATATGTCAACTGCTGTGCTGTTTTGTGGATACAAAGAAAGGCAAAGGCGAAAACATAGTATCTTCTCCCATGGAGCTTCTGTTCAAATGACCTTCGCGCAAATAACTATGTACATGTAAGATATATGCAAAGTTGATGGAAGGTACTTTCTCACAATTAGACACTTTGCCCTTAGAGTCTAAATATGGTGGCTAAGCTGTCACTGAGGAAGACAAGGGTATGTTATTGAAACATATTGAAACAGTATTGAAACATCAGCGGCTCATTTCCATCATTCCTCTGTTTGTGGTCCTCCTTCTATTGCCATCCTTTGATGCCCTCAGGAGGACCTGGTTCCATGGGGGTGTTAACAAGCTCTCTGTAAGCCTATTTTCCCCACCCGTTGTTTAACGTTGTTTTGTGAGCTGATGCTGCTCATACTCACACATCCTTCTCCTCCTCTTTAAGTCTTTACAAGCAGAAGTTTGTATCTTAATCCAGTATTCCCTTGGCTGCTGTCCTTTTTGCAAGGACATCAAGTTTACTGACTGAAAGGATTTTTAGACTCTTCTATTCTTCCCATTGCACTGATTGATTTATAGCAATTAAACTTCCTTAAGAAATAGTGATAACCTGTAAAAATCTGTTCTTTTATTCATTTCCCATTTTTGATATTAATGATTTTTTTAAAAAATAGGTCAGTTTGGAATTGCGCAAATTACATGTCATATCTTCTCATTTATATTCCTTCCACTTTTGATTTCTGGTCTAACACATCAATGACCTGACTATACAAAGAGAGCTGATTTGGGAAATGACATATGTGCAATTAGTCCTTTCTTGTTTGTTAAAATATTATTAATTTCATTAATAGTATTTAATTTAAACAAGACTGCCTGACATTGAAAAAAAAACCTAAAAAAGCAAAACCAAAAATGAGTACGCTGTATAGGCATGGGGCTTCTATGTAGTCTTTGTGTTCTAGCTTGCCTGGTTTCTTATTTCCAAACCATGATTTTCATCAAATTTTATTCTTCTTCCTCTATTCACACATTTGCATTAAAATCACCAAGTGCTAAAATACACGTTGCTCTATTATGACCAAAGAAGAGGGAGCCCCTTCTGACAGAGGGCACGAGAGTTCTTGTTTGCCTTTGCTTCCTGACAGAGGATTCATTTGTTGTAGGTACAACTACATATAACTAGTCTCAGCCCTGTTTACCCTGGTTCATGCCTAAAGGAAGGGAACCACCAAGGGGTTCTTGGGTGAAGGCAAACATGCACAGTTCTTCAGATACTCACTGGGAAAGACCATGCTGACAGAGGGAGTAATGCATTACTCACACTTTAATGGGGCATAGAGAGTACAGGGACAGTGCCAGGGTGGTGCAGGGAATGGGATGGATGGTGGAAAGAGGAAGACTAATCTGAAACAGTGCAGTTTGGGAACTGAGTAGTAAAGGAAGGCTGGTAGCATGGGGAAGAAACAGGGGAGAGAGAAGAGTCACTTACATAACTGCATATTGGACTCAGGCATCATAGACCATAGCAGGTAGAGGAGCACCTAAGAGGCAGGGTTTGGGGGTCATATTTTTATAGTTCTGGGGGGGGCAGACTAACTCTTATCCATGTCACCTCAGGGTTTTATTTACATAATTTTTATATAACATACAGTTATCTTTTCCACATTGCAGGGGTTAGGAACATGGTACCCTCTGTGATTTGGAAAATCTGTATACAATTTTTGGGCCCTCCCTTTATATCAGAGAAGTAGTCTGAATTATTACAGTATTAAAAGACAACATATGTTAATATTATGCAATACTACACATATATTTTATGCATTTCTGAGTTTCTAACCTTTTTCTGTTTTGTCTGCTGGCTTCATCTGTGGAATCCACAAAACTCCAAAAAAAAAATTCCCATTTAATTTCTTATCAGACCCACAACATATATCAAAACCATTATGGGGAAAGACACAATGTGGAAAGGATAATGATATAATTTACCTAATAGTGAGCATGCCTAGAGCTTATCTGCAGCTTAGAAATGGAAGGCCTATGTTGGGGCCTAGCTGCTTCTCCTAACTTAGTACACCGTTTTAGGGTACAGCCTCAGTTAATTTATGAGACAGGTTTGCAAGTCATTTCTGTGTTCTCCTTTATACTCTCATTTCCTGTTATTTTTATATTATACTGGCTACTTATATACTATATATATTATATATTACATATGTATGTATATGAGTGAAAGAGCATTTATTAGGTGCTTACTGTATGCCAAGACCTGTGTTAAGTACTGGAGATACAAATTCAAGCAACCAAGACAGTCTCTGCCCCTAAGGAACTTACATTCTTTTTTTTTTTATGGGGGAAAGCAAGGCAATTGAGGTTAAGTGACTTGCCCAAAGTCACACAGCTAGTAAGTGTGTCAAGTGTCTGAGGCTGTATTTCAACTCAGGTCCTCCTGACTCCAGAGTTGGTGCTCTATTCACTGTACCACCTAACTGCCCCAAGAGCTTACATTCTAATAAGAGAAGACAATACATTTAGGCCAGTGGTGGCCAGGGAAGATTTGGACAGGGAAGTCAGAAGAAGTAGTGATCTGAGTCATAGGACAATTGACTGAAGCATTCTTTTATGGAATAGTAGTTTTACTACTTTCAACGCTGGACTTGGACAGGGGGTGGGAGCTACTAATGTGACAGTATGACATGGAGATGGTTGGGAATTGGCATGATAAGCCTGGCTCCAGGCAAGATACGGTGAATTCTCACAGATCAAAAGCCCAGAATCACAGAGATGGGCTGGAGTGAAGAGAGGCAAGAATGCAGGTGGAATGGATAACTGGGAAGTGGCATGCTAGGTCTTCTTAAGTTCCACTGTTAGTTTTAGTTTGCTTCTCCCCATCCTCTCCTACTTTGCGGGAGATATCTGGAGACAAGACTATTATTGCAGTGATGCCCTTTAGGGAATGCCAGAGAGTAGGAAGTGTAGGAAGCCCTGGATGGGCAAATATACTGGGCAAGGGATAACTAGGTTCTGGAAAAATACTGGGAACAACAAAGAGCCCTCTGCTCTTTGACATACTAACAGGCAAATTCTGAGAGTACCATGCTGACTAGAATTATATTACCTGTAATTCTTTGTTCTCCAGGCTGTCTACCAATCTAGAAGAGAATCCAATTTTTAGGACCTCTGATAAAATAGTACACAACCACAAAACCATAACTAGAAACTTTCATTTTGAGCTTGACTAGCATATCACAATAAAATGTCACTTAAAATGGGAAAAGGAGTTGGGTCATTTGAAAAGTTTTATAAAATACCATAGTTTCCACTGAGCACAAACATTGTGATGTGACAAAGTACATCTCCACTTGCAGACCCCTGATCCATTTACTTTCTGTATTAATTCAGGGTGTTCAGAGAGACCAGAACAAGATAAAATTTCAACACATGTAATTTTATTTGCAGAGTCTTAGCAAGTTTCTCGAATTTTTGTAGAATTTATAGAACATTTGTATAATTTTTCTGCCTTAAACCTTTGTGACAGATGTTGGCACATAAGCTACAATTATATTCATGGTGATCTTTGTACTAATTCCTATTTTATAAACACTGCTATGGGAAATGACCACATATTTCTTAAAATGAAGTTTCTTATCTTTAGATACATGATAAAAGCCAACCTAGTGAACTCCTTTGTTGGCCTCTCCCAGGAAAATCTCTGAGTCATCTTTTCATTTAGCAGTAACTTATAAGATGCTAGATTTAGTTCTGGAAGGAATCTCAGAGGTCTTATAGTCCAACCTCCTCATTTTACATATGAGGAATTGAGACCCATACAAATTAAGTTCCTTGCCAAAGGTCACACTGGTGGTAATAAAAGGCAGACTCCAGGATTCAAACCCAGATCCTACTGCTCCAAATCCAAGGCCACATGGTCTCCCTGATTGGGTTACATTTGTGTACTCCTCCATCATTCTCTACCCTCACTTTCACTTTTCATGCAGAAATGATAGATAGACAGACAGAGGGATAGACAGAGGGAAAGACAAATAGATGAATGGCTAGATAGGATAAATGGATGGATAGATAGAGGGATAGATGGATAGGTAGATATCTCCTAAATATGGTCAATATTACTAATTAGTACTCCACTACCCTTTAACTAATTATATTTTATAAAGGTATATTTACTGAAAAGGTATAAAAAGAATAAAAATGCCCAGAAATCCCCTCTTCCCACTACTTTAGTCAATGGGAAGTGGCATCAAGCTTAAAGAAATTGCTTCAAAGCATTGCCCCCACCAAAGTCACTTCAGAATGCAGGACCACCACTGAACAAGTTACTCTCTTGCCCTACGATATTTCCATTAGGTTACAGGGCTGATCTATACAAGCAGGTTGCTCCTTGAGCTTTCTTGAGCTGGGCTCACCTGCCAGTGAACTCTGGTAGGAACTGTTATCACTAGACATATGTTTCTCCAAACTTTTAATGTTATTCAGGGTCAATCCTCCTTTATCCAAGAACAGGATTACATTTCTGGGAGTTTATCTGGAAAAGGGAGAATAGATATATGATGAGTTATTGTATTGAGGGGATGGCAGGATCATGTGAATTTTTTTTATATGAGGTAAACTTAGACATGTTTGTAGGTGGGGGGAATCAGCCAATAGATGAGAAAAAATTGAAAATAAGAGAGACGACTAAAGAGAGCAACTCCTTTAGAAGAAGAGAGAGGATGAGATCAAGAACATAATTAAAGGAATTGGCCTTAGCGAGGAGAAGAGACATTTCTTCAGAGCCTAAAGCAAAGCATGAGAGAATGAGAAACAATGTAGAGGTATTTTGAGATACAGAGTAAGGGAGAAGGAACTCGTGGAAAATGCCCCTATTTTCTCAGTAAAGCAGTAGGCAAATCCCTTTGTTGAGAGGGGAAAAGAAATAGTGTAGGACCCTGAGGAAAAAAGAGAAAGGAGTCACTTTGGGGAACTGAATCAATTAGAAAAGAATAAGAGTTGCTTTATAGAAATTAGGACCCAGTGGAGGCTAAATGACCAAAAATAGAAGTGGACTAAGTCTACAATATTGTGTGAATTCCTCTAGCAGTATTCAACAGCACTCAGGATCAGAGAAGGCAGAAGATGAGGGCAAACCAAGGCTGGGGCTTGGTATGGCATGACTACCTAGGACAAGAAGGCCAATGATTTACGTGTAGAGGACAGTGTAATGTTGAACTGGTCAACCACAGAGAGAAGACTATGAGGAAAGAAAACAACAGGGAGAATAAGAAGGGATGAAAGATCCTGGATGTCACAGTGAGAACCAAAAATATGCTTAAGAGGAATGAGGCAGAGGGGGAAATAGAAAGACAGGAGGTGGAAATTTCAGTTAGGGGACTCACAGAAGAGGATTTTAGAGTTCAAGATAATAAAGATAGCATAAATTGGGATCATTAAGGGATCACTGTCCTTGTTGGTGAATGGTGTGGGGTAAAAATGTAGCTCATGGAAGTTGATAGGACTGATGATCTGGTTGGGCAGAATGTTTGAAGATACAAAATATGAGGGCATGGGTTGTGATAGAATGGAAGAATGTGAGCCATGTAACTGAACTTCTTGAGAAAGGAGGGAGGAATATGCTGGGGGTAAGTAAGTGGTTAAAACAATCATCCAGACAGGAGTGATATAAATAGAAGAAGGCAACCTCAAAGAGGAAGTTACTGAATGATGGTAACAGAGTGAGCATGGGAAAGTGGCAATGGTAAACAGGGGCAGTGCTTCTTACACCACTATGTCAGGACCATGAGAGAAAGAGCAATCAGTATGACAGGGAATGAGATGTTTACTGGAGAAAGTCAGGTGTCATAAGCGTGTGAAGATGGAAAGACTATAACAGAAAGACTTCTACTATAAAGTGGAGTTTGTTAACAATAGGACAGAGATCCCATAAGATATATGTCATATATATATATATATATATATATATATATATATATGTATGTGTATATTTATACGTATATATGTGTGTATATGTGTGTGTGTGTGTGTGTGTGTGTGTGTGTGTACACACACACACAAGCAGAAAGAAGAAGAAGATAGGGACTGGGGAGAGTTAGAGGAGAGATGAAAGGGATAAGTGCTTAAATATTTGTTGAATTGAATTGGTCATCCAGACTCTGAAGACCATAAAAATGGGAAATCCACTATTTTCAAAGATAGCAAATTGCACTTTTAGATACTCAGGTACACTTCAGCAATTCAGCTAAAATATAAAGTTTGTGGAGTGGATTAATGAAATATGCAATATAATGAAACTATGAAAAAGTTATATTTAGAGCTGGGATTTTCCAATAATCTTCTAGACTAACATCTCCATTTTGCAAATGAGAAAACTGAGATGCAGAGAGAGGAAGAGACTCTCCCAAGGTCATACTGTGTGTAAATGACACGGTCGAGATTTGAACAGCAAGGTCTTCTAACTCAAAATTCAGGGCACTTTTCATTACAGCATACCATACCCTACTGTGGAAGGCCCTGAATGTCAGAAAAAAAAGAATCTGAATTATACCCAATGAGCTATAAGGAGTCAATAAAAGCTTCAGAGTAAGTAAATGATGACTTACTTCTCTTACCTCACATAGGGTTAACAAATTAAACCCTGGAACAATTCTTAACTTGTGTTACTGTGGTACTAATCATTTCTCATGAGTCTTATACCAAATAACCTACCCTTGTGTTAGCTCTGGAATTAAATGGTTGTGATTTACTCCAAGCCATCATTCACCCCCTTTAATCAGTACTACTTGGGCAAAGGAGGCTATTCTTTCAGTCAAAAATGATAAAGTCAGAGAGGAGCTATTACTAATATTTATGAAGCCATAAATGGTGTAGCAAGGGTGAACATGGGCTAAGTCACAGGGTTATAGAGTCTCAGAGACAGGATTCCAGCTTTGACAGTTATTATTGGTGCAACTGGCCAAGTCACATAAACCTGCAGACTCAATATGCTCATCTAGAAAACAGAATAACTATTCTGTCTACTTTACCAGGTCACTTCTAATCAAAATTACATGTGAGAAAGTGAAAGCTTTCCATAAATCCCAAATGACTACACATGTCTAAGGCAGTAGTTTTCATTCTACTCAGTAGCACTCAATCATCTTCTAAAAAATGCTTATGGATGCATTTTGTTTTTATACAACATTCATTCTGCAATAACCCTCTCACCAACAGTAAATTCCCTTGTGAAAAAGGGGGAGGGGGAATCAGTCAAGCAAAATTGCCTGACAAAGTGATTGCAACAGAATATGTAAGATTCTGCATTTAGAGTGTACCATTTCTTACAGAAATAAATTCAATTCAATAATTCAATAAGCATTCATTAAGCACCTACTGTAAACTGAGTACTCTGTTAGACACTCGGAATTACAAAGATAAAAGATAAAGCATTCCTTTGCCCTTTAGGAGCATACATTCTTTTGAGAGGAAGAAAATCAAATATGAAGCGTAAATTAACTTCCAGGGAGAGGACATAAGTGGGTACCAGGGTAGGCTTCTTGTAGTAGGTATAAGTTGAGCAGAGTTTTGATAGAAGGCAGGAATTTTAAAAAGCAGGTAAGGAGGAAGGACATCCCAAATGTGGAATGCACAGACACAGAAGACTGAATGTTGTTCATAAGAAATAGCAAGAGGATCAATTTAGCTAGTCCACTGAGATAGGGGAGTAATGGGTAATTAGCCTCGAAAGACAGACTGAAGTCTTATTGTGAAAGTCCCGAAATATCAAACAGAAGCCTGGGTTTTGTCCCAGACACCACAGGCAGGCCTAATAAACCACAGGTCCCTGATTCCCATCTGCTCCTTTTTTTTCACCC
This sequence comes from Pseudochirops cupreus, assembly GCA_028627135.1. NCBI lineage: Eukaryota > Metazoa > Chordata > Mammalia > Diprotodontia > Pseudocheiridae > Pseudochirops > Pseudochirops cupreus. The sequence continues at coordinate 62,347,240 of CM053581.1, read as the reverse complement.
TACTAGATCTTTCCTCTTTCAGTTCTCTTGGTCCAGCTGTCCCCACGACATCAATAAAATCAATTTGCTTTATTAGCACAACACCCTGCACCATGCTTTCTCCATAAAATACTATGTTATGGCTGTAAAGTGAATGGATTTTATTGATGCCACAGGGAAGGGCCTTGCTCAAGGCCACACAGCCAGTTGGACAATTGATTTCTTTTCACTCTGCTTCATTTTCCTCTTCCATAATATAGGGATAATCCATTCATTTAGCCATTTAACAAACATTTATTAAATGACTGCTAAGTGAATAGAACTATACTAGGCACTGGAGGAGACAGAAAATTTAGATAAGACATAGCTTCTGCCTTCATGGATCTTAGAGTATAAGACAGACATGGACAACTATTATACATGTGACAAATAATAATAATAGTAACAACACTAAAGGCTAGCATTTACATAGTGCTTTAAGGTTTTCAAAATGTTTTATAAATATTATCTCATATCATACTCACAATTTGGGAGGTAGGTGCTATTATTATCTTCATTTTATGAGAGAAAACTGAGGCAGACAGAGGTTAAGTGATTTGTTTGCATTCACACAACTAGTAAGTGACTGAGGCCAGTTTTGAACTCAGGTCTTCTTGAATATATTAGAGAGAGACTGAACACAATGCCATGTGAAATACAAGAGAGAAATAATTTTTGTAAGGAGCATGAGGGAAAGTTTCTGGGAGCACTGTGGCTTTTGAGTTGGGCTTTCAAGGATGGGTAGAAATTACTGGAGCCCTTCTGGTACACTGAACAGAAGCAATAATAGAAATGTACTTATTGCTCCCAACAGGTCAGACACTAAAAGAGAACATGGTATAAAATAATTGCTCATTGACTTTACTTGAAGGCTCTAAATCAGAATCTGTTTAGTGATACTTTCTGGTCTCAGTCAAAGGAATTCTCCAATGACTTTGTCTTGAGATACAGGGGAAGGTTCAGGTTTCAGAGCTGTTCCTTGACCTTTCTATAGGACTTGCAAAGAAAGAGAGAATTGATTACTCTCACAAAGCTACACAGAATTTGAGAGTTGGAAGAGAATTTAGTGGTCAGCTAGTCAGATTCATACTGAAGAAGAATCCTTACTACAACATATCCAACAAGTAGTCATTCAGCTTCTGATTAAAGACTTCCACTAAGGAAGAACCCACTACTTCCTGGAGCAACCACAAGTTCCCTTTTGGATAGCTCCAATTATTAGTAGTTTCTCTCATGATAGCAGTCCTAAATTTGCTTTCTTGTAATTTCCACCCACTGCTCCTGGTTCTTCAGCTGGGGTCAGTCTAACCTTCTTTCCACATGA
>CM053581.1:62314008-62345798 GCA_028627135.1 Pseudochirops cupreus | reverse complement strand
ATATATATATATATATATATATATATATATATATATATATATATATATATATATATATATATATATATATATATATATATATATGTATATATAAATAAACTGTTACATAGCTCAGAGCCAAGCAGAGATCCCTAAAATACTCCACTAAAGACCTCCCTCTAAATTGACATTAACTCAATTGTTATTCCTTGTGGTCCAAACAGTTCTAAATTCAACTAATGATATTATTGTCTGGCCCAAACCTATCCAACTTGTTCACACGGAGAACAAGAGAGATCCTGTCATATATATTTTTTCTGGAAAAAAAAAGTAAATCATTTTATGGCATTCCTCCAATATATTAGATAGGTAACCTTGTCCAAAAAATGAGGTTATTTTAACATGACCTATTCCTGATGAAATCTTATAGCTCTTTTTGATCACAATTTCTTTTTCAAAATATTTGCTAATAAATACATTCCTGAATGTTGCTAGGAACTGAAGTCATGTGAAGTCTACCATTTCCTGACTCCATTCTCTTCTTTTTTAAAAATTTGGACAATATTTGCCCTTCTCCAGTCTTGCAATATCTCTCCCATTCTCCACAGTCTTTTAAAGAACACTGACAATGGCTTAACAGTCTCATCCACCAGTTCTTTCAGTACCCTGGTACGTAATCCATCTGAGTCAGGAGAACTGAACTGATCAAGGGCAGCTAGGTACTCTCTTATTATCTTCTTGCTTATCTAGTGTTTCATCTCGGCATCAGTCATTTTTGTTCTGTACTTTACAGTCCAAAGGTTATTCTCCTTGGCAGAGAAAACAGAAACAGAATAAGAGATGAGTAGCTCTGGCTTCTAGCCATCATCTGCTTTGCTAAGCTAGGAACTAGGGTAGATCTGCTGTTCCATGACTAGTGATAGGGTATGCATTGGCTCCTCCCCCAATCAGGGACTGGGTTTTAAAGCCTCCTTCCCCAGGACCATATTACTCTGGATTCTACTCAGCGGTGAGTCAATGCAACAACACTACTACCTTTTGTCACTATGGAGTCAGAATCCTAGAGCAGAAAGGCAATTGCTTGACCAGTTGGGAGTGGGGGATGGGGTTCCTGGCCCCTACCTTCACTAGACTCAGTTTAGCTATTTAAATCTACCAGGTTTCTGGGCCACCAAAATCTACTGCTGTTCTGGAGTCTATTGCTGTTCTGAACTGAATCACTATAACACTCCCAAAACCCTCCATTGGGTTTTGCCATTGATTACACAGGCAGGTGGGAATCTCTACTAACAGTGACGCTGCAGCTGGGGAGTGCTACCAACATCATGTGGCATAGAAGATGTGTTTAACTTGAAGGTGAGAATACCTGGGCTTGAGTCCCACCTGTGTGATAAAAGGCAAGTCACTTAATCTCCTTGAGCCTCAGTTTCCTCATCTGTAAAAAGTAATAATAGCTGTACCACCTACATGTGAGGAGGCACTACCAACTTTGCCCTACTTAAATGAACTATGTGAAGAAAGTAACAATGTCTTAGCTCCCCATGACCATACCACATCTCTTGCTACCAGGACCTCATTCTCAGACCCTAGAAGCCAGCAATATGTTCCATAACATATTCTTTCCATCTTTTTCCTTTCTTCTAATTGGCTGTTGCTTTTGATTTGCTCCAACCAATCAATAACCTGACTGCTCATAGTCTGCTGCCACACTGAGAACCATTTTTGTATCCATCAAGATACAGTTTCAAGTTCCTGCCACAGCTAACAACTTATGACTCTTCCTTGAAATAATGTTTTTGTGATGTATAAATACAATGCTTCTGATTGACTTAAAAGTTTTTTCTCTCATTTCTTGAATCCAAGCCTTATTTTCCAAAAAAGTTTTTGCCACCTCTCCCTTCTCCTTCATAGTTTATACCTCCATCCTTCCAGTGTCTACATCTGCATTGAAGTCACTCAGTATTAAAGTATATGTTAACTTCGTTTGGAAGGTCCCAAGTTCTTCACACTTTTTTATCCTCCATAACAGATATTTGTGCTTACTCTACAATTATCTTCAGCGTGGTCAGTTTACCCATCATGCTCTTCATAAGTGCTTAAAGGTGAGATTATCCAGTAAGAGCTCCATGAAATGGTATTTTCTATTGTCCTTGGGCACAAGGGCAGTTAGGCGGCTCAGTGGATAGAATGCTGAGCCTGAAGTAAAAAAGACTCCACTTCATGAGTTCAAATCTGGCCTCAGATATTTACTAGCTCTGTGACCCTGGGTAAGTCACTTAACACTGTTTTCCTTAGTTTCTTCATCTGTAAACAGACCTGGAGAAGAAAATAGCAAACCATTCTAGTGTCCTCCCAGAAAACCCCAAATGGGGTCACAAAGAGTCAAACACAACTCAAAAACACCATAACCTTTTTTAAGCTTTCCTGCTAGCAACAAAATCTCTGATTTCTCTACATGGAGATAATAATAACTGATATTTCCATATCACTTTCAAGTGTGCATTTGCCAAAGTATTTTCCATGTTATCACATTTGAAGGTTACAAAGAGCTTGTGAATTGGGACTGCAGTATTATAATGGCCAATTTATTATTGAGGACACTTGTGGTATAGAGGGAAATAGTGCTGCATCAGAGGGCCTAAGTTCCAGTCCTGTCTGTGCCCCTTTCTACCTGTGAAAATTTAGGCAAGTTTTGAAACTTCTCTTTCATCATCTATAAAATGAGACTGTTAGACTAAATGACTGCTAACATGCTTTTAAACCCTAATCTGTGAAAGTGGGAAACCGAGCCTCAGAAAGGTAAAGTGAAAGTGAGTTGGCTCTAGTGTCTGAGACAGGAGTTGAATCCAGTACTTTCTTACTCAGGTATCTTGCCCAGGGTCCTCTCAGCTACACTACTTTTCCAAGATGCTTATCAGCAGATAATTGGCATCAGAGAATGAATATTTTTGACCTCAGCAACTCATGAAGCAGATAAAAATATAAAACAATCTTTAGTCCATTGTGACCTTCTTCCGCAGTGACCATGATGGAGTGGGTACAAATGCAGAAAGGTAGTAAGAACCACATAGTTCCAACACTAAAACATGAATTTAACAGCCGGTATTCTAGCTATTTAATATTTTTCTAACATTAATTTAACAGCTGATTTTCTAGCTATTTAACATTTTTCTAACAATCATTAAGTTGATTCACCACTGGATGAATTGAACCACATATATTTGGGTAGTTTTGCCTTAAACAGAAACGAGAAGACAAAAAGAGGTTGCAATTAAATGAAAGGATTTCTCACAGGTTCTCCTTAGAGGAGCAAAACAAGGATTTGTGGGAGTTGGTTTCATCACATGGCCAAAGGCAATTTTCATTGTTCAGTCATTTTTTCAGTTGTGTTTGACTCTTTGTGATCTTATTTGGAGTTTTCTTGGCAGAAATACTGAACTTCATTTCATAGATGAGGAAACTGGGGCAAACAGGGTTAAGTGACTTGCTCAGGGTCACACAGCTAGTAAATATTGAGGCCAAATTGGAACTTAGTAAGAGGAGTCTTCCTTTCTAGGCCTAGCACTCTGTCCACTGCATCATCCAGCTGTCCCTATAACAAAGGTAGGAATGTGGAAAAAAGAAATTTCAGCGGGGTGGGATGGGAATCTACCTGTATCTTTAAATCTTGTCCCAAATAGATTTATATCACAACTAGGGAAATTATGGGGTTTGAAAAGAACCTTGTCACCTAAAATCCAATCCTTATAATTTTTATAAGTGGGGGGTCCTTGAGATATTTTGAAGGAATTCAGACTAATGACCAGAAATATGACAGGAATTAAAAGGAAGTCTCTCTCAACTCATTCATTTTTCATATAGATGCCAAGGTGATTTTCTTAAAGTGCAAGTCTGATCAGGTGATACCTCCACTCAATAAACTCTATTGGTTTCCTATTATCTTGATGATAAAATTTAAAGTATTAAAACTATGCGGAGACTTTTGGGACACCCTGTATAAAGATCTCTGTTTGGCATTTAAAGCCCATCATAATCTGGCCCAATCCTATCTTTCCAATTTTATTACACTTTACTCCCTCCCTGTACTTTATGAGCCAGCTATACTCGAGTACTTGTCAAATTGAGGAGTAGGAAGACTTTCACATTCCTGCCTTTTAGGAGGAGGTAAAGAACTCATCCCTACTTCAGTGCCACTTCAGTGACTCATGTATCTCATGATACTGGGTAAGATTTCCCTCAGAAGAATTTTTTTCTAGTCTTACTAACTGGTAATGGAGACCTATCTCCAAGTGCTTAACCACTGGGAAATAGTTACTAGTGCCTCAGTATAATAGCACAAAATGTGGGATTTAGCGTGACACGACGTTCTTTTGAAGCATGTCCAAAGGAGTTTAGTTCCTTGAAGTATCAAATGGATATCATCATAATACGGCCTTATAGAGGCCTGGGTTACAACACTGTTCCAGTGGGATAACTTTTTCTTGGTTTATTTAAAAGAAATAGAAAACAAAATTGGATAGCTAAGAAAAACTCAGTATCTCTTTAGCACTAATAGTTAATCCCAAAGAAAATTTAAATACTCTGGAAAAAAAAAAGAATCATAATCAGAGCTGAAAGGGAATTAGAAAATAGAATGTAAAATGTCAGAGCTGGGAGGGACTTTAGGACAAAAAAGAATTTGGTATGAAGGGCTGTACCCAGGAGGATCTTGGTTTAAGTCAACTACTTGTTAACAATATTAATTAACATGGTTAAAGGAATCAATAAACATTTGTTAAGTGCCTACTACATATTTGGCACTGAGTACACAAAAGTGAAAATGAAATCATACCATTTCATATCAAATCAACCAAATCATACCAAATCAAACCAAACCATATCCAGGAGTTTACATTCTCAGGGAAAACATAGTATATACACATATAGATATATATAGACATATATAGATATAGATATAGATATAGATACATACACACACACACATATATATACACACACAGACACAGACATATAATATATATGTGTGTGTGTGCATATGTGTAAAAAGCAAATGCAAAGTTTTTGAGAGGCATTAATAGTTGGGTTGAGGGGTGTGGCAAAGAATCAGGACAGATCTTTTGTAGGGCATGACACTCATTCTAGGTTTTGAAGGAAGCTAGGGATTTAAGAGGTATAGGAGGGAGTGTATTTCAAGTATGAGGGACAGCCTGGGCAAAGATACAGAAATGGAAGATCGTCTATGGGGATCAGCAATTAAGACAGTTTGACTGGAATGCATGAAGGAGAAAAATGTAGAGCAATCACGCAAAGGAAGGCCAGAGTCAGATTATGAGGACCTTTAAATGTCAAATGAGAGTTAATGCTTTATCCCAGATGCAGCAAGAAACCAGTGGAGGTTTTTGGGTAGAAGAGTGACGCTGCAGGACTTGTAATTTAAGAATATTATGTTGACAACTCTTTAGAGAATGAACTGAAGGTGGGAGAAACTCAGGCAGGCAGACCAATCAGGAAGACACTTCACTTGTCCAGGTAAGAGCTATTGAGGACAGTGTGGATGGAGAGAACTGGGAAGAACCAACAGATGTTGCTGAGGTAGAATCAAGATTTGACAACTAACCGGATATGGAGAATGAGAGAGTAAAGAGTTAGAAATGAATCTAAAATTGTGAACCTGGGTGATCGAAAGGATGGTGATGCCCTGGACAGAAATTGGGAAGCTGGGAAAAGGGAAAGTTTGAGGGAAAGATAAAGGAAGAAACTTTTGTTCTGGCACTGAAGATGTCTCCCTGTAAAAGATATAAATATTGCCACAGATGTCACAATTGAGGATAATTGATTCAGTTCTGACTAGTCATACACCTGAGATATACCCTTGGACTTGAATTTTAAAAGGAAGAGGTAAGAGAGGGAGACAGATGTGGAGAGCCAGAACTGAGAGAACATAGGTGTACAAGGAGTTTGAGGACATACCCTGGGGTGAGTATTATTACTGGTCCTTCTCCCCTGGGGAAAGCACATAGTAATCCTCCCTAAGGCAAAAAGGAATAGTTGATGGTAATGCTGCCCCAGGGTGTGCATGCAGACCTGGCCTGAATCCTATGCGCAGATTATGTGAGAGACACTGAGATTAAAGGGGCTAGCCACAGAGACTCTCAGTTATCTAGAGAAGTCTGCACATCTGGGAGGCTCTTCTAGGGAAGAGGGGGAACCACAGAGCCACAGAGATGACTGTGGCCAGAGGCAGCAGGTGAGCTCCCCTGCTACATGACCACAGCTGCTCCAATACTACTGGTTTATGTTCCTATAGTCCCAGGTTGGTTTGGGAGTTACTTGCCACTCTTGTTACCTCCAGCTATCCCCACCTGTGCGCCATGGTGTCTCATCTTTCTTCTCTGGAACTGTAGTCTATTTGCCTGACCAGTTTCTTTTTGGCTAGCGCAGCCCTGGTTCTCTCTTATCTTCCCTCTCTAGGCCTCTCCAAAAATAAATCTATCAAATAATAGATTTCTACTGGAACATCTCTGAGTTACTATAATCAGATGCAAGTATAAATGTCTTGGAATTTTAACCTATATTTGTGTTCAAATTTTAATATACAGATGATATCCTCCTAAGAATGAAATAATTAGAGAAGGTAATAAGACAAAGATGTAATATGAAAGTTTTCTAATTAAATGGAATAGTAAATTTTGAGAAAAGCAACAGGATTAGATTGCTTTCTCTAAGAACTATATACAGATATATATGAATGGCTTCCAAAATTTATCAGTCATGGAAATTCAGGCTTTGAGTATGTTTTGGTAATAAATTCTCAAAATTGGATTTAGGATTTTACACATAAATTGTATTGATAATGGTAAAGAAAGTAAAATTATTTCCCCATTTTTAAAGTATCTATCTGATAATTTTAAAAGGCAGAAGAACTCATTTTATAGTTGGACCTTCATAAATTTTTATAAGATTCTCATATCAGGTACAGGATTTAGGTAAGGTTAGAAACAACAAATGGTACATGAACTGAAATTCTTTAAAGTTTCAGAACTGGAGAACCTAATTTAAATGATATTACTAGCAGAATTATCTAAGAACCTCTAAATCTGGAACCAGAGAAGCAGAGCTCCTTTTAGAAATGTCCTGAAATAAATATATTGTCCAAGAAAAGATATCTAAGGACCAGATGACTACACAATACATTGGTGATAACTTTTGTATTGCTCTAGCCTTTCGTTTATGTTTAAGCATTCTTGGTTACCTAGATGACATTAAATCTCCCTTCTCACAACCAGTCCATTGTGAGACCTCTAAGTAGTCTGATCTGTACCTGACTTAAAGTAATTATGCAATTATGGGAAATGTGAGAAAACCATTGCATTGTTTGAACCTAGTTCTGCATGGTTAGGAAACTGGAACATCTCTATGTGCTGTTTAGAGATCCCTAACCAAGGACCTATGTTATGTTGACTAGAAACTCAGATTCAAAGGTTTATGCAAGGAGTTTTCTCTAAGGGCCCCTGCCAGGTTCTTCTGACTACTCCCACAGCTGTTAACCTTGTGGGTGTGGACTCGTGGATCATCTGAAGAAAGTCCCTGTTCCTGAGTGTGAGGACTTGGGTTCAAATTCTAGCTCTGCCTGAGCTTATCTGATGAACTTTGAAAAAACTCTAGGTTTCAGCTTCCTCATCTGTGAAATGAGATGGATTGAATTAGTTGACCTTGAAGGTCACTTCCAGCTCTAACTCTTCAATCCCAATCTGATCAAAAGGAGCTACAATGAAGATAGAGGAGCAGGAAGACTGTCCATGTGCAGCATACACAAAGGCACAAAGGAATAGAGATGAAATAGAAATCTCAACACAAGCAGATTCCAGCTCACAGGTATCACTGAGATATGACTACAACTGAAATATGGCTCTCCAAGGGCCAGAAAAAGTTCTATAAATTAAAATGATAAAAGGATGTGAAGAAAGCTAGGAATAGCAGAAAGTATAGCAGAGAGCATTTAAGTGAGGATTACAGAGGGAGAAACAGGCATGAGATTATCATTAGAGTAAATATATTCTACCTGGATGGAAGGTAGAAACAGAGTAGGTATTTAAGCAACAAATCACAGGCCAAGTACAGGGGCAGAGCATATTACTGATATCAATTATCATCTATCAGCTGGCGTTCTCTCGGACAAAAATTAAGGCAGCTAAAATTTTTGACATGACAATGATAAATGGGTCTTCCAAAAGGTGGTGGAAGCTAATGTAAGGCTGGGGTGCTGCCATTTTGGACCTGATTCAGGAACTGAAAGCAAAAGAACTCATGATGTTCTCCTCATAATAGAGGAGAAGAGGAAAGCCAGGCATGGTCTGAGAGATGTGGAGTAGGTACTTGTATGTGATCCTTGCAATTACTTTGTAAGGTAGGCAATAATTTTAAAGTGATTAAGGAAATCAGCCATGGTCACACAGCTAGTAAATATGAAACATGACATTTGAAGCCAGGTCATAGAACTTGACTTGGAGGACAACTTCCATGCCTATAATTCTCTCAATGGACTCACCAGTTTCTTTCATGACTCAGTTCAAGACACTTTTGATATGAAGCCTTTCTTCAAGCTTCTCCCAATTCTTATCCATCTTCCACTTTGCTGTCAAAATGATTTTCCAAGAGTGCAGATCTGATCACATCACACCCCTACTTGATAAACTCTAGTGATTCTCTATTACCTCCAAAATCAAATACAGGGTGTCCCAAAATGCTGAGTGTAATTTTAAATTATGAAAGTATAAACCTCAAAACTGCAGTAAAACCTTTGGGACATCCTATATGAAGACTCCTGTCTGGCATTTAATGTCCTTCATAATATGTCCCATTCCTGTCTTTCCAGAGTTATATTTTTCTCCCCTTCACGAACTTTATGATCCAGCTACACTGTCCTACTTGCTGTTCCTCCCACTTAACACTCCATCTTCTAACTCTGAGCCTTTTCATTGGCTGCCCCTCATGCATTACAATGGTAGAGATAAGAAATGGAGATGTCCTCTCCTTTATATCTGCTACCTGCCTGTTTTGAACTCCACAGAATAAGATGCCCCCACTCTGGATACCCCTTGGTGTCCCATCCTCCCCTACTTTCCTGACTCCTTTGGTGTGTTTCTTCTACTTTTCCCCTCCATTAGTTTGTAATCTCTTAGGGACTATCTGTTTTGTTTTGTTTTATTTTAAAATTTTATTTATTTATTTTTAACATTCATTTTTATGCAGTTTGAATTCCAAATTCTCTCCCTCCAAATCTTCCCTCACTCAATGAGAAGACAAGTAAATGGCATGTGAAGTCATGCAAAACGTATTTCTATTATTAGTCATATTGTAAAAAAAAAAAGGCAAAAAACGTATGCTTCAATCTGCTCTCAGAGTTCATCAGTTCTTTCTCTGGAGGTGGATAGCATTTTTCATCGTGGGTCCTTTGGGAATTATCTTGGATCATTGTATTGATCAGAGTAACTAAGTCTTTCACAATTTATGATCTTTACAATGTTACTATTACTGTGTGGAATGTTCTCCTGGCTCTGCTCACTTCACTTTGCATTAGTTCATGTAAGTTCCCGGGTTTTTCTGATACCATCTTGCCTGTCATTTCTTAGCACAATAGTATTCTATCACAATTATATGCCACAACTTGTTCAGCCATTCCACAACTGATGGATATACCCTAAATTTCCAATTCTTTGCCAGCACGAAAAGAGCTGCTATAAATATTTTTGTACGTTACAGGTTTTTCTTTTTCTTTGACCTCTTTGGACTATAGACCTAGTAGTGGTATTGCTGAATCATAGTAGATAGAGTTTTATAGACCTCTGGGAATAGTTTCACATTGTTCTCCAGAATGGCCAGAACAATTCACAACTCTATCACCAGTGCATTAATGTCCCAGTTTTTGCAGATCCTCTCAAGCATTTGCCATTTTCTTTTTCTGTCATGTTAGACAATCTGATAGGTGTAAGACAGTATCTCAGAGTTGTTTTAATGTGCATTTCTGAAATCAATAGTGATTTAGAGCACTTTTTCATGTGATGATTGATAACTTTGATTTCTTCTCAAAACTGCCAGTTCATGTCCTTTGAGTATTTATCAATTGAAGAATGGCTTGATTTTTATAAATTTGGATCAGTTCCCTATATATTTGGAAAAATGAGGTCTTTATCAGAGAAACTTGCTGTAAATTTTTCCCTCCAGTTTTCTACATTCCTTCTAATCTTGGCTGCACTAGTTGTGTTTGTGCGAAATCTTTTTTATTTCATATAATCAAAATGATCTATTTTGCTTCCCATGGTCCTCTCTATTTCTTGTTTGGTCATAAATTCTTCCCTTATCCATAGATCTGTCAAGTAAATTTTTCCATGCTCCTCTAATTTACTTCTGATATCATCCTATATATCTAAATCATGTATCCATTTTGACCTTATCTTGGTATACAGTGTGAGATGTTGATCTATACATACTTTCTGCCAAACTGCTTTCCAGTTTTCTAGCAATTTTCTCAAATGATGAGTTCTTGCCCCCAAAGCCTGGATCTTTGGGTTTATCAAACACTAGAGTACTATGGTCATTTGCAACTGTGTATCTATTCCACTGATCCACCACTCTATTTGATAAGACAGTACCAGATTGTTTTCATTATTATGACTTTGTAACATAGTTTGAAGTCTGGTACTTCTTCTTTTACATTATTTTTCATTGATTCCCTTGATATTCTTGACCTTTTATTCTTCCAGATGAATCTTTTATTTTTTCTACTCTAGAATAGAATTCTTTAGTAGTTTTATTGGTATAGCACTGAATGAGTAAATTAATTTTAGGTAGAATTGTCATTTTTATTATATGGACTTAGCCTACCCATGAATAAGTAATATTTCTCCAGTTATTTAGATCTGTCTTTATTTGCGTGAAAAGCACTTTATAACTGTGTTCATATAGTCCCTGGGTTTGTCTTAGCAGGTAGACTCCCAAGTATTTTATATCATCTACAGTTATTTTAAATCGAATTTCTCTTTCCATCTTTTCATGCTGGGTTTTCTCAGCAATATATAGAAATCCTAATGATTTATGAAGGTTTATTTTATATCCTGCAACTTTGCTAAAGGTGTTAATTGTTTCAACTAGGTTTTAGTTGATTCTCTAGGGTTCTCTAAGTATACCATTTAAATCATCTGCTAAGAGTGATAGTTTCATATCTTTATTGCTTATTCCTATTCTTTCAATTTCTTTTTCTTGTCTTACTGATATAACTAACATTTCTAATACAATAATGAATGATAGTGGTGAAAATGGACATCTTTTCTTCACTCTTTATCCTATTGGGAAGGCTTCTAGTTTATCTTCATTACAGATAATGCTTGCTCTTGGTTTCAGATAGAGACTACTTATTTTAAGAAAGACTCCATTTATTTCTATGTTTGCTAGTGTTTCTAATAGGAATAGGCATTTATTTTGTTCTGCCTCTATTGTTGTAATCATATTATTTTTGTTGTTTTTTGTTATTGATATAGTCAATTATGCTTATAGTTTTCCTAATATTGAACCAACCCAGCATTCCTGGTATGTATCCCACCTGGTCATAGTGTATGATTTTTATGATATATTGCCACAATTTTCTTGTTAGTATTTTATTTAAAATTTTTACATCAATTTTCATTAGGGAAATTGTTTTTCTTTCTATTTTTGCTCTCCCTGATTAGATATTTCTTTGGTGATACTTCATTAGACATCCCACATCTTCTAGGAAAGGGGTGGGTGGAAAAGACAGTTTACCCATTGGGTGCCATCCTACAGACAATCCCTGGGAAAATGTGGAGAGAAATAGGGAGGGAGGCAGCAGGAGGGTTCTAATTATGAAAGGAGGCTGAATGAACATGGTAAAAGTTGGGTCCCAAAGGAGTGATGGGACCCTCACATAACAGTCACAGTGTGTAATCCCCAAGAGGATATACTACAGGGCAACTCTTGGGAGGAGGCAAAGGTGGGGGGAGTATATTCTGCTGAGTATACTGGGCAACACCCCTTCACCCAGGAGGAGGGGGAAGAGCATAGCAATGAAACTGGGGAGGAATAGGACCATGGCAAAGTAGGTGAGATCAGATCCTTATGGTATCTCTCAATGCAGGGCTCAAAGAGGACTGAGAAGCTCTGGGGCAAGGTCAAAAAGAATGTGACTTCCTCTCCTGGGTCCACACCCAAGGGAAAAGCCCAAGTAGTCTATCATTTACCAAATGTGTATTACTTACCAAGCATATTACCTTAGACAAGTTAGAAGACAGCAAGATAATTTGCCATAATTATAACTTGAAGTGCAGTTGAATAAACATAAGAAAATGAGAGACAGAGAGAGAAAGACACAAAGAGACAGAGAAAGGATGGGAAAGGAAAGAGAAAGAAGGGTGAGAGGACAGGAAGTACAGAATGCTAGAGTGACTGCCTCACTGACCCACTTTTTCAGGCAGACCCCAGAGTGCCTCATGCATTACCTATTCCTGAGCCATCTTCTCAACAACCTCACCAGAGGCTTTGACATAACAGTGTACATAGACACAAAATAAATAGTGAACTGAATGGAATTGAACAGCTCCTTGCATGGTTTCTAGTCTCTTTACCAACTTGGTCACCTTCCTTTGGATGTGTTCCCATTAATCAGTGTCCTTCCTAAAATGTGGTGCCCAAAATTGAAAACAAAATTCTAGATGTGGTTGAACCTGAGCATTGAGGGCCTATTATGTCCTCCTTTTTGGACACTAGCTCTCAATGTAAGCTCAGACTCTGCTAACTCTCTGCTCACCACATCATGGGGTTGAGTTTACAATCCACCAGATCTTCCAGATCTTTTACATGGCAGCTGTGGTATGGTCACGCATCCTGCTCCTGTATTTGTGTAGTTGATTCTTTGGCTGCCCCATGGCACTGCTGACTAGTTTTAGCTTCATGGTCTAGAATGAAGGAAGGGCACATTGGGAGCCTCCTGCCTCTTTCTAACTCTTCAGCTACAAAGGCTGCACATTTCCTATTCAGCCTTCCCCCCACCCCCACCCCAGTGCCTCTGAGCACTATATCACCATGGAAACAGATTGTGGACTGGAGGAGATGCCACTAAATCCTATTAGATTTGCAATCATTCCAGCAAAATCTGCAGAGCAATTTGGACTTTGTTGTCCACAGCACCCTGCCTTGAGTCTATCTTTTTACTTCCATTCCATTCAACTTAACCCCATAAAGTATTTATGCCATCTAATTCCTCTCCCGTCACCCCTGTTGTTTGGGCTTGTATGGTCCTGCCTAAATCCCTGCTCTACATTGAACGATCCTGGCTTAATCTCCACCAAATTAATTTTAGCATAAGAATGAGCCCGCGTGCTCCCAGGTCAATACTATGCACACAAAATGAAACAAAACTTGTCTATCTAAGGGACTAATCAGGTTGACTTTGGAATTGTTTTTTTTTTTCATGTTAAATGTCTCGGTATATCTACATGTTTCTGTAAAAGAAAATGATAATTAAAATATTGGTCACATTCATTTACTTAACAAACACCTACCAAGTTTCTACTGTGTGTTGAGCCCTGTGCTTGTTAGTGGGAGAACAAAGAATCCAAAAAAGACATGCTCCTCAACCTTATAGATATTAGTGGGGAGGATGGCAAAAAGTGAAAAACTATCCTATATCTAAAATCCACACCAAATAGTACATGATAAGAACACCTGAGTGGTGCAAATAAAGTGTCCTATGAGGTCCAAGGGGCAGAGTGCAGTGACAACATAGTAGAAAGCTCCGAACTTGGTCCAAGGCTCTGCCAAGGAGTCATTGGGTGGCCTCTGGCAAGTCACATGCCCTCCCTTCCTCCTGAGCCACAAAGAAAGTTGGACAAGATGACCTCTAAGATCTTGGCCAGCTCTAACATTCTACAACTCTGTGAAGTGACTTTCACTTTCAGAACCTCAGACTTTCTCCATGTATAAGATAGGGATGACAATAACAACTCAGCATTGCCTCCCTCACAGGGTTATTGTGAAGAGATATTTCAACACTCCAGGGATCTCTGACTTCCATGGGCATGGCCTCTCCTCTGCCGAAGCAGAGAGATCATAGCATCCATCACTTGGCAGGCAGTCTTTCTAATTTGCTGTAGTTAGAGAAAACAACAAACCTCATCTGGGGGCCCCTAAGTCATCATATTATTTGACTCTGCTTGTAGTTTTTGTCTCTGCTGATCACTGTCTCTTCCTCAACACTCTCTCCACCCTTGGCTTCTGTGACAGTTTTCCCTTGGTTCTCCTGAATGTTTAACTGCTCCTTCTCAATAGCTTTTGCTAGATAATAGTAACTGTTGACATATATACATATATATGCAAATATGTACGTATGTATGTATACACACACACACACAGAGTGTTCCAAAAGTCTTAGTGCAATTACTAAAGCTTAACTATATGTTTTAAGCCTTACAAAGTGCTTTACCTATATGATTCTCACTTGTTCCTCACCACAGCACTGTGAAGTGCTTCATGTCTCTTATTATCCCCATTTCAGTGACATATCTAAGTGGAGGAGATGGGATTTGAAGCCAGATCTCCCCTGAATCACCATTGAGCACTCTTTCCACTACACATGTATACAGTCCTGTGCCACAGTTATTATTATATGAGGCATCCATCCATCTATCATCAAATGAAAACACTAGATCATCAACCTTATCTTTTCTTCAAGCTTAGGTTTCCCCCAAGGCTGAGTCTTGAACTTTCTTCTCTTCTCTCTCTCTAATCTTTCTTTATTATCTCATCTTCTCTTATGGTTGAATGATCACCTCTACATAGATGACTACTATCTATCCAATCCTAATTTTCTATTAAATCCCAGTCTGGCACTGTTGACTGCCTGCTGAACATTTTCAGATGGATGTCCTTATGTTCAGTATGGAACCTGTAATGGTTGGAATACAAGACTTGGTGCCAGGTAGACTTTGACACTAGTTTTGTGACTACTGATAAATCATTTAATGACTCTAAGGATAAACTAAAGACTGCTTAGGATGGCCTTTAAGATCAGCCAAGACTTGGCCTCAAGACCTTTCTTGTTCTATTTCTCATTATTCTCCTGTACGTAGTTTATATTTCTGGATTTCTGGACCATTTGGATCATTATTTGCTCCAATTCTCATCCTACATTATAATGCCACTAAACATTTACACGCATACACTGTCTCCCAAGCCTCTAATACATTTCTTCCTCATCTCTGCCTGTTGAATTCTTTCTCTTCTTTCTGAACCAGGCTCAAGGACTACCTCCTCCATAAATCCTTCTCTGATTCCCCCAGTTAAAAATACAGAAGCACTATGCAAAACGGAAACTCTCCTACATTGCCCAAGTGACCTTGAGTTCCTCAGATTTTTCCCTAGCATTTTTTTCTGGACCACTCTCTAGCCCCATTACACTCTATCTAGTATGATTTCTATTGATGGGACCATTTTATTCCCTCCACCCTTACATCTGTAGATAATCAATTTCTTCAGGGCAGGAATTTTTTGTACTTTTCCTCCCTCGAATCTCCAGCACCTAGAACACAGGTGCCTAGTAATTGTTTGCTGAGTTGAACTGAACTCTGATAATGAGACTCTCTATATTTAGTTCAGCTCATCCTTGGACAACACACACATAATCCATCACTAAGCCAGCATTCAAAGCCGAAGCTTACACTTTGTTAGCATGACTTCTGAGGCCTAGAGTTACCTCTGTGCCATGAAAGAACATTAGTGCAATGTTGGGAAGAAAACATTAATTGTAAAATACAATATACATGTGAAACATTATCACTATAATTTATTTCCGCCCTCATTCTCTTTGACCTGTCTGGACATTTTGACACCTTTTTATTACCTACTCTTTCTAGGTATCCCTCCTCTCCTGCTTGTGTGACACTGCTGTCTCTTGCTTCTCTTGTCCTTGTCTAATAGCAACTTCTCTGTTTCCTTTTCTGATTCTTTTAATGGGGTCTTTAATATCACCATAGATCGTAAGACTTAGAGACAGAAGTTTCTTAGTTCAATCTCTTCATTTTGCAATGAAGAAACCAAGGTCCAGGGATGATAAATGTCTTCCCTAGTGTCACGCAGATAGAGAGTAAGTAATAGAGCCAGGATTCAAACTCAAATTCTCTGACTCGAAATCTAGTTATTTTTCTAGTATATTTCATTTAGAATTCAACAGAAAAATTATCACCCCTGCAGTAGTCACAAGTATCACATCAATTTCATTTATTAAAAGTGTAATTGTTTCATTGCATTTAATTAAAAATGTTCTATATAAGTGGTTTTCATTTTACTGTGTATAAAATCAGATGAAGAAGCTTAATTAGATGTGATTAAGATGCAACACTGGGTAAAGAGCTCAGAGTTTATTTTCAGGTCTATTTTGTTGATGAATGAAAAACAAATTAGTTTTTAAAGTTAAATTTCACCCTCATATTTTATCCTCACATCCTTTTTTTTTTAAAGTCTAGACTTATGATTTCATTAGAAGGTGGGATTACCCACAAGGAAACTTCCTCTACCAAGGCAGATCAGAAACTGAGAGGTTAAGTGACTTGCCTAGGATCATATAGCTAGTGAGTGTCAAAGACTGACATACTCAGGTTTCCCTAACTTTGCACTTTTCTCACTCTTTGCCACTATAAGCTTAAAATTTTTTTTTTACTTAAATGCAATAACATATGGAAAGCACCACAGTGCTTGACACATAAGTGCTTAATAAATAAATGCCTGTTGACTGATTACTACCTCAAGTAACCTAACAGAATGCAAAATAATGATGAATCTTCCACAATGAGTCTTCCACTTGACCAATAATAATAACAGTGTAACTTAAAGGTTGCAAAATCTATTTCTTCATTTGTAAAAGAGGACTGATAATCCCTATCCAGTTGTGAGGATCAAATGAGATAATGGCTGCAATAACATTTTATAAATCATAAAGCACTATATATAAGGTACTGGACACTATATGGAACCCTGTATTGTATATTCCCAATTCAGCCTTGACACAGATTCTAAATTGATATTTCTCAACCACAAGTGTGACTATATTACTCCCTGCTAAAGGCTCCCTATTGCTTCTGGGATAAAGTATATACTCTGTTGTTTGGCATTTAAAGCCTTTTAAAGACAGGTTCCAACCTATCAGTCCAAATTGATTTCCTATTATTTCCCATCACACAATCTTCATTCTGGCCTAACTGGCCTACTTGTTGCTCCCCTGCCTCTCCTGTCAGTGTAGTCTCTTATACCTAGAGTGCTCCCCTTCCTCACCTCCACCACCCGGAGACAGTGGTTCCTTTCAGGGGCTCAAAACATGGATTCAAGATATCTTCATATGAGGTCTTTCTTGATCCCCCAGTTGTTAGTGCTTCCCACCAAAATCACTTCTTATTTAGTTTGTATATACCTATTTATAAGTGTATACTTATCACAAATAAGTAAACAGAATATAAGCTTTTTGAGGGACGGTGCTATTTCATTTTTATCTTTGTATCACCAATACTCAGCACCATGTACACATAATAGGATTATAATAAATGCTCACTGAATTGAATGTAATGGAATTATGTAGTGGCTAGAAAACTGTTCTCAGATTCAAGAAGACCTGGGTTCAAGTTCCGCCTCTGACACTATATGCAAGGGCAGTGTAACCCTATGGTAAATCATTTTATCACTCAGGTGAACTCTCTTGCCTCAGGCAACTGTATAAATCTACAAATTACAGCACAGATGTCAAACTACATAAATAGAGGGAATTTCTCCACTTAGAATTCCCAACAACACTGAGATCACAGGTCTGGACCCCCCATTCCTCCCAAAGTCTCCTTTTAGATCCTGTCTCCATTGACTCATAACAAAGAAGTGCCCTTAAGTTCTTAAAGTCTATACCAGTAGAGGGCAAACTTTGGCAGGTCCTGACAGAGGCTGGAAAGGTTGGAAAGATATAGAATCAAGTTAACAAGTAATATTTAAGTGTTTACTATGTGCCAGGCACTGCACTAAGTGCTATGTGAGAAATAATTCATTTGGACCCCTACCATATTCCAATCAGCTTGATAAATAAATCACATAAATCACATAAGGATAGATAGGTTCTTATGGTGGTCCTCAAACGTCAATGTAATGAACATAGTGGACACTACAAGTTATGAGGCTCACTTGCACAAGAATGCTGACAAAGATATCTCCACCCTGTTTTATTCAAATTCCATGTCCAAACCCAGCTTGGCTGGGATGCTGTGATGCTTTGGAAAGTCTCCCAATTTATTTCTGTACTTATGGACCATTCTCGCTTGTCCAACATGACCATCTTATGACCACTTAGTCAGTTGAGATGCCCCATGTTTCACCTAACCTGTGACCTCCCTGCTAATATGTCATTTTTGGCCCACAAGAGCAAGTCTATCAACCAATGAGATTCTGTATTTTGCCATGCCTCTTTTGTATATTTGGGCATTAAATCCTATAAAAACAAGGTACTAGAAGAAGGGAGCATCTCAGATTGTGAGGAAGATCTGAGGTCCACTTCATTAGAGGGGACAATGGACACTCTAATAAAGTGTCATTGGCTCAGAGCTCTACCTCAGTCTCTTGTATTGTAGGTTGGACAATTTAAATCCCTACAGTTTAAAATAAAAAAGAAGCGAAAAGAATGGCAGAGCTTGTCCTCAAGGAACTGACATTATAATGGAGGAAGAAAACACCTAAAAGGAAGGCTAAAAGGGGTAAGGGGAAGGATAAAGAGTGTAAATGGTTGGCTAACTTCTTAAAATGGAAGTTTTAGGAGGAATTGACTAATCAGAGGAACGGGCTGCAGGGGCAGAGATCTTTCAGGATGAGAAAGCTGCTGAGATATGATGGAGAAAGAAGTCTAGAGAGTGAGGAACTGAGACTAGAGAGGAATAAAGAAGTGAACACAGGTGGTCTGTACCCTTCTTCAAACTAGAGATGCCAGAAGGAACTAACCAGAAGGAAGAGTCACGAGGGCTGAGAGATCTTCCAGAGTGAGAAGGCTGTCAGAGAATGGTGGAGAAAGAAGTCCAGAGAGTCAGGCACTGAGCCCAGTGACAAATGAAGGAGTGGATCTTAGGATGGGCCCTGGGTCATTCTCTGAAGACAGAATCATGGAATGTAAGAGATGGATGGGAGCTCAGAGATATTCAGTCCAACCTGTGTCTGAACAAAACCTTTTCTAATATTCCTGACAATGCTCATCTAATTTTTGTTTGAAGATATCCAAAGAGAAAGAACCCATTACCTCTCCAGTAATCCCAATCTAATTTTTGACATATCAGGCCTCAATTTGTCCTTTATAACTTCTTTTTAATTATCCTTTTCTGCTCTTTGTGACCAAAGAGGACATGTCTGATCCCTTTTTTCCACGTGAAAATCTTTCAAATATTTGAAGACAATTATAATTTCTGTCCTAAGGAAGTCTTTTCTTTTTTAGGCTAAATGTTCTAAGTTCCTTCAACCAGTCCTCTTCTATCATGGTCTCCAGGCCCATTACCATCCTGTTTCCTCTCCACTGGACTTTCACCAATTTATTAATATCCTTCCTAAAAAGTGAAGCACAAAACCAAACACAGCACTTTAGATGTGGTCTCACCAGGGCCAAGTACAGAATTCCTACCACATTGCTAGTCTATGACAATTATATTTCTTTTAATTCAGTCTAAGATCCCACATGCACTGAGTTTGTAATCCATTAAAGCCTGAACATAGCTTTTGGATGCATTGTTCCCTACCCTTTCCCATCTTGCACTTGTGAAGTTGATATTTTGAAGCCTAGCATAAGATTTTACATGATCCATGTAGATTTTTGCTCTATTATATTCAGTTAAAATGTTCCAAGTGCATTTACTGGATCTGTTAGATTTTGCCTTTTTGATTTGATCAAATGTTCTGGCCTATAAGGACCTTTTTGGATACTGTCATCCAGTGTGTTAGCCAATCCTCTCAGCTTTATGCCACCTGTAAATTTAAGAACTATGCTATTTATATGCTCATCCAAGTAACTGATAAAAATGCTTATCATTGGACTAAGCACAGATCCCTGGGGATCCTGTTAGAGAGAGCTTTCCAAGTTAATATCAAAGCATTAATGGCTACTGTTTAGGTCTAGCCATTTATCTTGTTCTGAATCCACCTAACTGCATTATTTTCTGGTCTACCTCTCACTATCTTTCTCACAAGAAGAGCATGAGAGACTTTTAAAAATGTTTCCTAAAAACTAAGTGTGTCAACATTCCCCAGATCTACTAGTCTGCAGTAGCAAGCCTATCAAAAATGGAAATGAGGTCGGTTTGCTTTTGACAAAGCCCGACTGGCCTTTGTGATCACTACTACTTCCTTTTCTAGATGTTTATTAACTGTTGCTTTAATAATGCACTCTAGAATTTTTTGAGGAATCAGAGTTTGCTATAGTTCGCAGATTCCATTCTCTTCTCTTTGAAAATTAGAATGTTGGCCTTTCTCTAGTCTTGTCTTGTTGCTGTTTTCCAGTCTTTCAAAAACCACTGACAGTGGCTCAGCAATCACTCAACAGGGTTATTTTCTTTTTGTACCCTGGGGATATACAAAATGATAAACTCTGGTGTGTGCATTTACAAAGGGCTATAAGGAGACTGAGTCTGTGATCAACCCAGAGGAATTTCTCTTCATAAATCACTGTGGTATCCAAATGAGTGGGGAACATTTTGGGGAAGATAAAGGAGACTTCCTGACTTCCAATCCCAATTCACCTTCATGGCTGATTTATTTGACTAGTTCTTATGGTACCACTACAATCTATTCTGGGTGGTTCTCTAGTTTATTCAATCTATTTTACAGTGGAGCTGTTTCTTTCATATCCATCAGAAGTTTCTCTGTAATATTTGGGTTTGGCCCTTGGGTACACTCTATGTATAGAACTAAAGTAGAATGGAAGAGGTAGAAAAATAGTTTGGAGACCTAGGTTGTACTCCCAATTCTGCCACTCATCAACTATATGACTGGAAAGCAATTGTGTCTCAGTTTCTTTATTTGTAAAAGGAAGAGAGGGGTGAGAAAAATGAATCTCCAAGAGCCCTTTTGACTCTGACATACTATTATTTCATTCTCTTCCATTCCTTTTATTAAGCACCTATCCTATACATTCTAACTAGGCATTCTCAGAAGTCTGGGTAGGGCTCTACTCATAGTGATACTTTCTTGGAATTAACACTGAGAATTTCATGTAAAGTAGGATTAGTAGCATTAGAAGGCAGGGTACTTAGCTTTGAGTTCAGGCTTTGCTATTAAATCATTGTGTGATGTAGAGAAAGTCAGTTCTCTCTGGGTCTCAGTTTTTCCTTCTATACAATGAGGTGGTTGGGCTAGATTTTTTTGAACCTATTTGCTATTCAGAATATGATCATGCTACCCTATTTCTCCTAATTCCTACCACTAGTAATAATAATAAATCAGGTGCAGCCTGACTCCCAACCAAGCTAGGTAGGGGAGAAGAAGCAATGTGCTGCATGTCTCAATGTGCTCACGCCTCTGAATTGGGGTGGGGATGAAGGTGGAAAATGAAGATGTGACCTTATATGACAGTGGTTCTCAACCTTCCTAATGCTGCGACCCTTTAATACAGTTCCTCACGTTGTGGTGACCCCCAACCATAAAATTATTTTCGTTGCTACTTCATAATTGTAATTTTGCTACTGTTATGAATCTATCTGATATGCAGGATGTATTTTCATTGTTACAAATTGAACATAACCCACAGGTTGAGAACCGCTGTTATATGATTACATGAAGAGTAGAGTTAGTATGAGAGCTTTGCGGTTCCCAGCTCTCTTGAAGACCAACTCAAGATATGTGGAGAGAGAGACAGATTCTGAAAGATAAACATGTAGGCAAAGGTTGGCTTCTTAACATGTCTTTGATCTCCAATTTGCTTCCCTAGAGACTTCTGGGAATTTCCCTGGGAAGTTCATTCATTTCTGTGCATTTTCTAATATATTCTAATCTGCAAAACTTGTCACATTTCTGTTTTTTTATCTGCTTAGATAAATAGGTTTACTCAGTACTCTCTTGTATGATGTTCTTTTGTGTAAATAGCATTTGGTGGGAAGGAGTCAAGTGTGCAGGAGTAAGCTTGGGTTATCTTTTCCATTAAAGGGATAGAAACCATGGCAACTATGAGTTTTTCTTTTCAACTCCCCCCCCTCTTCCCCTCCTCCCCCCCAAAAACATGTCACTAGACCAGCAATATGTAGGGGAGGTGAGACAGATAGATATTATTCCAGTCTGGCACCCCTCTCTCTCTCAAAGGACAACAAAGCAGTCTGCCTCATGGCCTCTTCTCTTGCTTCCTCCCAAGCAGGAATCTTAGTCTCTCCTGGAGAGGGGCAGGTAGTTTTCCAGAGGTATTTATCAATACCTCTCCAAATTAGATATTCTTTGAAAGGGAATAAGTCAATCTTACTCATACTGGATTTGACTTAAGGAGGGAATAACATACACATTCAATTAGGTATTTTACCCTACAGTAGGGGGGAAAGGGAAAAGGAGGGGTGATAGAAGGGAGAGAAACAAAAAAAAAGTTAGTGTTTGTAGACATACCCTTCATATACAGGCAGCACACCTCTATATAAGGTTTTATTGTTATAAAGACCTTTACATACGTTACCTGATTAGATTCTCACAATATCCCTGGGAAGCAGATAGCATTAAATATCATTATCCACATTTTACAGATGAGAAAACTGAAGTTTTGTTGGAGAAATGATTTGGCCAAAGTCATCCAGCTACTAAAATATGGGATAAAAGATAGAAAGTCAGTTCACAAGAAGGGGCTATTTATGATGCTTTAGACTTCCCAGTGGTACTTGCATTTGTTCCACTCTCTCCATAAGTGTCTACTATCACATTAAAAGGATCCAATCTTCAAAGTCTGGATACATATCAGTTTTTAAAAAAAGTTTTATTTATGCCACAGCTTGGAGAGAGGTTGATCAAATAATAGTACTCCTCTATTATCCAAGGAAGTTTCTTCTTCTGTCCTGATAAACCGTAACATAGAGTAACAAGAAAACATGAGAGATGATGATGAGTACCACAAGTTGTTTGAGATGGCCTTAAGATAGTTTATTGTGTTTAGGAAGAGGAACTTGGATTTGCTAATCTGAATTTGCACTGGAACTTGTGACAAAGTGTGTTTTTTTCTGTGAACCAATCTTGCATAATAATTGGGGCAAAAGGAGAATTAGAAAAGGGATTTGTGCCTGCTCATTTATGTTTAAATGGAAGCTATTTTAAAGATGGAATCACTATTTTACATTATTTTTTCTGGTTAATTTTTTAAAAATTTAATTTAATTTTTTCTTAATTACATGAAAACAAAAATTTTTAACATTTTGTTGAGTTCCAAATTCCCTCCCACTCTCCCTCCCTGGAGAAAGCAAGCCAATTTGATACTGATCACATGTGTGCAGTAATGCAAAACAATCTCATATCAGCCATGTTGCAAAAGAAAAAATAGATCAAAAACCCCCCCAAGAATGATAAAGAAAGTTTAAAAATTATGCTTCAATATGCATTCAGACTCCATCAGTTCTTTCTCTGGAGGTGGATAGCATTTTTCATTGTAAATCCTTTAGAACTGTCTTGGATCATTGTATTTCTGAGAACAGCTAAGTCATTCACAGTTGATCATTATACAAGATTGCTGTTACTGTGTACAATGTTCTCTTGGTTCTGCTGAGTTTATTTTGCATCAATTCCTATAAGTCTTCCCAGGTTTTCCTGAAGGCATCCTGCTTGTTGTTTTTTTATAGTACAAAAGTAGATGGAATAACTCTTGAGAAAACAATACAGGGAAGAGAACTCAAAGATCATCTAGTCCAATTCCTTCATTTTGCAGATCAGGAAACTGAGGCCTAAAGTGTGGGGAAAAACTTGCTCAAGGTAACACAGTGGATCAGTAGTAGAGTTAGGACTAGAATTTATGCCTCCTATTTCCCAAGCCAGGGCTTTCCTCACCCCTCTAAGCTGACTCCCACTTCTTTTTATGTAAATTTTTTTTAAAAAACTGAACTTAAATATCAGAAAAAGCATTTCCATACACATAGCAGAACACAAAAATAAGACTGTGTATGAAAGCATGAATCTCCATTTCTTACTACTTTTTAAAAAGTATATAAATTCTACAGATTACTTTCAAAACTGTCCTTCTAATCTCTGCTTCCTTCTGAGTTTCCTCCTGTTCTCTCTTCTGTGCATTTTCACAGAAAGTTAGTTTCAAAGGCCTTTTTTCGGGCAGTAATATTGCTAACTCCCCCTCCCTGCAATGCCACCCCTTTTCCAACTAAAAACAAAAAAAACAAAACCGCTTGCTACAAATAAGCACAGTTAAGCAAAACAAATCCACATAGTAGTCTTGTCCAAAAATGTATCTTTCTGTTCCTCAAGACTGATCTGTCAACACCTCCTGTCAGAAGGACTTTTATCATAGTCCTGGGTAGTCAGTTGGTTATTGCATTGATCAGACTTCTTTAAGTCTTTCAAAATTATTTTTTTCTTTGCAATGTTACTGTACTTGTATAAAATATTTTCTGAGTGTTACTTACTTCGCTCTGTATCAGTTCACATTGAACACAGTTCTTTGCAATTAAGTCTTTTGTTATTTCTTACAATGCAAAAATATTCAGTTATATTTATATACCACTATTTGTTTGGCCACCCGCAATTAACAGGCATCCTTACAGATCATCATTTATCCCCCTTTTGGTCCTTCCTTTCAAGATCAAAGTTTTGTTGGTCTTTTTGCCTTTTTACTTGTTTTTATTCCCTCCTAAGTATTATCCTTCCTCAACACTGTCCCCCATTTGTTTCCCTATTGATTTTGATGTATTTCTATACCATACTGTTAATGTGTGTTCAGCCCTCATTTTTCTATTTCAGATAGATGAGGTTCATCTGATGCCTGTTCTCCCTATCTCTTCCCCTATTTTGAACATTCTTCTCATTCATCACGATTATGAGAAACATCAAGTTCCACCCCTTCCTCCTCCTTTCTATACTATTTTATTCCTTTGACTCCTCTTTTTCCTCTCAAAGCCTTTAGAACAGAACCAATCCACTCCACTGGGTCCTCTGTTTTTCTCATTTAACTCCCTCAATACCCTTTGAAGATATTAAGGTTTTGAAGAGACTAATTCTTTCCCCCCAACAGAATGTTAGCTCTACATTATCATACAGTCTCTTCTAATTCCTCAAATAAACTGACCTACCTAGGTTTCTCTTGAATCTTCTGTTTGCATTTCCAAGTTTCTACTTAGTTCTGGTCTGTTAATCACAAATGTCTGAGAATCCTCTATCTGAGGGGTGGTAAACCTATGGCCACATGTGGTCTTGTAGGTCCTTGGGTGTGGCCTTTTGACTGAGTCAAAGTTTTACAGAACAAATCTGTATCTTCACATCTATCAGGTGTTGTCATGAACAAGATGGAATGGGTTGTTCTGCTTGACCCTAAAAGAGAAAACTGGGACCAAGAGGGAAGCTACAGGAACACAGACTTCAGTTCAGCATATAAAAAAGAGAAGCAACATGCCATGGTATATAGAATACTGATCTTGGAGCTGGGAAGACCTAGGTTCTGACAGTTATGGCTATATGATTATAGGCAAGTCACTTAAAACTTCCAATGTCCTAAGAAACTTTAAGTAAAGGAGAGGCTACAGATCTTCACTGGTGGTGAGACTTCAACAACTGGAATTCCCCACATAGATGAAATCATATATCTCTACCTCTCCCAAAGGATAAATTTTATAAAAATGAGAACTGTGTAAAAGTAGAATATACTGCTTTGTAAGGTAGTGAGTTTCCCATCAAAAGAGGTATTTAATTGGGGGCTGATGTCCCTTTTTGGAGACACAGCAGAGAGTATTTATGCTTTGAGCAGGGACTAGATGACCTCTTGGATTCTTGCTAGCTTTGAAATTCTGTTTCTAATTGCCCCAAATCACAAAATAGGCTATAATAAAACTGATAAGAATCACAAGATTGGAGTTATACAATTTTATGTCTTATTTTATATTTACTTACATGCTTTATAAATATATTAAATAGAACATGTCAGAAAATTGATACTGATGATAGCATAATCAAATTAGTTCAGTGATATAGACAACCTGTCAAGAAAATCCATTTTTCATTTCAATAAACATTTATTGAGCCTTCATTGGTAAAGCACTGAGCTTGGCACTAGGGATACAAAGATGAAAACAACATAATCCATAAAGCTCTCAACCTAGGCTCTCAAGGAGCCTATGGTATAATTTAACCCAAACATCAAATCTGGTGCCAGGAGTAGGAGCCTCTGTTTGAGAATCAATCTGGTACATGAACAAATACCTGTATGTTTCCATAACAGGAACATGGATGCTTCCATATCTAGATCATAACTTGCTCTCGATGGTTCTGCGTATCTTTACAAAGTTTTGCTCACATGATGAAACGAGATCACTGAGGTCATATTCAACATCAAAGGAAGGTTGCTTTTGCAAAACAATGAGTGCGGTCAGCAGTGCAAACCATGCAGTCAACCCCCAGATTTTATAGGTTGATTGATTTTGGGGATCCATGTAGCTAAAGCAGTGAACGAGATAACGGTGACCAAAAATAGTCGAATGAAAGGAACAGTGTGTGTGTAGACTCAGGAAATACTCCAGAGGCACCAGGAACACCTCACTCACTTCATGTGGATTAGGCTGGGCCTGGAATGAACTGTCTATAAATCCTACAACTGGGGTTACCATGGCACCATTCTGAAAGTGGAGCATAGCCAAAGAAAAATTAGGACAAAATTAATCAATAGGACTTTCTAATTTCCATCAAACCCAATAATACACCACTGTCAAATGTGCTGAAGGAAATCATAAAACTGAACTGAGTCTACTACATATTCATGCTATCTAATGTCAAGTGCCACACAGCAAGCCTGTCTTTCATTTTTTATTAACTCTATTAGACTCTTCACAAGGCCTGTTCCAAACTTTTTTTCTCCTCAGGTACCCAACTCTATCTCCAGCTCCCTTTTTCTCAGTATATGATCTGACATGAAAAGATCATCCAACATGAGCTCTCCTAACTCTGCTCTTCCACACTCCCAAATCTCTCAATGTCCTCAATTATATCAAAAGAACTGTCCATCTTTCTTGCTAAACCCTCTCCTCCATTAGTACTACTGATCCCACCATCCTCTTCCATTCCTCCAAGATCTTTCTCCAAAAATCATAATGCCTTCCTCATGAATCTTCAATGTCTTCTTTTCTACTGCCCCTATGGAGGCAGTTAGGTAGTGTAGTGGATGAGGCAATGGGCCTGGAGTCAGGAAGACCTGAGTTCAAATCCATCCTCTGACACTCTAGCTGTGGGATCCTAGGCAAGTCACTTTACATCTGTCTGCCTCAGTTGCCTTACACCCACTTCACAAGTGTTTTGAAGATCTAATGAAAGGATATTTGTTAAGTACAATGTCTGGCACACAGCAGGCACTCATTAACTGCTTGTACTCTCCATCCTCCACCCCTCCCCTTAAAGACTCCTTCCCCTCTCCCTACAAATACGCTCAGGTCTTTCCTGTCCTAAAAAAAATCTCTCCTTGATCTCGGCACCTCATTAAGTTATTGTCCTTTCTCCTCATTATAAAATCACTGTTTAACCCTCTGTAATTTGCTTTTTAGTTTAACTGCTGTAGTGAAATAACTTTCTCCAAGCTTCTCTAAGACCTCCTTATCACTAAATCCAATTATGTTTTTTTTTTCCTGTTCTCATTTTCCTTGACCCCTCTGAGATCTTTCACACTACAGACAACTCATTTCCTTGAGTTTTTTCCCTTGGCTTTTGTAGCACTACTCTTTCATGATTCCCCTTTCAACTTTTTGTTGACCTGACTCTTCTGTTGTATTCTCCTGACCCTTAAACTTGGATGTTCCTTAATGTTCAATCTTGGGCTTTTTTGTCTTCTATCTTCTCTCTTGGTGATGCCATGGCTTCAACTATCACCTATATGGAGATGATCTCTAAATCTATACCCTCACATCCAATCTATCCTCTGAGCTCCAGTTCTTTATTTCTTTACCTATACCTGAAAATCTTGGAGTAACCTGCACCCAGTATATACAAAATTAGTCTCCCTGTTGAAATTCTACCCAACCTTAAAGCTTTATCTCATATGCCTACCCTTCCCTATGTTCCAGAAAAATGGACAGCTCACCATCCCCTCTCTCACCCTGCCCTTTCCCATCTCCTGATATTTCCTCTGACTGAAAGGGTCTCCTTCAAACCTCACCTTGGCCTGTTCTGGTGGCACCTCATCCATGAAGCCTTTCCTGAGTACCACCTCCTAGTCCCTCAAAACCACAGCTCCAGATGAACTTTTTTCTTCTTTAATCTCTTATTCCATGCCCTTTGAATCTCTCTTATGCCCTATGCTAAGCTGTATTAAGCTATGTGTAGCTGTGTCTTTTTTGGTGACTAGATGACCAGTTTCTTAACGGCGGGGACTGCATCTAATTTTTACCTTTGTATTTCCCTTAGGGACCAACTACATGACACTGAACACAGTTTGCATTTAATAAATTTTAAATGAAACCTCTAAGTTGTATTTATTCAATTTTGGTTCCCAAAGCTAATCACTTTATTCAGAAGTTACACTCTAACTAGAGGCTGACATATGACATTGTGTAAGTCAAGCACATTTTGTTAGATTTGTTTGAGAACTTGGTTAGTTTTCATGAATTGCTGAGTCTCTGGGTAAAGAAGGAGTAAGAACCATATTTGGAAATGAAGGTGATGTAAAAACAAAAGATATCTACAAAGTTTTCCCAAAAAAAGGAATTTAAAGATAAGTGTGAAGATGCATGTCCAATTCTTTAATTTCATTCTTATTTCAATTTTACCACACACAGTGCTAGAAAGGACTACTGAAGTCACCTTATGCAAATCCATTTTAGAGACAAAGAAACTCAATCACAGAATGGTAAAGTGATGATTATTAGGGAAACTTCAGTTATTACCTTTATGCTTTTTCCATCATCCTCTCCTTTCCACTCCCTTGACAACCACTCTACTATAGGCCCTCATTACCTCTCATCTATATTTCAGCAGCCTATGAATTAGTCTTCTGCTTTTAATATCTAACCATTTAGTATGTCTTCATATACTGCCCAAGTAATCATCCTAATTCACAGATCTATGTCAAGACCTTGCTCTCTACTATCAAAAATAAACAATTAAATTTCTCAGTCTAGTATTCAAGGATGCAGTTTGGATTTCGAATACAGCACTAGAGTTGGTGTCAGAGGATTTATGTTTGAATCCCAGCTCTGCCATTACCTATGTGACCTTGGCCATTTTGAGATTACAGATTTAGAACTAGGAGACTCAGAGGTCATCTAAACTTCTTCATTTTACATATGAGAAAACCAAAGCTGAAGAAGGTTGAGGGACATGTCCAAGGTCACAGAGCTGGTAACAGAAAGTCTCTTCTTTCTCAGTTTTGGTCTCCTCATCTGTAGAATAAAGAGGTAAAACTAAAAAACTCTAAGGTCCCTTCCAAATCAAAATCCTCCAATATGACCTTTTTTTTTTTTGCCTTATTTCATGATTTCTCCCCATATACAAGCACTTTCTGTTTCAGGCAAAATGAATGATTTGTATGTTTCCTTATATAATGTGGGCTTTTTTGCCCCTGTGCATTTGCTTATACTGTCTTCCATGTATCTAATGTCATCCTTTCACCTTTTCCTGCCACCACTCCTCTATGGGTTGTATTCCCCTAGTAGAATAGAAGCAAATGGAGAGCAGGCCTTTTTTACTTAAAAAAAAAAAGGCTCTTTAACTTCTATATTAAGCACTTAGCACAATTCTTAGCATGCAGTAAGCACTTGAAAATGGTCTCTTTCTCTTGTTTTCTCTCTTTCTGTCTCTCTCTACCCATCTTCTATCTCTGTCTTACCCCCTTTCCCTCTCTTCCACTTTCCTCTCTCTCCCTCCATATGCTATCATTCTACCTTTGCTTCAGGGTCCACATTAGTTATCCCTTCTCCCATAAAGATTCCCTTATGCCAACTCCAAGCTACAAATTCTCTCCTATTCCTTTGGGCTTTCAGAGTAGTTTTTTGCAATATGATTTTTATTCTGTATTACAGTGTTATATGAATATGTCCCTTACTAAACTGTAGTAAGACTAAATCTTAAATTAACTTTCTGTAATCCAATATCAAGCAGAGAACCCTTTACTTAATATATTTAATATTGAACCAAATCTGCCTTAGCTCTACTTACCATTCTGAGCAGTAAAGGCAGAAAGAAAAGGTAGGGTCTTGTACTAGGCTTGTGGGGCAATAAGCCTCATAGGGCTCATGCTGTGGTAGCAGAGACAGATACATAGAGATAACTGTAATGCAAACTAGATTATAGTACATGATTAAGAGGAGTTCAGTTGAAGGGAAAATCACTTTGTGGCATTTGAACTGGGCCTTGAAAAATGGATAGGATTTTGATAGGCAGAGATGACTAGGAAGAGAACCAATTGTAGAAACAGAAAATAGAATAAATAGGGGCCCAAAAGTGGGGATGTTTTGTTTGGTGAATAATCTGATTTGGATAGGACAAAGATAATGTGTCTGTGTAGTATACTGAGATAAAGTTGGAGATGTAGGCGAACACTTTAATTGTGGAAGGCATTGAATTCTAGGTAAGGTAATATGGGTTTATTTTGTAGACAATGGACAGCAACAGAAAGGTTTTGGTTAGAAGAATAGTGACTTGGGCAGAGCCAAGATGGTGGTGTAGAAGCAGGAAAATTCCATGAGTTCCCCCACAACTACCTCAAATACCTATAGAATATGACTCTAAACAAATTTTAGAGCTACAGAACCCATGGCTGCTGCCCTGTAGATGCTTCCAGAGCCCCTTTGCCTACAGATTGTAGGGTGACCAAGTGACCATTCAGAGGGTAATCACTCTTATTTTAATCTGCTTGGATCTGGATCAATGTCTTGGGTGGAGGTTCTGGGGTATGTGGCCAGTGAGCCAGAGCTAATAGGCGCTGCAGAGAGGGTGCCTAATCTACAGCTCCAGCAGCTGCGAAAACCCCAGCAATTCGGGACAAAGCTCTTCTCTCTGGAGGCAGAGTTCTACCGTGGCAAAGAGCTCAAAAGTCAAGTTAATTGATTGGCAACATGAGCAAGGGGAGGAAGCAAAGAAAGCACAGCAATCAAACCTTATATTCCTTTTTTGGGGACAAAAAGGATCAAAGCATGGAATGTGAGGCAGACAACACAGTCAGAACTCCTGCAATAAAAGCTTCCAAGAAAAATATGAATTGGTTACAGGTCATGGAGGAGCTCAAGAAGGATTCTGAAAATCAAGTAAGAGAAGTGGAGGAAAAATTGGGAAGAGAAATGAGAATGATGCAAGAAAATCATGAAGAGAGTCAACAACCTGACTAAAGAAAATAACACCTAAAAAATAGATTAACTCAAATGGCAAAAGAGGCCCAAAAAGCCAATGAGGAGAAGAATGCCCTAAAAAGCCAAATTTGCCAG
Organism: Pseudochirops cupreus; assembly: GCA_028627135.1. Taxonomy (NCBI): domain Eukaryota; kingdom Metazoa; phylum Chordata; class Mammalia; order Diprotodontia; family Pseudocheiridae; genus Pseudochirops; species Pseudochirops cupreus. Next base: position 62,314,170 of record CM053581.1, on the reverse strand, counting down.
ATGGAAAAAGAATTTCAAAAACTCACTGAAGGGAATAATTCCTTCAGAATTAGATTGGAGCAAATGGAAGCTAATGACTTTATGAGAAATCAAGATACTATAAAATGGATCCAAACAAATGAAAAAATAGAAGGCAATGTGAAATAGCTCATTGGAAAAACC
>CM053581.1:62286283-62313508 GCA_028627135.1 Pseudochirops cupreus | reverse complement strand
AATAGCTCATTGGAAAAACCACTGACCTGGAAAATAGATCCAGGAGAGATCATTTAAAAGTTATTGGACTACCTGAAAGCCATGATCAAAAAAAGAACCTAGAAATCATTCTTCAAGAAATTCTCAAGGAAAATTGCCCTGATATTCTAGAACCAGAGGGCAAAATAGAAATTGAAAGAATTCACTGATTGCCTCTTGAAAAAGATCCCAAAAAGAAAACTCCTAGGAATATTTTAGCCAAATTCCAGAGTTCCCAGGTCAAGGAGAAAATATAAGCAGCCAAGAAGAAACAATTTGAATATTGTGGAAACACAATCAGGATAACACAAGATCTAGCAACTTCTACATTAAGGGATCAAAGGGCTTGAATATGATATTCTGGAGGTCAAAGGAGCTAGGATTAAAACCAAGAATCACCTACCCAACAAAACAGAGTATAATGTTTCAGGGGAAAATATGGTTATTCAATGAAATAGAGGACTTTCAAGCATTCTTGATGAAAAAACCAGAGTTGGGAGGACGGCGAGGTGGCACAGTGAATAGAGCATTGGCCCTCAAGTCAGGAGGACTTGAATTCAAATCTGGCCTCAGACACTAGCCGTGTGACCTTGGGAAAGTCACTTAACCCCAACTGCCTTGCCCTCCCCCCTCCAAAAAAAGCAAAAAAAACCCCTCAAAACCAGAGTTGAATAGAAAATTTGACATTCAAATACAAGAAGCAAGAGAAGCATGAGAAGGTAAACAGGGAAAAGAAATCATAAGGAACTTATTAAAGTTGAACTATTTACATTCCTACATGGAAAAACGATAATTGTAACTTACGAAACTTTTCTCGGTATGAGGATAGTTGAAGGGAATACATGTGTGCGTCTATATATATATACATATATATATGTATATATATATATGTATACATACATATTTGTGAGTGTGTGTACATATGGGTACATGTATACATAGAGGGCACAGCATCAGTTGAATAGGAAGGGATGATATCTAAAAAATAAAATAAAGAGGTGAGAGAGGAATATAATGAGAGGAGATAGGGAGAGATGGAATAGGGTAAATTATCTCATATAAAAGAGGCAAAAGAAAACTGTTACAATGGAGGGGAAGAACAGGAAGACAAAAGAGAATGGGTCAACCTTACTCTCATTGAATTTGACTTAAGGAGGGAATAGCATGCACACTAAATTGAGTATCTTACCCTACAGGAAAGTAGGAAGGAAGGGGATAAGAGAGGGGATGATAGGTGGGAAGGCAGATTGGGAGGGAAGGGTAGTTAGAAGCACACACTTCTGAAAAGGGACAGGGTCAAAGTAGAAAACAGAATAAGTGGGGGGCAGGATAGGATGAAGGGAAATATAGTCACTATGGAAACATTCTGCATAACTACACATGTACAACCTATATTGATTGCTTCACTGGGGTATGGAGATCCATCTTGTCCTACTGGAAAGTTGGAGGGGGAATGGAGCAAGATATAGGAGAAAGCAGATTAGGTGAGGGGATATTCAGTGGGATTGCTGTTTTGGGGTGGTGGGTAGGGGAAAGATGGGGAGAAAATTTGTAACTCAAAATCTTGTGGAAATGAATGTTGTAAACTAAAAATAATCAAAAAATAATTTAAAAAAATTTAAAAAAGAAGAATAATGACTTGTATATATGGAAGACTGCTCGAGTAACATGTGAAGGATTGATTAGAAAGAAGAGAGACTAGAGACAGAAAGATGAATCACAGGAGGTGATTACGATAGTACAAGTGAAAGGTAATAAGAACTTGAACTATCATAGTGACAATGTGAGTGGATAGCTAGAGCCGAAGACTTCTAAGGTTCCTTTCAATTTTAATACTAAAATAAAATAAATGAAAGAAAATCATAAGAATAATTTAATCCTCAAGAAAAACATGATAAATGAATAAAGTACTCCTTAAGTTTTGAGTCTGCTCATTGTTCTCTCCTACCAAGACATTGGCTGGCTTCCAATCTCCAGACAGAATATGAATCTGTCTGGATATACGAAATAATACAAATATTTCCTTTTAGCCAAGATCCTGAAGCCCATGTTGGGTGCCCAAAATACAGGTGGTTGCATAATCAAATCCTCACTGGCAGTAATTTTTTTAAAAAATTGATTTATTTACTTTTAGTTTACAAGATTCAGTTCCACAATCCCTTGAGTTTCAAATTTTCTCCCCTCCGTCTTCCCCTCCCACCATGGCGGCATACAATCAAGTATAGGATCTGCAAATCCTTTCACATTGGACATTAGTCTGGTTGTATAGAAGGATTGTAGCCAATGGAGTGAATAATGGGAAAAAAGAAAGAAAACCAAACATGAAAAAGAATGATAGCATGTAGATTGCCTCAGTCTCCATTTAAACTCTGTTTTTTCTAGAACTTTCTCTGAATGTAGATATCTCCTTCCATCCTGAGATTTGTAGAGTTGTCTTATAACTCTGTGTTGCTGAAAAGAGTCCAGGTTATCAAAGTTGGTCATCACACATACGATGTATCTGTGATTGTGTACAAATTTTTCCTGGTTCTGGCAGTAATTTTTCAAAACAAATTGTTTGGAACTATTTTGTTGCCTGACAGCCTCTCTGCCTGTTCTCCCATCCCCTCTGTATAAGGACAGAGGTAGTATGGATTAGAAATCAGGATACCTACTTCTGTGCCATGTGACTTGACAAATGCCCCTTACCAACTCTGGGCTTTTTTCCTTTCGAAGGAGCTGGATTAAAAGTCTAAAGACTTTTTAAGCTCCCACATTCTATGATCTATGCTGTAAGGTCTCTCTAAGTTTAGACATTCTGTATTCAGATTTCCCTTCCAGCTCTGCCATTCTATGAAGATATGAGATCTTATAATTTATGAGGATTTTATGGGTTTGCAGATTTATCTGTGCAACAGCAGCAATGTAAATGATTGAAACATTTTGAGACTGGGGTATTTACTTAGCTATTGCTAGAGAGAAAAAAAAGAGATATGGGTAGTCCAAGTCCAGTTCCTACCTAAAATATTAGTCTCCTCTATCTTTTCCACATATCATCTCGGTCTCAACTTGAAGTCCTCGGCCAATAATTAGCTGTGTGACCATGGAAGAAGTCACTTTCCTTCTTTGGGTCTTGGTTTCCCGATATATTAAATGAGGAGATCAAGCTGTATGACTGCTAAGATTCCTTCTAGTGTGAAAGCATTATGATTGTAATATTGCCCACTGAATTTGGAGTCAGAGAACCTCATTCCAAATTTTGACTATGCTACTTGATATTTTTGTCATGCTGGGCAAGTCATAACCTCTTCAAGGCTCAGTTTCCCCATTTGTAAATGAGCAGAGGTGAAGGGGGGGGGGGTCGACTAGATGATCTTTAAAATCCCTCATAGTTCTAAATGCTCTGATCCCTAATTATTTTGACTGATCTTCATATATCATTTCCACTTCCCTCAGAATTCTGGTCTTCCTCTGGACACACTCCTCTTTATTGATAACCTTTCTAAAATACAGTGCTAAGAACTAAACACTATTCTATATATGATCTTGCAAAGACAAAATGAAACAGGACTATTACCTCCATCACTCTGGATATCATGTTTTTCTTAACACAGTCTAAGAATGTGTTAGTCTTTTTATCAGTCACAATATTGTCTCATAATGGTATTGTCTAACAATAAGCTTGGAGGCAACTAAAATCCTCAAGTCATTTAAATGTTAACTAATGCACACTAGGTCTCCCCCATCAACTCGAGAATGTTATAGTTAGAGGGACCATAGAGATCATTTAATCCAATGCTGTCTCTTTATGGTAGTAAAAATAAGGTCTAGAAGAATTAAATAACTTGCTACTAAATGGCAAGACTCAAGCCCACATCTTCTAACTCTGAGTCTGATGAATTTAGGAGCTTTATTGTATGAACTTACATGCCAGACTTTCTTGTCCCTAAATCCTCCTTTGTTGCCTAACTGTAGTATAGAGATGACCCTCAGGCTCCTGAAGATTCTGCCAGTGGAATGCAAGTTCTGGCAGGCCTTGCTAAGCTGGAAATTCTGTCAGGTAACTGACTCTATGTCTGTTGTTCATGAACCAACCTAGCTAAGTGTGAAGAGAGTTGGCTATCAAAGGATTAATCTTTCTCCACGGATATCACTCATGAATGCTACCTATGGAGCAACTGTGATCTATACTAACTGAAGGAATAACAACATCAGTAAAACCAGAATCATTTAAAGTATTAATATATACAAGACCTCATATTTACTGCTACCTTATTTTATCTTGTTGGTAGCAGCCAAGTGTTCCAGTGTGTCCTGATTTTAAAATCTTAATTCTCTCATTCCTCCTTTCTAGCTTCATGTTACCTTAAAATATGAATATATCTTGTGATCAGGACACAATTGAGGACAAAACTATTGTTTCTGGCCCTTAATTTTTTTCCCCAAAGAAATGTAATGATCTTACCAGGAATGAAGGAAAATGAAGCATGCAAAAAAGCAACATGTAAGGCTATTACTCTGGATTTAATTAAGATCAATGAAATGGAGAAATGACAATGATGAAAGGTAACAGAAAAATTTGGGAGAAAAGGACTCTGATATATTAAAGTCTATAATAACAAAGGAATAGAATGTTAGGCATGGTGTCATATGAGAGATGAAGTCCTAGACTGTTTCAGAAAGGCTCAGTCCTTCCAAGAACATGGATTCCTTCCCCTTGGGTTAATCCTTTGTGGACAGTAATACTGCTTTGATAAGAGAAATATCAAAACCATTGTCAGTGGCTGTGAAAATTAGTATTATTCAATGGTTCAGCACTAGGGCAGTGGACAGCGCCAAGTAGTTTGCAACTGAGAAGTTAGCATTTCAGCCTTGCCCTAGGAATATTTAAGGAGAAGCAAGGAAATTACCTACCTTAAAAGGAGAAGCATGCAAATTACTTACCTTAAATGCATTAAAAGTGTACCTTCTAAGTCTTCTTTCTCTAGATCAAGCATAACCAGGCCCTTTAACCTATCTTCATATGAATAGAGGGTCTCTAGCCCCCTTACCATTCTGATCATCCTCCTTTGGATACACTCCACTCGGTCAATATCCTTCTTAAAATATTGTGCTCAGAGTTTAACCAACATTCTAGATATAGAGTAGAGACAAGAAAGACTACCACCTCCCTCATTATGGATGCTATGCTTTTCATAAAGGGGATATCACAAGATAAAATTGGAAAAACACAAAATTCTAGCCCATACCTTGGTTATACATGGCACAAGACGACAGATGACTTCCACTTGGTGTGGTTGAAGTCCAACTTCCTCCTGAGCTTCCCGGAGAGCTGTGGCTATTTCATCTGTGTCTCCTGGCTCACTCTTTCCCCCTGGGAAGCACACTTCCCCTGGTGAGGTATGTAACTAAATATTAAATGAAAATTACTAGATTATTTTGCTGCGTAGTTATTCATGGCAGAAATTATGAATTTTTGTCTTTTGCACTTCAAATCCTCTACTACAGGCCCACTGACAAATTGTGTATCAGTCATCACACCAGGGGGCTCAATGTGAAAGTTTCATCACTGGAGAGCTGGCCATGAAACTCCTGAATATTTTTAGACAATATTTGTGAAGATTGACTGCTAAGGTGGCTAAATTTGGTGGAAAGGGCACTGGCATGAACAATAATATTGGTCTTGTGAAGTGTTCAAGAAGTACAGGAATACCGAACAATCTATGGGCCTCAGGCAGACAGCTATAATATGTCAGAGGTGGAATTTGAAGCCAGGTCTTCCTGAGTTCTAAATCTGTAATCTCAAAATGCCAAGGTCACATAGGTAATGTCAGTGCCAAGATTTGAACACAAAAACTCTGACACAACTCTAGGGCTGTACTCCAAATCCACACTGCATCCTTGAATGCTAGACTGAGAAATTTAAACATATATTTCCTGACTTCAAGCGTAGCACTCTATGCACCCTGTTTCTATTAACTTAAAGCAGGTCAAAGAAATATACTTTAAAAATATATCACTAAGTTAAGAAAACAGTGCTTTCCATCTTTCCCCTCTTTACTTCCTAATAAGAGATAAGAATGCAAAAATGGTAATCCCTATCATAATCCTCTTAAAAAGGGCAGAAAAACTAAGAAATGATGAGACAGCAACAAATGGAAATTTTCAGGTAACAAGTATTTATGAAACTTCTACTATTTGCAAGGCTCTGTTGAAGAAATTTTTAAAAAAAAACCAGTTACATTCCTGTAATAGTTTCCATTTTATGAAACTTTCCTAAAAAATGATCTGAGTTAAGGACTGAAGTATAATCATACATGTCTTGTCCAAGGTCAAAGGGCTAATAAGTGGCAGAGTCAGAACTCAGAGTCAGGTCTCCCGATTACAAGGCCACTATTCTAGCCACCATACCATAATACAACTTCAAAATGTAATGCACGTAATGAATCCAGACAAAAAGGGGGCAGGGGGTAATTTGTCCAATTTAACAGAAATATATAAGATATGAAGGAAAGTATTAAGCCAAACTCTACAATGAGTTAGGAACTCATAGGGAACCCAAACGCTGGGTTCCAAGAATGCTGGCTAATCAGTTTGGACTTAATTAAATAGAAAGTAGGAAGCCATTGAAGGTCTTTGGGCAGCAAAGTGACATCATTAGATACAAAGATTATTCTTTTCAAAGTTTTTACACATTTTTTTTGTATCACATTTATTTCTGCATATCCCATCTCCACTAGCCCAATGAGTTTTCCCTTGTAAAAAGTTGTGGGGTTTTTTAATGTCAGCAAAACCAAATGATACAGTAACTAAGTCTGATAGTCTATGCAACATTAGGAAAACTATCTTTGCAGATTTGTGAAGGATGGAATTATAGAAAGAGGCCAGAGGCAGAAAGGTCAGTAAATAGTCTACTATGATAGTTAAAATAGTCTAAATGATGTGGCAAATGCTCTAGCTATGGGCCACCTTTGGAGCCAGGAGACCCGGCTTCTAGTGATTCTCTTCCCCTTTCTACAAAATGAGTTGTTTGGACGTGATGAGCCCTAAGGTCCTCTCCAGTTTTTATAATCTATGGCTCTAAGATCATCAGCCTGAGACAGAAAGTGGAAGAATGGTTATAGCAGGGAAGGTTATTGCTCTGGGAATTTTATGAAAAATGATAGAAGTCTCACAGGACAGTCTAGTATGAATGCCAACTGAGTTAGAGCTTAGAATGTCTTCCACCTATCTTTGATGTTCTCATTTTCTAATTAACTGCAATATAATGTTAAAATTAAAATGTTGAATACAGGCATATATCCTGTGACTAGATGTATCTGCAATGTAAGGCATTATCAAGGTGGTGAATGAAGATACTAGAACTAGAAGAAGAGGACCTGAGTTCAAATTCTAGCTCAGCCACTTTCTACTTTGGACAAGTCACATCTTCTTTGGGCCTCATTTTCCTCATTTATAAGGTTTCTTCTAAGGTCCCTCCCAGTTCTACATCTGCAGTCTATGAAAGGCAGCATGGTTCACTAGGAGAGTGCCAGACTTAGAAGATATGGATTTAAATCCTGGATCCACTTTCTTTCCTCTCAGTATCAAGACAGTGAACTGCAAGTGGGGAATATTTCATATACTATGAGATGTGACTGCTGTGTAAGCTGATTTTAACTTTTTCTTCACTGAATGGGTTTTATAAGAAATGTTATTCTGAACAGTCCTCCTGCATGTATGAGAATTGAAAAAGCAGGGGCATCACCACCAGCCCCTCCCAAAATCCTTCTGAGTTATTCCTTATGTTGTAAAACTGTCAAAAGCCCATAGAAACCATCTCTATTAGGCAAAGTCATTCCACAAGGGAAAGGAATGATAGTAAATGGAATTCCTTACATTTGTGAGACTTGGTAAATTTCATTGCTTATTGCAGCTCCATAAGACTAAAGATAAAAAAAGATTTAAAAAAACTGGCTCTAAGCTGTGATTAATGAGACTTGTTGTTTAAGGTAAAAGGCATTTGGGACAATAACTAAATTTTGTTTGGAGTTTGGATTTGGGTATAGTTGCCTGCATAAGTCAATATCCAGATAAATGCCACAAGCTACTCTGAGGAATGTGCTATGAGCTGGTGGGAGTCTACATTTGGTAAAAGCCGAAAAGACAATCTCAGCCTCTGCCGGGGTGGGATCCCGTCTGGCCCAAGCTTACCATGAAGCTCTTTTGAAAAGGAATGTTTTCCACCTATTCCTGAGTCTAGCTATGAGGTGGTACTGATACTGTATGGTTGGATATCTGTGACTTTACCTGAATTTAAACAGAGCCAAGGATGTTTTATCCTGTCATATTTGGAATGTCATATATCCCCTGTTTCTTTTTCTTCTATAGCAAGTTTCTATGATCACAGCAAGTAGTCAGTAAAAGAGATGAACCATTTTGTTTTGTGGTTAACAAATGTAAAGGAAGGCTGAATAATCTGGATAATAGGTTTGATTAGAAATATGAAAAGCAGATAAGAAGGTTTGGGGACACATGTGGGTTTGTCCAAGCCCCTCCTGTCTCCAGATAGTTGATATCAGTTTTAGAAGGGTTTCAGTATGTTATAAAAGCAGAAAGATTTGTAACTTGATCCTAAAGTTTTGAGGAAAGCAACAGCATTAGATTGATTCTTCTAAGAACCATATAGGTGTATAAGATTGGCTTTCAAAAATTTCTCTATTATGGAAACTGAAACCGTGAACATGTTTGGTAAATAAGATCAAAAGTTTGGATTTTTGATGCAATTTTGTAACTCTTTATGTAACTTTATTGTAATGTTTGTGCCTAGCCCTGTGTGGCTAGAAAAACTGAACCGTTTCTATGTACCTTTGGTATTCAATCATGCTTCGGTGAGCCCCTGTCAGGCTACTGAGTGAACATCTGAGCCAGAGGATCTGAAAAAGAAACCAGGCCTGCACAAGAACTGCTACCTTGACTGCCCCCCCCTTATTGTAGAAAAGAGCAAGCAGGTTTCAGTGACCACAGTTGCGTGACCAAGTTAATGATTCTCATGAGAAAAGAATATAGCCTGCATACCCAGCCAACTTCTGTAGGTCTACAAAGTTTTCATTGAAGTACTGCCAAATTAATGTAGCTATTCAATGAATTAAGCAAAAGTTAATATTTGTAACTGAGTGTATATGTAAAAGATTCAATTTCTGAAGTATTTCCAAAGTGAATAATGATCAGAGGATAGGCAAGCTTTGTGAAACAAGAATGTATGTCTACTATTCAGTTGTGAGTTTCAAGTAAGGAACCTCCCTTGTTTAAGGCAATACAGTTATGTTAGTGAAGGAAAGTTTATTAGTCTGAATAATGGATTACACTAGCCCATGCCCACTCTACTTCTGGTCATTTTTCTCCAATCCCTTTTGGCTCTTGTTTGTCTAATCTCTTTGCCAGATTTGTATCTTCTAGGCTCAGTGCACTGATGGCTCAGGCTGATTACCATCCACTGCCTGAAGTCACTACCCAATAACCCTTGGATCTGGCGTCTGCCAAGTTCCAGACATTGGCCACAGCCCCCACTCCTCAAATGATGGACCCCTGTGAGGTAGACAGCTCTACGTCCTTTCTCAGCATGAAGCAGCCTAGGACTGAGACCTTCGTCCCTTGTCCCCAAATGATTTTGGGTCCCATCTGTTTAAGGGGGGATGGGGTGCTGGGGTGCCTTTGGCAAAAAGCATGGGTTCCCATTTAATAAGAGCTCTCAGACCCAGGCCTGACTTTGAATTGTTAGTTCTTTGGAAGAAGCCAAAGTCTTGCCCAGAGTCCACATCCTTTCCATATCCCCCCACCCCCCAACCAAGAGATGCCCCCATTTCTTTGAACATCTCCAATGGCTTCCCTTGGGGACTTGACCTACCCTAGCCAGCCCCAGGGTGAGGAGGTGGAGGAAGAATCTGGCAACAGATGCTGCCTAGAGGCCCAGCTCTTCACCAACTTTTCACCTACAGGCCTGATGGGTGTCTTTGGCATCATCACCAAGCTAGCTCTGGGGAGTGTGGGCAGGGGGAACCATCTCAGACCATTCAAGCAACCAGCTTTGTTTGCCTATGAGCAACAAAACCTCCCTGCACCTCCAAAATCCAACCCTGAGCCACTGTCCCATTTCTAACAGAGAGATAAGAGAGGTGACCCAAACTGGGTCAGGTTCCCAGGCGTTGGAGTGCTTTGTAACTTTGTTTGTAACATTGCTGTAACTTCAGTCTGTAAAAATCTCCTTGTGTGCCTCTGCTCAGACCTGCAATTGGCATTCTCCAACAAAAATAATACTGGCGGACATGAAGGCAGTTTGTGTCCTCTCCCCTTCCTATGACCATGTTAAATCACCCTATGTTAACCTGTGTGCCACTACCATTGAAGCTGACAAGGACCAAGGGCCGTCTAGCCATGTCCCCCGAGCTCCTGACAATACCTGGATGGCAAGTACCACTGGCCTCACTTCCTGCATTCCTATCCACATCTTAGCAGACTCTAACTCCCCTGAAATGTGTATTTTGGTCTATGTTCTTCCCCAGGTTTTCTTTTACTCTGGGGACAGGGACTGTGAGCATTTTGGCTTGTCTACCGGAGCAAGAAAGGCCCCCATCCTAGTTCCCCTCCTGGTGGGATTAGGTATTGCTGGATCCACTACTGTAGGCACAGCAGCTCTAGTTACAGGGAAGTTTCAGTGTGCTGCCTTGAACACCCAGGTGGATCAAAAACAGTAAAGAGAAGCTGCCTGGGGGTCAGGGACCAATTGGTTTGAATTCCTATTTAATTGGTCATCCTGGCTAACCTCCTTTGTAACAGGATTAGCTGGCCCCCTTATCCTTCTGCTCCTGAGCCTCCTCATCAGCCCTTGCCTTATTAATGTTCTCCTCAGCTATGTATGGAAACAGGTCCAGTTTATCAAATTAAAGGTCCTTCATACACACTATGCATCATGAGTGACCAGGAATCTATGATTTGATTCTTTCCAAAAAAACAAAAGGGAGGAATGAAGTGGCCAGGAATTAGTTAAGTAGAAACTTCATGGACTTAAGATAGGAGACAAGAAACTGGCCTAGAATAATTTGCCTATTTTTCATTTGCTTGCTCAGTTGTCATGCCCTGTGCCCCTCCGCTTACCGTACAAACCCCCCTGTGCCTTAGTAACAGCTTGCTTGTATCTATATAGTAACCTGCTTAGTAACCAATTGTGTTAGTTAGATACGTAAACCTAAAAAACTGTACAAAAGGTTCTTCACTCCTGAAATAGGGGCTGCTCCCCCCTCTTTGAATTGGCATGGACTAGCCCCAGCTGGTAAATTAAAGCTCCTTAAAACTTTTAATTAGGACTCTGTGGTCACTTTGTTAAGACTTGTCATTTCAGAAGTAGTTACTGGAAAGTAACTGTGAGGTAAAAAGTAAAATACATCAAACAATTTTTAAAACTTGGTTCCCTTACACCCTTAGCTAGTGACCACATGAGAAGATACTTCACTCTCTGGTTATCCACTATTCATTTTACATAAAAACAAAATAATACTTCCATAACTTCCTTCACAGAGTGATCATGAAGATCAAATGATGATAAAAATTTTGTAAACCTTAATATTAGATAGAAATGCAAGCTATTATCATTACTGTTGTTTGGAAAGTCAAGTTTTTTTTTAATCTTATTTAATATTTTTTCCAGGTTACATGTAAAAATAATTTTAACTTTTATTTTTTCAAATTTTGAGTTCTAAATTCTCTCCCTTCCTTCCCTCTTCCCCACCTCATTGAGAAGACAAGCAATTTGACATAGGTTATATGTGTGTAGTTATGCAAAAACACATTTCCATGTAAGTCATTCTGTAAAAGAAAACAGACAAAAAACTCAATAACAATAAAGAAAGTAAAGAAAAAGTATCTTTGATCTGCATTCAGGCTCTACCATTCTACCAGTTCTTTCTCTCAAGATGGTCAGCACTTTTCATCATAAATCATATAGAATTGTCTTGGATTATTGTATTGCTGAGAATAGCTAAGTTATTCATAGCAGTTCATCATACAATATTGCTTTCACTGTGTACAATGTTCTCCTGATTCTGTTCATTTTACTTTGCATTAGTTCATGTAAGTCTTTCCAGGATTTTCTGAGGGCATTCTGCTCATCATTTCTTAAAGCACAGTAGTATTCCATCACAATCATATACAATGTATTCAGTCATTCCCCAATTGATGGACATTCCCTCACTTTCCAATTCTTTAATATTACCAAAAGAGCTGCTATACATGCATTTGTACACATAGGTCCTTTTCCTATTTTTAAAAATCTCTTTGGGATACAGAACTCATAGTGAGTACTGCTTGGTTAAAGGGTATGCATGGTTTTATAGCACTTTGGGTATAGTTCCAAATTGCTCTCCAGAATGACTGAATCAGCGTACAATTTCACCAATAGTACATCAGTGTTTTACTTTTCCCACATCTCTTCCACCATTTGTTATTTTCCTCTTGTGTCATATTAGCCAATCTGACATGTGTGAGGTAGCAGCTCAAAGCTGTTTTAATTTGTATCACTCTCATCAATAGTGATTTAGAGCATTTTTTTCATATAACTATAGATAGCTTTGATTACTTTGTCTGAAATCTACCTGTTCATATCCTTTGACCATTTATCAATTGAAGAATGGATCTTATTTCTAGAAATTCTAGAAAAATAGTTGTCTATATATTTGAGAAATGAAGTCTTTATCAGAGAAACTCACTGTAAAATTTTTTCCCCATAATAATGACTACCAACTATGTATTTTGTTCCATCCTATTTTCTCTCTCTCCTTTTATCCTGTCCATTCTCAAAAGTGTTTTGTTTCTGACTTTTACCTCCCCCAAACTGTCCTCTCTTATACCAGCTCTTCCTCCCTTTTATCCTCTTCCCTTCCTACTTTCTTGTATGGTAAGATAGATTTCTACACCCAAATGAGTATGTATATTATTCTCTTTTTTGAGCCAATTCCAATGAGAATAAGGTTCATGTGCTTCCTTCCCTGCTTCCCCCATTATTCCCTCCACTGTAAAATCTTTTTCAGGCTTCTTTTATGTTAGATAATTTATACCATTCTACCTCTCCCTTTCCCCTTCTTTCATTGCATTCTTCTTTCTTATCCCTTAATTTTATTTTTTTTAGATAATCATACCATCACATTCAATTCACACCTCTGCTTTCTATCTCTATATACTCTAACTGCCCTAATAATGAGAAAGTTTTTAGGAAATGTAAATATCATTTTTCCATGTAGGAATATGAACAGCTTAACCTTACTAAGCCTTGCAATTTCCCTTTCCTGTTTACCTTTTCATGCTTCTTTTGCATCTTGTACTTAAAAGTCAAATTTCCTATTAAGCTCTGGTCTTTTCATCAGGAATGCATGAAAAATCCTCTGTTTCATTGAACATCCATTTTTCTCCCTCATAGGATTATACTCAGTTCTGCTAAGTAAGTGATCCTTGGTTGTAATCCTGGTTCTTTTGCTCTCTGGGATATCATATTCCAAGCCCTCTAATCCTTTAATGTAGAAGTTGCTAAATCTTGTGTTATCCTTACTGCTTATTGTATTTTCTCCTTGACCTAAGAAGCCTAGAATTTGGCTATACTATTCCTGGGAGTTTTTATTTTGGGCTCTCTTTCAGGAGGTGATTAGTGGATTCCTTCAATTTCTATTTTACACTCTGGTTCTAGAATATGAGGGCAGTTTCCCTGATAATTTCTCTTTTTTTGAAAGGGGTAAGGCAGGGCAATTAGGGTTAAGTGACTTGTCCAATGTCACACAACTAGTGTGTCAAGTGTCTGAGGCTGCATTTGAACTCAGGTCCTCTTGACTCCAGGGCAAGTGCTCTACTCACTGCGCCACCTAGCTGCCCCCTTGATAATTTCTTGAAAGATGGTATCTAGGCTCTTTTTTTGAGCATGACTTTTAGGTAGTCCAGTATTTCTCAAATTATCTTTCCTGGAACTATTTTCCAGATTGGTTATTTTTCCAATGAGACATTTCACATTTTCTTCTATTTTTTTCCATTCTTTTAATTTTGATTGTTTCTTGATGTCTCATGAAGTCATTAGCTTCTACTTGCCTAATTCTAACTTTTAAGGAATTATTTTCTTCAGTGAGCTTTTGTACCTCCTTTTCCATTTGGTCAATTCTACTTTTAAATGAATTTTTCTGTTTAGTGAATTTTTGTATATCTTTTTTCCATTTGGTCAATTCTGCTTTTCAAGGCATTATTCTCTTCATTTGATTTTTATATCTCTTTTACCATTTGGTCAATTCTGTTTTTTAATGTGTTATTTTCTTCAGTATTTTACGAACCAACTGACTCTTTTTTCATGATTTTCTTCCATTACTCTCATTTCTCTTCCCAATTTTTCCTTTACCTCTCTTACTTGATTTTTCAAATCCTTTTTGAGCTCTTTCATGGTCTGACACAAATTAATATTTCTCTTTGAGACTTTGGATGCAGGAATTTTGACTTTGTTGTTTTCTTCTGAGTGTGTGTTTTGATCTTCCTTGTCACCATAGTAACTTTCTATGGTCTGATTTTTTTTTTCCTGTTTGCTCATTTTTCCAGTCTATTTCTTGACTTAGCTCTATGCTAAAGTTGGGCTCTGCTTCCCAAGTGGAGGGAGCTTCAAGTTTTTTGTGCAGCCATTTCCAGGGTAATTTTGGGGAACTGTAAGTTTTTGGCTCTTCCAAGGTGGTATGATCTAGGGAAAGGTGTATTTACTACTTTCCTGTACTGTGCACTGTGTACTGTGTGGTTTGTGAGCAACCACAGGCACTGTTTTCAAAGCTGTAACTGTGACCAGGGTTCCTGCTGCCCTGCAGCCACAAGATCTGCTGGGTTACTAGTCCTCCTTGCACTGGGACTAAGACCCAGGACTGCGCCCCAGATTCAAATATAGGCAATGCAACAGAGTTCTACCCCTGGTGCCAGCAAAGGGACTCTCATAAACCTCTTTCTGACTCTTTGTCCAATCTCCTTGTCATCTGTGGGTTGACAGATATGGACACTTCTACTGCTGACACTGATTCAGTCACCCCAAGGCCTGCTCCTGGTCTGCTGGGGCCTAGTTTGCACTGGCATGGCCTGCCTTCCTCTCTCACTCTAGTGCAACAGACCTTTCCTGCCAACCTTCTAAGTTGTCTTGGACTAGAAAATTGTTTCACTCTGTATTTTTGTAGGTTCTGTCCCTCTAGAATTTGTTTTGCCATTATTTAAAAGTATTTGGAGGGGTCTGGGGTAGAGCTCAAGTGAGTTGAGTCCTTGCCTTTACTCTGCCATCTTGGCTCTGCCTCAAAAGTCAAGTTTTTAAAAAAGAATTCAATGGTCACATTATGCATTTATAAGTTTACAGTATTTGGAGATGAAAGGGAAATATATTATACAGTCAAACCCTCTCATTTTACAAATGAAGATACTAAGGGCCAGAATGATTAAGTAGTGTTCTTAAAGTCAAACAGCTGGTAGGTGCTTTGATTTAAGATCCATAGCTCTTTCCATTATACTACAACAGTTTATAAGATAATTGGATTTAAGTATTTCCATCAATCCATTTAAAGGTTCTTCTGGGAATTTTTGTGCTAGCAACTGAGATCTGAAATGCAGTTTAATGAACTAAACTAACAATATTCCCTTTACTCACCTTTATTGACAATAATACTTTATATTTACATGATAAGTTAGAATTTACAAAGTACATGATATGCATTATGTCATCCAATCATGAAAATGCAGTGGTTAATAATGAGGGAATGAGTTTCCCATGCTGAAGATCTTTATTCAGAGGTTGGATGATCACTCAGAATTTTGTAGAAGAAACTCCTACTTTAAGTAGTGGCTGGACTAGATGTCCTCTGAGACACTACAATTCTAAGTACTTAATTGCCTATTACATCCAGGAAGCAGATGTTTAAAATGTGGCCCCTCACCTCATGGATGAGGAAGAAAGACCTAAGCAGATGTAACAAGAATGACCATTCTGACTAAATGCTATAGGTCTTTAGAGAATCAGGGTAGACTGGAATATTTAGGTAAAACTTCATGGAAGAATGATCAGCTGTTTAAAGCTAAATGTAATTATCTTTCCCCCCAAACCCTTCCCTCTTCTAAGCTTCTCTATTACCAGCACTGCCATCACCCAGTCACTTGGTTTCATAACCTAGATGTCATCCTTGACCCCTCGCTCTCTCATCTGCTATTGCTAATCTGTAGCCAAATCTTATCAATTTTACCTTGATGTCATCTCTCCTTTAACACTGCCACCATGGTAGTGTAGGCCCTCATCACCTTAAGCATGAATTACTTCAATAGCCTGGTACTCCTGTCTCAAAGTCTCTGCCTGCTACAACCCATCCTCTACTCTACATTGAAGTGATCTTCCCAAAGTGCAGGTTTGACCACATCATATACCCCCTCTCCCTAGCCCCCCAACTCCCTTCGATAAATTCTATCAGGAATGGGGAACCTGTGGCTTTCTGATCCTTGGATGAGGCCTTTTGACGGAGTCCAAGTTTTACAGAACAAATCCTTTTATTAAGGGGATTTTTTTTTTTTGGTAAAGTTTGGATTCAGTCAAAGGGATGCACTTGAGGACCCAGAAAGCCACAAGTGACCTTGAGGCCACAGGATCCCCATTCCATTCTAGATGTTCCCTTTTACTTCTAGGATCAAACAAAATTTTCTGTTTGGCTTTTAAAGCCCTTCATAACTTGATCCCTTCCTACCTTCGCAGTGTTCTTACACTTTATTCCCCTTCACATATTATAAAATCCAATGACACTGGTCACCTTGCTTATAATCTTGTTTATAAGAATAGCATGTAAGATTTTATTAATGTTTTGCTAACATCTAAATAAATTATATCTATAGCACATTTATGAGTCTAGGGAAAAATTTTTTTTAAAAGCAAATGATGTTAGATGGATATGATATGTTCTTGAAGCCATACTGGCTCTTAGTGACTATTTACTTCTTTTGAAGATCTTTAGAAACTATTCTTTTAATAACACATTTTAGAATTTTTGCCAGGAATCAAAGTCAAGTTCATTGGCCTATGGCCTGCAGACTTTATTCTCTTTCTTTTTTGGAATCAAAAGATTTTTAATTATCTTCCCTGTTTTAATTAATAGGTCTCAACTACTTGAAATTATCCTTAAGCTAGACAAAAATCTATTAAGACCTGCTAAAATAGTTTATAACTTGGATTGACTTTTTCCAGTTATTCCAACAATATTAGAACTGAAAGGGAGCTTAGTTACTACCTAGAACAGTGGTTTTCAACCTTCCTAATGTCGTGACCCTTTAATACTCATATATGGGTGTATCTACATGTGGGCAGACCCGCGTGGAGATGGATAGAGGAGTGGTGTCTTGGTTCCTAAGACCATCGGAAATGTGTTTTCTGATGGTCTTAGGCGACCCCTGTGAAAGGGTCATTAGACCCCCAAAGGGGTCGCAACCCACAGGTTGAGAACCGCTGACCTAGAATGATCTCTTCAGTGAGCATTTAGTGTTACCCCCAAGAGAATACAAGTTACTTGTGGGCAAATATGGGTTCATTTTTGTATTTGTATATTCAGTACCAGCACAGTCCCTGTCATAGAGTAGGTACTTAATAAATGCTTATTGACTGACTGATTCATCAAGTGGAAGCCCTATGGGAAATGGAAATCTCATCTAATTCCTTTATCTATATAAAAAAAAGATTGGATCAGATAATCTCTATAGTTCCTTTTAGCCCTAAATCCAATCATTCAGCTTCCACTTATAGATTTCCAGTGACTCACCCCAGGAAACTCACCCTCTCCTAAGGTAGCATATTATATATTTTGATAACTATAATTATTTAAAAGTTCTCTATTTTGGCCCCAAATCTGTGAGTTTCATCCAGCATCTGTAGTTCTACACATGGAGATGGAGGAAAACTCATCTAATTTCACTTTTATAAAACAGTTCTTCAGCTACATGAAGGTGGGGATCTATCTAACCCATTTCCCAGAATGTCCTAGACTCTAGTCTCCTCACCCATGGTGGTCATACCAATTGGAACCCGTTCCAGTTTGTGAATGTACTCCATGTGGTATTAAGTATTGGAATGGGAATGGGAATTTGAAGATCTTCCTTTCCCCTTAATATACCTAGGGGGGGAATTTGAAGACCTTCCCTGCTTTGAAAGCAAACTGCCCTCTAATAGGCTGAATGTAATCATATGGAGCCTGTGATGGAAGGAATTTGCTGAAGGAAAGCAGAGCCCAGAGGAAGCTGGTAGCCAGAGCCAGAGAGCTGGTGGGAGAGAGAGAGGAGACTCAGGCAAGGAGATAAGAGAGATTTGCGAGTAAATATTGATTTTGTATTGGTTTGTGGGAGGGCTAAAGGATTCTGTGGCTCTCAATGTTATTATGGTTTTTTAATCTTTGGTACTATGATGAAATCAGCTTACTGGTTTTGGGATTTGGTTTTCTGGTTTCTAAATAAATGTGTCAGTTCTGTCCTCTACATGGAGCGTTTGGTGTATTTTGCAGTTGATTGTCAAGCGATATTTACAGTCACAGTCTTTATTGTGATTGTGGGCACTGTAAATATTGCATTGGTGCTACATTTGGTGACAAAGATGGGATCGCTAAATATTAGACCTCTAACTGGAGGCAGAAGGGATTTATATGGCTATCCCAGGATGGGAGGATTTGCCTAATGCCTCCCTAGCAAGGGAGTGGTCTAAAAGTACAGGGCTCTGTGAAAATTGGGAACAGAGGCTACAGTGGGGAAAACCTAGAGATTTAGAAACATGTTTGCAAAGAATATCAATAAAACCTTGGAGACAGCTGGAGGCAGTGAGTAGAAAAGGCTGGGTTTTACTAATAGGCTACCATATTGTGTGTAAAAGTAAAGACAAGCTGTTACAAGAGTTGGGTAGGTGCTGGAATTCAAGCCCACTTTTAGAAGAGTAAGCTAAATCTCAGGTGTTAGAAGAGAGAACCAGAGTCTCTGGAAGGAGAGAAGGCTGTTGTAAATTTGGCTCAGAAAAGGAAGAAAAAAAGTAACAGGAGAAAAGTTCATACAACTTTGGCAGCGTCTGAGCCCAGTTGTTATGACAATGACTCCCAAGAGAGTCCACAATACAACATTAAGGGATACATTGTTTCATGGTGAAGCTTTTACAGTTGCAGAAGCTCACCCCATACTGAGAAGAAGGCAGGAGAATCAAGAGAGGGCAAGCAGTGTTCAAGGAGATACTTGAGGATTTCACTCAACAAGGGATTACTGATATTTTGAGCAGATTCACTCAAAGGATGGGAGAATCCGTAGTGTCTTGGATGGTAAAAATCAGTGATGAATGAGCTACAGGAGTAGTGGTACATCATGTGAACTTCTTAAAAGTTATAAGTATTTGTCTGAATCTTTTGTCCAGCAAACTTTTAGAGACTTTCATTTGGCAGGAGGTAACAACATGACCAATCTGTTAGCTTTAGCTGCTGATGGATGCAATAAATGTATCCTGCTCATTCTATGTGGCGTAGTGGAAACAGACCCTGGTACTCACTTAGAGACTGTATGAGGAAGTTGAAAGAAGTAGTGAAAACTGCTATCATGGTTGGAGATGCAGATGTGTATCATGAAATCCCCTTAGCAGTTTCTCACAGAAATATCATGGTGAATACAGATCTTCCTGCTTATAAGCACCTATCTGACTCTACTAATTGGTGAAATAGGGCACCCTCTTTCAGAGGTGCTGGATAAGATTGCACAGTTCAGTGACTTAGGAAAATGGGAAAATGATAAATTCCTTCAGAGAAAAGAGCAAATATTGATCTTGTACTGGTTTGTAAGAAGGCTAAAGGATGCTATGGCTCTCAGTGTTACTATGGCTTCTTAACATCTTTGGTACTATGATGAAATCGGCTTACTGGTTTTGGGATTTGGTTTTCTAAATGTTTCAGTTCTGTCCCCTACTTGGAGAAATTGTTATAATTTGTGATCAAACATCATGTGTTATTTATAGTCATGGTCTTTATCGTGATTGTGGGTGCTGTAAATATTGTACTGGCAATACAAGTATGCAGCTATGTCATAAACACTATACAATTACAATGAAAATAAAGTTGGGATTACATTGAGTTCTTGCTTATTTAAGTATTTGTATTTTTGGACATGTACTAGGTATATGGCTACTGAAGAGTCTTCATTAAATGGATATAGAACAGATGAGTACTTTAACCTAGATTACACTGTTTTCATTCCATAAAGAGGCAGTGTAGGGTAGTGGGTAGTGTAAACGGTACTAGATCTGGAATTAGAAAAGCTAGATAGAATCCTGGCTGTTTTATTTGTTAGCTGTTACCTTGAGTAACTCACTTATTCTCAGTTTCTTCTGTAAAATAAAAGAGCTGGTTTCAATGATTTCTACCAACATTCTACAGGCACTGAAGTTTAAGAAGGAAAACCTAAGTGCTAATCCAAGTCCCACTATTGAGCAACACAACCCTGGACAAGTTACCTAGCTTCCCAAGGTCTCTGTGAATCTAATTGTTGACACTTTGCTCTGAGTGAAGAATGCATCAGAAATACTATACTAACCTAACACTAAACGTAGCCCCAAAGAAGGTCAATAAGGGGCCAAGACACATACAGTGAATTGAACTGTTATGGCACTCAAAATATACAAGGACAATTTATTGTGTTAAAGAAGCAGCAGTAGCACAATGTAGCAGGAGAAACTGGGCCTTGTGTGATCTTGCCCTAACTCTGAGCTTCCTCCTCTCTAAAATGGGTATAAGGGGGTGGCTAGGTGGCACAGTGAATAGAGCACCAGCCCTGGAGTTAGGAAGACCTGAGTTCAAATCTGACCTCAGACACTTCATACACACACACACACACACACACACACACACACACACACACACAAACACACACAGATTAGCCATGTAACCTTGGACAAGTCACTTAACCCCAACTGCCCTACCTTCCCCCCTCCAAAAAAGCAAAAAAAATAAAATAAAATAAAATAGGTATAACAATACTTGTGCTACCTACCTCACTAAGTGATAAAGAAAGTGCTTTATCAACTTAATGTTAGTTGTTATTGCTAAGTTTTCTTCAGATCACTCTGACTGGGAAGGTGCTTCACCTACCTGCTTTGATCGGACTGTGAAGAGCAGATAAATCTTTTCTTCTTTAACCAACAAAGGTAGTAGGATAGAGCATTTAGTTGATAACCACTGGGAAAACTTGGTTCCAACATCATGCTTTCTTAACCGGACTTTAGCAGTATCCTTGGTCAAATTCTTGCTAAGATAAAAACAAATTCATGAATTTTAGCACAGGATTTCTCTTAAAAAGTTCCAGTTTGGGGGCAAATCACTTTCCCTCTTTCGGTCTCAGCTTCTTTATCTGTAAAATCTAAGGATGTAAAACATTTAATCCAGCTGTCTTTTAACTGACATTTTGTGCTTTTCCTCAAAACTACACAGAAAAGAAAGCAGTCATCATTAAATACCAGTGTGGGTTCAAGAACAGGTCATACAAGACTAACCTCTATTTATTTATTTGTTTCTTTGCTTATTTACTTTGGGGAGGAGTTACTAGACTGGTAGATCAGAAAAATGCTATAGATATGGTATCTCTGGATTATCAATAGGCATTGAATAGTCTCTCATCATATACTTGCAAACAAGATAAAATATGGTTGGATTAGATGTTCCATGTCTGAGGCTGATTTCTTTCAGCCAATACTCTAAATTACAATTTAGGGGTTCTTTCCAACTCTACTCTTTTATATTCTAAGGTCCTTTCTAGGTCTTATATCCTGTGTTTTTAAGGTCCTTCCTAACTTGAAATTCCGTGATCTAAGAAAACATTCAAGTGTGGCTTTTTTTTTAATGTTCTAAAAGCACTGTAGTGATAAGATTCTAATTCTTGGTTAGGAATGTTTTTAGAAATTCAGTAGCTAAGAGATGTTAAAATCCACCTTTATAAACAAAATTAGCTACTGCAGATACCCTGAGCAGAGGAATTGAACATAGGGACCTTCAGCAGTTCCTGGTGCAGTAGAATCAGAATAAAATGTAACTGGGAAATATTTGACAAAATAAATACAATATAAAAAACGTAGATAATATTAGTAGAGGGTTTTCTAAGTCAATGTATGGCTCACAGGGATCCTTATCTACTTTTTCTTTTTTTGAGTTAGACAATACAGACATAGAGGGGCCTAGAAGAATTCTAGGAACATATTCCCTGGATAACCACACCTGTCTTCAGTCATTCCCCCTCAGCCATAGTCTCAATTTGCATCCTCATTTGTTGTCCTGGTAGGTGTCTTCACCTCTGATACTTAAGACTTTCATACCCTCTATTTGACCATAAATTCTTTTAGCTAAGGTTTTAGTGTCTCCCCACAGTGCCTGGAAATGACCATATAATAGTTGAGCAGGACTTTAGAACCTAAGAGGGGCAGAGCTTGAAAAGACTTTTGTACTCCCTCTAACAAGGTATACAAAGTTGCCTATCTCCAATAGCAGAGGATTTTAACCTTTTTGTGTGTCATGGATCCCTTGTCGAATGGTGTCTGGTTGAGCTTGTGAAACTCTTCTTAGAGTAGTTTGGAATCATGAAGACCTGTGTTTACATCCAGGCTCAGACACTACCCCTGTGACATTGAGCAAACCCCTGTCTGCTTCAGTTTCCTCATCTGTAAAATGGAGTAATAATGGCACCTCCTTCAAAGGGTTATTGTAAGGGTAGAATATTCCTAAAGTGCTTAGCACAGTGCTAGACACATGGTAGGCACAAGATGCTATTTTTATTATTACTGCTATTCAGCCTGTTTCTTCATTTATAAAATGAGCACCTACCTCCTTGAGTTGTTGAGGATCAAATGAAATAATAATTGCACAGTGTACAGTGCCTGGCACATGGTAGGTGCAATATAAATTCTAGCTATTATTATTATTATTCGGCTTCAGTTTCCCCAAATTAAAAAACATAACAGCATCTACCTCCCTGGGCTGTTGGGAGGATTAAGTGACATAACACTTGTAAATCACTTTGTAAACGCTATATAGGCCCTATTATTATAAAATACATAGGGTTATAAAAGGAAACCAACTTAACAGTTTTCAAAATATATTAAAAATCAGAAACAGAAAGTTCACGGCCCCGGGTTTCTGAAGTCCTGCCCTACGGAGGCTGGGTCCAGGGCCTCGTACTCCACCCCAGTCACAGGTCTAGTGGCATGCCCAGTCAGGTGGAAGAAGAAACGAGGCTGGAGGAGGCGATGGGCGCAGACTCGGGAGAGCGGGGTCTGTACTGCGGCCCTCCTCGGTATCCGTAGCGTCCCTGCGCTTCCGCCGCGCTTCCGCATGACCCTCGCTGTTGGGACGCCCCTAGCGGGAGGGGAGTGGGAGGCCCCACGGCGGGACCCCTGACCCAGCCTGAGACTCGCCCTCCCAGCTCGGGCCTCACCTTAGCGGCTCCATGGGCTCCAGGTACCCGCCGCCTCCCTCCGGATACCGCCAGATACAAATAAGCAGAAAGATTCCCTCTTCCCCGGCCGGGTTAGCTCCTCCCTCGGGGGCCCAAAGGACTGGTGAGCATGCGCACAGGGCAGACTTGAGGGCCAGCTTGCGCAAACGGCTCCAGCACTAGTACGGGGTTTTTAGATTGTCGGAGTTTCAGTGACTCATTCTACTCATTGGCTCTTCTGCTCCCAGCTCTTCTCGTGCCCTACTTTCCCAGGAAAAATGACGTTTCTTTAAGAACTTGGGGGCCTCGGTATGAGTAGAGTTGGGAGAATGGGAGGAGCTAATTGGAATGTCCCACCCTATTGGCCCTTCTCGGTCCCTCATTGGTCCTGCCCCATTTCCCCCTCGTTATTGGTTCTCGCTCTCGTGCAAACCGCACTTTGTCCTCGCTTTCTCACCTACTTTGAGACCTCGGGATGTTTTGGCATAGGGAGTGAAATGACATGACTTGAGGAGTCTTAACAAAGTGACCACAGAGTCCGAATTCCATGCCAATTAAAGGGGGAGCAGCCCCAAGTTCTGGGGGTGGAGAACCTTTTATACATTCTTTGGTTTAAGTATCTAACTAACACAATTTGTTACTAAGCAGGTTGTCATATAGATACAAACAAGTGGTTACGAAGGCAAGCGGAGGGGGTCTGCAAGGTAAGCAGAGGGGCACAGGGCATGAAGACCTAGCAAGAAAAGATAGATTACCCTAGGCCTGCTTCCCAGGTAAAGATAAATTACTCTAGGGGGGCTTCCCAGGTTCATAGAGTTTCACTTGGCTGGTTTGTAATTCCATAGAGTATTACTTAACTGTTTCCTGACCATAACATTCCTCCCTGTTCTTTAGGAAAGAATCAAATCATAGATTCTTGGTTACTCATGGGTATGTAGTGTGTACACAGGACCAATAGTTTAATAGACTGGACCCATTTATGTCTACATAGCTTGGGAGAGCATTAATAAGTCAAGGGCCAACAAGGAGGCTCAGGAGTAGAAGGGCATGGGGGCCAGCTAATGCTGTAACAAGAGAGGTCAGTCAGGGGGACCAATTAAATAGGGACTCGAACCAGTTGGTCCCCGTCCGCCCAGTATCTCTTTACTAATTTTGATCCACCTAGGTGTTCAAGGCAGCGTACTGAAACTTTCCTGTAACTAGAGCTGCTGTGCCTACAGTGGTGGATCCAGCAATACCTAATGTCACCAGGAGGGGAACTAGGTTGGAGGCCTTTCTTGCTCTGGTAGACAAACCAAAATGCTCATGGCCCACCTCTCTGGAGTAAAAGAAATCTTGGGGTAGGACATGGACCAAAATACACATTTCAGGGGAGTTAGAGTCTGCTAAAACGTGGATAGGAATGCAGGGAGTGAGGCCAGTGGTACATGCCATCCAGGTATTGTCAGGAGCTTGGAGCTTGATGACCCTTGGTTCGTATCAATTTCAATGGTAGCAGCACACAGGTTGACATAGGGTGATTTAACAAGATCATAGGAAGGTGAGAGGACACAAACTGCACGTCCCCCAGTGTTATTTTTGTTGGGGGATGCCAATTGCAGGCCTGAGCAGAGGCACACATGGAGATTTTTACAGACTGAAGTTACAGCGTCACAAACAAAGTTAAAAAGGCACTCCAACACTTGGGAACTTGACCCAGTTTGGGTCACCTCTCTTATTTGTCTGTTGGAGATGGGACAGTGACTCAGGGTTGGATTTTGGAGGTGCAGGGATGTTTTGCTGCTTTTGGGCAAAGTTGGTTGATTGAATGACCTAGGATAGTTCCTCTGCCCACATTCCCCAGGTGTGTGATGATGCCAAAGACACCCATCAGGCCAGTAAGTGAAAAGCTGGTGAGGGGCTGGGCCTCTAGGCAGCATCTGTTGCCAGATTCTTTCTTCACCGCCTCACCCTGGGGCTGGCTAGGGTAGGTTAAGTCCCCAAGGGAAGCCATTGGAGATGTTCATAGAAATGGGGGCATCTCTTAGTTTGGGAGTGGGGGGAGTATGGAGAGGATGTGGATTCTGGGCAAAACCTTGGCTGCTTCCAAAGTACTAACAATTCAAGGTCAGGCCTGAGTCTGTGGGCTCTTATTAAATGGGAACCCATGTTGTTTTGCTAAAGGCACCCCAGCACCCCACACAGCCCAGCACCCCATCCCCCTTCAAACAAATGGGACTCAAAATCATTTGGGGGCAAGGGACGAAGGTCTCAGTCCCAGGCTGCTTCATGCTGAGAAGGGGCGTAGAGTTGTCTGCCTCAGGCGTCCATCATTCGAGGACTGGGTGCTGTGGTATTCAAGCGGTGGGTTGTAATCAGCCTGAGCTGTCAATGCATTATGTCTAAAAGATACAAATCTGACAAAGAGATTAAACAAACAAGAGCCAAAAGAGATTAGAGAAAAACGACCAGAAGTAGAGTGGGCACGGGCTAGCATAACCCATTACTCAGACTAATAAACTTTCCTTCACTAACATAACTGTATTGCCTTAAACAAGGGAGGTTTCTGACTTGAAACTCACAACTGAATAGTAGACATACATTCTTATTTCACAAAGCTTGCTTATCCTCTGATTATTCACTTTAGAAATACTTTTGCATACACATTCAGTTACAGATATTAACTTTTGCTTAATTCATTGAATAGCTACATTAATTTGGCAATACACCGATGAGAAACTCTGTAGACAGAAGTTGTACAGAAACTTTGTATATAAGTTGGCTGGAAATGCAGGCTATTTCTTTTTCTCATGAGAAATATTAACTTGGTCACGCAACGGTGGTCACTGAAACCTGCTCGCTCTTTTCTACAGAAAGGAGGAGGGTTAAGCTAGCAGTTCTTGTGCAGACCTGGTTTCTTTTTCAGGTCCCCTGGCTCAGCTTGACGGGGGCTCACAGAAGCAAGATTGAGTACCAAAGGTACATAGAAATGGTTCCGTTTTTCTAGCCACACAGGGGTTACATAAAGAGTTACAAAAATTGCATCAAAAATCCAAACTTGTGATCTTATTACCAAACATGCTCAGGGTTTCAGTTTCTACAACAGAGAAATCTTTGAAAGCCAATCTTATACACCTTATAGTCCTTAGAAGAATCAATCTAATGCTGTTGTTTTCCTCAAAATTTTAGAATCAAGTTACAGATCTTTTTGTTTTTATAACATACTGAAACCCTTCTAGAACTGATATCAACTATCTTCTTATCTGCATTTCATATTTCCAATCAAACCTGTTATCCAGATTATTCAGCTTTCCTTTACATTTGTTAACCACAAAACAAAATGGTCCAAATCTTTTGCTGACTATTTGCTGTGATCACTGAAACCTGCTATAGAAGGGATAGGCAGGGACATATGACATTCCAAATATGACAGGATAAAACATCTTTGTCTCCGTTTAGATTTGGGTAAAGTCATAGATATCCATCCATGCCATCTCGGTACCACCTCATAGCTAGACTCAGGGATTGGTGGGCATGATATGACCAAAGGAATCCCATTTTAGGTGAGGCTAAGATTGTTCCTTTGGCTTTTACCAGATGTAGATTTCCACCAGTTAACAGTATAGGATCACACTTCCTCTGAGTAGCTTGGGGGGCATCTCTCTGGATACTGATTTATGCCGGCAACTATACCCAAATCCAAACTCCAAACAAAATTTAGTTGTGGTCCCCAATGCCTTTTACCTCAAACAACAAGTT
>CM053581.1:62249193-62285783 GCA_028627135.1 Pseudochirops cupreus | reverse complement strand
TTGACCACATGTGCCAACTTCATCACTACTGGGTTGGCTTTGACTTTCTGGTTTTGGGACTCAGTTTTCTGGTATTTAAATGAATGCACTATCTATATTTCTTATGTAGAGAGCCTGTTCCATTTTGTGATTAATAACTATATCAGCATATTTATAGTTACTGTAGGCATTGTGAATACTGCATTGCTGATACAAGTACTCACACGAAACAGAAGTCTCAAGAAAAGATAGAGAGAGAGAGAGCTGCGCAGAAACCAGAGCTCCTTACCTTCCAATTATTAATGCAATAAATGAAATCTTTCCAATCTGCAGCTCAACTCAGAGCAAGGAAATAGATTTGGGGCTGAGGAACGTTACTCAGCGGCCGCCCCCTGAATCAATGTCCTCGCCCAGTCCCCCTCGCAGATGGAAAGGTGGTCACTGGAGATGGCCTTTCATCTCGCTGGGGCCTCCAAATGAAATGACATGACTTGATGAGTCTTAACAAAGTGACCACAGAGTCCGAATTAAAAAGTTTTAAGGAGCTTTAATTTACCAGCTGGGGCTACTCCATGCCAATTAAAGGGGGAGCAGCCCCGAGTTCGGGGGTGGAGAACCTTTTATACATTCTTTGGTTTACGTATCTAACTAACACAATTTGTTACCAAGCAGGTTGTCATACAGATACAAACAAGCAGTTACTAAGGCAAACGGAGGGGGTAAGCGGAGGGGGTCTGCAAGGTAAGCGGTGGGGCACAAGCATGGCGACCAAGCAAGAAAAGATAGATTACCCTAGGCTGGCTACCCAGGTAAAGATAAATTACTCTAGGGAGGCTTCCCAGGTTCATAGAGTTTCACTTGGCTGGTTTCTAATTTCATAGAGTATTACTTAACTGTTTCCTGACCATAACAGCAGTGTGGACAAGAGGGCGTGTTGCAAGGCTAGTGGAAGCTGTGTATAAATCCCTCCCCAGACAGGTTTAAGTCAGACTGGCCTTTTCTCCACCTAGCTTCCATATTCCCATCTCCTGCCGTTGCCTGCGCGGTGCCTGGAATGCACTTCCTTCACACCTTGGCCTCATTGAACCCCCATCTTTTTTTCAAGACTCAGGTTAGGTATCACCTTACATGAATCGTTTCCTGATGTCCCCCAATTACTAGGGCTCTCAGTCAATCAACAAGTATATTTTTAAGCACCTACCATATGCCAGGCAATGTGCTAGAAGCTGAGGATGTAAGTGCAAAGAATGAAACAGTCCTTATTCGCCATGAGCTTTTCCTAACCTCTTTGCACTGATTTTGTGTATTTGAGTGTGTGTATATAGATGGATGAACAGATCTCAGAGATAGATAAACGTGTGTTTATCTGTCTAAAGTCCCCATATGAGGGGACTTTAACATACAAATGGACTCTCCCTCAAATACCCTATTTTAAGTTCCTCAACCTACTTTCCTCCAGTGAGCTCCTTCTTCACCCCAATGCAGCCACACACCAAGATGGTCATACCCTCTGTCTTGCTATCATCCACAAATGTATCACCTCTACTTTCAAGAATTCTCAAAGTCTCCTTATCCTGTCATAATCTTTTGGCTTTTCACACCTTCCTCTGTGTTCCCTTATAAAACCTGAGTCTTCATCCTAATTATGACCTCCAATCCCTTGATCTCTCAAATCTGTCCCAAGCCAACTCCTCTTCACTAGTCATTCTCTCCCATCATGTCTCATTGGTGAACCAATTCAACTCTTTATTGTCTTCTTCTTTTAAAGCCCTACCCCTCTCCATCATATCACCAATTATGCCTAGACAAAACTCGGCCTTGGATCTCTCCCACCATTATTCACCTCTGTACCTACACAAATGTTGAATGAAGATGGAGAAAATCATACAATGTTCTGAGTGGGTCCAAATTTATGTTGCACAACTTTAACTGGCACACTTCTTCTAGGCAATCCTACTGTACCTCTCTCATCAAGTCAGTATCCTGCTTTCCACAGCAGCTCTTCCAAACCTTTTGATCCCTCTTCAAACCTCTTATGGATCCCCTTCTTCCAAATCTCTCAGCCTCATATTTTACAGAAAAAAATTAGGGTTATTTGTTCTGACCTCCCTCTTCTCCCCTTTCTCATCTCCCATTACTCACATGCCTTTTTTTCTGCCTTCTCCTCCTTCTGTTTCACATGATGAAACGACCTTACTCCTTACTGAGCTAACCCTCTATCCGTTCAAATTCTATCCCATCCCATCTCCTCCAGCAGATCACTACTTGTAATTCCTGCTCTTTCATTTATTTTCGAGCTCCCCTTCTCTACTGGTTCCTTTCTGATTCCCTACAAACATGCCCATATCTCCCTATCCTGAAAACAGCAACAACAATAACAACAACCCTATACTTACTCCTTCTGTCCCTATCACTCTATTTTTCTTCTGCCTTTTGCAGCTAAACTCTTTGAAAAGTCTGGGTGCCTCCGCTTTCTCTCTTCTCACTCCTTATAATCTGACTTCTGACCTTGTCATTTTGCCAAAACCATGGTCTCCAAAGTTATTAATGCTTTCCTAGTTGCCCAATCCAGTGACCTCATTCTCTTTGACCTCCCTGCAGCCCTTGACAATGTTGATCACTCCCTCTTTCTTCATACTTATTTATCTCTAGGTTTTCAGGATACCGCTTCTTCCTACCTATACGAGTATGGTGTAGCAGCAAGCACCCTAGCATACCCAGGATAGCACAGGTTCTTAGATCTGCTTTTCTAAAGGAAAATCTAAAGATCAAAATGGGTTAACAGTCTTACTTTAATCTGTCAAACACATGTAATTTCCCTAGTTCAGGGGAAAAAGTCAGCACCCTGAACTTCAGAGAATACAAACAGAAGTTACAAGAGAAAATAACACAATTCCACAGACAGGCCTTCCAGCTGTGTGACCATTGCATCCACACCTGGTTAGTTACCAGAAAGGGAAGCACCAACATCCAGGTTTTCAAAGCCAGGGGGCTCAATGGCTGCCCAGAGTCTCATCTGGCCAAATCACACAACTCTTCCCAAAGTGAGCCCCAAAGCAAAACCTCACATCAGGGTACATATAGCCTTCTTCTGGGTCAGAGAATATTACAACCATCTTGACCCACTGCCCAATCACAAAGTAACAAGGTGTGGGTGTTCCTGAAAAACAAGCCTTCTGCCACGGGCAGAAGGTCACATGGAGTGACCACATTCAGCCTATTAGGGGGCAGAGTATATTTTCAAATCAGGGAAGGTTATCAGATTCATGTAAGCCTATCAAGGGGCCAAAGGGCAGGGGAAATCTTCAGATTCCCACTACATATGGCTTCTCTGTCTCCTTTGCTGGATCCTCCTCTAGATCATATTCTCTAACTATTGGTGTCTCTCAGGGTTCTCTTCTAGGTCCTCTTTTCTTCTCCCTCTATACTACTTCACTTGGCAAACTCATCTGCTCTGATGGATTTAGTTGCCTTCTTTATGCTGATGATTCCCAAATCTGCCTTTCCTGCCCCAATCTCTCTTCTGACCTCCAGTCTCACATTTCCAGCTTCCTTTCAGACATCTTGAACTGGGTGTCCACTAGACATCTTAAACTCAATATGTCCAAAATTGAACTCATTATCTTTCCCCTTAAACCTTCCTCCCCACCCCCACCTTCCCTATTACTGAAAAGGACAACACTATCTTCCCAGTCTTTCAAGATTACAGTCTAGGAGTCATCCTGTATTTGTCACTATCTTTCATTCCCATATTTAAGCTGTTGCCAAAGCCTGTCAATTTTGCCTTTGACATTTCTTAAATATGCCCCCCTTCTCTCTTCAGACATTGCCATCACTCTAGTGCAGGCCCTAATCGTCTCATGTTTTGATTACTGCAGTAACCTGCTGATGGGGCTGCCTGTCTCAAGTCCCTCCCCACTCTTATTTATTCTCCATTCAGTCACTACAGTGATTTTCCTAAAATGCAGGTCTGATCATGTCACCCCCCTACTCAATAAACTCAAGTGGCTCCCTACTGCCTCTAGAAGCAAATACAAGATGTTTGGCATTGAAAGCCCTTCATAACCTAGCCTTCCAATCTTCTTACACCTTACTCTATCCCTCAACACTCCTCTTTGATCCAGGGATATTGGCATTTTCTCTGGTTGTACACCATGCCTGGATTTCCTTTAAGACCCAGTTAAAATCCCACCATCTACAAGAAGTCTTCTTCTTAAATCTAGTGTTTTACCTCTTTTAATTCCAATTGTCCCTTGATGTTCGTGGGATTCAGGGCATAGGACCCTTGCAAACGTGAAAAACTGAGAATAACTCTAGGCTCCACCTTAATCATTTATTTTTTAATAATTCTGATAATATCTTTTAACACACACACACAAAAACAAATAAAGCAACACACTGAACCCATAAAAAAGTTGTAGTTTCATTGGAGGGAAATTAGTATCTCTCACACTGTGCAGTCTTTGCAGCTACCAGTGTAGATGCAGCCATTGCTTCTCATTTTCCTACAAAAAGCACAAGATAAAGTGATTGGCCAGGTGGTATGGATAGAGTTCTGGGCCTGGAGTTCAAATTTGACCTTAGACACTTAATAGTTTTGTGACCTTGGTTGAGTCACTTTACTCTGTCTCAGTTTCCTCATCTGTAAAATGAACTAGAGAAGGAAATGGCAAATCACTCCAGTATTTGCCAAGAAAATCCAAATGGGGTCACAAGGAGTCAGACATGACTGAAAGTGACTGAACAGCAACAATGAAAAGTAAGATTAGAAGTGAGAAGTTTATACTGGGTGGGGCATCTTGTATGGAATAGAAATCAGGCATGTTACCTCTTAGAGAATGCAGACTCTCTGAAGGGGTAGGTATTTTTAAAATTTGTAATGATTGTGGATAGATTGGCTCTTTGTCCAAAGATAGATTTGGGACAAATTTAGGAAGATTTAGGAAAAAAACCTTCTAAACAATTGAAGCTGTCCAAAAGTGGAATGGGCTGCCTCAGAAAGAAGAGGGTTTCCCCTCAATGGAGATCTTTTAGCTAAGGCTAGATGACCAGTGTGCTCTCCAGTGTGTTACAAAAGGGCTTCTTGCTTAGATGCTGTTTGGACTGGATGCCTCTAAAGCTCTTCTCACTCTAAGACTGAGAACCAGTCTAACCTGCTTCCCCACCATACCTCAGTTTTATACATGAAGAAACGTGAGTACAGAGAGAAGAAAGTTGCAGAGGGGACCAGAGGCAGAGCTGGAACTAGAACCTGTCAATCAACAAGAATGTATTAAGGACCCCTCTGTGTACCTGGCACTGTTCTAAGAGAGTCTGTGCTCCCAAAGTACTTAGAGTATATATAACAGGGATATTGCATGCCTCTTTAGTCAAAACAGAAACAATTGTGATTTACACTCATTCTGAGCTATCAAAACCCAAACAAGGACCTAATAAAGTGGAACTGGGACCTAGTGTTGGCCAGTCAGTGAGAGCCAGAGTGATTTTGGTTTAAGGCATGGTCAAGTAGCTCCATTTCAATCCCAATAGGCTTTAGCAAAGCCTAGTTTTCCAATGCTGTATTTCAAGAAATCACAAATGAAACTACATGGGACAAAAGAGCTAATTGAGAATTTATCCTATCACTTAATTCTCAAGAGAAAGAGGACAGCTATGAAGAAATTTAAGCTTTAGAAGCAAAGAGGGACATTTAGGCTTTAGGGAAAAGGTTAATAATTGGGAGCTATCCAAATGTAGAAAGATAGTGAGTTCCTTATTACTGGATATCTTCAAGCAGAGGCTGGATAGCCAATTGATGCATGTGTAATTGTGAGGGTTCCTTTCTGGACAAGGTTAAATTAAATGGCTGCTGAGGTTCCTTCCAACTCTTAAATTCTATGATAGTCTCGGAGGCCCCTGTTAGCTCTGCTTCTTATGTTGTCACTAATGGGTTCAGGAACCCAGAATATAAGCCATTGGGATTCTGGAATGTCTTTGGACAAGGACATAGCAAGGCTGTGAAGCAGCTCAAAATTAAAATCATTATTTCAAACGCGTCTGTGTGTACTGCCTCAGAAGGCAATGCACTCCCTGTTACTGCAAGTGTTTAAGAAGAGACAAGAGGTCAGGATGTCATAGCCATGATTATTGTTTCAGATAGGACTTGGACTATATTCCCTCTTTAGTCCTTCCAGCTCTGAGATTCTCTGGCTCTACTTTTCGGGATATGAAGTCATCTAGGGAAATTATCTCTATGAAAAATACTGTGAATTTATTTCTAGTCGGCACAAAAGAAGTTGTGGGGATTTGGGGCATGTGTATACCTGGCATTTATCACCCATTTTATTTTTGGTGTCGAACAATAAAACAGATTTATGTTTGGAGGGTGAACAAACAGTCCTCTAAATTCCTGGGAACCAGACAGGTCAGAAAATGGCCCAAATGAAAGGGGGTATTGGACAGCAGGGTGGGGGAGAGGAAGCCATGAGAAATTCACTGTCTATCTTATACAGTTCCTATAATGACAATCATTCTCACTGCTGTGAAGCTTTGTAATTACAGCGTGAGTATGTCACATGTATTTCATTTGAGATTCACCATACTCTTGTGAAGAAGACAGAACAATTATCATTATCTCTATTTTACAAAGAATGAGGCTTCCCTTTCTAAGGGAGGTAAACTGCCTAAGGTCCCACACGGAGGTAATAGCAAAACTATGGCTCCTAACTCCAAATTCAGTATTCTTTTCACCATTTCCTACTGTTTCATGTTTTATTTGTTTCTCTGCACTCTGAGAAATGAGATCTAGATTAATTATGTTTAGATCCTTCATTGTAAGTTTCCTGGAATAGTAAGATCAGTTAGCTTCAATTACTGGGAACCATTACCCTGGAAAATGTTTTATCTCATCGATTAGTCACAATGACAGGCCAAGGAGGGAAGCCAGTGCTCTGCACTTAATTGGAGGCAGCGTGATAAACTAGAAAGAGCCCTCTACTGGGGAGTCAGAAGGGCTGGATTCAAGTTCTGACTTTAACTGTATACTGTTAGCCAAGTCATTTCTCTTTCAGCCTGTGAAATGGAAATTATAATACCTATCCTACTTGTCTCAGAGGGTAGATGTGAGGAGTAAATGAGGCAATGAGTGGATAAGCAGGTGTGGGGAACTGCTTTCTCAAGGCCACATGTGACCTCGTAGGCCCTTGGATGCAGCTTTTTGACTGAGCCCAGGTTTTACAGAACAAATCCTTTTACTAAGGGGATTTGTTCTGTGAAGCTTGGATTTAGTCGAAGGGCCACACTTGAGGACCTCAAGGGTCACATGTGGCCTGGAGGCCCCAGATAGACGTTGTCCTGGTATTTGATAGTATGAATGCATGATGAGCTGTCCAGAGTCACACTTACTTTTATTGTGTGGAATGTATGTATCTGAGAATCTCAGATTTGGAGAGGGCTTCTGAAGCTATCTAGCCTAACTTGTACCTTACCACGCATTTGCTTCTACAAGTAGTTGTCCAGCTTTTGCCCGAAGACTTCTATTGTCGGGGAATTCACTACTTAACAAAAGAATCCATTTTGTTTTTAGAACAACTCTGATTGTTAGCAAGTTTTTCTTTACTTCAGGTAAAAATCTATATCCTTGTAATTTCTACTCATTGCATTTGCAATTAATTGGCTCAGAGAGGTTAAATGATTTACCTTCCCTTCTTTGCTTCCCCCTCATCCTTCCCACAGGTCAAGTAGCTGCTTTAGAATTTAAACTCACACTTGCTGAGGCTCTTGATTCCAAATCTGGTACTCTTTTCACAATACCTTACTAATGTAATCTGAGTCTCAAACCCCACTGGCATATGACTTTCTTCTCATTGGAGGAGATCAATATGTCATGCTTTCATGAGGGCATTGATCTCCATCAGTGAGTGGGTGGAGTTGGTGAGATCAGGAAAGAAAGGAGTTTCAGTCACTTCAGGCTCTTCTGCCTCACAGTTCTGAAGAAGATGGACAATGCCAATCTTACTTCACATTGGGAAGAAGCTGTCATGAGAGGGACTGGCAACCTCTAACATTTGCCTATCTCCAGCTTGCTACACTAGACATTTTAAGAAATTTTCCTCTTTGGGTGAGATCTGGTTCTTTCTTGGTTGAACTGAGATCTCCCAATGGGAGAGCTTCTTTAACCTATATTGTTTGGTATATATTCTCATATGTATACTTTCTTGGATTTCTATTTTGCTATTGATTTGGATAAATGGATTTCTTTCCTATTTGCTATGTGTGCTGGTTGTGGAACTGCTATCTATTGGGAAGGAAGTCAAAGTGTTGGATATAAAGTCTGGGGTTCTCCTTACTCCGTTAAGAAATAATGATCAACAACTGTGAATAACTTAGATATTCTCATCAATCCAATGACCCGAGACAATTCTGAAGGATTTATGATGAAAAATGCTATTCATCTCCAGAGAAAGAATTGATGGAGTCTGAATGCATATTGAAGCATACTTTTTCTTGTTTTTTTTTTATCTATGTTTTCTTTCACAGCATGATTTACAGGGAAATATGTTTTGTGTGACTTAAGATGTATAACCTATATTAAGTTGTTTGCCTTCTCAGTGAGTGGGGGAGGGGAAAGGAGAGAGTTTGGAACTCAAAATTTGAAAAAAAAATTAGAATTGCTTTTACATGTAATTGGGGGAGAATAAAATATTACTTTGGCACGTATGTGAAGGATGGATTAGAGAAGGGAAAGGCTTGACATATTATGCTATTAAAATAATAGTTATTCATAATAACAAATTGACTTTTTAACAAATATGATAAAGAAATAATGATCAAGAATTTTGCTTGAACCTAAAGATCACTTTCCCTAGACTAACAATATTTAAGGGAGCAGATAGATTATAATTCTAAACTGCTACTCCCTCTCTCTAAGGAGAGCAGAGCAGCCAGTTGCTTTGAGAATAGCTTAGAGGCCTTGGAGAAGAGCAGGAGGAAGAGATGTTAGAAAGATATATGTTCATGCCCTACTATAAGTCACATTGAGATAGCCTTGCTACACTTACTTTGAACTTGCAATATAATTTAACAAGTATTTGTTAAACACCTTCTATGTGCTATGTACTAGGTACCCTGCCTAAGCACTGGAGGATACATAGGCACATGAAAAATGGTCCCTGCCCTCAAGAGGCTTACATTATACTGGAGGGTTACATTGTGCACACAGATAAGGAAGTATGATAAAAACGTGGGATGGTATCAATGGAAAGAATGTTGTATCTGAAGTGAGAGGTCTTCCTGGCTCTGAGGAGAGTTCTCTGTCCACTCTATTGTCTTTGTCATCTAACCTGTTACTTGTCTTTCCCAGTTTCAAAGACATCTATAGATTTGGTCCCCAACCTACTAGTGATGAGCCTCATTGCTATTTGCTAGGCTGGTCTTCAGACAGTATATTCAGTCTGTCTCTAACATCCAATTCTTTGAAATATAGCCCATTGTTCTATCCTGTTGAGATAGTTTTTTGGTTCATTGTCTTTGTCATCTAAGCTGTTACTTATCTCTTCAAGCTTCAAGGAAATCTATGGATTTGATAAGAATACTTTCTATAGTTTCATTCAAATGACTAATAAAAATATTGAGCAGAACATGGGGAAGGACTGGTTTCTGGGATGTTCTATTAAAGATCCCTATCCCCAAGTTGATCTCGATAACTGCTTTGTTATGTCCCTTCATTTACCTAGTTCTAAATGTACATTCACTGTCCTGTAGTCTATATGATTCCCTCTTCTACAATGATAGAATGAGATAGCAATTGTCAAGTGCTTTGCTAAAATTTAAGCATACTATACCTTATACCCTATTCTCTTATCTTAAGTGGTGGAATCAGGACAGGAGTTCAGGTGTTCTATCTCCATGTTCAGGGCTTTTTCCACAATTCTCTTTAGACCTCTCTCATAGGCTATTATAAATATTATAGAATGTTTGGTGGAGTGACCCCTTCATCCCAAGAAAAGGGACTGGGGCCCAAAAGTGAAACATAGAATAATAGGTTTAAAGCTGGACAGGACCTTAGGAAACAACTAGTCCAGTCCCCTTCATTTTGTAGATGATGTGACTAGTCAGAGAAGTAAGGAAGCTTAGCAAGCTAAGCAAACTTAGCAAAGTTCAGAGCCAACATTTGAACATTGACTCCAAATCTTGTGCTCTTTCTACTAAACCATATTGAGACTTTTCTTTTTGTTCATGGACAATGATAGTGGTACTAGGGATACTGAGGTGCCACAAGTAAGAGATCATCTGAGTATAGAGGTTTACTAAAGGACTTGTTCAATAACTACATGGCAAGAGCTGGCATCTGATTTTGATAACTTGCCAACTATAGCCTCAAAAACTCTTCTAGTTGACATTGAAATAACTATAATAATTTATATCCATGGGCATTCTAAAAGTAGCACCTGAGGCATTCTCACATGTGAACCTTCAGAAGAAATTGCTCTCAGATTCAAGTCATTGTGTTAGGTCAGCACCCATTCAAAAGAATAGCTTACAAACCCCACTGATACGTTTCATTTTTACTCACTAGCCATAGGACATATTAATGCAAACAAAAGACATTTAATCCAAAAACATAACGAGTAGGATCACAAGAAAAGATCTTTTCATTCACAAAAGAGTACCCTCTTCCATGAATTACTTCACCATTCATGGGAGAGACACACATGCAAAGAACACTTTGACCAAGGAATATTCGTGAATGATACATGCATAGGGAACATATGTGAAGAAGCACATACCCGGAACCTATGAGGGCAGGAGACACACTTGGTCAAGTCAACTGAGCAGG
Organism: Pseudochirops cupreus; assembly: GCA_028627135.1. Taxonomy (NCBI): domain Eukaryota; kingdom Metazoa; phylum Chordata; class Mammalia; order Diprotodontia; family Pseudocheiridae; genus Pseudochirops; species Pseudochirops cupreus. The sequence goes on along the minus strand of CM053581.1, from coordinate 62,274,988 downwards.
TCTATTGATGTTCTCTGGTGATGTCATTGTATTATTAATAATCTGTTGATTATTCTTTACTGCACATCTTCACTGATCTTATGGTCACAAAGTTTCTCTCTACTTCCATCTTTTGGGTTTTAGTTCTTCAAGACCACCTTCTAGGCCAGGGGTGGGGAGTCTGTGGCCTTGAAACCACATGTAGCCCTCTGGGTCTTCAAATGAGGCCCTTTGACTGAATCTAAACTTCACAGAACAAATCCCTTTAATAAAAAGATTTGTTCTGTAAAACTTGGACTCAGTCAAAAGGCCTCACCCAAGGACGTAGAAGGCCACAATCCCCACCCCTAGAATGTAGACTCTTGGTTTTCATCTGATATGGTATAGTTATTAGAAAGTCTTTCCCTGACAAGGGTAGACTAAAGCTATTTAGCACATAAGACAAGAATATGAGCCACGGCGCACAGCCAAGGGCAGTCAACAAAAACTTGGCACAATGCTCCCTCCTAGACTAAGGTTGTCTCTTCTTTTGGATTCCTATTTCTGGTGCTGATTTGAAATTTATGGTTCTAGACAACTACTTGAATTACAGTTTGAAAATTCCACACAAATCTTGTTTAACCCCTCAAGATGATCTTGTATCCTTGAAACTCATTTTGGAAACTCTTATGTGGAAAAATCACATAAACTATTTGGATGCTGACTCTATGAAGTCCCCTTTGCTCCCAGCAGCTTCACAGATTGGTATGCAAGTGAAGTTGAAGAGCAACAGTCTGGTACTTAAAAATTTATTGAATTGAATGGGATTTGTTAAACCCTGGTGAAACTATACCAGGAAAATTGTGTTTGCTTTTGGGGCCACATAACATATATATATATATGTATATATCCACATGTGTGTTTGCATATACACTCACACATGGAATATATACATACATGCATACGTGTGTGTGTGTGTGTGTGTGTGTGTGTGTAGCCATTGAGGAACTTTGTTTTGCTTTACTATGCATAGTTATTACAGAGAATTTTAATCTTTTTGATGGGATAGGAGGCAGAAGGAAGAGAAAATAGATGTTTGCTAATTTGAAGAATTAGAGGTGGAGGTTGGTGCTAGAGATGTGAAATGCTGATTATTAGTTTTACTTAACTTTTATTTTGTTATAAATGGCTGTAATGTAAAAAGAAGTGCATCAAATAAAAAGAAAATATAATAATGGCCTCTACCTCCTTTGGGTGTTGTAGGGATCAAATTAAATGAGATAATGTATGTAAAGAATTTTGCCACAACACTATATAAATATTTAAAGCACTATATAAATGTTAGCTATCATTATTATTTTTAGTAGAGCACTGTGATTTGGAAAGAAAACATGCACTTTCCCCTCCTGCTCCCAAAGAAAGAACTGGAAATGTATTCGTTTGTGCAGGGTGGGTTTTCTGTGTCACTAAAACAAGCAGTGTCAAATCCTGGGCTATTTTTAACCCTGGTGTTTTTAATTTAGAGATAACATTTCCCCGGATCAGGTCCAAGAACATATGTTAAAGTCACCTAATTCAAATAGCAAACCAGGTTTCCTGATTTCTGCAAGGTTTCAAGCCAAACCACTAGCACCTACTATAGGACCTTTATATTCCAAGGCAGACAGAGACCTGTCTCTGCACTCCCCATCTGATGCCAAGAGAGATTCCTTGAGGAGGTCAGGAATTCAGGGCTGGCCCTGAATATTTTTCTTCCTAGGCAGTGCTATGTGGTTGAAATATTACAGAACTAGAAGTTCCTGATGTAAAGAATCTGACCTCAGGTATCAATGAGACTGAGAAGAAAAGATTCATATCTTAAATATGGCTCTGGATGACTATTCCTGATTTAAAAGGAACTATTTAGGTTAAAAGAAGCAGGGGTCAGAGAATCATTGTATAAAAAGGTGTGTACAATACAAGTGTGAGGAAACTCAGGAACCAGAGTGAGGAAGCATGATGGAGGCTATTTGGATGAAAAGCAACAAACAGAAATGATATTGATTTTGGAATATAATGCAGGTCAGCTGGACAGCAAAAGAAAACAGATGAGTTTGGGAAATAGATTGCAAGCCTGGCCAGGAGGCATGCTGTAGTAGTGGTGGGAAATTTCAAGCTGGGCAGCTGTGGGAGCTTTCTTTCAACTCAGAGCAGAGGAGCTAATAATTTCTTGACTTGTCTTAATTATATCACCCTTCAAAAGGTAGAAGGACCCATGAACAGAACATTTTCTCTGAGTCCAGAAAAAATGATTTCTATAATGGATATGAAAGGAACTTTGTGATGCTGTGGGGATGGGAGATAACTACTCCTTCTAAGAATTCCTAATAAAGAAGGTGAGAAAATCTAGGAATAATCAGTTGAGGAATGACTGAACAAATTATGGCATATGCATGTAATGGAATACTATAGTGTCATAAGATGTGATGAAAGGAATGGTTTTAATGAAACCTGAGAAGACTTGTATGTAGCAACTGATGCAAAATGAAATGGAGAGAGCAAGGAGGACTATTTATATAACAACAACACTGTAAAAACAAACAACTTTGAAAGACTTACAAACTCTGATCAACACAATGATCATCTGTGATTCCAGAGGACCAGTAATGAAGCTTGCTTCCCAATTCCTGCCAGAGAGATGATGGATTGAGGGTACAGAATGAGACAAAAATGTTTCTGACACTTGACCAATGCAGGAATTTGTTTTGCTTGACGATGCGTATTTGTTTCAAGGGTTTGTTTTTCTTCTTTTTTCAGTGGTTGAAAGGATGGAAAGGAGAGAAAATTGATTTTTGTTTTCTGAAAAAAGTAATTTTACAAAGTTGGGTATAGTTTGACATTTAGTTTAGTTTTGAGGGTAGGGAGAAGTTTTCAAAGGGTTCAGAGAATCAGTAGGTACAATCTCATGGCTTAAAATTCTACAGGTAAATACACTCAAGAGAGAGAAAAAGCTTTCAACAATGAAATTCTGAAGGTAGAAAAACAGTACCGAGGAGGAGAAAGGGAATTTGGCCAAAGAAATTGTTGTGTGGATTCATGAGTAATTATTGTGGACATGAGCTCTTTAATGACTATGCTATCTGGTAGAACTTCCCATCTTCACAGCAGGACAATGGAGTTATGCAACAACCAGCCATGATTTCTGAGGCTCAGAGCTGCTTGACATACCAGTGATCCTTTGAGAAGTGAACCCTAGGTGAACTTGGAGATGGTTGCAGAGCCTGGACCAGCCTTGAATGGCTCAAAGGAGGCCTTGAGCAGCAGCTGCAGACTTAGGACTTTCCAAGCACCTTACTCTCTGACTTATCATATCTACAGAATTCTTCTTTCTTAATATCCTCTGCCCCACTCCCCTCCTCCAAAAGCTTGTAAAAACTATATTATTTTATCCCTTTTCCCACTCCCTTTGGAACAGTTGAAGAACTCTAACTCTTTGCTCCCTTGTAGTATCTTCTCTCTCCTACAAGTCTTTGGTGATTGGACTCTGTTTCATTTCAGATCCCCTTATAGGCCTCAGGTCATTTGTTAGCACCACACACACACACACACACACACATACACACACACGTGCGACTATATAAATATATGTGTATATGTAATGAAGACCTGTCTACAAATGAAAAAAAAGGTCAGGTAATATATACAAACTTGTGAAGCAATTCTGAAAGAAAAATGATGGGAGTATGAAAGCCCATAATGAGCTATGGCTTAAAAGGACAAAAAACTAAGTGCTCCTTCCCAGGGGTTTTTATTGTTTCCAACTATACTGGGGAAAGATAAAAGCAAAAAAAAAAAAAGCATAATCATTACTCAAGATAGGTAGAATGATGATATTGGATAAAACAAGTTCAACTCTTACCTTGTTGCTATCTTTTATTTCGTGGTGACTACAAATGTGAGTTGTGAGCATTATGCTATTTCTCCAGCCATTAATGCTCTCTCCTTCCAGTCTTCCTAGACAAAGTGTGTTTTGTCTGATATCTACCTTGCCCCTTCATTCCTTACCCTATTTGATAAAAAAGCTGGCATTTGACTTTTTATTTATAGGCATTTATATTTAAGGTTGGCAAAGCACTTTATATGTTCTCTCATTTCAAGTCAATAAGCATTTGATCCTCACAATAATCCTATGAGGTAGGATTATTTTATTATTATTATTATAATATCATAATTATTAACATAGTAAAATATAATAATATAATTATAATATTTATTATATAATTATAATATTAATAACACTGTCATAATTATCAATCACACAATTATAATTAGTAATTAGTCATCATTGATTTTTATGGTTTAATTATCATTATGTTATTATCCTTATTTTACAGATGGGGAAAATGAAGTTGAAAGCGATTATAACTTGCCCAGGGTCACACAGCTAGTAAATGTCTGAAGCAGGATTTGAACTCAGGTCTTCCTAACATCAAGTCCAGCACTATATACATCATGTCACCTCATTGTATCATCCTTATCTATATTCATATTGTATCCTCCTCGAGAATACAAATTCCTTGCAACTTTTTCATATTTTTGCATCACTCTAGAGCCAAAGACAGGGTACTGCACATAGTAGTCATTTAATAACTATTGAATTGAACCAAATTGAATGGAATTAAGGGTCTTCTAGCTCTGACATTCTATGTTCTAATTCTAAGTGTGCTTCCAACTCCAGCAACTTCTATTTTCTTTTCTAAGACCCTTTCGCTGCTAGCATTCCATCACTCTTTCTTAGACTTAGGGGTTCTGATAAAAGGGAGAAAGCCAGACCAAATAGCTTGACCATGAAATATTAGAGGAAAACTGCTCAGTGTATTCTGCTGAATTAGTGCTCTCTGAAATCTATTTGTTAAATTTCCTATAGATTTGTACCTGAGTACGATCATTTTACAGTGCCATAGGCAGTCCTCAGAGAGATTTTTATGACATTTGAATGAAGATTTATTCCTTGCTCCCAGACAGATAGCCATTTTAAAACGCTACTGCTAAGTTATAAGATCTTAGCTGATAGATCATCTATGGATATTGCTAACCCAAAGTGGGTTTGCATAGATAGGAATGTATAGACCATCTGTACCTCAGATTGCTATAACCAGATGTAAAAATAGATGAACAGGTAGACAAAATAGGTATACTGTTCAACATAAAAGCACAACTCTGAATTTTTCATCAGCAGAATCATTTTATTTAGTGACATACATGTTATAGTAGAAAGGATATTGAAAGTTGCTTTTGACTAAATACTCATTGCCATTTTGTGTTTGTCCTTCATTTTCAAAGAGGACCATGACATCAGGGAGATGATGACATGCCTTGCGGTTGACTTTGATTAGAGTGAGGGAGGACTGTGCAAGGTTACCAGCCTCACTTTCTCCTCCAGGGCCATCTGGGTCCAGTGGCCAGATATTCATCAGGACGACTGAAGATATCAGGATGACTTTTACTGTCTCAAAAGGAAAAAGGGAGGGAGGGAGAAAGAATTTGGAGCTCAAAAGTTTTAAAAATGAATGTTAAAAATCTTTTTTACATGTAATTAAAATATTTTTTTAAAAAAGAAACAAACAAAAAAGAATATTAGAAGTTGGAAGATCTAGCTTCCTGTCCCTTCTCTGCTCATTACTTTTTATGGTAACGATTGTTGTCCTTTGTGCTTGAAGAGGACCAAAATGACATCGCTATGTCAGGGTCAAGATATAGTGTGTCTGACTACTGCCAATCAGACCAGTATAAGCTTGGAAGGCTCTACCATAGTTTGGGTACAAATAGTCCATTAAAACATTTGGAATGAAGATGTCTCTAAATTTATGTATCTCATTTTTCTTTTGAGCTATTGAAATTCTGCTTTGCTCATAGAGCACAGAGCCTTCTTTGATGTGGGTGGTCTTGTGTCAGTATCTCTTATGTTTCACAATCAATTCCAAAATTCTTTAGAGTGATCTTGAGAGTGTCCTTGTATTGATTCTTCAGGTTTCTGTGAGCACTTGCCTTGTGTGAATTCTCTGTAAAATAGTTTTTTAGGCAAACATACATTTGGCATTTGAACAATGTGGCCAGTCTATTGGAGTTGCACTCTCTGCAACTGAATGCTTGGCAGTTTACGCTGAGAAAGGACCTCAGCGTCTAGTACCTTATCTTGCCAGATGATCTTCAGAATCTTACTAAGACAATTGAAATGGAACCAAACAGTTCCTGGCATAATGTTTGTACACTATCCAGGTTTCACAGGCATACAACGATGAGGTCAGCACAAAGGCTCTCTAGACCTTCAGACTGGTAGTCAGTCTAATACCTCTTCTCTCCCACACTTTCCTTTAGAGTCTCCCAAACACAGGTAGTGTGTCTGGCAATGTGTGCATCACTCTCATCATCTGTGTGCATAACCTGGGAAAGTATACTGTGAAGGTAAGTCAACGTATCCACAGCATTCATAATTTCTCCATTTTCTGTAACCAGGGGTAATGAAGTGCTGGCTAGTAGAGAACCTCTGTTTTCTTGGTGTTAATTGTCAGACCAAAATTAGCACAAGTGACAGAGAATCAGTCCATACTCTGTTGCTTCTCATCTTCAGAGGCTGCATTGAGTGCACAATTATCTGTAAATAAAAAATCATGTACCAGCTCTCCCTCTACTTTATTCTTGGCTTGTAGCTTTTGCAAGTTAAATAATTTACTGTCAGTGGGGTAACTGACCTTGATGCTGTTTTCATCCTTGGTGAGGATATCTGACAAAATTGCTGAAAACATCATCCTAAAAATCACGAGAGCAAGCACACGGATCTGTTTCCCTCCACTGGTGATTGGGGAAGCTCGAGAGCATCATCCGTTATCCAGAACCTGTGCAAGCATGCCATCATGAAACTTACTATATGATTTTGGACGGATCACCTTTCCTATCTGGGCCTCAGCATCCTCTTTTCAAAATGGGAAGTAACACTTTTGAGGAAATTACATGATAAGCTATAAAAGTGTCATAGAAATATGGGCTGCTGTTAAACTATAAAGGGCACTCTATAAAACTATCCTATCTGGGCAGATAATAAGCTATAGGAAATTTAACAGGGAATTTAGAGAATATTAATTCAATAGGATGGAATACAGTGAGTCATTTTGCTTCTGTGTTTCATTGCTGAGCCCTTTGAAGATTCTGCTTGTTCCCCTTTATCAGAACTCCTGAGGGTGACGTAGACTAATAGAATGTTAGAGCTGGAAAGTGACCTTAAAGTACAGCACAAAAATTATTGCCCTAGGGCTTGGCATGTAGTAGGTGTTCAATAAATGTCTTCTGAATTTTTAAAAGCATGGCAGCGGGTTGTTGTTGTTTTGGGGAGTTGTTTTTGTTTTTTGTTTTTACTAGCCGTGAAGCAGGACTCTGATTATACACTATCAGTTTCAGTGCCTTGCTCTTACTTAACCTGTACACTTGGGCCTGTGCAAAATGAAACCATGGAAAGAAAAAATTCTTTCTAAATCTTCCTCATAATGTTTAGGAGCTCAGAATTAGTTGGTGTTGTCCACTCTTATTTGGTCTTAAGTCTAAAAGAACAGAACTACAACTAGGGAGGGTTGTTTGAGGTTTGTCTCAGGGTACTGAAATTTAGAAGGGCAGGAAAGCACTTGTAGTAAAGCAAGTAGAAACAACTGAACTTAGCAACTAGTTAGAAAAAAATAGAGTTAAAGTAGGAAACTAGTTGATGATGAATTTTCTTCCCTGTCCTACCCCATGGCCACATTTCTGCTTAGCTCTGACCAGTCTGATCATACCCTGTACTCTCCTATCACAATGGCCTTCCCAGTAATGGCCTCCTGGTGGTCCATGTTTTTAGAGCCTTCACTCACAAAAGACATTGAACAAGTTCTCTGTCCTGAAGGATCAAGTCCCAAAGTCTCTCCTCTGTCCCTCAACTAAATTACTTTTAAAACAATGATTTGAGTTCACGTTTCATGCTAATTACCTGGGTACATTTTGTGGTACTTGCCCTGAGAGCTAGAGGTGCTCATTGTGAATGGATGGAAATCTATGAAAATACATTTGAAGATTGTGCTCGTTCCCCTTTATCAGAACATGGCAAACACTGCGCTAGGCATTTGATATGTGAATACAAAGTGAGAAAGACCCTGACCTAACACATACAGGGGGTATGGTGATGAGAAAAGGGAGCTTTGATCTAGCTATAGTGGTGACGAGGAATGGTGAATAGAGCCATAAGGCAGTTGATCCCTTCTAGTAGTCATATTTCTACAACAAGAGAATGAAAAGATGCTAGATGTAGGCCCTTGTTTTCTAGTATATGGGTGGATGGAATGTAGAGCATGGTTAGGAGATACCTGAATATATAGTACATTATCTGAGTTTTAACTCAGGACATCTCTGGTCCAGAAATGCACCGTTCCAGGTCGAGGGAAGGGAGACTGTGGTAACGCAGATGGCATGATGCTCAAGTAGGCCCTGTTTTCCTGGTGGTTGGTTAGAGTGGAGGTGATATTTATTGTTCTATGAGAGAGAAAGGAGAGGTATTTGATTAAAAGGATACAAATTTTAGATCTGGGGTCTTAACAGATTTTAAGATCAATATGGTTTAGTAGTGTAACCAGTCTACATGGCTGCCCCTGAAAACTAACGTGTTCTCAGTCTGTTTTAATAGAGGCCTACTGTCCAAAATAAAGGACATGATAGACTCATTATACTCTACTCTGGTCAAATCTGGAGAGGATAGAAATGGATCCCTGTGGGCTACCTGTTGACTAAGAAAACCATAAACTAACTTTATATTTTATTATACTTTTATTTATTTTATTAAATATTTCCCCAATTACATTTTAATCTGGTTCTGCCGAGAGTTTTACCAGGGCCCTGAGTTTGACAACAATGTTGTAGAGGGTATTTCTGATCAGGTTCAGGTGAAACTAGATGACCTCTGTGGTCCCAATACTATCTAAGGCTTTTTAAGGCAGGGTTAAGCTAGGGCTGGCTGTAACCTACTCCTGAGAATCAAGTGTTAAATTTTCAGTGTGAACCCTTATACATGAGAAATTGGCAAATGTTACAAATCAGGGCTTGATTAATTGATTATCTAGATTAAGAAAGTGATGGATGAAATGTTATAATTGCAGATTAAATTGAAATGTGGTGTGGGTACTTTTTTTTCTTCTTCAGAGAGCTAGTGGTTAAACATTTACCAGCACATTCCTATATTAAGGCGACAGTTCCACTGTACTCAGCCATTCCTTAAATATCACCTTCAATCTGGGTACTACAATTTAGGAAGGACGTTGAGAAACTGAAATGAGGTCAATGGGAGTTAGGCAGGGGACCAAATGTGGTTTGGCTGAAGGACCTGAGATTGTCTTACCTGAAGAAGGAACAACTTTGGGAGAAGATGGTTGCAGTTTTCAATGTTGGAATATGCAAGTATTAACTTTGCTCTTGTTGGGCTTAGAAGATAAAATTAGCAGCAATGAAAGGAAGATGCAGAAGGGCAGATTTCAACTTGAAGTAAAGACAAACTTTGTACTATTAAAACTGTCTACTGCCTAGAAAACAGTGAATTCCTCATTACTGGAGGTCTCTAAACTAGATGTTAAGCTGTTAATAATTTCTGTTAAGACGTTCATGTGCAGTGGATTTCTACATTGTACAGAAGTTTGGATGAAGTGACTTTTAAGGTCCTTCCCATCTCTGAATTCTAAGATTCCACAATTTATCCAGAGCCATGTGGCTCATAGTATAAAGATCAGGGACCTCAGGTCAGGAGACCCAGATTTCCTGTCTCTGACATTGCCTTGGTATAGAGCAGCAAGCAAGTCCCTTACTCTGCTTGAACATGCTTCCTGCTCTGTAAAAGGGGCTAATAAATAATTTACCTAATTCACAGGACAATTTTGATTGAAGTTCTTAAAGTGCTATAGAAATTAGAGATACCCAAGAGAAGATAAAGTGTTACCTGTTGAAAGGCTCTTATAAAAACAACTACACTTAAGCAGTAGCATGAAAGATAAAAGGTACACATAAGGAAGATTTCAGGGTACTGGAATAGAAAGCCAAAGGAACTTGGAATGGATCAAGTAATGAGTGAATGAATGAAATGGTAAAGCATTTATAAAGTACTTACTGTTTGCCAGGCTCTATACTAAGCACTGAGAACTCAAATGCAAGTAAGCAAGAGAGTTCTTGCCCTCCAGGAGCTTGTATTGTAACGGGGAGAGCCAATTTATAAAGGGAAGCTGGAGAAGGAGGGGAGGACAGGACTTGTGTAGGTATGATTTGGAAATGTGTTGGCCTGGTTCTGGGCAAGGTAAAACAGATGCTCACCTGTTAGAGTCCAGTGTCCTGGGATAGAGAAAAAGGTTCCTATGGGAGATAGGAGGATGACCAAAAGATAAACTTCATGGCTTGGAAATGTCCGGGAAATAATGTCTTGGTCTGGTTTTTGGCAAACTTGTGGGTCCTTTGAAAAGGGCATTGATTCTTATCTTGATAGGTTAACTTTAGTATAGCCCAATATGAGGGCAAAAATCATAGGGATAATAGCATTTAGAGCTGGAAAGGACCAATGGGGCTTTATTTTACAGATGAGGAAACTGAGGGCCAGAGAGGTCAAGGAACTGGCCAAAATCACATAGGAAGTAAGGAAAAGAGTCAAAAGTTAAGCCCAAATTCTGGAGATCCATATTCAGTGCTATGAATTCACCACACCATGTTGCCACTCAGGCTACAGTGCCCTGTGGTGTTGGTAGTTCAGGTACTACTATCTACATTTTACAGATGAGGAGGCAGTTGAGGGACTGGACAAATTTACACAAGAAACAGTTGGCAGGGCCAGGATTCCACCCAGGGTCTCTAACTGCTTCATTTCATTCCCTTCTCTTTGACAGTCTTCTCCACAACCTCGCCAATCACCTCAAGTGTATGCCATGGACTATTCCCTAGAGGCTCCCTCTCCTCCCTCCCGCCAGGTCCCTGCTTTCCTGGTTAGTGCCTTCTCCCAGGCCACTCTTTTCCATATTGGGAGAGCCCCCATCACACTTCATTTTACTCCTTCTTCTCTGGTTATCTCTACAACCTCCTTGCCAGCCATGGTAACCATTAGCGTATCCTTTTCCGAGTTCAGGAACCATAAATCATGATCAGCTCTGTTCCTGGATGAAAGATATCCTTTGACCCCATTCACCATCCCTATAATTTTTAGGACCAAAGTGCTTCTCTCTGGCCACCTCTCTCCTATACGTATTGTCTCCCCATTAGAACAGAAACTTTTTGAGGGCAGGGACTGTGTTTGTTTTTGTATTCGTATCCTCAGATGCTTAGCATTGGACTTGGTACGTAGCTGTAATGCTCAATATGTAGTTTTTCATTCTTTCATTCCAAATCCAGGACTCTTTAAACAACACCATGCTGCCTCTAAAATTGGAACTTGGCATTCTTTCTGAGATGAGTAGGCACAGATCAAAATATTTTATTAGTTTCAGGAAAACATTTGGATGCTTAAGAAATATGTAAAGGCCTGTTTTTAGGTTTCTTTGGAAAAAGCAGCTTCTTGGTCTGCAGTAAATGTCAGAGAACAGGGAAGCTATCTCAAAATTGGATGTAATTAGCCTTGGCCACCTTTCCTCAACATATGGGTGACGGGTTATATCATTGCCACTTTCCTTGTTAGTTTGTGCAGTTCTCTCCCCTTCTATTCCACTGCATGTGGTTCACATTTATACCTACTTCACAGACCTGGGAGGTCTCATGTTCCTTTTCTTTTTGGGAAATTGGCAAGCAGCCAGGTTGTCACTGGGGAGGCCATCCTGACTTTGTGTGCCCTCAGCCTCCTCTTCAGGGACCTTGTCCTGATAGTTGTCAGGTTCATCAGATAGAGTCAAACTTTCTCTTCAGCCTCCCACTTATAGTCATTATTGAAAGATAGTATGGTGTGGTGGCAAAAGCCCTGATCTTGAAGCTAAAGGAACTGGGTTCTAATCCTGTCCCTCTCTAAGCCTTAGTTTTTCTCATCTGTAAAACTGAAATAATATTACTTGTAATACTTGTCTCACTGGGTTGTTGTGAGAAAAGTTTCTTTGTGACCCATAAAGTGCTATAGAGATATGAACTGGTAGTATTATAATTATATTGTCCAGGGCCATGTGCTCGGAAATGGGACTGGAAAGATGAAATCAGGTACTGTCTCTGCTCTTAAAGTACTTTGCAACATGTGCACACGTAAGTACAACATAAGGGAAAATATGATCAATGTCAATTTGACTCTTCTAAAATAGGTCAGACTGACTAAGGTTATGTTTAATGAGGATAAATGTCAATCTCTGTAGTCGAGTTAAAAGATTCAACTTCACAAGCAGGTTAGGGGAGTTGGGGTTAAGGCAACAATTAATGTGAAAAAGATCTGAGAGTCTTACCAGTGTAAGCTTAATGAGTCATGTGGTAACCAGCAAGGTTAAATCTGATCCTACACTATATTCAAATAGTGTTTGTTGTACCCAGCACAAGGGTCTGACTCTACTGTGCCTTGGTTAGATCCCATGTGGAATATGTTTACCAGGAATGCTGTTGTCTTGTTGTTTGATTAGAGGACAAAAAATACCTTTTGAAGATCCCTAATATGAACATAGGCAGTTCTGGCCTACATCTCTCTACACATGACCTTTCAGTCCTGGGCTCTACATTTTATTAAAAGATACTGACAAGCTAGAATGAATGAATCTATTCTAAACTGTGAAAGAGTTTACTCTTTACAAAGAACAGTGCTAAGAACTGGGAATCCAAATACAACATGGAGACAGCACATGGTTGCCATAGCAACCTCCTCATCCTGAAAGTTCACTCTGTCCCTGACTTTCTCACATATCGAATTTCATTCTGCCCATGAAGCTCCTTCTTCTTATTTATTGTAACAACAATAGATATAACGTTATAACTTTACACCATTGTTATATCAATCACACATAATATATAATTATATATAACATGCTTTTATATATTATGAGTTATAGGTTATACATAATTACATACCATTATTATAGCAAAACATTATTATAATGATATCATCATATTATGTTGTCTATAATTTATATAGTATCTACTATGAGCTAGATACTTTACAAATATTATCTCATTTGATCCTCACAATCACTCCTGAGAGATAGATGCTATTGTCATTCCTGTTTTATAGTTGAAGAAACTGAGGCAGATGGAGGTTAAGCCACTTGCCCAGGTTCACACGGCTAGTAAGTATTTGAGGGCACATTTGAACTCAGGTCTTACTGACTCCACACCCAAAACTTGAGCCAACGTGTCATCTAGTACTTTGGGCAGCTCCTCCCAGAACCTCTGTTTAAAGGAAAGGGCCCAAGTCAGCCTTGTCTTCTTTCCTTTCCCAGCTCCACTCCTTACTTTCCTTAAGCCCTTTTCCCCACTTTGAGGACTTTCTCCCTTTCTTCTCCCTTTTAGGATGTAAACTCCTCAAGGGCAGGGACTCTATTCTGTTTTACATTTGTAAAATCTCAGTGCTTAGCACAGTGTAAGGCACATAAGGGCTCATTAAATACTAGACTTGACTCAAGAAAGCCTCTTCCCTTAAGGCGTTTAAGTTCTAATGGAATGTGTCAAAAAATATTGGAGAGTGGTGGCTAGGGTAAGAACTTACGATCTGTGAAGTCACAAAGAGGGGTAGTGGAACAGTCCTTCACACACCCTTTCATGAAGTCATAGAAGTGGTGATTTGATTATAGTTCTCCCAAGAAAAAGATAGAGAGTTGGAAGAGGGGAAGGATATTTGAGGCTGCAGGGTGGAAAATGAAAGGGGAGAAGATGAGGACACTGGTGCCAAGAAGTTTGACAAGGATAGTGAGGACCTAGAGACCAGGCCATACAAGGATCAATCAAGTCAAGCCAAATCAAGTCAACAAGCATTTATTAAACATTTATAATGTGCCAGGTGCTGTGCTAAGCACTGAGAATTCAATTACAAGCAGAAGAGAAATAGTCCCTGCCCTCAAGGAGTTTACATTCTAATGGGGACAAGATAATACATGAAAGGAAGCTGACAAGAAGTTAGGACAGGGGTATGAAGGTAACCAGCAAGTTAGTAGCAGTTTGGAGAGGAATGAAAACATGATTGACCTGGGTATTTTCCTTAAAATGGGTGGTTTTGGAGGAACCAGATCTGCCTTTGGAGAGGCAGGGATGGAGAGTACTTCCAATGTGAGAATGGGTAGAGTGAAGTTCTAGCATGACAGGGTTACTACGGCATTATAGATAATATCCCAGAAAGTCAAGAGTGCTGCCTGGATAGGATCAGGTGAAGAAAAGAGTTAGGAAAAATAGCTGTTTTCATGTATTTGAAGGCCTGTCATGTTGAAGACATATTCCATATGACCCCAGAGGGGAGAAGTAGGACAATGCAGAACAGCAGATTTTTGTTTTTAGAGGAGATGTAAGGAACATTTGATAGCATTAAGACTGTTGGTATTTAGAATATGTGAATCCTCAGTTTTCAAAATCACAGTCAGATACATTTTTTGCCCTCCAGCAAATTAACACCCAAATGTTCTTAAAATGGCAGGGTTGTTTTCTAGGCATAAGGAAAGATGACCTTTTCAGAAAAGGGAAACATGTGGCAGGGAAAAGATAAGAGTTAGTTACTTGGCCAACTGATAAATAAGAGTTGCTGACAATTTACCCATTACCAGCTTTTTCCTTAATTACCTGAGAATGGATCCAGTTTATATTAGATTAGAATGAAATAGAAAAAAAAATTAATGAGACTTTCAAACCAAGTAATTGGAAAGAAATGCGCTATGAGTGTTCTCATTAAAGAACTTACTCTGCTCCCCATATTGGCCTAAACCAGAATCAAGTCTTAAAATTATACATTTGGGAACATTTGCTTTAGCACTATGGCTTGTGCTTCAAGGTTTACAAAATGCTTTCCTTAAAAACAACTCTGTGAATTAAAGAGTGGAAATATTTTTACATCTATTATACATATAAGAAATTGAGGCCCAGAATGGGCAAATGACTTGCCCAAGGCAACATGATTAGTAAGGAGTAGTTATGGGAGTGATGCTTTTCTATTTTTTAAGAATGGAAGATATTTATAAAGCGGTTTCTATGGGACAGATAGTGTGCTAAATTCTGAGTATACAAATAGAAAAACCAAAACAGTATTTGCCTTCAAGGAGTTTACATTCTAATAGGGGAAGACAATATATGTAGGGGAGTAATATTCATGGAAATCTCCAGGATGGTGATGAGTGGAGTCAAGGGCAATCAACGTATCCTTTCTAGGAACGGTAGTATTGAACTGATTATTGGTCCAGAGCCAGAAGATGGAGAAGAAAGAAGGAAGGAAAGAAGCATTTACTAAGTACTTATTATGTGCCAGGCAATATGCTACATATTCCATTTGATCTTCACAACAACTTCAGGAGGTAGGTGCCTGTATTGTCCCCATTTTATAATTGAAATAACAAGAGTTGGGCAAACAGAAATTAAGTGATTTGCCCAAGGTCACACAGCTAGTGGACTCCAGACCTAGTGCTCTGTCTGTCTACTGTACCTTCTAGCTGCCTAGGGAAAGGATGTAAATGTAGCCTTATGGTATGAAGATGGCCAGCAAGCAACATGGTAAATGGGGCTTAGATTATATAGGTTTCATCAGTGAAAAGCGGAGATGGTATATTGGATTTGGAGGTGGAGGCTGAGAGTATAGGAGCAGAACAAACCTAAAGGAGAAACAAAGTGGGTTTGGGTCAAACTAGATGTGGAGAATGTTCTCCAGAATGCTTGTGAGTTGAGTGTTTTTCCCTTTTTACCATCTTCAACATTCTCATCATCAACTAGATGACCTGTAAGGACCTTTCCAGATTTAAATCTATTTGTCTGTCATCATCATTAGCAAATATTCACTTAGCAGAACACTATGTTTGGTAAAGGGCAGCTAGATGGTGCAATAGATACAGCACTGGGTTTGGAATTAGAAGACTCATCTTCATGAGTTCAAATTTGACCTCAGATACTGCCTAGCTGTGTGACCCTGGGCAAGTCATATAATCCTGTTTGCTTCAGTTCTTTATCTATAAAATGAGCTGGAAAAGGAAACGGCAAGCCCCTGTAGTAACTTTGGCAAAAAATAACCAAAAAACAAAATGGGAGTCACAGAGCATCAGACACAACAGCAAATGACTAAACATGTTTGGTGATATGAAAGAATACTAATAAGTGTGAGATAAGGTCTCTCCTCTCAGGCATTTGATAGTCTGGTAGTGAGAGAAGGCTCAAAGGACTGGGAACCAGGAAATCCTAGATTTAAGTCTGAGCATTGCCAATAACTTTACGTGAGACCTTGGGCAAGTAATTTCTTCTTTCTAGTCCCAGTTTCCACATTTGTGAAATGTTGGAGTAGTGTTCTTAGATCTTTAGGCTCTCTTTGATGCCTGATTTATGTTCTAAAGTACATTCCAGTTCTGACATTCTATGTGCTGGGATTTGGTTGGAGAGACAGGATGTGTGCATAAAGAACAGTCCAAAGTAATTCAATGCTAAATACATAATAAAGACATTAAAGCCTTCAAGAATGATCTTAGAGATTACTCACTGTGTGGTGGGTGGTCTGGTAAGTGTTCATGAAGAAGGTGGGTCTTTGTCTGGGTCTCAAAGGATAGGGAGGATAGAAAAGTGAAGTCTAAAAAAGGTGAGGCATCCATGCAGAATGAACAATGTGACAGCAGGGGAGGAGGGATTCACACAGTGTGATCAGACGATTCTCCATCTTAGCTCTTTGATCTTCCCTGCCTACATTCTCCCTGCCCCCCCATCTATTTTACCTTGTTGGAAATCGAGACACAAAATTGAGATGTGGGAGCAGGACGACAGTAGTTGTCAGTGGCCCTAAGAAGGGCCCCTGCTACAGTGAGGTTGCAAGCAGATAAAAGCAGAGACCCCCAGGCCTCTGAGCTCCTAAACAACAATTATATTTTATATATATTATATAATGTGTTGGAAGGAGGAAGAGGGTCAGATGAGTTTTTGCAGGTAGAGCAGTGTAGGTCTGAGGAGCTACCTGTGTGGCTTTCGTTGTGTATCTGTGCCTTGGTTTCTATGTGGGATGTGGCTCCCTGATAAAGTTGGTATGGTATAATACTGTAATATACTAACAACCATCTCCTCCCTTCTAACTTCCCGATTCCATTCCTTCCATGCTTTCTTGTCTGTGAACGTTATCCCCTTGGCCCTGCTTTTCCTGAGGGTTGATTTGAAATATTAGGACTGCCCTGATTTCCCTCCAAGGGAACAGAATTTTCATAGAAAATGTGCCAGAGATAAGAGCTTAACCAAAGAGAGAGTTTGGGCTAAAACTTCCTAGAAGAAGTTCACAGTGCACACCAAAATGAAAGGAACTTAAATCCCTACCTAAGAATAAATGCCTCTACACACTGTCAGAATAGCCAATTGGCATGTGCCTAGTAGCTGCCAAAGTGAGATCCTTCCCATGCTAGCTAAAATAATTTTTCCTGCAATTATGGGAATGAAAAGACTATCATGGGATCTGTAACTGCAAGGGACCTCCTCCCATCCTCTGACAGAGGAGAAAACTTAGGACCAGAGAGAAGTGGTCTGACCAAGGCCACACAGGTAGCAAATCTAATCAGATCTAGATCTTCTGACTATAGATAATTTCCTTTTCACTATGCCATAACATTTGGGGTAATTATTCTTAAGCACATACCTTTTAAAAAATTTTTTTAAAGAAATCTTCTCTTAGGTGTATAGCACTTATCCAAGGATAGCTTATATTTATAATAATATGATATATTACCCCTGTTTAATAGGTGCTGAAAATGAATCCCTGAGAAGTTAAGTGACTTGCTTAGAGGTCTGATTCCTAGTCAGTAGCAGAACTGGGACTTTTGATTCCACAGACATTTTGACTCCAAGTCCAGTGGTTTTTCCACTAGAGGACATTGCCTTTCAAGAACCGTACCTTTCCTCTGTGAAGTTTCTCTTCACAGATGAGAAAACTGGTCATCAGAGATGTTAATGAGCTGGCCTAAGGTTTTATAGCTAATATTGACAGAGCTGGGAATGAGATACCTATGCTCTTCTTTGATGAGGGTTTCCAGATTTTGGTTACAGCTCATTTCAAGTCTGAAATCAGCTAAACCAATAGCCAGTTGGCTCTCTCAATCCAGAACTCAAGGGAAAATGCTGCATCTGCTCAGAAATAGAGAAACAGGGCCCCAGAGAGTAAGCCAGCTATTGCCATAGCAACAATGGATGTGCTTTACAGAATAATAATGTTCTTAGGATCCCTTTCCTCCAGGAACTCCTGGCAGGGACATAGAACAAGCACACTCACTACAGTTTAGGGATTTTAAATATTTTATGCCTACATTTTCTACTTTGTAGCCAAAAACCAGGAATTCCATTTTCCAGTTGCTTAATTGTAGAATCATGAACACCTTTCCAGCTCCCTTAATACACACATAAGTAATCTCAGTCTGCTTCTTTCCCTCTGCACATTATGTGTCCTCTACCCCTGACACCCTATTATGTAACTTTTTTCTCTTCCGAGCAGGGTTTATTTACCAGTAATATGCATCTGTTTTGAGGTATGGAAATCATAAGATTTCTTTCCTTACCTGAGCCTTTACTACACTTTCCCAGTCATCTCCCTTTCTTTCTTTCCTATTGTATTCCATGGGATGCAGTTCTCCATACTGTGACTTGAAGATTCAGCTGTTTTGCAAATCTTATCCCAACACTAAAATCCATCAATGTCTATGATTCTAATTCTACTATTATGTGATTGTTAGTAAGTTTGGCTTTACATTGCTTAGGGGTGATAGTGGAGGGATGGAAATCTGTCTCTACAACTTCCACCAAGCAGCTAGGTGGGTCAGTGGATGGGAGCCTGGGCCTAGAGTTCAAATGCAGCCTCAGACACATACTAGCTGTGTGACCCTTGGCAAATCACTTAGTCTCTGTTTGCTTCACTTTCCTCACCTATAAAATGAGAGTAATGATTGCACTTACTTCCCGTGGTTGTTGTAAGGATCAAATGAGATAATAATTATGAAGTACTTAGCATAGTGCCTGGCACAGAGTAAGAACTATGTAAATGTTAGTTATTGTTATTAGTAGTTTGGCTCTCTGAGGTCAGCCAGGGCCAAGTCTAAGTCTTCCTCCAAAGGACACCCCTTCAGATATTTTAAGAGAGGGTGAAAATCATGGAATTTCAGAATTATATCTGGTCTATCCTCTTTTAGATAAAGGAAACCCTTCTGAAAATACAGTGATGTAGAAAGAACACCAGATTGGGAGTTGAGAGTCTTGAGTTCTGTTCTTAACCTTAAGTCATTGTGAAATCTTAGATAAATCCTTTCCCTTCTGTGTACCTATGTTTCTTCTCTAAAAAACAAGACCTATCATCTCTAAGATGCTTTTCAGCTCCAAAAATCTTATTTTCTCTTCTTCCTCCTCTTCCTTCTCCTCCTCCTCCTCCTCCTTCTCCTCCTTCTCCTTCTCCTCCTTCTCCTTCTTCTCCTTCTACTTCTCATCTCAACAAAAGGGTGTTCAGTCTCAACTTAAATACACTTAACTTTACTTGATATACACATTATAAATATGCTGCCATGGTATGAAAAATTACCTTAACTCATTTCTGTCTTGGGCATACAGTCTCAGTAAATTCCTTCCTGCTCTCTTGATGCCTAGATTTCAGGTCTTTTCTAATATCTCCCTAACCTTACCCTATGGATGCATTCTGACTGCTCTGAGCTCTCAATAAGATTCTCATTGTCTCTGAATTTCCCAGTTTTCTCAAGGGTTGTCACTACATTTTCTGTAATTAGCTGTCCAAGACCATGGGCACCACAGAACTGCTTTTATATTGTATAATAGACTCATGCTAAATTTGTTGGGTTAGGTAGCCTCTGAGGTCCCTTTCATTTCTGAGATTTTAGGATTTTATGATATATTTTGACATTTACAATCACAATTGACTGAAGATTGATGAGAAACACACTGTACTTATTGTGTGTTGATGATAAAAAGTGTTCAATTGGGTAAAACAAAATGCTACCTTAAAGGCATTCTTCCAAGAAGTGTTTCCCATATTTATATCAAATTCATACAAAATTATTTGGAAAATCATAGATCCAGACCTGGGAGGGACCTCAGAACATATCTAGGCAAATCCTTTCATTTTATAGTTGAGGAAACATGATGTCAGGGAGTTATACATGTATTTAAGTGTCAGAAGAAGGCTGTGAACCTGTCTTCTGACTTCTAGACAGTATTCATTCTATTGTACCACATTTCTTCAACAGAAGTAGCAAAACACATAACATTAGAAATATGAAGAGAGGGGATTCTGGGAAGATGGCAGAGTAGGTCGGAAAATTATAAACTCTTGAGATTTTCCTCCATGAAAGAGTTAAAATAGCACCTTAGTGAGAACAAAGCATAGGTAGATAAATAAGAATAGGGATACAACCACAGTCTTCCTGGGACAATTTGAGATGGGAAGAAAAATCCCAGGAAGAGATTTGGTCCCTGTGAAGGGTAAACACCTCCAGGTTAGGTTCAGTTCAAACAACAAACGGCAAGCCCTGGGGTTAGTTGGTTGGAGAAGCTGCCTCTGCCATGGCCACAGGAACTGTTACCCCTGGGATGATGAGGGGAATTGGGTATTTGAGCCCAGGAAGATTGGGGGAACCTTTGCTGACCAGGAATGCCAGACCTAGCTATGCTGCAAAGAGAGGCAGGAGTGAGAAGGAACCAGCCTGGTGAGTGCAGAAGCAATGGGGCAGAAAGCCCCTGACTGTGGGCACTTACAGGAGGTTGGAGGATTCCCTTTGGTTCAAGGCTAGAGGATCTGGGGCAAGAGGCACAATTTCCCATACCCTAGAGGTGATTACAAAAATTATACTATTACCACAAAAAAATGCACAGGCAAAGGGGAAAGGATTCAACCACAGAAAGCTATTATAGGAATAGAGATGACCAGGGTTCATCTTCAGAGGAGGATATTGAAGTAAAGAAACCCCCAAAGAGTAACATCAAATGGTCACCTGCCCAAAAAAAATTCACAGAAAATCTTTAAAAAAGACTTTTAAAATGAAATGACAGAGATGGAGGAAAAACTGAAAAAAAAAAAGAATAATCTAAGAAAAACAAGAAGGGTATGAAAGAAAAGTCAACCAATTAGGAAAAGAGATCCAGAATCTTAAGGAAGAAAATGACACCTTGAAAATTCGAATTGGGCAAAGTGAAGTCAGCAAAATTATAAGAGATCAAGAAATAAACAAAATATGAATAATGAAAAAATAGAAGAGAAAGTGAAACATAAAAACAACAGATTTGGAAAACAGATTAAGAAGAGAAAATATTAAAATAATTGGACTAACTGAATGTTATGATCAAAAAAAGAATCTTGATACAATAATACAAGAAATAATTAAAGAAAAATGTCCTGAAGCATTACAACAAGGGGGAGGAGGGAGTAGAAATAGAAAAAAAATTCATTGATCACCAATTAAAAGAGATTCTATGAGGAAAACTCATAGGAATATCATAGTCAAATTCCAAAACCCTCAGCTCACGGATAAAATATTAAAAGCATCAAAATTAAAACAATTTAAATATGATGGTGCCACAATTAAAATTACACAAGACCTAGCAGCAGAGACATTGAAGGACCACAGGTCTTGGAACACAGCATATTGAAGAGCAAAAGAACTGGGGCTTTGGTTGAAAATATCATACCCTGCAAAGTTATGTATTATTCTAAATGGAAAAAAATGGACATTTGATAAACTCTCAGATTTTCAAGATTTTGTTAAAAAAAATCCTAAACTTAATAGAAGATAAGACATATAAGAACTAAGAGAAATATAAGGCACATAACCAAAGACTGATTATAAGGGATTTGTAAGGACAGACTGTTTACTTTTTATATATATAAAATGTATATCTAGGAGTCTTATTAATAATTGGGTAGCTTATAAGAAAGATTGGGGCAAACCTGAGTATGATACGAATTTTAAAAATAAAACTGTTTAGGAATAGCTAAGAAGAGTAATTATTTTACACAAATGAGGTACAAGAGGAAGAATTTATATAGAGGAATTAGATAAGGGAGGAGGCCTGGTAGTTCTGGTAGCCTACTTTCATCAGGAATGGGTTCAAGAGGAAGCAATACATATATATTTCTCCATTCTGTATTTGTGTTCTGGAGTTTGAGTCTAAAATAAAATTTAAAAAAGAAATATGAAGACTCTCTTATTATTAAGATCAAATGAGGCATAAGACACAGAGAAGCATGTATGCACAAAATATGCTCCCCATAATCATGGAGATCTAGCATAGAGAGGCTAATTGAAAAGTCATTCTTTATTGATGGTGAAGTCTTCCAAGTGTTCCTGTTTGTGAATGACATTGAGCCAATTCCATTAACTCCAAGAATAATGCAGAACCTCCTAAGTGAGATTAATAATCACTCAAAAGGATTTGGATGAATTATCCACATAGGAAAATCCATCTGGATGAAATATGCTTATAATCTAGATTCTGTTCTGCTGTTCAATGGACGACTTATAAAGCTTATTTATAAGCTTTATATATCTGAAAAGACACCATCTGGAGGAGAACAAGCTGGATTTCATTAAGAAATCATAGTACTTTTACTTACCCCCCAATTCTCCCTAAAACAAAGGCCTGTTTGAAAAATACCAATATTATACCAGTCATGTTATATGGTTGCAAGTTATAGACTACTACTATCCCAGAAGAACTGAAGTTGAGGAATTTTCAAAGGGCAATAGAGAAGTACATGGTGGATGTAAGCAGGTTATAACACATTGCAAACAAGGAATTATAAAGTATAAAGGATGTTGTCACAGAAACATATGACTGAAAAAACAATGGTTGTAGTCATGTAGTAAGAGCAAGGAGCAATTGATGGAAGGTCCATGTTTTCCATTGGTATCTGCAAGATTTTGAGGAGGAACCTAGAACACTGAGTGAACTTTATGGCAAATTCATTTGAGGATCATAGATTTAGAGTTATAAGGGACCTTTAAGTCTATTGAGTCCAAACCCCTCATTAGACAGATGAGGAAACTGAGGCACAGAGAGGTTAAGTGACTTGCCTGTGGTCACACAGCTTATAGGTGTCACAGGTGAGATTTAAATTTAGGACTTCTTAATTCCAAGTCCAGTTTCTTATCCACCAAACCATCCTGCTACAATCATCAAGGACATAGCTACATGGATAAGAGTTGTAGAGATTGGATCTGAATAGATGAGTTATGGTCTACTAAGTGTGGAGAATATTCACGTTGATAAAAACATGAAGCCTTTAGAGTATATGACATATTAAAGTGATGGCCCTGCTGTCCTTGGTCATATTCAGACCACATTTGGAAGATTGGGTTCAATTTCAGGATTATATTGATTAGTCATAGCTTATCCAGAAGAAGGTGACTAGGCTGATGAAGGACCAGGAGGACATGCCATAGAAGGATTAGTTGAAGAAAATGGGAATGTTTGCATAGAATCATACATTCTGAGTTGGAAGGGACCTCGGAAAGCATGTAGCCAATCACTTTCCAAGAATCACTTCTGCCATACCTTTGATGTATGATAATGATGACTAATGGTCATCTAGTTTAGGCTAGACCACCTCTAGTGACCTCCCACTAGCTTTTGAGGTAGTATATTCTGCTTTTGAATGGGAAAAATCACTTTGGAGAAGGGGACCATCTTCCTCAACATCACCAGTATCAACTGTTAACCAGTGACAGTTGATCAAGCTATCTCCCTTTGAACCTTCCCCTCCCTTCCCTGCAACCAATCAATGGACTTGCTTCTAGCCCAGCTCTTGCAGCCACCATCCTAGTAAGCCATCCCCATGGTCATGTGGCCTGGAGTCACAGCTTCTAAAGACCCAGGAAAGAAAGTTGTTGCCACCAAAGTTCTTGGCACTTTCAAATAATTATACATCAGAAACTGATATGATTTTATCAGTGGAAACAATATTTAAAATGATGCATTACTAAGTGCTTTGCTGCTTCCCCCTAAGGACTGACTATAGGACTTTTCCAGCTGACTCGTAGCAGAAACCTTCTATGTGGGCTGATGGGCCAGTAGAAAGGCAGGTCACAAATTGGTCTTGTTCAAGAACAAACAACAACAACAATCCCATGATTAAGCAAGCAAATTGACAATCTAGAGCTCACAACTCTGGGGCCTAATGTACAGAACTTGTTATCCCTACTCCTACGGAATCATATCAAACTGATTAATACTGACTGGAATAGAATAGGGGTCCAATTAATCATGGCACATTAGATAGGGTGCTGGGCTTGGAGTCAGAAGGATGTGAGTTCAAATGTGATCTCAGATACTTGCTAGCTGTGTGACTCTGGGCAAGTCACTTAACCCTGTTTACCTGTTTCCTCATCTTTACAATAAGGGCATATAGCTCCCTGTGTGGATGAAATCATTGTTGCTGTTGTTCAATCATTTTTCAGTCATGTCCAACTCTTCATGGTGACTTGTCATGACCCCATTTGAGGTTTTCTTGGCAAAGATAAAGGAAAGGTTTGCCGTTTCCTCCTCCAGTTCATTGTACCTAGGACTTGTCTGATCCTGTACAAGTCACTTAACTTTAGGCCTCAGTTTCCTCCTCTGTAAAATGTCTGGTGAGGACCAGACCATAAATGAGGTCTTTTCCAATTCCAAGTCACTGATTGCTTCTCAAGGGTGATGTTATTAAGCATGAGGGGAATGGGAAGATCAAAATTATCATTCTGCTGTCATTGTGTCAGAATAGGGATGGATTGCTCATTGCAAGAAGATAAAACTAACCCTTTTCTATCAGGCTGTCCATGAGTAAGCTGAAGTGGGAGGAAGAAGAAGTCATTGTGACAACAGCTGTGTCACTCCAGTCAGTAGTTTTGCATGAGGGGGTGGCTTCCAGACATCAATCAACATTATAGCCTCACAGAATCTCAGAGCTGGAAGGTACTTTTGAAATCACTCATTCTAGTTCCTTTAGGGTAAGAAACTGAGGCCAGACTGGGAAAGAGTCTTGACTGAAGTCACCCAGCAGTGCTGGGATTCAAACCCAGCTTTTCTGATTCTAAATCAAGAACTTTTTGCAATACACTATGGACATGGAAGTTAAGACAAATAATTTCTTTAACCCCTAAAAGGGATTTGGATTTAGAACACAATCAATGTTAAGTAATGGAAAAATGAACATTTGTACCAAATGAGTTGGGAATAATTTATCTCCAGCTAGGGGCCACAGAGTCAGGAAGTTTGTTGTTGTTCAGTCAGGTCCAACTCTCAGTGACCCCATTTAGGGTTTTCTTGACAGAGATACTGGAGTGGCTTGCTGTCACCTTCTCCAGCTCATTTTACAGTTGAGGAACTGAGGCAAACAAAGTTAGAGGACTTACCCAGGGCCAGATTTGAACTCAGAAAGATGAGTCTTCCTGAACTCAGGGTTGGCACTCTATCCAGTGGTACTTAGCTGCCAGGATAAAATCATAGGTCTGGACAAAATGTGTGTGTGTGTATGTGTGTGTGTGTGTGTGTGTGTATACACATACATATACATAACATATGTGATATACAATTATATGATATTATGTATCATATAATATTATAATGAATTAACACATGACATAGAATTATTATATCATTATATCTTATCTATCATATATGTTAATATGTTATATATTATGTATTATGTTATATGTTAATATATTATATCAATATATTGACT
>CM053581.1:62157589-62248693 GCA_028627135.1 Pseudochirops cupreus | reverse complement strand
TGTTGGGCCTCAGAAAATGCTAGAACTAAAAAATAGTTGAAATTTATTGTTTTTACTTTCTGACCTGCATAATTTCCTTTTTTTTTTAAAAAAATGTTTTTATTTTCCGTTTTTTACATCACCATAGTATTTTATGTTCTTCCTCCACTCCTTTCACCCTACTCTAGTCATCTCATATGACGATAGTATTTTTTGGCAGCTAAATGGCATGGTGGAAAGAGCGCTGGACCTGGAGGCAGGAAGATGTGTTCAAATCTGGCCTGTTGCTTAATAGATATGTGACCCTGAGCAAGTCACTTAACCTTGTTTGTTTTAGTTTCCTCATCTGTAAAATGAGCTGCAGAAGGAAATGGCAAAGTACTCCAGCATCTTTGCCAAGAAAACTCCAAATGAGAACATGACTGAAATGAATGAAGAACAGCAAGTTTTTTTAGAGAGAAAAAAGTCAGTACAACTGATCAATACCCTGAAAAAATATAAAAACATATGCAATATGTAACATCTATGGCTCTTCCACCTCCATGAAGGCATGGCCTTCTTAGAGATGTCTTTTTATATCTATTCCTTTGAGTCTGTATCATTTTCTGTTTAAATTAGCTGCTTTGAGTATTGCTGCCAAACATCACATGCCAAAAAGGTGATGGATTGGTGGGCTTGAAAATATTATGGCTGAAGCTAGGATGAAAGCTTCTGGGGATGTCCGTTGGATACACTGGCTTCTAAGCTGCATTGTAAATTACAGTAACAAATGCTTATGTTTAAAACAGCTCCCAAGCTCTGGAGTACTTCCTGGATGTTAAACAATAAAAACTCTCAGTTTTTATTCCCTCACTGAAACAACAGATGTCTGTGTCTGCTGAATACAAGTCAGTGTGAATGAATGAATAATAAGGCATTGAGTTTTTACTGTGCACCAAGCATGGTGGTAAATGCTCAAGATACAAATACAAGCAACCGAGACAGCCCCTGTCCTCAGCCAGCTTACATTCTAAAAAGGGAGAACTACATAAAGAGGAGCTAGGGGTGGGTGGGATATGTATGCTGAAGCTTTCTTCTAAGAGCCCAGCTACCCAAAGGCACACTTCAGGCAGTTCCAATGAGAGTTTGCTGAAAAGGACCCTCAGTGCATAGGCAACATGGTTTGCAAATGACTGAAAAGTTAGAAACTGTCACAAATAAACTATCGGTTATTAGATATAGCCTTGGTTTTTGTCATCACTAGTGGTACTAATATCATATAGATCAATTACTTTTGAATAATCTAATGATGGAAAGCTTATACTAGATTAATCTCTTGAAAGCTCATTTTAAGTGGGAAATTCATTGATAACAGAACCTTTAGTATTGTGTGCTTTTTATTTTTAATGTTCATATTAGTGGATTTTTAAAAATATTGCTGTCATCTCCACTTCCCCCAAAACCCCAAATCACCCACTACCGCCAATAGAATCTTACATCATAACAACAAAAACAAAAACAGAATTATTGTTAAGCAAAGTAAACCACTTAGTCAAATAACATTTATTAAGCATCTTCTATGTGCCAAACACTAAGTTAGGTGCTGGGGATACAAAGAGAGGCAAAAAATAGCACCTGCTTTTAAGTACCTCACAATCTAATGGGAGAGACAAAATATAAGCAACTATGTACAAATAAGATATATATATATATATATATGTATATATATATATATATATGTATGTATATATATATGAAAAATTAGGGATAGTCTCAGAGGGAAATCACGAAGACTAAAGGGGCCTGGGAAAAGCTTTCTATGAAAGGTAGTACTTTAGCTGAGACTTAAAGGAAGCCAGAAAAGCCAGGAGGTAAAGATGAGAAGGAAGAGCATTCCAGGAATGGGGAACAGCCAGTGAAAATGTTTGAAATTTATATTATATTATTTGTTTATAGTAGCTTTCTTTGTGGTAGTAAAAAACTGGAAGTTCTAGGGATGGCCATCAGTTGGGGAATGGCTGAACAAGTGTTATGTGATTGGGATGGAATACTACTGTGCTATAAAAAATGATTAGTTCTGGGGTGGCTAGGTGGCACAGTGAATAGGGCACTGGCCCTGTAGTTAGGAAATCCAGCCTCAGACATTTAACACAAAACTAGCTGTGTGACCTTGGGCAGATCACTTAACCCCAATTGCCCTACCTTACCCCCTCCAAAAAGCAAAAAAAAAAAAACCCAAAACCCCCAAAACCATAAAAACAAAGAAATGATGAGTTCATTCATCTTAGAAAAACATGGAAAGACTTGCACAAAATAATGGAGAGCAAAATAAGTAGAACCAAGAGAACATTGTATATGATAATAGCAATATTGTTTTAAGAATGACTGAGCAAATAAAAAACTGAGTGTATGTTTTTATACTTTTTCAGTGTATTGGTCAGTTGTACTCGCTTTTTTCTCTCTAAAAAAATTTTCTGTTCTTCAGTCATTTCAGTCATGTTCTCATTTGGAGTTTTCTTGGCAAAGATGCTGGAGTGGTTTGCCATTTCCTTCTGCAGCTCATTTTACAGATGAGGAAATTAAAACAAACAGGGTTAAGTGACTTGCTCAGGGTCACATATCTAGTAATGACTTATTTGCTCAGTCATTCTGAGCAAATTATAAATGTTATAATTTTATGTTATAAATATCCACATTAATTATAAAGAACATACAAGGAGAGAATCTATCTGTATATAAGTGTGTATAGAATAATTTTACGTGTGTGTGTGTGTGTGTGTGTGTGTGTGTGTGTGTGTGTATATGTATCTATACCTATTTGTGTCTAATGGCAGACATCTCTAGGTGGGGGGAAGGAAGAGATGTTTCCAGGTTGGTTGGTTTGTGTTTGTTTTGTTGTTGTTAGTCTGTGGGTTTTTTGCTACCACAAAAATTATTATTGTAAATATTTTGCTACATATGGGACTTTTCCCTTTGTCTTTGATTCACTTGGAGTGTGTGCCAAGTACAGATGACCTTGAATTCTTTAAGGCGATGCTAATAGAGTTAAAGCTTTGGCAGGTTCAGCCAAAGTGGAAAGGCTTGCTGGCAACAGACTACCTCAGGATAGTTAACTGTGGAGAAACTGATGAGTTCTTTGGTCATATTGTCTCATAAAACAACATGAAATACAAAATGATTCAGTCCTGGGCAAGCCCCTTCTGCTCCCATAGTGATTGGGGAAGAGTTTTGGAAAAGAATTTTTTTTATCATCTATAAACATATATAATTTAATTGTTGAAATTCTTGTCCAATGACCAAGTCAACACATTTGTGAAGGAATTGAGCCACGTTAATACTAATATTCCTGCTATAAAGTGAACCAGAATGAAATTGTATCTGATTAGAAAGATGGTACCAGGTTCTCCTTTGAGAAGTAAAGAAGTTGATTTGATAAAAATTTGATTACCGTGTAAAGGTAACAGGAAACGCCATTTTGTAGCACCATTAGGTATTTGCCTTGAAGTGATCAAGATAATTAATCATTCACAAAAAGACTGCTACAGAAGACGACCATAGCTTTTGTACCAAAAAGTGTTATAATGGATGAAAAGGTAGAAAAATTCTGTGAACTTGACAAAATCCTCTAAAACAGACATATATTTTTGAGACCAGGTGATTTTAATACCTTATAAATTACAGACTGACATTAAGAAATAAAACAGGTCAGAGGAGATTACTCAGAAACCCCACACCTTTATATCAGGAATGTATTCTCCCAGAAGAGAGCCAGAAGGTTTTGGGCATGATGAACACCAAAGAACTTTGATCACAAAGAATGAAAATGACCATGTTTGAACAGACAGGAAAGACTAATTTTGAATCGTTTGTCTGAGGGCATTCAGTCAGACCAGATACTATTAAAGCAAAGACTGGAATTATTACCAGATTAGAATACAGAATAAATATGAAACAATACCGTCTACAAGCATGAGGGCACCAACCTAACCTATTTAATAAGCAACTGATGTTGATAAACTGAACTTAGTATCTTTCTCCCCAAAATCGTATCCCTTCCAAACTTCCATATTACTTTCCAGGGCACCACCATCCTCCATGTCACACAAGCTACAACCTAAGTGTCATTCTCTACTCCTTACTCTTTCTCACTCCCCATATGCAATTAATTACCAAATCCTATCATTTCAACCTTCCTAAGACCTTGAGCATATGCCCCCTTCTGTCTTCTGACACAGCCATCACCTAGTATAACCCCTTATCACCTCAAGCTTGGGCTATTGCTAGAGCTTACTGGTTACTCTCTGCCTCCCCATTACAGTCCATCCTCCACTCAGCTGTCAAATTAATCTTCCTAAAGCACAGATCTGACCATGTCACACCTCTCCCTTCCTCAGTAAACCCCAGTGGCTCCCTATCATCTCCTGGATCAAATATAAAATCCTCTGTTTTGGCATTCAAAGCCCTTAATAACCTGTTTGTTTCTTTCATTGGGAACTGATGAGATTTCTAAGTAAAATAGTACAGAGGGAGAATACATGGCCCAAGATAGCCCTGTGGGACACTCCTGGTTACTGGACAGGACCTGGATGAAGATCTAGCAGGTAGATGGAGAACCAAGAGAGAGTAGTGTCATAAACATTTAGAAAGAAGAAAGCATCAAGGAGAAGAGCATAGACAGGAGTGTCAAAGACTTCAGAAAGGTCAAAAAGTATGAAGATTAAACTATTTGATTTGACAATGAAGAGACGGTTAGTGACTTTGGAGAGACCAATTTCAGTTAAATGATGAGACCAGCTTCCAGAATGCAGAGAGTTAAGAGGAGAGCAAAAGGAGAGGAAATGGAGTTGCTATAAAAGGCAGGAGAGATATGGAGGGACAGTTAGCAGGGAGGGATGGATCAAGTGAGGGTTTTATGACGCTAGGGAAAACATGGGCACATTTTTAAGCAGCAGGGAAGCATTCAGTAGACAGGGAGAGATAAAAGATAAATGAGAATGGGAGACAGTACTTTCCCTCTATTGATTAACTTTAATTCAAACTGTTTGTACATAGCTATTTGTATGTTGTATCCCACTGAACTGACTATGAGCTTCTTGACAGATACGACTGTGGTTTTTTTTTTTTTAACTTTGTGTCCCCAGCACTTAGCATACAGTAAGTACTTAATAAATACCTTCTGACTGACTGAAAATGACTATAATAATGGAGATGAAAATAACACTAAATTGAAATTCAGTGCTATGTAATTTTAGTGATCAGTCATTACCCTGGAGAAGAGATGTGGAAATGTACCTTATTTTTTTTCCCCCTTATAGAAGCAGGGGACTTACAAATGCAGAAAGATGTTGCACAAACCATTAGATATTATCACTGTGTCAATTGGTTTTGCTTTGCTATCATTCTTTGTTATCACAAGGGAAGGCTCAAGGGTGGATAGAATGGGACATGTCTGGAAATGACTATTTGTTTTTGTTGTTTTTAATAAGGAATCAATAAAATATTAATTTTTAATAGGCTGAAACTAGGTAGTGAAAGACTTTAAATGCCAAGCCAAAGAGCTTACATTTTTTTCCTAAAGGTAATAAGGAGCCATTAGGGATTCTTGAGGCAGGGAGACATGCATTTTAAGATTATTTTGGTAGTTATGTGGAGAACAGATTGGAGAAGGACGAGGCTGAAAGCAGGGAAACCATATTAATAGTTCAGGGGGAGAGATGGTAAAGGCTTGAACTGGAGCTGTGGCTGTGTGACTAGAAAGAAGGGGACAGACTGAGATATTATAAGAGTATGATCAACACAACTTGACAATTGATTGGATGTGGGAATTGATGGGAAGGAATAAGTGAGGATGACTTTGAGGTTGTGAACTTAGGTGACTTGAAGGATGGTGGTAACCTCAACAGAAATAGGGAAGTTTGAAGTTATAGACTTAGAGGAAAAGTTAATGAGGTTTATTTTGAATATGATGAATTTGAGATATCTATGGGACATCTATATAGAGATGCATGGTGAGAAATCTCCTGACTACAGTTCACAAGGGATATTAGGACTAGATAAAGAGTATTGGATTTGAAATTAAAGGTTTTAGACTCCTGATTCATTCCTTTATTATCTATGCAACTTTAGACAAATAGTTTCACCTTTTTTTGGCCTCAGTTTCCTCATCTGTTAAATGAAAATCTTTAAAGTCCCTTTCAGTATTGAATCTGTGATCCCATAACCCAATCTGCATAGAGATGACAATAGATTCTGCTGGGTGACATACTAGATAGTGTGTTGGACTTAGAGTTAGGAATAATGAAGTTCAGTTCATCTCAGATAATCATTAGTTGTGAGACTTTAGGGAAGTTGCTCTAACACCCAGTTTCCTTATTTGTAAAATGAGGATAATAATAGCACCCATCTCACAAGATTGTTGTGAGGATCAAATGAGATTATATATGCAAAATACCTTGTAAACCTCATAGTGCCATACACATGCTAGAATCATCATTGTTATCATTCACATTCCATTGGATCAGTAATGAGTTGATGAGATCATCAAGACAGAGAGTGTAAAGAGAGAAGAGAAAAGACCTTAAGACAAAGCTTTGTAAGAGATTGTAGCACTAATGCAATATTCACAGTGCCCACGATCACTATAAATATACCTGCGTGGTGCTCAATTGCAAAATATAACAGACCTTCCACATAGAAGACAGAAGCAAAAACATTTATTCAGACACGAGGAAACCAAAACCAGTAAGCTGATTCCGTCACAGTAACAAAGAAGTTAGTAAGTCACAACAGCACAGAGAGCCACACTGTCCTTTAGTCTCCCCCAAAACCAATATTTACTCACAAGCCTGACTGACTCCCTGGGACATGCCCTCTCTTTCTCCCAGTCTAGCTAGCTCTGACTCTCAGCTTCCTGTAGGCTCTGCTCCACCCTTCAGCAAACTCCTCCCACCACAGGCTCCAATGTGATTACATTTAACCTATTAGGGGTAAGAGTTTATTTTCAAAGCAGGAAAGGTCTTCAAATTCCCATTATTATTACAGAGATCCATGATTAGGAGGCAGCATATGGCTGATGGTTTATCAGAAGTGTTTAGATATGTAGGAAGAGAACCAGGAGAGAGTTTTGTCAGGAAAGTCAATGGAGAAAATAATATCTCGGAGGAAGGAACAGTTAACAGTCAAAATCTACAGGGAAGTCATGAGGACTGAAAGTCACAAGACTCAGCCCTTAAGAGATTGTAATGACTGGTTTTTGCCTGCATAAAAGATGACAAATGCTCCTTCCTCTTTCCTTAGAGAAGGGAAGGACTATGAGAGAATCAACGAAGTGGTCGGATTGTAAGCCAGATTGCAAGTGGTTGAGAAGTGTGTAAGAGGTGAGGCGACAGAAGCAATGAATGTGAAAAAGGCTTCTCTAGGAGTCTTTGAAAGAGAGGAACAGAAGGAGGTAAGAGCTTGTGGGGATATCAATATTAAGTAATGATTGCTTTTTTTTTTTTTTAAAGAATGGGCATATGGGCACAGTGAATAGAGCACCAGACCCTGACGGCAGGAGGACCTGAGTTCAAATCCAGCCTCAGACACTTAACATGTAACTAGCTGTGTGACCTTGGGCAAGTCACTCAACCCCAATTACCCTGCCCTCCCCCCCTCCAAAAAAAAAAGAATGGGCATATTTTAGGTGGCAGAGGTATTCTAAAGATAAGGAGATACTGAAGAGACGGTGGAGGAGTATCACAGATACAAGCTGTAAGAGGAGATGGACAGGAAGGGATCAAGAGTACCAGTAGAGGGGTTGACCATGGCAAGATGGTGGGCAGGAGTGTGCTGGACACATTTTTAATAGGCTCCCAAGCTGATTATATTAACTAGAAGGTCAAGTTTTTGAAGGGAAGAGAGACCAAAGCAGATAGACTAAGAGAGAAATTGAATGACTAGAGGACTCAATGAAGACATAGAATTGATTTAGGAGGAGGGAGGGAAACAGAGAGATGGGGGGAATAAAAAGTTGTCATAGATAAAATATCAGAGTTCTGGAATATGGAAGTCAAGTAGATATGGGTGATGGTAAGACGAGAATAATCATTCTTGTGTGTGGCTGAGGTGAAGTGAAAGGTGTAGATTATAAGAATTAAGATTAATGAATTGGGAGACCAGGATGTTTGATAATATGCCAACATTTATCAGCATATATGCTGAAGTCCTCAAGTATAATGCCAAAGGTTTGGGAGAAGAGAAAAAGCCTTGGAGTCAAGTCTTGAACTCCATCAGAAAGGAGGAGAAATGACCTGGGGAACAGTAGATCACAGTAGATATGGGTAGGATCTAATGCACATCTAAGTGGTGCAGTAGAGAGAGCACTAGGCCTGGAGTCACGATAAACCTGGAGTTCAAACCTGAGTTCAAAACTTACTAGCTGGGTGCCCTGGGCAAGCCCCATTTTTAACAAATTGATGGAAAGAAGAACATTCTTTCTTTTTTTAAAAAAAATCTGTGTTGGAGGCAAGAGGAAGACTGAAGAGAGGCTAAGATCACTACTCAGAATAGGATGGGATGATGATAACTGATGACAGTGAGAAGGAACTCTTCAAGTCTTAGCGTGTGTCTGTTTTTTCTTTTCCGGTTGTTGCTGAATAGAGTAATAGCAGTAAGTAACAGAAAGAGTGCTGGGTTTGGAGTCAGAAGACCTATGTTCAAATCCCACTTCCACCACTGCAGGACTTTGGATAAATCACTTGAATTCTCTTTGCTGGAGTCCCATCGGCTTGTGAAATTAGATGGTTGGCCTACATGACTTTTAAGGTCCCTCTCAGCACTCTACGACTCTAAAAAATAAGTGATGAGATGAACAGGCAAAGTTCAGCAAAATCAAAGTCTGGATGAACTACCTCTTCAAGTAGTGAGATAATTGACAGATATGATGGCTGAACTTGTTTTAAAAAAAGCATCAATTTAATATTAATATTTTTCTTAGTGATTCTATATGGTCATTAATCATGGGATACCTTACTCTCAGAAGACTCGGTGGTGTTGGTTACTCAAAGGGCAATGACAAAAACATGGTGAGTGTCAGCTGGATGAAGCATATTATGTATACGATTAAAGACATTAAAGACATCATTGAGAATGACTTTGAGTGAATAAGTTATTTTGAGTATTATAAATACTCAAATTAACAATAAAGGATATATGAAGAAAGACCCTGTCTGCATCCAGAGAAAGAACTGATAGATAGAAGTATGTCTAGAATAATTTTGCATTACATACCTATTTGTGTCTAATGGTAACCATCTCTGGGAGGGGGGAAAATTCATGAAGGAAAAAAATTTACATGATAATTTTATTATATATATTTGAAAGGAATAGCAAATTGTGCACAGTAGATTTACAGTTTCATATGCAATCATCTCTTTATTGAACTATGTTATGGAAATGCTTGTTTTATTCCATAAATTAAAAATAAAATAAAAAGACATTATTGAGGTTATGACTGGAAAACAATCACATAGATGAGTCCTGGTGCTGCACAGGTATCCAGACAATTTTAAAAGAAGCAGAGGAAAACCTTCAGGAGTCTCCCTTCTGACTAGAGGATCATGGTTTAGTCATAACCTCTCTGTGCTTCAGTTTCCCTGTCTCTAAAATGGGGATAATATAACCTTTATCTCACATGGTTGTGAGATCTAATATTAAGGCACTATAGAAATGTCAACTATTGTTACTATTATTGTTACCTTCTGTGTAGGATGAATGGAAAGTCTTGGATAAGCATTGCACAGGTTAAGAAGCTATGGACAGATTGCGATATGTACTGGGTGAGAGAACACCCCGATCTCTGGGACCCCAGATCCTGTATGCCTGGCAGAGGAGTTTTGATCTTATGTTGTACATTGCTGCCCTCTGCTGGATGTGGGATAGAGCTCAAAAGTTGGCCTGGATCAGACTTGTTTCTTGGACTAAATTAGAAATATTTGAATACCACGAATAACCATTTTAGTCTTGTTTCAGATAAGGTCCTCAGCATGTGATATGCTAACTGGTTTTTCATCATAACATGTAATAAGGGATCTAGATTGTGAACAGTGCACCAGAAATGGTATCTCTCTATGTGGAGAACCTGGGAAGCCTGATTCTGGGAGAACCATGATGGCATGTAAAGGAAATGCCTTAGACTTAGAGAGAGACTATGGAGCATATGTAGATACTCTGTAACTGACTTACGTTGGTATCTGGAAGTCCTTTGATTGGACATGGAGGCATTCCAACAGATCTGTCAACTTCAGTCAGTCTCTTTGTCCCATTTGTTCTGGGGGACTTTGGTGACTCCCACTCAACCTCGGGAGAATGAGAAACAAGAATTCAGGAATCAAGATCCAGGGTGGGTTTTATGGTCAATGAAGCATCAATGCCCTGAGGACTCAAAGATTGATCTTTGGGAATGACCTGGGCTTCAACCCAGTATAAGATTCATTTGTCTGTCCTGCCATATCTGGACATGAACTTGGTAGTTCCAATGTTGTATAGAAACTGAGCTAAATTTTGCATCTACTTTCCCAGAAGACATGGATGATATAGGGGAGAGTATGTCCCAGAGGTGTTGGGGCAGAATGTTTGTATGTTTGTTATTGCTATATCTTTGAAGTAAAAATTCCCATGTAAGAGCTACCTGATTAAATGGAACCAGCAGAGCATATCCCTGGTCCCTAACAAATGGAGGGGATTCAGTAGAGGAAAAGCCACTCTCAAACCCTTCAGGATGCCCCGGAACCATGAGGAGGATGTAGCTTTGCTTGGCTCTGAAAGAGAGGGCCAGAACACGTTTACTATATGTAATTGCTAGCATTTCTGAAGCACAATATGGTTTACAATGAGCTTTTCTCATAATAGTCCTGTCATATGGGTAGCATGGCTATGATTACCTCCACATTACATGTTAGGAAACTGAGACCCAGAAAGGGGAAGTGTCTTTCCCAAAATCACATAACTCCAGGAGTCAGGACTCAAGCTTATTTTCTCCTGATTCCAACTTCAGCGACCTTTTCACTGCCCTATACTGCCTCCTATTACATCAGTGGCTATTAGGACAGTGATAGAACAATAAGTATTTATCCTTAACCCTGTTATTCAAAATGTTTTCAAAGACTAAGGATTCAGATAGTAATGTGAAGGAGGTGCCTTCAGATGAATATTTGTTCTTCTCCTGGGCATTAATCTGCACTCACAATCCATTAGTTCTCTCTCTCTGGAGGTGGATAGCATTTTTCATCATGAGTCCTTTGGAATTGTCTTAGATCATTGTTTTGATCAGCGTAGCTAAGTCTTTCACATTTGATGGTCCTCGTGGTGTTGCTGTTGCCATGTACAATGTTCTCCTGGCCTTGCTCACTTCACTTTGCATCAGTTCACATAAAGTCTTCCAGGGTTTTTCTGAAACTATTCTGCTCACCATTTATTACACAATAGTATTCCAACATAATAATATACCATGACTTGTTCAGCCATTTCCCAAAGGATGAGTATTCCCATTGTTTCCAATTATTTTACACCACCAAAAGAATTACTATAAATATTTTTGTACAAACAGGCCCTTTCCCCTTTTTTCTTTTCTCTTTGGCATACAGACCTACTAGTGTTATTGCTGGGTCAAAGGGCATGTACAAATTTACAGCCATTTGGGCACAGTTCCAAATTGTTCTCTAGAATGGTTGGGACAGTTCACAACTCTACCAACAGTGCCTTAACATCCTATTTTTTCCACATCCTCTCTAGCATTTGTCATTTTCCTTTTCTGTCATGCTAGCTTATGTGATTTGCCCATAGAGAGGTGTGAGGTGGTATCTTTGAGTGGTTTTAATTTGCATTTCTGTAGTCAATAGTGATTTAGAGCATTTTTTTTCCACATGATAGAATGATAGCTTTGATTTCCTCTTCTGAAAACTTCATGTTCACAACCTTTGACCATTCATCAATTGGGGAATGGCACTTCTTTTTATAAATTTGGCTCAGTTCCCTATATATTTGAGAAATGAGGCTGATATTAGGGAAACTCACTGTAAAAATTATTTTCTATACAGAGAACTGAATCAATTTTATAAGAATACAAGTCATTCCCCAACTGAAAAATAGTCAAAGGATATGAACAGGCAGTTTTCAGATGAAGAAATTGAAGCTATCTATATCATATGAAAAAATACTCTAAATCATTCTTGATAAGAGAAATGGAAATCAAAACAACTATGAGGTATCACATCACACCTATCAGATTGGCTAACATGACAAAAGAGGAAAATGACAAATGTTGGAGAAGATGTGGGAAAATTGGAACCCTAATGCATTGTTGGTGGAATTGTGAATTGATCCAACCATTCTGGAAAGTAATTTGAAACTATGCCCAAAGGGCACAGTAAAGCTGTTCATACCATTTGACCCAGCAATACCTGTATTGTAACCTGTCTGTATCCCAAAGATCATAAAATGGGAAAAAGACCCACACGTACAAAAATATTTATAGCAGCTCTTTTTGTGGTAGCTAAGAATTGGAAACTGAGGGGGTGCCCATCAATTGGGGAATAGCTGAACAAGTATATGCATGCAATGGAATGTTCCATAAGAAATGATGAGCAGGCAGACTTCAGAAGAACCTAGCAAGACTTACCTGAACTGATGCTGAGTGGAGGGAGCAGAACCAGGAGAACAATAGCAACATTGCTCAACTTTTGATTCTAGTGCTTTCCTTTTGTTGATTTTTCCTGTTTCTCCTATATGTAGTGTATTTGTATGCTGTTGTTTGCATGTTGTCTCCCCAATTAGATTGTGAGCCTTTTGAGGGCAGGGACTGTCTTTTCCTTTGTATCCATAGCACTTAGTAAAAGTCCTTAATAAATGTTTATTGACTGACTGTCTAAGGCCTAGAGAGGGAGAAAATTTGCCTACATTCATGGAATTGATCATTGTTGGGGCTACAATTTACTATGAATAATAACTCACATTTATATAATACTTTAAGGTTTGTAAAGTATTTTCCTTTACAACAACCTACAAGGTAAACATGGTAGCACCACTATTATCTCCGTTATATGATGAGGAATCTGAAGTTCTAAGAGCTTATGTGATTTACCCATAGTCACTCATCAGAGTACGAACCTAGATCTCTTGACTCCCAATCCAGTCTTTCATCTATAATCATACACTATGAAAAAGCGAATGTTATCCTAGATTGCATTAAGAAAGGCCTGGTATCCTGATCGAGGCTACTCTGTCTTTCTTGTTGAAACTCAGGCTTTCTGATGACTGCCTCAGAGGTAAGAAAGCCATTAAAACTGAGAAAATGCTGCATGAATAAAGAGAAAGCTAGAGAGAAATTCCAGTCAAGTGATAAGTTCAGAAGCCAAATTATAAGAGAGTGAAAAGTGAATAGGAAGTGAGAACATAGGCATTGAGCATAGACTTTTTCTTGGAGTTTGGGTATGATAAGTGGAAAAGATGTAGGATGATAGCTTGAGAGGATGGTAGGGCCAAGTGAAAGGATTTGTTATTTAAGAATGGGAGAAACTTAAATATGTTTGTAGGCAACAGGGAAAGATGAAATAAGAATGAAAATTAGTAAATGAAAGAGGATTAATGAAGGGACAAGATACTGGAGGAGACAGAAGAGAGATTGGATTAAGTGCACAAGTACAAGAGTTGATGTTGCCAAAGAAAAGAATAATTTCTTCATGAGAGACTAGAGAAAAGGAAGAGAGGACAGAGAATGACAGCATGAAACTGGGAAGAAGAGGAAGCTCAAGACAAATGGCTTCACCTTCTGTCAGTAAAGTGTGAAATGAGCTTCCTTTTATGAAGGGAAGGGAAGAAGCAATATAAATGACAAGGAAAGAAGAGATTTGGAAGAGACAATGTGGAACATAGGAGAGAGAAGAGAAAAATAAAAGGATTGTCATGAAGCAGTAAGGGCTTAGTTAAGA
Source organism: Pseudochirops cupreus (assembly GCA_028627135.1). Lineage (NCBI taxonomy): Eukaryota > Metazoa > Chordata > Mammalia > Diprotodontia > Pseudocheiridae > Pseudochirops > Pseudochirops cupreus. The sequence continues at coordinate 62,234,771 of CM053581.1, read as the reverse complement.
CTGGACAACAGATTTGTAGTGGGACTAGTTAGCAGGATTATTTAACTTCCTCTGGTGGAGACCAGTAGCAGACGAATAAGGAGCAGGGAAAAGGTAGATGGTGGAAGTGTCAAGGGTTCAGGTTTGGGAAAGGATGAATAATAATAAGACAACAGAGATGGGAGGACAGAAAACAATGTAAAGTTGGAGTAGTTTACTATAGGGTCAAGATTTTGATGGGAGGAAAGTAAAGGCAGAACAAGGAGCATGCTGGAGAAATCAGGGAAGGTTAGAATAACTGGACAATGTGGCGAAGATGCCAAATAAATTTAGGAGAGGGTGAGATACAGGGAGAGATGGATTCCTTGAAGGTAAATGTAAAGGCAGGCAGAAAGTCAGATAGAAAAATGACACTTATGGACTGTGAAGGTGGAACACTTGTAGGTGATGATGAGGTCACAACCATACTTGTGTGTGGTTGAGGTGGAATATGAGGTAGAATAGGAATTCCCAACCGTAGGAGTTAATGAAGTTGATGAACTAGCAGCAAGAATGCTTGTGGAAATATTGACATGTAAATTCAAGTCCCCACATATAAAGGCAAAGGTTGGGTAAGGAGGAAGATTGTGAGTCAGGAATAGAATTCCTTGAGAAATAAATTGCTAGAGAGCCAGAGCACAATTGCCACCAGGATCTGAATAGGCTATATCTGGATGGAGAGTACCTCAAGGGAGAAGACATTGCTATGTGATTCTGTTGGGAAGGGGTTCTGGAAATGAGAGTGAGGTGTAAGAAGAAATCCTATTGGCATGACTGCTTCCTAGCCCAGTGTGTCAAGAGGCATGAGAGAAGGCAAATCCTGTACTGAAGAAGTTGATCAAGGGGGAAGCCATTCTCTCTAAATGTAAGAAGAGGGAAAGGACATTAGAGAAGAGTTCTAATTAAAATGGCAATTTGTTAATAATGGCAAGGATTACAGAGGACACAAAAGAAAGATAGGGCTGAGTGGGATAGAGATAGGCAGGGTAGATCTAAAATGGGTGATTATGGGATAGTGGAAGTAGAGAAACAAAGCTTCTGCCTAGGCAATAGGAATTCAGAGTGGAGGAGAAAGTCACATAGACTCCTATATCTAGCCAGCCCCAACTAAGACAAGCTTCATATTCCAACCATCCTGGATGGCCTTGGGGAAATAATCCACTTAGCTTTAGAATTTCCATTCTGGGGCTGAGCTTTCTTGATGGGTGAGTAAATGCATACAAATTCACAGAGCCCACTATATCTAACCATCCTGATGAGATTGTACTTCACATCCCATCTAGTTGTCTCCCCCATCTTTGGTAGCCATTCCCTATACTCCCCTACCCTACATACATTTTCTATTTCTCCCACTTCAGGAATCAAGTCAATTCTACCATTGATTCTGTAAAGGGTATGACAACAGACTTTCCTATGACTCCATTCACCATCTCTGTGATTTTCCAGGCCCCACAACTTTTTCCTGACCACCACATATACCATGTATGTTGCCTCCCTTTATTAAAATGTAAACTTCTTGTAATAAATTCTTAATAAACCCTTTTTATTCATTAATTTGCTCACAGAACCACTAATTGTGGGTGTACCACAAAGTTCTCCTTTCTTTCTATACTCTCTCACTTGGCGACATCATTAGCTTCCATGGGCTCAATTAGCATTTCTAGGAAGACAACTCCTCTATAGATGTATCTACCCAGCCTTAGTATCTCTTCTGAGCTTCATCACCAGCTCTCTATTGCACATTTCAAATTAGATATCCCATAGGCATCTCAAACTCACCATGTCCAAAACTCATTCTCTCTCCACAGCAGCTGCCTTGTGTCTGTGTCTTCCTAGGTAGAAGGGGCGCATCCTGTTTCTTGAGCAGTCATTCTCTCATCCTGTCTGGCCACCTACAATTCCATAGCAGTTGCTTTGCCCCCTGGGATAACTCCACCACAAAACCCTTCTGCCTATAGACAATTATAACATACCTGAATTCATTCTTCAATGATTAACATAGTTCCACCCTATCATGCCGTCCTCATCCCAGTGATTCTGAACTCCTGGGTACTATTGTTTGAAATCTGATCTGCAACCCACTACTGACTGTTCCCTTATTCTTATTTCCCTCAATCCAACCCACCCAGTGTTCCATTCTAAAGCTACCTACCCCTTCCACTGTTCTCCCTGGAATGCCTGCTCCAAAGATAAACTAACTTTCACCTGAAACTTTTTCCTTTGCACTCATGACACCTGCCTCCCACCTGATGACATAGTTTCCTTGGTCATCCTTTCCAGCACTGGTTACACTTTCACTCACATCCCCTAACTCACTGGTCATGGTAGGGAAATTGCAATACTCTCTCCTCCCCATTGCCTCTTCTGGCCTCTCTGGATATTATTATCATTCAGTAACCCCTCCTCCTTTGAGGTTCATTCAGCTCATGTTAATAACCCAATTAAAGTTCTGGTGACTGTTGTATTCTGATCTTCAGAACATTTTCCTTTCATCCTCCACAGATTGAGCACTTGTTTCATAGTCTTTCTCTCTTCCCAAACTCCTGTCCTCTTACTAGGACTGGGCTTATTAGTCTGCTGGAGAAGATGAGATAGAATGAGATCATTCATGCATATAGGAGGATTTGCCTTGCAAACAGAGAAGGGGGTATATACAAGAGGAGATCCTGTGAAGGTAGAATTGACACTCCTGGGCAACAGATTGAATGTGGAGGGTGAAAGAACCAGAGTGCCAGAGAGAGCCAGCCAGCCAGACACAGACAGACAAAGGAGTTGAAGACGACATCTAGGTTGCAAGCTTGGGTAACTGGGAGTTCATGTGGGTGAACTCTGAAATTTCTTTATTTAATCACAATCTGTTGTCATTCCACCTCTTCATCTTCCTCCCAACTCCAAACCCTATTCTTCCTCCCTATAACTGGCCTTAATCCTTCCGCCCCTCAGTTTCCTCCCAGGTCTTCACTCCTACATTGGCTACACTCCCTTTCCTTCTCCATTTTGACCCACTGGTGAACTAATTCAGCACTGTCCTCTTCTCTAGTCCCCTGGCTCCTTTTCCTATAGATCTTTCTTTGCCAAAACTCAGCCTTAGATTACTTCTACCATTTGCAGTATTTGCTTCTACTCACATGCTAGTGAATGAAGTTGAAGAAAATCACAAAACTCTGCTGACTGGTTCCACTACAAATTTATGCTATATGATCTCAAGTAGGCCCTCACTGCAGCAAGATCATTCTTTTACACCTCTCTAATCAATTCACTATCCCACTCACCACAGTGGCTTTTCCAAACCTTTTCATTCCCCTTACACCTCCTATAGCTCTCTTCCCCACTTCCTCTCAACTAAGAGCTTTGCCTCATATTTCAGTGAAAAAAACTAAAGCCATTCACAAAGAACTCCCTCTTCTCTTATCTCACATTATGCCTTTTGCCATTTACTTTTTCTTTACCCATTTAACATGAAGAGGTGGACCTTCTCTTTGCAGGGCAAACCCTATATTCATGAATGATCCCATTCTATCTCATCTTCTCCAGTAGACTGCTTACTATCTTGCTAATATTCAATTATTTCCTCTCCATTGGTTGCTTCCCTACTGCCTAGAAACACACTCTTGTCTCTTCCATTCTCAAAAAATCCTCACTTGATTGATCCTTCTTTGCCATCTATCATTCTATATTTTTCCTCCCTTTTGTAGCTAAACTTGAGAAGACCACCTCCTTTTCTTCTCCCCTAATTCTCTTCTTAACCTATGTATGACTTCCAAGTGGTTACCAGTGATTTCATGACCTTTTCTCAATTCTCATTCTTCTTAACCTCTCTGCAGCCTTTGATGCTTTGATCGTTCTCTGGTCTTCTCTTCATTCTACTTTAGTCGCCTTTGTTGGGTCTTCATCTAGATTTCAACCACTAACTGTGGGTGTTCACCAGGGCTCTCTCTCCTGGACCCTCTTCTTCCTTTACACTGTTTCATTTGGTGATCTTATAAGTTCCCGTGGATTCAATGATCTTTCTATGCAGAGTCTTCTCAGATCTACTTTTCTAACTCTAACCTTTCTCCTGCTCTCTAGTTTCAAATTTCCAAATGTTTGTTAGACATCTTGACCTGGATGTGCTGTAGACATCTTAAATTCAATGTCTGAAAGTTACCTCATTATCTTTTGCTCCAAACCCTCCCCTCCTCATTACTTTCCTATTACCGCTAAGGCTACCAACACTCTCCCTGTCACCCAGGCTTGCAATCGAGGGGTCATGCTTGACTCCTCACTCATTTTCACTGCCTATATCCCATCAAACAGTTGCCAAGCCATGTCATTTTAATGTTCATAACATCCATCTCTAGTATAGATCCCCTTCTCTGGTACTTCTACCACTGTGATCCAAGCCGTGTGTGTGTGTGTGTGTGTGTGTGTGTGTGTGTGTGTGTCTGTCCCCATTCCTATCCCTTCTTCGTTCAGCAGCTGTCAAACTGATCTTCCTAAAGCACAGGTCTGGCCATGTCCTTTGGCATTCAAACCTCTTCACAACCTGGCCCCTTCCGACCTTTCCCATCTTGAACCTTATGCCCCTCCATAAAGTCAGTAATATAGTGACACTATTTTTTTGGTTTCTTACTAAAAAGTACTCCATTTTCCTACACCTGACATTTTTCACTGCATAATGCCCATGCCTGGTACTCTCCCTTATTTTTGCCTGCTGGCGTCCCTGAAATCTGTTAAAAGTCCTACAATCTGCAAGGTCTTTCCTGATTCCCCTTAATGCTACTGCCTTCCCTAAGATTACCTGAAATTTGCCCTATGTTTTGTTTGTACAATCATTTGCATGCTCTCCCCCATTAGATGGAAAGCTTCTTGGGAGAAGGAATGGTTTTGCCTTTCCTTATATTCCCTAGGACTAGCACAGGGCTTAGTAAAAGCAAGTGCTTAATAAATGATAGTTTATATATATATATATATATATATAATTGAGTGCTTAATGATTGCTCTTTATTACTATTTGTTTATCATTGTTTGTTGAGTGTTTAATTAATGATTGTTTATTGTTTATTATTATTATCCCATCCCCACCCCATGTATAGAACAAGTAGTTTAAGATTACACAGAAATAAATGCTAAACATGAAAGAATCAGCACACTGTAATAGAATTAACAGGTTTAATAGGATTCAGTAACTTCACTTACAACTACAGTTACAATAAGTTGGGAGGCTAATATTTAAATATCAGAACATAAAGCAATTTTTCAAGAATACAAATTGATGTTATCTTGGCCTTGCACTGTTCATCCACTCTTGGCATTCCTTTGCTGGTAGCACGGGCCGGTCTTCTTGTTGGTGGCCATGCTGTCCAATGCAGAAGCTAGGAACCTAAAATTCACAAGGCCTAAAATTCACACTGCTAGAACTAGACACATGCACTACAGGATACTTGTTTGCCTAAAACTAGATAAGAACAAACACAAAAGACAGGGGCAGCCACATTCTGATGGCTGCATGGAGGCCAGGCGGGAGATAGGGAGATTGTCCCTTTTCCCACCCAACACTGGGGACCCAGCTGGAACCAGTCTATTACATGGTTCACAGCTGGAGAGGAAGAAAGCCCTTTTTGTCTATCTGAGTCTACTGAGCTCTTTTGGCTCAGGAGACAGTTAGGAGTCTTTAAAAAATCAACAAGAATTTATTAAGTACTCACTATGTGCCAGGCACTCTGCTAAGTGCTAGGGATATAAAAAAATAAAAAAGTCATTGTGAGAAATACATCTTTCGAGGATGGTAGCCATCTTTAGTACAAACCCCTCACTCATGAGTCACGTATAGCCAGAAGCAGGCCCCAAAGCCGCCACATGGTTGAATAAGAAGCAGGTAAAGAATATCTCCCCGGGCTCTGTACAATGCACTTTATACATAATTACAAAGCACAGAATCACAAAATCTTACAGTTCAAAGAGACCTCAAGAACATCCAGTCCAATCCATACCCTGAACAAGTATCCTTTCTACACCATACCCAGTAAGTGGCAATTCAGCCTTTGCTGGAAGTCCTGAAAGGAGGGGGAACCTATAAACTTCTCCGACAATCTATTCCATTTTGGAACTGTTCTAATAATTAGGAAATTGGTACCGACTTAAGTAAATTTGCTTCTACACCTTGCCTCCTTCTGCTTCTGACCCAACCCAGATGTCTGGGTTCAATTCTCTTCCCTTCCTCAAGGATTTCATCTGAGGATAGTAATAAAGACATCTCCCACAATGAAGTATCATTAGCAGCAAGTCCTGAGGAGCTCAGTAACTGCTCCCCACTCTCCAAAATAAGAAGTTTCTCTCTATATAAATATGGAATAAATATACACATTTCACAGGAACAGGATTGGTGAAGGGGGTGGGGAGGAAGGGTGGGTGTTGGGATTTCCAGGGGAGGGCACTGGAAGAGCAGAGGAGAAGACAGAGAGAGACAAACACAAACACCACCCCATCCCCCCACCCCCTCCCACTTCCTCCAATATGGTGCAGTGGATTTGCAGCCAGAGGATTTGGATCCAAACTCCTTCGGTGGCAGTCATTTACTATCTGTGTGACTTTGGGCAATCCACTCATCTGTCTCGGGCCCCAGCCTTCCCCTGTAAAACTGGAGGCTTGGACTAAATGGCCCTTAAGCTCCAGATTAAGGAACCTTGCTTACAAGTTCTCTCCCCATGGACAGGAGAGAGTGGGAAAACAATACAGCCCCGTTCCTCGAGGGAAGGGGAGGTTTCATTGTTGTATTTGTGTACCCAGCGCCAAGCACATAGTATGCACTTAATAAATACTTGCCAAATTGTATTAAATTTTTTTTGGGGGGGGGAATAGTCATAATAACACAGATAGGGAAACCTCAAGACTGAGGAAGGATGAAGTGAAAAGAGTCCCCTCGCAGTCCTTCAGAGGGGCAGAAGGGAAAGTAGAAACCTCACTACGACCCTTCTGGGGTCACTGCAGAGGTCCATGGCCTCGAGGATGAGGCTTCTGAGCAGTCCGTAGATAGAGGACATAAAGAGAGAAGGGACTAGCCCCTTCTAGACGGTGAAGAAGAAGAGGACTATACAGTCATCAGAACAGGAGAAACAGGCAGGCTGCAAGTTCAGGTCAGGATAGCCAGGAGTCAGAGGCCAGGGGAAGGGACCGGAGGCAGGGCATCAGGAGGACCCCCTTGGTGGGTTCCTTGCTCAGGGACTGGCAGAGGGCGGAGCAGCTGCTGGGAGCCAGGACAGGACAAGAACCGAACGGAGAAAGCACAGGAGCTAAGTCCAGCCATGGCACGAGAGTCCTGCGGCCTTATTAGGGAGTGACCGGACAGGTCTGGGGGGTCAGGAGGGGGCCAGAGGGTGTCCTGGAGTCATTCCGGCTGCACCCTGGTCAGGAGGGCGTTCTGGGGCTGCCGGGGCACACAGAGCGGGGCGCGGGGTCCGCGTCGTGCCGTCTCACCGCTGGCAGTGGTCGCAGCTGCTGGCCTGGTGGGGGCTTCTCGCACCTGCCCCGGGAGCTCCTCGCGGCCAGGGGGCACTCCTTCGGGGGCCATCGCGTCCAAGGTGGACGGGCAGTGTCGGGCAGGGCCCCAGCAGCAGCTGCAGCGCGGGGAGGTGGGAGCGGACGTCCAGCCGGCTTCCACCCGCTCGGTCAAGTTCAAGGTCAAGATGGCGGCTACACAATGAGAAGGGGAGTTGGGGAGGGTGGCGCAGCAGCCGCCGCCGAGGCCGCCGCGGGGCTAACGGCCAAGGGCAGTGAGACGATCAAGGCTCGGCTTTTCCCGCAGCCACAACAGCGCGGTCCGGCCAAAGCTGCGGGCGGTACGAGGGGCGGCTTCGAAAAGGATCTCCCTGCAGCGGGGGTCCCGGGCCCGGAAAGCAGAACCGCGGCGGAGGCGGGGGTGGCGGCGGCATCGCCCGCGGCTCTGCAGGTGCCCGCCCTCGAGGGGCCGGGCTGGGACCACCTACCTACTGCTCTGCGGGCCGAGGAGAGAGAGAGACCCCTGCAGCAGGAGGAGAGGCGAGTCACCTGAGTCCGAGGTGCAGCCGCAGGACCCGCGTACTCTCCCAAGGACTGCGCCTGGGCTGCGGCAGGGCTGCGGCTGCAGGGAGGGGGACTGCGGTCGAGGAGGAAGGGGAGGAGGGGGCGAGGAACCTCCCGCGGCGCCTTAAAGGGGCCCTACCCAGACAGGCCAGTAATTGCCTTCCTCTGAGCTACACCGACGCGATCCTCCGCGGCCACCGTCGTAGAATGGACCAGAACGGTCTCCATGGGGATGGTCGTCATAGAGATAGTCGCCATGGATATAGTTGCCATGGCAATGTGCCTGGCACTCTCCTCACTAATTATCTTCTCTCCCAGCACCCACCCTTTATCCAAGCTTAACTATTTCTATCCAGGGCGCCACCACCCAGTCATTCAGGTTTGGAACTTCTGTGTGGTCTCGACTTCTCACTCATGTCTACCCCTGGCATCCAATCAGTTGCTAAATCTTGTTTCTGCCTCCACAGCATCTCTAGCATATGCTTCCTCTCTTCCACTCAGTAGTCAACAAGCCTTAAAGTGCTTGCCAGGCACTGTGCTAAACTCTGGACATACAAAGAAATGTAAAAACAGTCCCTGCCCTTAAGGAGCTCCTAACCTAATGGGAGAGTCGCCCCGTCATATCTGACTCCACATAACCCTGTGGACTTTGTTTATGGCGTTTTCTTGACAAAGATACCGGAGTGGTTTGCCATTTCTTTCTCCATTGTGTCCTCATCTGTAAGATGAGGAACAGAGGCAAATAGGGATTAAGGAATTTGCCCAGTGAGTGTCTGACTAGCTAGTGAGTGTTCAGATTTGAACTCAGACCTTACTGATTCCAAGCCTCTTACTCTATCCACTGCACCACTAGCTGCCCAGTGGGAGAGACAGCAGGCAAATGATATAAACTTATAGGATATGTAATAATTATGCATCACAGTACAGTATAGTATATAGCTAACATCTATATACTAATAGCTAACATTTACAGAGCACCTACTATGTACCAAATACACTGAGGCAAACAGAGGTTAAGTGACTTCCCCAAGGTCACACAGCTAGTAAGTATCTGAGGCTGGATTTGAAGTCAGACACTATTCACTACCTAGATGCCTCATATACTGTGTAAATGGGAGTTAATCTCAGAAGAAGAGGACTAGAAGTCAGGAAAGGAGAACCAGGAAAAGCCTTCTGCAGTAGGTGTAATTTGAGATGAATTTTGAAGGAAACCAGGAGGTAAATACAATGAATTTGGTGCCATCTTCCCCCAACCCCCAATCTCCATCATCTTGTGTCTAGCCTTCTATCAGTAGCCTTCTAACTGGTCTCTTTGCCTCAAGATTTTTCCCTCTACAATCTAAACTTCACCTAGCTGCCACTAAAATATTTTTTTTTTCCCTAAAGGGCAGGTCTTTCCAGGTCATCAGTTAATAAATTCCCAATTACCTCTAAAATAACAGATAAAGTGCTCTTTTTGGCATTTAAAACTTTCACACTTTGACTCCATTCTACCTTCTTACCCTTCTTACAAATCCCTCCTGACAAGCACTCTGTAGCTGTTTGTCCTTCTCTTTTGAAAAAGACTATGACATCAGGAAGGTGATACCATGACCTTCAAGGGAATTGAATTTAAGTGAGGAAGGGCTGTGCAGAGTTACCAGTTTCACTTTCTCCTCCAGGGCCATCTGCGTCCAATGGCCAAATATAGATCAGAGTGACTGGAAATGGCCCAGGATGCAATGGGAACCTTAGCCTTTTCAAGCTAAGGTTTTCTCACTTTGACTGAGGCAAAACCTATTCAGTGATTAAGGCTTAATAAGAAAGGAAGCAAAGAATGTCCTCTTTAAAAAAATCTGGGAGGGGAAGATTCTCAGGGTTTCTGTCCAAAACAGAAACAATTACTATTTATGTTCATTTCTGAGCCATTCAAGGCCCAAACAACGACTAAGTAGGGCTTGCATCTAAGTTACGCAGTGGATAGAGCACCAGCCCTGGAATTTGGAGGACCTGAGTTCTAATCAGACCTCAGACACTTGACACTTACTAGCTGTGTGATCCTGGGCAAGTCACTTAACCCTAATTCACATACACACACACACACACACACACACACACACAATGCTATATATACTCTCTAACACGGTCAAATGGGCCTATTTGCTGTTTTTTACACATGACTTTCTAGTTGCCATCTTTGTGCCTTTGAACTGGCCGTTCCACATTTCTGAAAATGTACTCTCTTCTCACGTCCAGCTAGGCTCTTTGGGCCCTCAGCTTCCTCATCTATAAAACAAGTGGCTTTGACAGATGCTCTTGAAAGTCCCTGATGTTCTATAAGTCTCCTACCTATTTCTTTCTTTACAGTCAAACAATCAACTGTTACTTATTAAGTAGCCTACTTTGTTCTAGGCAGTAGGCTAGGCCCCCAGGGGTACAAAGTTCAAAGAATGAAACAATCCCTCTCTTAAGATGTTCAAATGCTTTTTTAAAAATAATTTTTATTGACACCTTTTTTAGTTACCAAAATTTCTCCCAGTAACTCCTCTTCCTTACCTTTACAACAAACAATGTTTTTACAGAAAAGCAAGGGAAAAAAATCAAAACATCGGTACATGAAAAAGGCCTGAAAATGCGTGCAATGTGCCGTACTTGTGGACTTCCCGCCTCTGCCAAAGACTGGAGTGAGTGTGTCTTTTCATCTCTTCTTTGGAGCCACGCTTGTCATTTACAAGCTTGTGACACTCGTTGTCGTTTTGTGGTTGTTCTTTCCATTTACATTGTTGTGGTCATTGTATCTTTCGTTTTCTTGACTCTGCTTACTTCACTCTACGTGAGATTGAGGATACCTTTGCATACTTCCCTGAATTTATAATATTTGTTATTTCTTAGAGCCCAGTAATATTTCATTATATTCACGTGACAAAATTTGTGTAGCTATCCCTCCATAGGTCAGCATTGACCTTGTTTCCAATTCTTTGCTATTACAATAGTGCTGCTATAAATATTTTGGTCAGTAAACAGATATTTATGAAGCTCTTACTATGTGCCAAGTGTTGTGCAGAGTGTTGGCAATATAAAGAAAGGGGAAAACACCTTCTCTGCCTTCAAGGAGCTCATATTCTAATGGGGGAGACAATATACAGACAATTATATATACACAAGAGAAATCTAGATAGATGATAGATAGATGGATGGATAGATACATAAATGATAGATGGATGGATGGATGGATGGATGGATGGATAGATGATAGATGGATGGATAGATGGATAGATGGATGGGTAGTTGGATGGATGGATGGATGGATAGATGATAGATAGATGGATGGATGGATGGATGAATAGATGATAGATAGATGGATAGATGGATGGATGGATGGATAGATAGATGATAGATAGATAGGTAGATAGAGATTAGATAGATAGATAATCTCTTTTCTGTACATATACCATAAAGGGGAGTAATCTCAGAGGGAAGGCTATAGCGAGGGAGAGGGGGAGATCAGAAAAGATCTTTTGCAAAAAGGTAGAATTAGCATGGAGTCTCAAAGGAAGCCAAGAATTCCAGCAGACAGAGGTTAGGAGGGGGAACATTCCAAGAATGGGTGACAGCTCTTGGGAGATGGAGCATGGCATGTAAGAAGAGCAAGAAGTCCAGTGTTGCTGGATGGTAGAGTATGGGGACGAAAGTAAAATGAAAGAAGACCGGAAAGGTAGGAAGCAGACATGTCATGAAGGCTTTTAAGAGCCAAACAGAGACTTTTGTACTTGATCCTGGAGGCAGAAGGAGCTGTCAGAGTTTATGGCGTGGGAGGGGCAAGGAGAGAGATGTGGTCAGATAGGCGTGGTCATGCTTATGCTGTAGGAAGATTATCTGAGCAGCTTTGTGGCAAATAGACAGGAGTGGGGAGACATGTGAGGCAGGGAGACCACCCAGTAGGCTATGGAAATACTTGAGGCCTCTCACTGTGGCAGCTCATTGGCTGAAAAGTGGCTAGTGGTACATACTGGTAAACACGGTGCTTGCAATGGTCGATGTACACATAGTCACCACTGATGACAGCAGTGTTCTTAATTTTGATGTAATAGACTTTCCCTCCCTTTGAACAGAGAAATAGAGCTCCGATGCTGTCACTCAGACTGTCTATGGAGCTTTCTTCTCATCAGTAGGGTAAAATTTCTGGGTCAAAGGATATGGATGTTTTAGTTCCTTTTTTTGTTTAATCCCAAATTGCTTTTCTGATTCACAGCAGAGATCTTACATTTTAATGGGAACAGACAAGGACATATCTAAATGTACCCAGTTTAGAAAGGAAACGAGTAATTACAAATGTATACAAAATAGTTAAATACAAGATAGTTTGGGAGGTGATAGTAGGTGAAGGAAATCAGTCAAGGCTTCATGTAGAAGATGGTGCATGAAAACAATGAATGGATTGTTTTTAGCATAAATGATGAAAATAAATGCCCAGTAGAGGGAGTGTTTTTACCAGACACTGAAGATCCTGGAGATGGGTTTAGCTCACTGTCTGGAACTATGGTGGTTTGTTTTGTTTTCTGTGTATTCGGATATCTTCAAAAATGGCCTTCATTCTTCCTTATAAACAAAAGGCTAATGATGGAGTTGAGGAGAACCAGGCCAGATGGGGGCTACTCTTCGTGTTGTGAAGCTTTGTATACTGAATTCACAAGCCCTTCCCATAAGAGAATCAGCACATGGCAGAGACTGCCAACAACCCTAACCTGACCAATGTGTCTTATAGCAGCCAGTGGAGCATTGAAAACTTGAGAGGAATGAATGCCACTTGAAAGTGTTTGCTCTCAGGCAGTCCAACCAACTGCTGATTTGTTTAGTCAAAGAGATCATTAAGGAAACTCCAGTGGCTTTCCAGGAGCTCCTAGGGTAGCTAGATGGGGCGGCTTCTTGGCAAAGGCAAATGGAATGGGAAAGTAAACAACCCCTCTCTGTTATTGATATGACTGTGAAGATTCATAATAATAATATAGCTTACATTTCCACAGCATTTTCTGGTTTACAAAACACTTCAGTTCAATTCAACAAGTGATTGTAAAGTGTTTATTATGTGCTAAGCACTTTCTTCACAACAACTCCAGAGGGTAAGTAGTATATGTATTTCTGGGAGATGGAGGAGTTCAGACTTGTGTTTTAATAATAATAGCTGAAAATGGAAATATGTTTTGTATAACTTCCCGTGTATAATTGATGTATTGCTCGACTTCTCAATAAGTGAGGGAGGGACTGGAGGGAAGGAGAGTCTTTGGAACTCAAAATTTTAAAAAGTAAATGTTAAAAAGGTTAAAAAAAATAATAGCTATCATTTAGAGAGTATTTTAAGATTTACAAAACACTCTACAAATGCTATCTCATTTGATCCCCCTAACAACCCTGGGGAGGTAAGTGCTATTATGTTGTAGATAAGGAAGCCAAGGCGGGCAGAGATTATGTGACTTGCTCAGGGTTTATACAGGTAGTAAGTACCAAAGGCTCGATGAACTCGGATCATCTTGACTCTATGCCCTGTACCACCTAGCTACATCATGGGTATAAGGAATCAGGATGAAAGTTGGTCATTTGTACTTTATAGTTCTAGAGGATTGTCCACTGCACCACAAAGGCTGAGTGATTTGTCTGTGGTCATGTAGTATGTTGGAGGCAACACTTGAAACCAGATGTTATTAACCTCCAGACCTGTTCTCCATCTGCTACTTCATGCTGTCTCTCAGTTCAAGTATTATTATCCTCACTTTACAGATGGAGAAATGGGGGGGTTGTGGCCCATAGTATTCCCAAGTGCTACCCCAATCAGATTAAAATGAAATTGGAAAACATTTAATGAATTAATAAAAATACAACAGATCATAGATGACTTTAACATTTTAACATAGATCAGTATGTCACTGGTATGGATCCTTATGCACTATTTAGTGACCTAGATTCCATTTGACACCTAAGGGTCTTCTGAGTTGAAAAAGCTTAGATGGGTTTACATTGCAGTTCCACCACTTAGTAGTTCTATTACCTTGGTCAAGTCACTTCCTCTTTACCATTTGTTCATTTACAATACTGGGATGAAAATCTTTGCACACTAATACTCACAGGGCTTTGGCCAGATAAGTACTTTGTGAATTGTAAAGCATCCCTCCACTAGCTTTTCCTTTATCATTCAGCATTCAGCAGGTCACAAATGTAAAAGCCCAGTTGCCAATCCAATCCCTTTCCCCAGGGTCATGAAAATATGAAAAGAATGTGTTTGACTCTGCAGATTTTGTGTAACATAAGCAGCAGAGTTTTAAATTCTTTGCCCTTGGGAACAGATTCCATTCCTTTGGCTGGGATAGCCCTAGACGGGATCAATTGTTACTCCCAAAGACAGTCCTGGGAGCAATGTAGAAAGCTAGACCCAGTCTGGATCCTTTAATAGAATTGCTGGACAATAGACATGTGATTCATTGTTAAGTTTATATTCTAACCCTTTCCTGCTTGGTAATAATTAATAATATTAATAATATTAGTGGGGCAGCTAGGTGGTTAAGTGGACAGAGTGCTGGGCCTAGATGCAGGAAGACTCCTCTTCCTGAGTTCAAATCTGGTTTCAGACACTTAGTAACTGTGTGACCCTGGACAAGTCACTTAACCCATTTTGCTTCAGTTTCTTCATCTGTAAAATAACTGAAGAAGGAAATGACGGACCATTCCAGTGTCTTTGCCAAGAACACACCAAATGGGGTCATAAAGAGTTGGACACAACTGAAAAACCACTAAACTAAAACAATAAGAATTAATTATAAACTCAGAGTACTATTTGACCAGGAAACATTCTGTTATATATTCAGCAGTTTCCCTCCACATACAGAAATTCTTAGACAGAGAGTTTCAGAGGTACCTTAATACAGCTGTGGAATACCAGAGCTAGTACATTTCTTAGATCATAGCATATCAGAAAAGAGAGGGAATCTAGAACTTAGAACCTAGAATGTCAGAGTTGGAAGGAGACATACAACTTGATCATCTAGAGTGCTCCTAGTCTGAATCCATAGCAAAACTGATTTAATGGATCATTTCACTTCCTGTCTTAATGTGCTAAATTGTAAAGAGATCTCAAAGATCTGAATATTGTAAGAAGAATTTATTTATTTTTATAGGGAACTCCAGGTTATGAAACTTCTTCTACCATTGCAGACTGATGACTGTTCCGCAATTTGTAGTTTTAGAGAATTACCTTAGGACAGCAGATCTTAAAATATAGGCTGCAGACCCTTGGGGATCCCTAAGATCCTTTCTAGGGAATTGTCAGGGTCAAAACAATTTTCAGAATAATAATACTAAGGTTTTTTTGCCTATAAAAATACTCCTCCTTTTCCCAACTGCATATCTGTGTGATGCTAGGCTTTCTTTTTATATTCCAACCAAAATAACATATAGAAGCAGTTTGAATACAGAAGCGAATTTGAGAATCCAGCTGGCTTCTATTAAGTCAGACATTAAAGTGATTTGCAAAAATATGCAAAACAATGCCACTCTTCTCACTTTTTGTTTGTTTGGAAAACCAGGTTTTTATTTCATACAAATGTTATTTATGTTAATATGTAATGGATTTATTATTGCTATTTTAATGAATTAATAAATACTTTTAAAATGTTATGTTTTAATTTCTAATACAATAAATACTGATAGTTACGACCCACATAGAGAAAAGCTCTTTGGTGTCTACAAGAGTGTAAAGAGTTCTTAAAGTTAGGAACCACTGCCTTAGAGCATTGAATATTAGAAGGGGCCTTGGGACTTAGATCATAGGTCTCTGGTGAAGGTCACATAGTGTAAGAGTTGGAGTCAGGAAGACTTGAGTTCTAAATCCAGCCCCAGATATTTCCTACCTGTGTGTCCCTGGGCAAATCACTTAAACCTTTGTCTTCCCTAGTTTCCCCCATCTATAAAAAGGGGATAATAATATCTGCCTCCAAGAATTATTGTGAGGAACAAATGAGATAATGTTTATAAAATACTCTGAAAACTCTAAAGCTCTATTTCTCTGCTAGCTATTATTAGAAGTTCTTGGCTTCATGCCATTCATCATACTCCTCAATAACTTCAATTAAGGCATATATAATAAATGACATTTATTGGTGCAGACTAATTAGATGAGCCCCTTCACCTGGAGGCATACATAGGAGGGATGTACAGCTAGAGACATCTATCCAAGAGTTAAGTCCTTGAATCTTACCTAATTTTACCACTCGTGTTTAGGTTTGGAGTATTTAGAAGCAAGGGAGGTTTGTTACCACTCGGTACATGCAGCTCCCTTTGTCCACCTAAGATAAGCCATCACAGCTCCCTGTAATAATACTGGAATTTGAAGATCTTCCATGCTCCTTGAACTTGTTGATATAGCAGGAAGGGGTGGAGCAAGAGAACGTGGGAACCAGGCTAGTCTCCATGCGGTGCTGACTGGAAGCGGCAGAGGCAGCGGTGGTGGTTGCCCTGTGAACTCCTTTTTCTTTGAGCCTGCCAGAATCTCTGCTAAGGACTCCTGCTGAGGACTTCTTGGGAGGGGAACTGCCAGGGACCAGAGCTGCTGGGAGCAAGCTGCCTGGACGCTGAGCAGTTGACTTGAGTGAGGAGAGGAGGATCTTTGCCTGAGGTAGCCCGTCCTGTTTTGAAGGCTTGAGAACGTGGGTGTTTACTACTTTAACTACATGTGCCAACTTCATAACTACTATGTTGGCTTTGACTTTCTGGTTTTAGGACTCAGTTTTCTGGTATTTAAATGAATGCTCTAGCTATATTTCTTATGTAGAGAGCCTGTTACATTTTGTGATTAATAACCCTATCAGCATACTTATAGTTACTGTAAGCATTGTGAATGCTGCTTTGCTGATACATTCCCTAACATTATGGGAGCAAAGAGATACAATGATTTGTCTACAGAAATCCTGGGTTTGAATCCTAGCTCAGCCATTTATATTTGCTTGACTTTGGGCAAGTCACTAGACCTCTGTTGGACTTTCATTTAGAGGTTTTATCAATTTTTTCTCATCTATAAAACAAGGAGGTTGGGTGGACTTTGAGTCCCCTTCTAGCTCTAGGCCCATAATCCTATGACTTAGAACTAGTTAGTTGCCTGGGATTTAGTTAGACTCCATATACCTTCCCTTTTCCTAACTAGGCTAAAGCAGGTATTGAGGATGGCAGTGAGATGAGAGGGCTTATATCATGGACCATTTTTGCATAAATGTCCATTAGGAATTTATATACTATCAGTAAACACTGTGAATAGATCAGCTTAGTGGGAGACTTCATGTTCCTTGAAGTCTTGAATCTTATAATTTCACTTTTTGTATATTTTCTCATTTGAACTTTACAACAATCCTGTAAGGTAGGACTGCAGGTATTTTCATTTTGTAACTGAGGTAGCTGAGGTTCAGAGTTAAATGATTCATCCATGGTCACAAAGCGAGGAAGTGCCAGAGGCAGAATTCCAAACTAGGTCTTCCTGACTTTATACTGACTTCAAATCCAGTATTGTCTTCGTTACATCACAGTGCTTATCAAAGGAAATGCTAATCAAACTCACAGAAGACATGAAGGTAGCATGTAAGATGATAGGATCTCAAACATAATAAGCTAAAATGATGGCTAAATCTAATTAAGATTTAATAGAGATAATTATAAAGTTCCTAAACATGAGTTAAAACTCAGTTTCACAAGTACAGGGCGAGGGAGGCATGCTAAATAGGACCTGGGACATTTAGAGAATTTAAATTGTCAGCTATGTAATTCTGCAATCCAAAAAGCCAGTGTGATCCTAACCTTCTTTAAGAGAGTCATAGCAGGGTGAGGTGATGGATCCATTCTACTCTGCCCTGACAAGGCCACACATCCAAAGTATATTAGATTCAGTTCTGGCTCCCACATTTTAAGAAGAATCTCAATTATAGTGCATTCAGAAAAGGATGTTTAAGATGACTAAAAGACTGGAGATTATGCCAACTGATTTTATTTATCCTAGAAAAGGGAAGACTTGGTTTGCATCAGAGAGGAGAAAGGATAATAGCAAGTATTTGGAGGGCAGTAATATAGAAGAGGGACTAGAATTGTTCTGCTTGGCCCAAGAGAACAGAACTTTGACCAAGTGGTAGAAGATACAGAAAGAAAGACTTTTGGACTGATAAAAAGAGCTGTCCAAAAGTTGAATGTGTGGCTGTGATAGGTAGTAGATTTCTCATCACTGAAGGTTTTCAGAGGTTGAATAGCCACCTCTCACCAACTTCTAGAGAAGAATCTTATTTAGATGGCCTCTGTTACCCAACTCCGAGATTCTGTGTTTGGATGAGCATATAATGTCAAAGCTAGGAGGGAATTTAGAACATAGAACATGGAATGTCAGGGCTAGGTGGACCATTAGGACATAAAACATGGAGTGTCAGAGCTGGAAGGGCTTTTAAAAAATGAATTGTCACCAGAGGCTGAATTCTGGATAAGTCAACATGTCCAGGCTGTCCCACAGGATTGTCAAGGAAATCCAGGGTTTAATGACAGATTCAGTCCCTGGGATAAAAGCAGAACCCGATGAGATCAATGCACGTCATTTTCACGTGGCCATTGCAGGGCCACAGGATTCCCCCTTTGAAGGAGGGACTTTTAAACTTGAACTTTTCCTTCCGGAAGAATACCCAATGACAGCTCCTAAAGTACGTTTCATAACCAAAATTTATCACCCTAATGTGGATAAGTTGGGAAGAATATGTTTAGATATTTTGAAAGATAAATGGTCTCCAGCACTACAGATCCTCACAGTTCTGCTTTCAATCCAGGCTTTGTTAAGTGCCCCCAATCCAGACGATCCATTAGCAAATGATGTAGCAGAGCAGTGGAAGACCAACGAAGCCCAAGCCATAGAAACAGCCAGAGAATGGACGAGGCTCTATGCCATGAATAATATTTAAATTCACTCTGAACTTCACGAGTATCACTTCTCCTGATCTACCAAGATCTCTTTCTTTTTTGTTTGCAATGAATGGGCACAGTCCTAGACATATTACAGAATAAAAGCCCAGACCATCTTCAACTTTTTGGAGATTAAATACACTTTAGCAAGTCTATACCTCGAATTCATTCACTTTTGTAGCATATGAGCAGAGGCTAGAAGGATCATCTGTGTTATGAAACTGCTTGAAAGCAATGGTATACTTCGACTTTTAGTGTTTTCTTCACCATGGTTTCACAGAATCACAGAATCTTAAGAGTCATAAGGAACCTCAGTGGCCATCTATTCTGGCCCATTCACACTCAATAAGCTGTCATTTATCTTTTGCTCCAAGGCCTCTAGGGAGGAGGAATTCACCACCAGGCCATTCGATTTTTGGATCCAATTGTATGGAAGTTTTTCCTTACATGAACTGTATATTCATCTCTTTGTAATTTCTATTCATTATTCCTGTTTCTGCCCTTGAATGTAATATTCCCAAAGTGACCTGCTAATATTCTGATTTACCAGTGGATTTGTGATTTAACTGATGTATCTAATTGCTATTTCTTCCAGTGATGCAGATTGTTACACATCCATGCCAGCCTATCCTTTGTGGTCCTCACACATGGGTTTTCTTTCATACAGGGGGTTGA
Source organism: Pseudochirops cupreus (assembly GCA_028627135.1). Classification (NCBI taxonomy): domain Eukaryota; kingdom Metazoa; phylum Chordata; class Mammalia; order Diprotodontia; family Pseudocheiridae; genus Pseudochirops; species Pseudochirops cupreus. The sequence goes on along the minus strand of CM053581.1, from coordinate 62,215,091 downwards.
TCCAAAAGACTGAGTACCTTCCTTTAATTCTCTTTGCTTTGTGAAGATAATCAGTAGAGAATTTAATGAATCCCTCACTCTTGCCAGAGGCCTAACCCATCTTCTTTTTAATCATACATTTCTTTGATGGCATCTTTTAGACCCTCTTCTGCTGCATAATTCCTTTCTAAAAAATGTTTTGCAAGCTGGTCTTACCCATCATGTGCCTCTCCCTCGTCCTTGAATACAGTGTTCTGTAACTCAAAGCCATCCATCACTAGAAGAATAATGATATCTAAAAATATGGACATTTGTTTTAGTGAGAAGCTTGGAATGATTAAAATAATGTTTTCCCAAAGGTATAATCCAGAGAGGCCTCTTCTTCCTCTTCAACTCTGGTTCCAACTCACAAGTATCTGGCCCAAAAGTATGTAACATATTGATGGATGAGTTCTGTACATTGTCCATAAAACTGCATAATCTAGGCTAGGCAATATTCACCTTCATCCACTTTGTTTTTCCAGTGTGAAAAGTTTGTACCAAGTCTTTTGAGTGACCATTAATTTCATTTAATGACTCTACAATGTTTGGAGCCTTGATATAATCATCCCAATGGGACGATTGGCTCCTTGTTTTGGAAGCCATGTACCTCAAGTTCAAGGATAAGTACTGTGAATGAAGGTAGGTGTTATGGTTAGCTGCAGGGCTGTTTCTTTAACAAAAACAAGGCTTTTAAGTTCTTTGGGCTTCTTTTCCCATTTAATGGTGGATAGAATGCTTGATTGGGACTCAGGAAGGCCTAGGCTTGACTCCCACATTAGATGCTTATGGGCCATGTAACAATTCATGAATCATTTGACTTCTCTCATCCCCAGTTTCTTCATCTCTTAAATGGGATAATTGTAGCATCTGTTCCATAGGGTTGTCATGAGGATCAAATGATGTCATGTTTTCACAATGTGATATGATTATGATCTCTTCCTATTACTATGGTGATGCTATTTGCGTAGGTCAAAGCAGCTAGCCAGTTATTCTAGAACGTTTGTCATTTAGCCAAGTCTAACTTTTTAGACCCTGTAGATGGTTAAGTTTAAGTATTTGAGCAAAATCCGGAATATTTTAAAAATCATAGCCATCATTAATAATATTGTTATTTGACTGTCAAGTTTAGAAACTTGCCTGTGAGAATAAAACTTTTGGCTATTTTGTGTGACTCATCTGTAAACACTTATGTAAATCTGATGTTTTAGTAAGATATTTTTTGTTACTCTAAAAAAGAGAAAAACGAAAAACAAAACACATAGATTGTCAGAGCTGAGACCTTAGGATGAATGAAGAATATAAAATCTCAGAACTGGAAGTGACTACAGAGGGGATCTAATGTACTCACCTGTAGTGGGAAGCTAGAATCCTCTTTACAAAATTCCTTACTAGGGGCAGCTAGATGACACAGTGGATAGAGAATTGGGCCTGGAGTCAGGAAGATCTGAGTTCAAAACCTCCCTCAGACCCTTATTAGCTGTGTGATCCTGGGCAAGTTGCTTGATTCTCTTCATCCCAGCTTTCTCATCCATAAAGCGGGAACAATAATAGCCCCTACTTCTAGGGTTGTTGCCAGGATTAAATGAGATGATACATGTGAATTGTTTTGTAAATGCTGAAGTGTTCTGTGAATGTTAGCCATTGTTATTAAGTCCATCCCTCACAAGTCATCTCACCACTACTTTGAGATCTGCAATGAGAGGAGCTCCTCCATTTAGATTATATGCTTAGGGGTTTTCTTCATGAAGCTGGCATTTTTTTTGCCTTGAGATAAACTGAGCCTTGTGGATGTGATGGGGCAGGGAAAGTAAAATTCAGCCTTTTTTTATATCCTCAGGGCTCATATAACTCAATACTCACAGGGCAGCTCATAGGATTATAGATTTAGAATCAAAAGGGACTTGGTGGCTATCTAATTTAACCCCTTCGTTTTTGCAAATGAGGAAACTGAGGCCCAGGGGGAATGTTGAGTGATTTGCCGAAGGCCACACATGCAGTAATTGGCAGAGTCAGGATTTGAACCCAGGCCTTGTGGCTTCAAATCCATAATTTCCCTCTCATTATACCATGTTACCTTCCATTTGTGCTAGTTTTAAATTAATTTATCTCTGAAAGAATTTTTCTCTTACCTCAGAGTCAGGAGATTAAGGGTCACTATGACCAATAAATATATAGCATATGATGTCCATTAGGTATAGCATACATAAATCATTTCCTTCCTTCATCTGGATCTGTTGTCATTGGGCATACTGAAAGGGAAAACCCATCAAAACCCAGAACTGGCATTTCATGTTTTTTACCTTGTGACAAATTGGGCTGTGTGGATGGGGTAGGGCAGGTAAAGTAAATTTCAACCCTTTTTGATGTCCTCAGAACTGGGCTCATATAACTTAATGTTTATCAGGCAACTCATAGGATCATAAACTGATTCTCACCATTTCCACCTCTGGCGTCCTATCAGATGTTTGGTTACCTACACAGACATCTGTGGTCCCATGAGATCCAGTTTGAAGATCCATCTGGTTCTAGTATATATCCTCCTTTCTTTGGGACCCACATAATGTCTCTGAGCTAGAATCTGCCTCCAGCACATTTGCTAAAACTTCTTCCCTTTTGTAAAACTATTCATTTGTGGGGTGCTCCTAGAGAGAATGTTTCCATACCCTCTTTCCCACTGGGCACTGGGGGAACTACAGACATTTTCTCTTTTCTTTTCACTGGGAACTAATATCCTGCAGTGTTGATCATAAAAGGCAAATATAAGACTGAAATTTCCCTGCTCTTGTCTCCGTAGACTTCTTTATCTGTCAGTACTATTCAGATAAGTCTGAAACTGACCCAGGCATCTGAGTCCTCTGGTCCATTCTTCATTCTACCAAAGGTGGTAACTGAGATAAACTTAATCCTGTACTTCCTGTGATATTTTCAACATAATAAATGTTAAATCTAAGTCATATCCTTGACACATGTAACTAAATTCCTTAACATACAATGACATTATAGTATGGGTGATGGAGAGGAGGGGGGGGAGACTGTGACCAGTGTCTGACTCCAATCAATATTTAGGACCAGAGTATGTGATCTTAATTAAGTGTATAGCCCCAGTCTCATTTGCATCATACTAAATTCAAAGTTCTCCATTCTTCTCTCTGGTTCTCAGATCTTTGGCTATAATGTACTCCTTGACTCCATCCATTTGTAGGTAGTTTCGCTTCTCTGTCATGAGGTTAGGGCAAGGGTTCCTAACCTTATTTTGTGTCATGGACCCTTTTGGCAGTCTAACGAAGCCTATGGACTCCTTCCCAGAATATTATTTTTTTGAAGGGGGGAAGCAAGACAATTGTAGTTAAGTGACTTGCCCAAGGTCACACAGCTAGTAAATGTATGTCTGAGGCTGGATTTGAACTTGGGTCCTCCTGATTCCAGGGCCAGTGCTCTATTCACTGTGCCACCTAACTGCCCCAGAATAATGTTTTAAAATGCATAAAATGAAATATATAGGATTACAAAGGAAATCAAAGATTAATGAAAATAAAGACATAATTTTCCCCATCCAAATTTACCTCATTTATACCCTCCCCCAGAAATCTATCCACTGACCTCATAGATCCCAAATTGGGAGCTCATTGTCTCTAGGTAAGCATGGCTTAATAAATCAGATCATTAGCTTATATTCCATGCTTCCTGTCCTGTTTAAAGCAGCTCCTTCATTCATGTCTACTGATTTGCCTAGGATCACACAGCGTTTAAGGCCAGATTTGAATTCATATCTTTTCAGACTCCAGGTCCAGGACTCTATCTATTGTGCTACCTATTTGTATAGTAGACCAAAACAATAGGGCTGAAAAAATGGATGTTCTTAAGACTCAGAGAACTTTCTGCAGTTTATTGGAAGGGCATATTCTAAACTGATGCCCACTGGGTGCAATTTAACAATTAAGCATTAAGCAGGGAGCCATGAAGAATTTTTAATTTTACATCAGAGTGAGGTTTCTGACAGAGATCCTGTCTATTAAGCACATGATGGAGCTTAAATATAATTTTAAGGCCATGGATACTACTTATCTGGCCCTCCTCTGTATTCCAAAGAACCTGGCACTTGGGGCCAGGAATCTCCTATTGTAGAGTAAACATACATTTCAACCAAGGCTCTGAAAACATACAGACTTTCCTTATAGGAAGAAAAACCAGTGAGGATTTGTTCCCTAGAGTAATAATGTCTGGATATGTCAGGGTTTGCCTTTCTAAAAGATCCATAGCTTAAACCCAAAGAAAGATGATAGAGTAGAAGAAGCATTTCAGCTGAGTCTCTAGTTGAGTCCTGGAATGAAAGGCAGGGAGAAGTTCTTAAATCTTTTATTTGTTGGAGCCGAACCTGGCGGTGATTAGCATTGACACTGCTACTTTTCTTACGCTATTATTGCATTTGCTTGGAACTAATTGTGACCTCTGGGGGACTGGAAAAATTAAGTACTGGTGAAGTGGATCATGAGCTACAGTTCTGAATAGATGAGGACCCACAGAGCCCTTATCTTGAACCTTACCTTGAACCTAGGGGTTATGCCTCTTGTCTGGGGGACCAAAAGTACAAATCAGGAGATTCCACAAAGTAAGATACTGTAGGGATTCATCTAGTGTCTTCATCTTAGATGCTATTACTGCCAGGATCCACTGGAGAAAAGAATTTATTTTTAATATTTTCAGTCTGTGATTAGATAACCACATTTTCTGAGGTGTGTTCTTTATAGGTCATATCATTTGCTTTAAGATAATTTTTGTTTGGTTGTGTGCTTTATTTATTGCAATTGCATTGTTTTGAATGCTATGATTATGGGAGCTAAAATGAGTAGTACGGATAGATGTTGACTCTTTAGAGCACTGTTGAGTAGTGACGTACCTAGAGACAACAGAGAAAATTGCTAGTTAAAGGAGTGCCACATGATTTAAATGATAAGCATATGAAGATTCCATCTCCATGCTTTTGCACTGACTCTCCTATGCTTGTTTAACTTTGGTGGCTCTCCAGTGCTTGAAGAATAAAGGGCTGGTTTAGGGAGCAGCTCAGGAAGAAGACAGGTGTACACTGCATGAAGAGGATGTAGCATGTGCCTGAGGAGCAACCAATAAAAGATATCTTATTGACCCCTGATCTTTTTGAGGAAAGTCACAGAAGATTTTCCTATTTGTGATGGAAGATCTCAGAAACAACTGCTTATCAACAGCACCATCATGGAGCCTAGCAATTAATATATATCACCTCTAGTAGCAAATATATGGAAGAAGACAGAAAGAATCACATTACTTCATAGGATCACAAATTTAGAGCTGGAAGGGTTTTCCTGTCTAATCCCTTAATTTTACATATGAGGAAAACAGCCCAGAGAAGTTAAGTAATTTGCCCAAAGTCACCCAGATAATGAATAGATGAGCCAGGATTAGGATCTATCTAAGTCTTTCAATGACAAATCTAGCAAGTTACCCACTATACTTTGTTGAATCTATTGAACTTTTGGATGTTGAATGGGAGAGCACAGTATGGTATGCCAAAAGTTTAAGATAGCTTGGGCTAGTTGCTAGGCAGCCAGTGCTTTCAGTGTGCTCTGCCCAGTGTACTCCAAGCCCACAAAAGGGGCTCCAGTTGTGGTTTCACCTGAATTTGGATTCATTGGGTGGGGTGAAAGGTTTGACCTTATAGAAGAGGTGGTCAGATAGAGGTTTCTCTCTCTCTGGCTCTGTTCTCACCTCAGAGTAACATTGGGGATATCTCTAAAATAGTGATTCTCAAATTTATGATCTCAGGACTCCTTTATATTCTTAAAAATTATTGAGGACCCCCTAAAGAGCTTTTGTTTATGTGGGTTATATCTTTTGACATTTGCCATATCAGAAATTAGTATGTCTTGGTATTATCATGAAAACAATTCGGGTCATGTAGACCCCCTGAAAGGGTTTTAAAGAATTCCCAGGGGTCCCTGTGGCACACTTTGATAACTGCTGCTCTAAAAGCAAGCTTAAGCTTGGCTCATATCCAGGGTCTTCCCAAAATATAAGTAAAACAAGGTCCTTTCGAGAAAAGGCACTCTATGTACAATGTGTATATCAGGTATAGGACAGCTACTAATTGCCTCCACCACAGAAAATACTTAGAGGTTAAAAACAAAAGCAAGCAAAATATCTCCAACGTCCTATAGTTGTTGTCCTCTAGAATGTAAAGAAAGTTTTGTGGGACTGTTCAACAAATGATTTCATATATGCTCTGTACTGTCTGAGCAGCTCACAGGACCGAGATCAACTGACCATCCATGGGTAGCTTTCTTGAGTTATTTGCTGCAGGAGCCTCTCTTCTCAGATAAGTATTGTATTATTAAGGAAAGAAAGAAAGGAAGAAAACAGAAAAATGAAAGAAGGCAACCATAGATTCTATCTCACCCAGACAAGCACTCATCCTTTCTGCCACGCTCTTCATCACCTATGATCCCTTCCTATTTTTCCACTTTACTCTCCTCCATGCAGTCCATGACCCAGTCACATCGGCCTGCTTACTGTTTTTTATACCAACTGATCCTGTGTGTAGAATACTTCTTCAGCCCTCCACTTTTTAGAATCCATAGATTTCTTCAGGACTCAAATGTCACTTCCTACAGTAGACTTTCTTGGTCTTCTCTCCCTCCCCATCACTCTAGCTTTTAGAGTCTCTCCCTCTAAAGTTAACTTCCTTTTACTTGGTATGTATCTCATATCTTGCACCTATTTATTTACATGGTGTCCCTCTTTTTCCCCATTGGAATGTATGCTTCTTGAGGGCAGGGAGTGCTTTTGCCATTCTTTATATCAATACAGTTAAAGGTACAGTGTTTGGTTCATAGATGCTTATAGCCACCATTGTCATTGGGAGAGGGGAAGAGGGAAAATCCTCCTTATCCTTGCTGGAAGTTCAAGGGAGAGAAAGTTTTCAAAAATAATCTCAAAACAAAAGGATTGCTCCAACGAGTGGAGCAATTTCTCCTCATGCTCCTTATAGGCTAGTAAGGGCAGTGGCTCTTCCAAAAGGAGTTTGTCTTACTGATTCACAAGAGTATTTTCCTTATTCTCTCCTGACAACCCAAACCTTCTGTCACAGGGTCCAAAGGAATTTATGTGTCGTCCCAGCAGTGCTCATGTCCTCCAGCCAGGAGCCAGAACATATGTCCTATTCAGTTCTATAGGGGCGTCTTTTTCTGACAAAGAGCCATGCCCTAACATTTCATCAAGTGGATTGGAGAGACTCAACCGATCAAGGGTTTTTCCTCCTACACCAGTATTAGTTTATTCATACTATGGTTTTATTTATACTATCATATCCCAATGGCAGAAGAAGAGATGAAGATAGCCTTCACCTGCCTGAAGGAATTAAATCACTTTGAGTATATTTGTCCCAGTGAATCTCAACAGCCTGAAGATAAAGTGGCTGGAGACATGAATTATCAGGGTATGCTGGTATATCTCAACAAAGAAGACAGTCACAGTCATCCTCCACCCACATTCAGAGAATCTTCAAGAATGAAAGACTTCTCAAGGATTTGGTGGCCATTATTGCTCATTTGTAAACAACTAGCTTCCATTATTAAATCTCCCAATGATTCACTTGTAGATATGTGATTAAGGAAATCTAGAAGCAGGAAGACATAAACACTCTGAAATTACTTGGAGATCTCTTAAAATAAGAAGTATGAATAATCTATTAAAATTTTGACCAAGTACAAACCAAGTAGGAGCTGAAACCAAAGAACATCTCAGGGTAGAGCTGTAATGTTGGGGAAATAAACTTGAATCTTTCCTTTCACCGGTACTGTACATCATGAGTATTACATAGGTTTGGGGAATGGGGTTATCTCTCTAGTAATCCCCCTCAAAGGAAGAACTTAATTATAGACTACATAGGTCCCTAAACAAGGCCAGACTAGCCAGAAGGGAATTTGCTTGTATCTTCAGCAACCTTGAGTGCTTTTCTCTTGGGAACCAAGGAAGAGAAACAACTCTAATACAGTCATATGTCTGTAAAATTGTATAAGACTTTGGGGGTAGAATGGCTCATTAGAAAGGTAAGGAAAATTGCCTCAATCATTTTATTTAGCAGCCCCAAACGTTGAACTTAGTCCATTAACTAGCGGTTCTATAGCACAGATTACACTATTATTATTACTCAAGCACCCTATATAATAAAATAGGAATAATCATTGTTTTAAACTGACCCTTGAATTTTCCCATGATTTCTTCATAGCAGGACTGGGGTGCTAAGGACTGGAAATAGTTAAACCTGTGAGCTCTTATGTCTGATGAAACTTGAAGAAATGAATTGATATTAGATGTTAACTCTCTCTACATTTTTACCCTGGCATGTTAGTTATAGCACTGAACTTGGAGTTAAGAGACCTGGGTTCAGATATGGGTTTTGCTGCTTACCTTCTATGTAACTGTAGTTAAGTTACTTCTCTCTGACTGTTGGTTTTGTCATATGTAAAATGTGGGTGATAATTCATTCCCTGTCTATTTTGAGGCTTTTGTAAGCATCAGAAAAGCGTTAGCTGCTGTTCTCCCCGTTGCTTGTCCCTTATCTGCCATCGGACAAATTCATTTGCCTTGGGCTGCCTTGATTTTCTTGAATTGGATTCTGAAAAGCCTTGCCTTTTCTTCAAAGTGATGACTTGGGGGAATGAGAAGTGATGCTGTGGTTGCCCCAGGAGACTGGAATGTGAGTTTGTGCACTGAGCGCCTGGCTGGAGATCACTTGTCCCAACCACAAAACTAAAAATGCCCAGCCCAACAGCAAGGCTGGAAAATATCTCCTAATGTTCTGGTTGTAGGGGAAGGGAAAACCATAGAGGGAAGCAAGGATTCAGGAGCTTTTTACCACAACTATACTTGTGTTTCTTCTAATAATTTTGAAACATGCCTTGTAAAAAGAGTTTTCATAAATTGGATGTGATGTTGAAGAATGAGATCAGGGGACCTCACTTTGAGTCCTGACTCTGCCACTAACTTTTGTGACCTTGGGCAAATCATTCCTCATCCTGGTCTTCACATGGCCCTTCATGCCAAGGTTCCGGTCCCTATCTCCAGATCAATCTGGTAAGTCCTTTCATTCTCCAAGATCCAATTTAGGTGTCACTTCTTCCAAAAAGCCTTCTCTGGCCACTCCATCTGAAAGCAATCACTCCTTCCTCAAATTTCCCATAACAATTTGGTTGGACCTGAACTCTCCTGGAGACTTTTGCCATGTCTAGACTAGAACCAGGTTGCCATGGCACTTCCTGCAGTCTTCCCACCGTGCCTCTGGGAAGGGCTCGTTTTCTACTTTTCCCCTGTTCAGCACACCTTTATGTGTTATCTTCCATTAGAATGTAAACTCTTTGAGGGCCAGGATTGTCTGTTTTAGTACAGTGCCTACCACATGGGTAAGACCCAATAAATGCTTTTTTATCTATCTATCTATCTATCTATCTATCTATCTATCTATCTATCTATCTACCTACCTACCTACCTAGCTACCTAGCTACCTAGCTTCCTAGCTTCCTAGCTACACCTCTCCCTAACACTTAAGATCATAGTTTCATAAACTTAAGTTGTAAGGGATGTAAAGCCATCTAGTCTCACTGCCTTTTACAGATGAATAAATCTCTCCTTTGTATTATAATTATTTATACATATATGTATCTTCTTATTTTCCTATCTTTTCCCTACCCCATCCCCAGGTTGCAAGGTTCTTGAGCTCTGGGTCATATTTATCATTATACATTTGTCACTGAACACAGGATATCACAGACAGCAGGCACTTAATACATATCTGTAGAATGGAATTGCAGTGACTTGTAACTGAGCTAAGTTACACCTTTAACTGAACAAGGTTTCTATAGTTAGACTATTTGCCCACTTTCATTCGTGCTATTGAAAACACAGCTTTTGAGTTTTCACTGGTCATTCCTTTGCCTTCTTGGCAAAAGGAAAGGGTGGGGATGGGAGCTGGGACACAACACACCCTGAGGAATAACTCTGTGGGCCAAGCTGGGGTCAGAATTCATCAGAAGCCACCAACTCTTAGTAAACTGACCATCTCAGGACCCACTTTTGGACCTGCTCTTGCACATAATGCTTAAACAAACAGAATCTTCCTAGGAGCACTGTTCTTTTCAGAGAGACCAGGCAGATTCCTTTGTGGTAGAACCTGTGAAGTAGGTGCTATTATTACTCATATTTTACAGATGAGAAAACAGATGGACGTTGACAAAGGTTCTATGTGACTTGTTCTGAGTCACATAGCTCGTAATTATTAAAGGTCCTGAGAATGGGATTTTTGAACTTGGTAACATGAATAATAAACATAAATGTATGTATATGTTTATAAATCATATGTGAAATACAAATATTACATGAATAAATAATAATGAACCAGTTGTCTCGGATCTCAGAATGGGGAGGGAGCGTGTTACAGGAGAAAGAGAATCACTCCTGGAATCGGGAGCCATGGATTTGAATTCCAGATGTGACATTAGCCCTGACAACACAGGCATGCAAACTAGAATGTTAGAACTGGGAAGGACAGCATCGCTTGGACTGGTGAAGGTGGAAATTTAGCCAGAGTTAGAAATCAGCTAGTTCATCCCCTCATTTTGCAGATGAGGAAACTGAGGCCCAGGGGAGTGAGCGACTTTCCTAAATCTCATAGAATGTTCACGGCTGAACCAGGACTGGAATGCAGGTCTTTTGACTTCCAGGCCAGAGTGAAATCAACCCCCAAGGCCAGACAGCCTAAGCTTTAAGCAGACCAGAAGAGGAAGCCAGGTCATGCAGTGGACAGAATGCTGGGTCTAGAGTCAAGAACTGAATTCAAATCCAGCCTCAGGCATCTACTAACTGTGTGATTAGGGGCAAGCCATTTAGCCTCTGCCTCAGTTCCCTCAGTTGTAAAGTGGGGATCATAATAGCACTTCCATGTTGTTAGGAGTTTTAAGTAAGATAATATTTGTGCCACAGTGCCTGGCATACAGTAGGTGCTTAATAAGTGCTTGTTTGCTTCTTTTCTACTTCTTACGGTTGTTAGGAGGATAAAATGAGATGGTATTGAATATTAGCGCTCTGCAGACCTTAAAGGGCTGTGCAAATTCTAGCTATTATTACCATTTATAGATGTGTGTGTATATGTGTGTGTGTGTGTACACACATGCACATTTGTGCCCAGTTTTAGATGCTCATCCTGTCCTGTACCTCTTTTGGTGAACACGGAAGAGCATATGAAACTCTGGCAAGTGTGAAAAGTCTACTAAAACCAGGTGTGACTTTGGAAAATGCTGTCTCAAACAGTGAATCCCCAAACTGCTTCTGAGGGGTTTGGGTTTTTTTTTGTGTGTGTCAATTCACTCTTCCAAACATCCATTTAAAATTTCCTCCTAAATCCTAGAGACACTGGATATTAGAGGAGAGCTATTCTGATAAAAATGTGTATTGAGTTTTGCTCAGATCCAGATATATGGAGGGGAAAAAACCCTTTGCCAGACATAAGGAGAAAATGTGTCTGGACTTCTGGATGGCTAAATTCATGAGCAAACATGCTCAGTATTCTTGTGTGCCCAGCTGCCTCAGTTAATCCTGACTTCTCTCTTAGTGAGAGCCCAAGCCTTCCAGAGCTCACAAAGACCTTCTGAGCAGCCTATCTCTATGTGACTGTGACTAACCTTAGAGAGGATCTGGAGGTTGGAAAATCCTAAGAGCTTTCTCAAGAACGAGGCAGCAAAAAGAGTTGGATTTTAGTTAACAGGGAACCTGGATTTGAATTCTGGCTCTGCCACTTACTACTTGTGTAAAGTGATCGGAGTAAAATCAGTACTGGTCAAGTTGATTTTTTAAGTGTTAAAACTTTATATTTGTCCCTATTAAATTTCATTGTATTAGATTTAGTTCGTTGTTCTACTCTACTGAGAACTTTTTGGATGATGTCTTTGCCTTCTGATATGTTGGCTATCCATCCCCACTTTGTGTCATTACCAAATTTTATAAGCAGGCTATCTTTGCCTTCATCCAAATTAATGATAAAAATGTTAAGTAGCAGAAGGATAAGGATTTATCCTTAGATCCCAGTCCACTAGCCCACTCCAAGATGGCATTGATCCATTCTTTGGGTCCATTTATCCTGTCAGTGTACCAGGGATGTGCTAGAGCCAGCTCTGACTGGGGAGAGCTAGTCGGTAAATACTCAATATGAGCATCTGCACCTCAGAAATCAATAAATGGTACAAATCAGGGTTTGATTTATTGCTTTGCTGATTGTTTATAGTGTAGGTTAAACTTGAAAGTGTGTTGTGAGATGAAGAAGATGTTTATAGTGCAGATGAAATTTGAAAGTGTGTTGTGAGTACATTTTTTCTCCTGGAAATCCAGCTTTTCTCCTGGAAATCCAACATTTATCAGCACTTGTCCACAGTACACTGTCATTTAGTCCACATCCCTCCATATTTTTCACAAGGATGGTGTTTTAGGTCTGGTGAGTGCTGGCCTCAGCTTCAAGATTGAATACTGAGGAAAATTTAAAAAAAATACTTTTACTAAATATGACCACTCCAGATAATTCTGATTATGTAAAATTAAAGTTTTTGCACAAACAAAATCAGTGCAACCAAACCAAATAAAATAGAGAGCATTATGGAATATAAAATGGATAATTTTGATTATATAAAATTAAAGAGATTTTGTACAGACAAAACCAGCATAACTAAATATGACCACTCATTAAAGATATATATTGGTGAATGCAGCTCTCCGTTCCCTTTCCACTGGGACAGGCCACTCTCAAGGGAATAACAATAGCCTGCGTAGGAATAAATGGTATGACAAGTCTGAAGAACTGCATTACCTTCTTAACACTAACTTATATAGAATTCACCAAAATGCGGGCCTTAGTACAATATTCTTGGTCTCCATAACAAAAAGTCTCCATGTTTTAAATCACTACTTGCACTATACCAAGTCAGCTTGTTAGGGTCCCAGTGAGCAGAATGAATAATGGTTACCCAAGACAAGAAAGCATGAAAGCTTTTGTTAAATCTTGCTGAAAACTGTGTATGCACTATGCGCAAAAGTCTTACTTTAGTTCCTCACCATATTGAAAAGGGGGCATTGTATTCTTGAAGATTATGTCAACAGAACACAATCTCTGGCAGGTTCTGCTATGGCGGGATGGCTTCCAGTGCCTGCCTGTGAACAAACTACGTCTGCTACCCACTAGATTGTGAGTCCCTCAAGGGTAGGGACTGTCTTTTGCCTTACTTTGTACTCCCAGCACTTAGCACAGTGCCTGACACAACATATCAGATGCTTAGTAAATTTGTGTTTGCTGACTGACTGTCCATGGTGATGCTCATCACCAGCAGGCCGGTATGTAGGTGATAGATTCTTTGGCCACGGCAACCCCAAACAGAAAACAGCTCTCCATACTTTATCGGGAGGGGGAAAGGTAGAGAAAGGGAAGGAAGAGAACAAACATTTGTGTAGCACATGCTATGTGGCAGGCACTCTGCTAAGTACTTTACATATATCTCATTTGATCTTCCCAAGGACCATGCAAGGGAGGTGCTGCCATCACCCCCATTTTACAACTGAGGAAACTGAGGCAAATAGAGACTAAGTGACTTAGCCAGGGTTGTGTAGCCAAGAATTGTCTGAAGCAGGATTTGCTCTCAAGTCTTCCTTATTCCTAGTCCAGTGTTCTATTCACTATGCCATCTAGATACCAGTGATAATCCATTTTATCCACCAGAGCTGAGCCATACAAATACTTACAGCTTCATGATAAACTAAACCAAAATAAGTAAGAAGAAAGTGAGAGAATGGCTTACAAGTTCTTCCAGGAGAGTCAAATAAAGGAGCTTGTGGAGTTGGTGTCACCATGCTCCCAAAAGCCATAAAGAAGTGCCACTTCATGGGACACTTAGTTATTAAGTTTCATAATGAGCATAACTACAAAAAAATACCAGGAAGATAATTGTGGCTTATTTTCTCATATAAGGTGAAGACCAGGTAGTTTTGGGCTATACAAACATACCCGATGGGCACTGGAGGTAGAAAGACAGTGAGTGGATAGGCAGCAATAGCCACAATTTAAAGAAAACTAATCACCATGCAGTCCCTGAATGAGCCACCAGGGGGAGCTCCAAGCTCGAGCTACCTACTCGGACCTCTTTTTTCCCCATGTGCAAATTGTAGGGTCTTCGAACGGTGGTCTGTGCTTGTACAGGGAAGTGTTCCCAGCCCCTCAGTTCCTGCCTGGTTTCTTTGGCTTAGTCTGTAGCTTAAAATGTCAAGGTTATTACACAGTGTTTTATAAGTTTATCAAAATTGTCTGGTTTTCTCTTATCCTATTAAAAAGCTTTATCTCCTTTTCAATCTGGGGTCACCCAAAGGAATACACATTCATATTATTGATTAGAATACATTTACTGAACAGAATCAGAATTAAAAAGTTATAGCATTAAAACTGGTCACATTCCAACGTGCCAGCAAAACTCTGAACTCCCAGCAGTAGCAGTCCCTCCCATTTGGACCCGAGTTCTCAATTTCACTTTTGACAAGGGAGCAGGCATTCTCAGAGGCTGTTTGTGGGGTAGAGTTATTGAGCATACTTCCCTCTGCACCTGGATTGCAGTCATAATGTGGGAAAAGGGACAGTTTCACTTACGGTGAAGGGTAACCCTGCTGTGACTCCAGGAGAGATGTCAGTCACTTTTTGGGTAATCACTGGACAAACTCTGGAGTGCCATGGTCACTGAAAGTTCTCTGATAAATCCATCAATCAATAAGCATTTATTAAGCACCTATTATAGGCCAGGCACTCTGCTAAGCACTGGGGAAACAAGAGAAAGGGAAAAGACAGTCCCTGCTTTTTCAAGGGCTTCACAATCTGAAGTAGGAGAGACAACAAACGGACAAATATGAACAAGCTATCTACAGGATAAATAAATAATTAACAGGGAGAAGGCATAGAATTAAGAGAGATTGGGAAAGGTGTCTTGAAGCAGATGGGATTTTAGCTGGGACTTGAAGGAAAGGAAGGAAGATAAGAGGTAGAGATGAGGAAGGGCAACACTCTAGGCAGTCAGGGACAGTGAAAATGCGGAGAGGTGAGTTGTTCAGGGAACAGCCAGGAGGGCAGTGTCACTGGATCAAAGAGTATGTGGGCAGAAAGAAGTGTAAGGTATAAGAAGACTGGAAAGGTGGAGTGGGGGTGGAGGCTAGATTATGAAGGCCTTTGAATGCCAAACAGAAGATTTTATATTTGATCCTGAAGGAGATAAGAAACCACTTGGAGTTTGTTGAGTATGGGGGTGGAGGTACTGGTGACATGGTTAGACCTGCACTTTAGGAAAATCTCTTTGGCAGCTGAATAGAGGGAGAGACTTGAGGCCGGCCGACTTATCAGCAGGCTGTTGCAATAGTTTGAGCATGAGGTGAAGGACTGCACTAGAATGGTGGAAGTATCAGAAGAGAGAAGAGGGCAGATTGAGAGATGTTGCAAACAGATTGAAGATGGGGGGGGTTGTGAAAAATAGTGAGGTGTAGAGGATGACATGTGGGCTGCAAGCCTGGGAGACTAGGACAATGGTGGTGGGAGAGGGGAGATTTTACAAACTCACGCTACAGTCTCATTGTTCATGCTGCATCTCAAACAGGTGTGTGGTGTGTCCTTACCTCACCCTCTCCTGGCATGGTTGCCATAAAGCAGTCTAATCTCTTTTCAAAATGTGCCACTGCAGTACAATGATTAAGCAATATCTTTGGCAGTGCCATTTAAGATAATCTCTTGAGGCTTAACAAGCCACAGATACTTTCTTCTATTGTCCCAACGTGTTAGTGGGTGGCAGGAAGAGAGACCAGCAACACCTGCTCCTATTGGAGGGCACCGTAAACTTGTCCCATCCCCAGTCAATTTTTGCTGACCCAATACTCCACTCTCACCAGGTGCAAGATGCCCTCTGTCAGCCAGATGCTGACGCCCGTTCCTTCACCTCCAGATCTTTACCTCTGTGCAGATATTCCAAGGGCAGCCAGGTGACACAATGGATGGAGTGCCAGGCCCGGAGTCAGGAAGACCTGAGTTCAAATCTGGTGTCAGGCACTTACTAATTGTGTGACCCTGAGCAAGTCACTTGTTATGGGAATCTGAAGATCTTTCCTGCCCCTAGGCCCTTAGCTTAAGTGGCTTAAGTGACTCTGAGAACCTTCCCTGATTTGAAAATATACTCTGCCTCTTAATAGGCTGAATGTGGTCACATGGAGCCTGTGGTGGGAGACTCGTTCTTCAGGAATGCCCCCGCCTTATTACTTTGTGATTGGGCAGTGGGTCAAGAGGGCTGTGACATTCTCTGATCCAGGAGAAGGCTATATGTAAGGCTATATATATATATCTATATATATCTATATCTATCTATCTATCTATCTATATCTATATATATGTATATATATATGTATCTATATACATGCCCTGATGTGAGTTTTTGCTTTGGGGCTCACTTTGAGAAGAGTTGTGTGATTTGGCCAGATGAGACTCTGGGAAGCCGTCGAGCCCCCCAGCTTTGAAAAACCCAGATGTTGGTGCTTCCCTCTCTGGTAACTGAATAGGTATGGATGTAATGGTCAGACGATTGGAAGCCCGTCTGCTGATCTCTTTCTTTGTCTGCTAGTAACTTCTGCTTGTAACTTCTGTTTGCATTCTCTGAAGTTCAGGGTGCTGACTTTTACCCCTGAACCAGGTAAATGATATATGTTTGATTTGATTAAAGTAAGATTGTTAACTCATTTTGAGTTGCTTTCCTTTAGAAAAGCAGATCTAAGAACCTGTGCTAGCAGCCATCCTAAGTATGCTAGTGTGCTTGCTGATACATCACTTAACCCCATTTGCCTCAGTTTCCTCATCTGTAAAATAAGCTGGAAATGGCAAACCACTCCAGTAATCTTTGCCAAGGAAACCTCAAATGGGGTTACAAAGAGTTGGACGTGACTAAAAATTACTGAAAATACTTTGATATTTAGACACTTCATTGCAAAGGTGGGCAAGTCTAGTGAAAAAAAATTGTGTTGGAATGTATTAAGAGTGAGAGTGTTATGGTCAAGAAATAGTTAAGAAATATTTTCTGAAGTTAGTGGTCAGCCTGGTGAAACTCTATGATAATTAGCCAAGTGAAACTCTATGAACCTGGGAAGCCTCCCTAGAGTGATTTATCTGTACCTGGGAGGCTGGCCTAGGATAATCTATCTTTCCCTTAGCTTACCCCCTCCGTTTTCCTATGTAACCACTTGTTTGCATCTATATGACAAATTGCTCAGCAACAAATGATGTTAGTTAGATACACAAACCTAATGAAATGTATAAAAGATTCTACATCTCTGAACTCGGGGCTGCTCCCCCTTTTGAATTGGCATGGAGTAGCCCCAGCTGGTAAATTAAAGCTCCTTAAAAACTTTTAATTCGGACTCTGTGGTCACTTTGTTAAGGCTCGTCAAGTCATGTCATTTCAAGAGAGGACAAAGTGTTATAGTGTACATAGAAGCCTTGTGCCTCTATGTCAAGAATATTTTCTTTAAAAAGATAATCCAAAGGCAGTGAATGTGAAGAACACCAAGCCACTATGACAAAAATGAAACTGATTACATCTTCATTGAGACAACTTGTACTATAGAAGGTGTGCTGGGCTCGAGATCAAAGGCCCTCAGTCAGAATTTCAGATTTGCCATTGACAGATCTACTTCTGTGGTATGAGGAAAATCACTAAATCATTAAATCTGCTGTCAGTTTCCTCATCTGTAAATAAGAGAGTTGGACCAGATGACCTCTAAGGCTACTGCCGGCTCTAAATCTGTGATTCTACAAACGAGTGGGAAGGTACTGCTGAATTAGTTGTCTATGAGAAATTAGATCATAGACTAGTTAGAGCAGAAGTCAAAATCAACATGAATCAGAAGGAACAAAGGAAGCATTTGTTAAGTACCTGCAATGTGTCAGCCACTGTGCTAGGCACTTTGCAAATATCACATTTGGTCCTCACAACAACCCTCTGACATGTGCATTTATCCCCATTTTACAGTTGGGAAAGCTGAAACAGAGAGAAGCTAAGTTACTAGCCTAGGGTCACACAGGTAGTCTTGGGCCACAGATAATGTCTTAGGATGAATTTAGACTGAGTTTTTTCTGATTCTAGGCCTGGCACTCTGTTACAGAGCCCAGCTACCTAGAAAAGAAGATAAAGATGAGAAGATAACATTGGTGTAGTTCTAACAGCTCCAATCTGATCTATTAAGATGTAACTCTTGTGTCAATAGTTCTCATGGGGCCTAGTTATGCTTTGGGAGATTTTCCACTCATCTGGCTCATTGTTTCCTGCCAGACAATCCAGTGACTTCACTCTCTGGTACCACCTGGTGTATTGTCACCATCTTCCCTTGAAGGTGACAAGGTGAAAAGAACGAACAGGTCTGCATACAAATGAGCTCACAGAGCTCAAAAGAAAAGATGATCTATACCTATGAGTATACTTTTTTGGGAGGTTTGTCAAGCTTCAGGCATTTATGGGCATGCCCTGAGTTTCTTCCCAGCAGCTGGTGTGTCGCTTCAGTGTATACTCTCCAATGAGATGTTCATGGTCACTCTTTGTTGGTATTCTACTCCAGTGCTTTACTAGTCGTCTGAGCATTGTCACTTGTCCATTAATTTGGAGTTCTCTGCAGATCTCAGAAGTATTAAGAACAGAAAACACAGAATTCATAGAATACTGACTGAGAGAAACTTGAAGTTTCAATCAACAAAAAATATATAGTAGCTAAATTTCACAATTTTGAAGTGAAATCAATATTGCAAACAGCCAAGAGAAAGACCTTTAGTTATTAAGGAATCAATTCATATAGCCTCAGATTGTTTGTTTGTGAGAGGAAGAAAGGAGGAGATTTAAATATGCAGTAATATATACCCCAAACCAGGCATATTACATCCATGAAAACAGAAAATACTTCGGCAAAAGAGAGGTATTCACATCATTTCTCTAGATGAATCCAGAGGCAGCTGAGCTATTGACAATGTAAACACTTCAAAATGGGTGAAACAGAAGTCATGTCAATACACTCAGATAACAAGAAAAGTCTAAACAATATAATCAGTCCTCTGGTGATTCTAGGACTAGAAAGAGCTATTATCTCCAAAACATTTTCACATAGTAATCAGTAGCCAAGAAGACAACAAGAAACAGATCATTGAGAGGATCACAGTCAGAAAGATCAGAAAGGCAGCTTGGTGCTATGGACTGATGTACTAGTCCTGGAGGCAGGAAGACCTGAGTTGGAATCCCACCTCAGACACTACTAACTTTGTGACCCTGGGCAAGTCACAACAACCTCTTTGTGCCTGTGTTTTCTTACCTGTAAAATGAGAGGGGTGGTCTTGACCTCTAACGTCCTTTCTAGCCCTACATCTATGATCTAAGAGGCTCTAGTGAGTTAATAATTTAGAGGGATAAAGAGTCAGGAGAAGGGAAGGAGAAAGAGCTGAAGGAAAACTGTGGATGCTAAAACCTATAATACCTTATAATTGAATCATTTCACAGGGTGTATGGAGTCCCGGTCTGGAAGGAGGGTGTAAACTCAGAAGGAAATTTCTCAGGTGGGATAAGGAAGGCAAGAAAGAGGAGGAAGCTGGAAAAGTATTGTCACTGTCTGCCTTTGAGAGGAGTGAAAAATGAATTTTTGTCCCTTCAACTACCTGTGCAGGTATGGGAGGGTAGCATAAGAATAGTGGAGTCAGTGGACCTGGGGTCAGGGAGTAAGAGCTTGGTCTCATCCAGGGTGTGTGGGAAAAACTAGGAGATTACAATTGTTAATTTTTCAGTGCCTTGGAAATCAGTAAACTACAAATCCGGGCTTGATTTACTGTTTTGTTGATTGTTTAGATTTTACAAAAATGATGGAGAAAATATTAGTAATGAAGATTAAACTTAAAACTAGGTCATGAATTTCTAGAGTCAGTGGTTGAACAATTACCAGCATACCCCTAGTCTCATCCTAGGGAGGGGAATAAAAACATATTTATGTGAATTGGGGTGCTATGGTAGCCCTGTAATATGTTTCATATGAAATACCTCTGGAGGCCCCCATTTCCAAGGAAAGACTGTACTTCTGAGGAATTCAGTCTCACTCAGGAGAGGGAGTGAGGGGTCCCTTAGGATTTTAAGCATTTGGGGGAGGGGATAGGAGAGGCATAAGAGTATAAAACAAGGAGTTGGACTAAGACCAGTTAGTCAGTAAACAGTATGTCCATCATAGGCATGTGTGCCCACAGCTTTCTCTTCTCCATGGCATTGCCCTGTACACAGAGCACCCTGGGCTTTGAGTCTTCCAATTGTTATGGTGTTTATCTCAGTGACTCATCCTTACTTCTGCTTCTCTCTGGCTTCTTGAAGGAGAAGAATGAAGTTTATCTAACTACTTGGTCACCCTTCAATCAGGTGCCTCTCTTTCTTATGACTCTATCCATGGCACTGCCTCACCCATTTTTGGTGGGGTACTTCTGCTTAGCAGAGCCCACTTTCCATCAGGATCAAGAAGGCTGCTTGCTCTGCTCCTTCTTGCCCCTAGGAGATGCCTGCTCTTGCTTAGTAACTCCAATCAGGTGATGACAGAATCAGGTGCTGAGCATTGTCACTAATCCATTAATTTGGAGTTCTCTGCAGATCACAGAAGTATTAAGAACAGAGAACATAGTACTAATCAGTAGAAGTCATAGAATACTGACTGAGGGAAACTCAAAGTTTCAATCACCAAAAAAAAGTAGCTAAATTTCACAATTTTGAAGTGAAATCAGTATTGCAAACAGCCAAGAGAAAGACCTTTAGTTATTAAGGAATCAATTCATATAGCCCCAGATTATTCATTTGTGAGAGAAAGAAAGGAAGAGGAAAAATCAACTAGACATTTATATTCCTTTCGATTCCTCTGACCATTTTGTTTTCCATGCCATAGCATATAGAATGCAGCCCTGGGTGCTCTGGTTGGTATGGACAAGAAAGGCCACCAAAGTTATGATTTAAATTTTAAAAGGATGTATTTCTGGTCACCAATCCGTATCCTCCACCAAAGACTCCTGCAGCAAAGTACAGAGGTATAGGAGCAAGTACAGTTGGAATGATGCTCTTTTTAGCCAAGAAGATAAGGCTTTGGGGGCAGAAAAAACGTTTAATGAAAAGGAGCCCTTTGCAAAATTCTCACTATTTAAGCAAAGTTTAGTTTTTAATTTTTAAAAATAAAAATTTTAGCTAAGTATTCATTTCTTTAATTTGAGCAATAAAGTCTTTTAGCTGAGAATTCATGAATATTCATCTTTAAAAAGTAAATAAAATTCTGCGTGCATATCCTAATGAAAGGTACTGTACCCGCTTATGACGTCTGCTATCATTCCACCTTGCCTCCTTCATGAACTGAGATCTTGATGAGTTAGGTTTATAATAAAACAGTCCTTAAACAACAACATCATCAACCACAACAATGAACAAAGAAAAAGAGAGGGAGGAATGGATATGATTTACTGGGCTAACAGATCAATAGGAATGAAGAGACAGCAAAGTTTTTCTCACTCAAATTCTCTACTTTGAATGAGCTACAGAGAGAGTAAACCCCCAGAGGGGCCACTGGACTTCTAGATAAACTAGAAGGGGAAATAAATAAGAAGGGAAAAGAAGCAAATTAATACTTCGTAAAGAGCAACACAATTCACCGAGAATGGCTAAACAAACTGTGGTATAGAATGCCATGGAATGTTACTGTGCTGTACGAAATGATTAATGGGAAACATTCAGACAAGTATGGGAAGACTGATTTAACTGGAGCAAGAAGGACCAGGAAGACAATAACCAACATGGCGATGGCATTGCCTCTTGGGCTAACAGATGAATAGCAAAGAGATAGTCAAGTTTTTCTCACCCAGACATTCTAATTCAGATGAACTACACAAAGTAAATAAAGAAGATTCAAGCGTGTAGAGAAAGGTTTTAAAAATTACAAAGGCTGGTAATTATAATGACAGAGCAAGAGAAGAGATAAGAAAACATGCCCCTCTCTTCTTTGCAGAGGTTTAAGGGTATGGGAACAGAACGCTGCATATTCTCTCAGTCTTGGCTGCTGCATTGGATAGCTTTGTTGAACTGTTTATTTCTCTTTGTAGACAATTTTCTACAGTAAGACCACATCTTCATAATGGCCGGAAAGGCATAAAGAATGCAAAATCCCACTGTAATGATTTTTTGTCAATCACAAAAAGCATTTGACTCAATAATGCAAAATGTATACATAAAGGGTCTTTTCCAAGAAAGAATTTCCTATGCATTTATTAAGATTTTTACCTTCTTTCCCTTTGCCCACCTTTGCATTGAAGTTGCTACGTATCAGGTTATATGCCAACTTGATTTGGTGGATTTTGTCAAGTTCTCTGTAGAGTTTCTTTAATTCTCCATCTGCAACAAATGTTTATGCACAGGCCATAATTTATCAATCATCTGCCAACGATGGTGGAGTCTTTGTCTAGGGCCGATGAATTGATGTATCACTAGAAGGACTAAACCATATAAATATCAACATTCTCAATATAAATGAAACCAGAAAACAAGAAAGTTGTAGCTAAATGGCTTGTGGCTTCTTTTTGCAGAGATAAACAAAGGGGATGGCAGAGCAGGTTTTACTATGTGCACAAAGTTAACAAAAAAGCACTGTTTCATGCAGACCCTGGTCAACTCTACTCCTTTTTTTGATCTTTTCCAATCCTATGGCACCCTTCCCACTCTCCACAATTTTCCATTACTGACAATGGTTCCACCATTTTCTTTGTTTGTTTGTTTGTTTTCAGCGGGGGGAGGCAAGGCAGTTGGGGTAGGTGACTTGCCCAAGGTCACACAGTAAGTGTGTCAAGTGTCTGAGGCTGCATTTGAACTCAGGTCCTCCTCACTCCAGGGCCAGTGCTCTATTCACTGCACCACCTAGCTGCCATTCAACATCTTTACCAGTTCTTTCAGTGCTCTTGAATTTAGAGCATGTCCCAAGTATATCAAAGTATCTATCACTTGTCTTGGTCTTCAATCCCCTGCAAACCATTTTTGTTCTGTGTTTCCCAATCTAATGAGTGTTCTCTTTGATAGTTGAAATGGAAATAAAGTAAGAGCTATATAGTTTTCTTCCCCCCCCCCCCCACTATCTCGCCATGACCACATGTCCCCCAAACAGTAGACAGATCCCTACTTTGATCCTTCTTCTTGTTCCCAACCTGGCTAAAGTTGCCTCTTTCAGTTGTCCTTAGCATCCACAGTCAGGCTCATTTAGGACTTTAGTAGTCCTGACAATGTTCTTACAGAACTTTATGAACTCTTCCATATAAGTTCTGTATAACTCTTCAGCTACCAGACCTTGCTTCAATTTTGTATACATGTTATTTAAAAAAGCTGAGTTGACTTATGAGTTCTCTGTTCATACAAGTGACCCTCTTTAGATGGCTCTCCTTTTCTTCATTGGAAGTTTCTTTCTGCATTTTCAGAACTTTGTTTTTGAAAGTAAGATATATCTCTTAGGCCAACTTCACCTAAAAACATTTTGGTTATATCATTCTCCTTATCCTTTACACATCCCTTCCAGTACTAACACTCTATTCAATATCCTAAGGGCACTTCCAGCTCTGACTTTCTATTTTCCATGCTAAAAGGGCCTTTGAAATTCTGATACTCTTTGTCTTATGTTCTAAGGGCCCTTCCAGCTCTAGAACTATGTATTCTAATATGTGTCCCAATTCTGACATTCTACGGTCTATGGTCTAAGGTCTCTCTCTTTTGAGACATTCTATGATATTTTTCATGTAGGACAAGAATACACACTGGGAATATGCCTCAAAGCAAAACATATATTTTGGTTTCATTGTAGGAATATTTCCAAGAGCATAGCACTTCCCACAGAGCTATGCTACCAGCTCTGATGGGTTGCCAAAGCTGTAGGCTGGGTCTTTGCCCTCCAGTGTCTAATTCAAGGGTGCCCTGTTGATCACATTGGCAGGAAGTATGTGGTTGAAAGTTGGTTAATATCTTGGTTGCCACAGTCAGGCACCTCACTATGCGACTGTTTTCACAGACTAGACTAGACTCTGCTGTAGGTCCCAGAATGATGGTAGCATTATTGTCCTTTGCTTCAAAGGAATCCCTGTGGTTTTCTAGCTTCTGGGCAAGGAGGAGATTGGCAAGAAGAAACTAGCTGGCCAGAGGAGGGGAAGGGGGCCATTTCACTGGGGATTCACTTGGCTCAGAGATAAAAAGTCTAGGGAGTATGAATCTCTGTTCCCTGGGGGCAGGGAAATGTCAATGGTTGGGGGCAAGTCACAATACCTGAGAGCATCAACTTCCTGGTAAAAGAAGATGTGATCCAAGGTGGGATCCCAGGTTAGGAAGACTTGGGTTTGAATCCAGCCTCTGATGTTTATTAGCTTTTTGATCATGGGCAAGTTGCTTAACTTTTCTGATTAAACTGTTTTGTAATCTATGAAATGAGGATGGTAATCTGTGTGGCAAGTAACTCAAAGGGCTGTTATGAGGATTAAATCCCATAATGTATATGAATTGTTTTACAAACTTTCAAGTACTCTACAATGCCAATTACAATTATTATAAAAAATGACCAAAATATGACTGATTATAGGCTTCACTTAGGTTTTATACAAGTTAGACAGTGGAAAAATACAGACTAAAATTTCTAAATATGAAAATTCTTATTCTAAAATCATAGAATCTCAGAATTAGAATGTATTTCAGATGTAATATTGTTCCACCCATACATGATAAGAAATCCTCTCTGTAAAATCCTTGAGAGGTATTCATCCTTGTCTCTGCTTATATACAACCAGGGATGGAGAGCTCATTACTTTCTAGTGCACCCCCATTCCACCTTTATATGACTCTAGTTGTAAGAAAAGTTCTGCTTACCTGAGGTCTAAATCTGCCTTTTTGTTCCTTTCACCCATAGCTTCCCAGTTCACCCCTCTGGGAACAAATGGAATAAATCTGATCTTTCTTCCCCATGACAGCCTTTCAAATACTTGAAGACAGCTTTCATGTCCCCAATAAATCTCTTCTCCAGAGTGAATGATTCCAGTCTTTCAAATGATTCTCATATGGTGTGGTTGCCAGTCCTCTCCTCATCCTGGTTGCTTTCACTCTTGTCAATATCTTCCTTAAAATATGGATCCCAGAAGCCTCCAGATGTGACTGAGCAGGGCTATCACCTCCCTCATGCTGGGCACTGTTCCTCTTTAAATATAGTTCAAGACGGGCAGTGTGGCCTAAAAGTGAAGAGTTTCAGGACCTGGGTTCAAGATCTGCTTTTAACTCATGTTAATTGTTTGACCATGGGCAAATCACTTCACCTCTTTCTGCTCCAATGTTCTCAGATTATAAATTAGAGATAAATTGCTATTCTGCATGTGTAGAATTTCCATATGCTGATTAAAACCACAGGTTTAGATCCTTGCATTCTCTCCTTCCCCAAAGGATGACATTAGCCTTTTTAGCTGTCATATCACATTGTTCATTCATTTTGAGCTTGCAGTTCATTAGCCACCACCATCCCACCTCAACACCCTAATCTTCTTCATAGAAATTGTTGTGTAGCTTTGCTACACTTTTTCATCCTTTACTTGTGATTTTGAATGTTTTTAACCCAAGTTATATAAACCCACATTTATACCAATTGTGGAAGAGCAAAAAAGAACTCATTGTCTCTATCTCTGACCCTGTCTTTCTGTCTCTGTCTCTCTGTTTCTGTGTGTGTCTCTCCCCTGCCGCTTCCCCATCTTTGAAGTCCATAAAAGTCCTGAATGATAGACCTGATCTACTCTAGACAGATCCCTTCCTTCTCTTTAGCACCCCATCCTGCTCCTTTGCTGAAAATGTCCATGCTAGAAACCTAGTGCTATAGTATATTCATTCCACTGTGTTTCATTGATCCTAGTACCTCCCAACCTTTAATAATAGAGATGAGAACCAATACAATATACTAGAATGTAACTCTGATAAGAAAAGGGGGAAGGGAATAAACATTTATACAGCATCTACTATGTGCCAAGGACTGTGCTAAGCACTTTTTACCAATATAATCCCATTTGATAGTGACACCCCTTCCTATACAAATCCTGGCTCTTTCCAGTGTTGCTGAACAGGTCTAGTATGGAAGACAGAGCATACTAATCCCTATATTGAATCAGGAGAAGTAATGAGATTTTGGCATAATCTGGGTATGCCAAGCCCAGCAGTAGCTTTTGTAGGTTCAATGATCTCCTTACTCCTTCTCCTATGAGTTGAAGATCATGCACATGAGAACAAAAAATGTTTTGGTGATGGAGACTTGTAAATGTCCTATGCCCTGAATCTCTCCCAGCTCCCTCATCCTACTTAGTGACTTAAGCTTTTCTTTGTGTGAGTCAAGATCCACTTATAATAAAGCCCTATTGTTTTTAGCATCATTGGCCAGTGTCTTCTGTAAAAGCTTCTGAATCTCAAAGCAGCTACAAGAACATGATATTTAATCTTATTATATTCACTTTATTAATCCATTCTGCTGAGCTCTTTGGATCCTGATTCTGTTGTCCAAAGCAGTAGTTAACCCTCCTAACTTTGTTTCATTTGCCAATCTTTGGGGTTTTCTTGGCAAAGATACTGGAGTGGTTTTATCATTTCCTTCTCCAGATCATTTTACAAATGAGGAACTGAGGCAAACAGGGGTAAGAGACTTCCCAAGGGTTACACAGCTAGGAAGTGTCTGAGGTCACATTTGAACTCAGGAACATGAATCTTCCTGATTCCAGGCCAGGCACTCTATCCACTGTGCCACCTAGCTATCTAGGTACTGTTGTCTCCTTTTATTAGTGCCTTGAAAGTAGTAGATGGGTAATGAATTTGTCAAATCAAATTGAAGGTATACTTTCATGTAAGTCATTGACAGAAACATTGAACAGAAAAAAATCCAAATTCTTATCCTTGGAAATAATTCCCTAGATACCTCCTTCCAAGTTAACATGGAGTCGCTGGATTTGATTCTGAACCCACCTATCTATTTGCCAACATATCTCTACCTGTTTCACAAGGAAATCATGAAATTTTTGGTTCAGTGTTTTGCTGATAACTATGTATATTGTGACCATGGTATTCTGTTGACCTACCAATTTCAGAACCTTGTCAATAAAAGAAATGAAGTTAAACTGGCATGACTTGCCCATGAAGAACCTGTGGTGGTTCCTAGTGATCACCCCTTCCCTTTCTTAGACAAATCTTAAAGAATTGAAGTTGTGAGAGAGGCAAAAGACAGAACTTTAGGGGAGCTTAAATCTTACTTCTAAAGATTCTATTTCTACTCTCATTGGAGAAGTTTCTCTTGACCATAATAGTATACTTTGACTTCCCCAGAGCTTCTGGCCCTCCAGAGATGACTCTTCTAGCAGCACAGTCATGTTGTGGATGGGTATATCACAGGATTATGCCATGTGCCATGTCCACATTGACACTAAAATGACATCTTGGAGAGTATTCATTATTAATTGTCCTTGGGTGGATCCTCTATGGAGGCTTAGTCAAAGGACATGAGCAAGAATCATGCAGGATGAGAGGGTTATGATTGTCACCAGTTGAAGCATCACCCACACCAATGAGATCCCAACTTCATCCATATATCAGAATGTCATTGTAAGAAAAAGGAGACTTTGTAGTGGAACTCTGGAAGAGTTGTGAAATGCCACATTGATTTTTGGACATTTTAGTACTGGGGACAGAGTAGAAATTTTTGCTTCAAGCTTTTTTTCCCCTGAAACAAAAATATGCAAAAGTTGCTCCATAATCCCCACCCCCACTACCACCCCCTACCTCTCACTTTCTAGCACAGAGAATAGTCTGCAGGAGATGAGGGTGGTGGCAGCTCCTACCACAAGATGGGGATCTCAGAGGACTGCAAGGTGCTAGACTCTCACCTCTATGGGCAAGGGCTAGGCTGCTTCTGCATAAGGGTATTCTCTGAGGAAACATGGGATTTCAGAAATCCATACCCTTCCCCTCCACTGAACTCAGAGGATGAGGAACTCATTGGTCCAGGTAGAGAGGAAGGTTTCAATTAACAGGCACTTTCTGGGAGGAATGAAGTTCCCAGAATGCCACATCTCCATTTATTACCTGCTTCTTGGATGAAGATATACTAGGAAAGGGCACAGCCTATCCTTCCCCTTCCTTCCTATTTCAGCTAATAGCTCTGATCCCTTGCTGTCTCCTGAGGTCCACCTTCTCTCCAATCTTTACTGAGGCAAGGTCCAAGTTAAGACTGTATAATGATGGGGCAATCTCTAGCTTGTCAAGAAGAGCCCTCCTTATCTCAGGAAGCATAATATGCTTCCCAATATCTCCTGGTGCACTTATGTCCAGAACTCTACATAGTCTGCTTCTCTGTTTATCCGTCATTGCAACCCCCAGCCTTGCAATACGGTACTGCTAAAATTCCACAGAGACAAACTCCTGTGCAGTGCAGCTTGATGGTCAACTGTCAGGGTTCTCTTAGAGTGCCCTAACTTACCAGCAGAGGCAACCAGTTTCCCACACAACTCAACGATGCTAGCGTTCCTTTCAGGAACAGAAGAGTCACAGCTCTGAGGTCTAAACAGAAAAGTTTATTAAGGTCTCTCCAAGGGGAAGCCTTAAAGCTGTACACTAAGGCAGGCTTCCCAAGATGCCTCCCCAGCCCTAGGTCTTAAATAGAGCCCAGATCCACGTACCACACGTGATAGAATCCAGCTGAACAGAATTGTGAGAGGGGGAGTGCAATTACAAGGGTATGAAGGCCCCAAGGTGTGGAGACACCAATCAGGAACAGAGGGTATCCCCACGCAAGAGAGTCCTGAGCAATGCAGTATCCCCTGGCAGGGGACAGTGTGATATGCCCTGACCTCCACGTGACCCAACTAATTCCCGGGCCTCAAACATTTCCCTGTGGCATGACACAACCGCTTGCAATGTGAACCTCACAGTCAACAGTCTAGTAATGACATTGGCAGGAAATAGTGGATCAAATGAAGAGAGATGTGCTTCAGCTCAGAGGGAGATTCCCCTCCCTACCTCCAAGAACTGGAAGATGGGGTCACCATACTCATCCCATTAAGACTAGAGCCTCTGAAAAACATGAAGATAGGATCTTCTATCCTGACCTACATCCAGAGCAGAGCTTGGCCAAGACCCTGAACACAGTCATTGCTAAATAATTATTCCTTGAGCTTTAAGATGACTCCAGGGGCCTCATGTGGAGGGTGCTATCTACATGCAGAGAAAGAACTGTGGAGTCTGAGTGCAGATTGAAGCATACTATTTGCTCTCTCTCTCTCTCTCTCTCTCTTTTGTTTTGTTTCTTCTTTCTCATGGTTCCTCCCATTAGTTCTGGTTCTTCTTTACAATATGACTAAAGTGAAATTCTTTACAATACTTCTTAATATGAATGTATATGTAGAGCCTATATCAGATTGTGTGCTGTCTTGGGAGGGAGGAGGGGATGGAGCAGGAGAATAATTTAGAACTCAAAATCTTATGGAAATGAATGTTGACAATTAAAAATAAAAAAAAAATATTCCTTGAATTGAAGTTTCTTCAAGATTCTTTCTCAAGATTTTCCTTTATTCTTCAATATAAGCTGAAAACAGAACTTAGATGATACAAAGTAGATTTTGTTTCATTTATGTCTATATAGATTTTTTAAAAACATTTTTTTTTCTATTAGAGTTAAGAGGAGCCTGGGCTGGATTGTACTGGGGAAACTGATGTCAGGGAAAAATTCCTAACAACTAGAGCTACTTAAACATGGAATGGCTTACCTTTAGAGGTAATAGGTCCCCCCTCTTCTTGGAAGTTTTCAAATAGAGACTGGACAGCCACTTTTTCTATATGTTATAGTGGAGATTTATTCATGTATGAGTTGGACTAGATGGCTACCGAGGTCTTTTCCAGTTCTCAAATGCTGTGATTCTATATAGTGCTTTCAATGATTCCAAACTGTTCACTACTACAAAAGCCCATTTCTCTTTTTTAAAATTTTAAATGAAGTTTTATCATATTTATGTATTTTGTTTTTATATTATATACTATATATATAATATATATATATATATATATATATATATATATATATTATATACACTTACAAAGTATGCTCCAACCCCATCTCCACTTCCTGAATGGTCTGTTGTAAGAAAGTAAAACAATTAAACAAAATTAACAATCCAGTGACCTTACCTGAAGTGAATGTAGCTTTCTAAATCTGTACACTCCTGCTCCCAAATCTCACCACCTCTCTTTAATATCAATGTTATCCGAGTTATTTCATGTTGCTGCAAATCATGGAGCATTGTGATCTTGGAAGAATCACAATTAGACATGATCTAAAGGACAATGGAAATGTGAATAGTCAGTTCAGAGTAAACTGCAGCATGTTCCCAATGCTGACCAAGTGCATGTAAGAATTCCATTCTGTTTGACAGAGATTTACTAAATGACCAAGGCGCCTGACATCTACATAGATGGATATAATACAAAGTAGATTGTGATGGAGCAAACAAGAGTTTTAGACAGATTTCTCTAGGAAAATATGAAAAAAGGAAGCTCACATTCAACTGGGCAGAAGATGAGGGAAGATTTCATGGAGGGTGAGTCACCCTAGCTGGGCCTTGAAGGAAGAGAAGCATCTGAATAGGAAGAGATGAAAAGAGAGGACATTCCAGGAATGGAGGACAGCCTGCAGAGTGGCACAGAGACAGTAGAGGGCAGAAGGAGATTGGGGAAGAGTGAGTGATTCTGATTAGCTAGAACACACTGCATTTAGAGGAGTTATGTGAAATAAGTAGAAAAGTAAGTGGAAGTAGAAATTTAATGACAGAATAAAGAGTTTGTATTTTACCCTAGAGGTTTTTAAGCAAGGGAGTGACAAGGCCACACCTGGGTTTTAGGAAGATTGTTTCTGGCATCTGTGTGAAGGAAGGATGGCAGAGGGAAAAGCTGAAGGCAGGGATCGCATTTAGGAGGTGATTACCTAATACGGGTGAGAGGTTGATGAAGGGCTAAACTAGAATGGTGATAGTGTGAGAGGAGAGAAATGCACATCAGAGTTTCTATGAAGGTGGAACAGACTGGATTGGGTAACTGTTTAGATGTGCAGGATGAATGGGAGGGAAGAATCAAAGATGACTGCCCTTTTTGCACCTGGGTAGCCATGGCTGCTGGGAAAATGGAAATGCTATCAGTGGGAATAGCAAAACTGGGAGGAGTGGTAGGTTTAAGGATGGAGGTGATAAATTCAGTTTTGGATACCTGGAGTGAGGGGCTGGTAAAACTTGGACCTATCCAGCAGGTAGTTAGAGATGGAGACCTGGGGCTCAAATGAAATATTGGGACTTACATGTAGTTTGGGGAGTCGTGTGTTATAGAGATAACAATTTAACCCATAGAAGTAGATGAAATAACCAAAAGAGGCATGGTAAAAAAAGAAGAAGGTCTAGTACAGAGTACTGGTGGGGGTGAGGGAGTGGGGGACTCTGCCTCAAGGGTAAAAAGGGGATAATGAACAGGCAAGGACACTGAGAAGGAAGAGTGAAACAGGTAAGCAGAGAACTAGGGTTGTTCAGTGTTCCTTGGAAACCAAGACAGAGCGCCTTAACATTTACGATTGTGTTTAAGAAGAGTGAATGGTTAAAAACAGAAAGGAAGGAGAAAGTGGGAGGAAGACAGTTGAGAAAAAGACAGTGAACTCTTTAAGAAAAGTTTCAATCTAATGGTATAAATTACTCTCTAGGAGTTTAGCAGTGAAAGAAAGGAAAGACGTAGGATGATAACTTGAAGGGATAGGATGGTCACGGGAAGGTATTTCTAGGTCAAAGGAGAGCTAAGTGTGTTTGCTGGCAGAGGAGAAGGACAGCATAGGTAGTGAGAGGAGAAGAGGAAAGGAGAGGGGATGGGGGAGAGAGGAGAGGAGAGGAGTAGTGAGTAATGGGATCAAAGACATGTAAAAGGATTGGCTCTGGCAAGGAAATGAGACATACTATCTTATACTCTGAAACTGGGACAAGGGAGGAGGGAAGAGATGTAAAAAAGATGTAAAAAGATGTTAAAAAAAAAAGAGATGTAAAAAGGTATTAAAGTATAGAGAAAGGGAAATAGGGAGTTCATAACTTGAGCTGAATCATTTCAGTCCAAGCCAGAGGTGAGGTTATGTCTTAGTGGATGGGATGGATTATTAGTCTCTTCCAGTTCTGTGACTTTCTATATTCTGGGTTCTCAGACTGCTTCCACTTCCAAAATTCTCTGTTCTAAGGTCATTTCCAGATTCAACATTCTCTATGTAAAGTTTACCGAGGTTTTGTGTCATTTTAGGAAATACTTTCCTACCTAACTTGCTTTCCCTTCCCAGGTGGTATCTGTCACTCCTCCAGGGGTTTCCAAGATCTTCTCTCATTGGCCATCCAGTACAGGTTCCTCATTAAAGCCACTTCATATTTATCTTATATATACCTGTTTATGTATCTGTTGTCTCTCCCATTAAAATGTAAATTCCTTGAGGATAAGGACTTGTGTTTTTGTATGCCCAGTGCTCACTCAGCATGGTGTGTGGCACAGAGTAAGAGTAATTTAGTAAATGCTTGTGGATTTGTTGACTTAACAGATGAGGAAAATGGGCCCTATCTAGGATAAGTAACTTAGTAATAATAGCCAGGGGTATGCTGGAACCTGCTCATACCAGCCCTCAAGAAGAGATTATTAAATTTTCAGTGTGAGCATTTATCTTTTTGGACAGACAGTGGCTGTTACCAGCACCCCACCAATGATAGCTAATATTCACAGAGTACCTTAACATCTGCAATATGCTTCCCAAACTTTAACTCTTTGATCCCCTAGAAGCCTTCATCAGGATATTGAAGGGACCCTGGGTTATTGAAGGGTATGCCTTCAATACACAGGCTCTGGCAAGTTCTACTGCGTTGAAAAGGCTTTGGGAATGGTTCTGGCAATAGAGCGTCTTCTAAGAATCAATCTAGTTAAACCTGGAGAGGCACGGCACGTCCTCAATAGTCAAGTCACCTGGTGATGAAACACTTTTGGCCATAGCGATGCACAAAACAAGGAAAAATTCAAAACGGTCCTCAATTGAGTTTTGATTATCTGTGCACCCCACTTCCACTTATATAGTGGTGGTAAAAGAAGGAAAGGGAAGTGTTTGGGATGAAAAATAACCCTCATCCTTAATTTAGTGAAAAAAATAAACACAGAGATCTCTTAGGATAAGAACAGGAGTTTATTCTCTTCCCCGGGAGAAGAGGGTGGTCTTCCCCATGACTCATCATGGAGGAGAGGTGTGTTACAAAAGACAGTGCAAGAATTTATACTCTAATGTAGTCAAGCCCCCCTCCCGACTGTCTCCCCTCTCATTGGTTGAGAGGCAGACTTCACTGAATTCTTCCCCAAATGGGACAGCATGAAAAGGGGGGGGGGAGGGTCCCAAAGCAAGGCAGGAAGAGTGAGCCTGGGCTGGCCCTGACTCCCACTGGCCAGGAGGAGGGGCCCACTGAGGTGGGAAAAAGCAGACAAAGAAATGAAAGTGATTGGCAGCAGCAATGGAGGGGGAAAAGGGAAGTGAACAGTCCCAAACTGAGAAGTTTTCACTCATCCCACACAGGAAGGAAAGGAATAAACATTTGAATAACATCTCCTGTGTGCCAAGCACTGTCCTAAGCACAAGATTTATCTCATATGATCCTCAACAATCCTGGAAGATAGGTGCTATCGTTATGCCCATTTATAACTGAGGACACTGAGGCAAACAGAAATTAAATGACCCTGTCCTGTAACCTGAAGAAGTTGGATTAGAATATTCTTAGGGCTGCTTTCATCTTTAATATTCTCAGCGTTCTTTGCTGTAGTTCAAGGTACTTGTCTCTGACTGATACCCTTCACTAATACGCTGCGGAGCCGATCCTGGTTTTTCTAAATTTGTGCCTATAAAGCAGTCAGGCAAGGAGGATTTATAGAAGCACCTCCTACATGGCAGGCACTATGCTAAGCACTGGGAATACAACATACAAACAACCTAGAATATTCAGAGTCCATGGAAGTTCATCTCAGAGGGAAAGCATTGGAGCAGGGTGGAGACGGTGAAGAAAGGCCCCATGCAGAGGACAAGAGCACAAGACTGATAGCCAGGATCTATCGAAATGGAAAATCTTTGATTTCAGGCCTGATGATGGATGGTATGTCTGTTGTGCAAGGATCAGCCTCGCAAACTTGGGAAAGGCTCATCATCACAGGGATGTTGAATAGGAAACTGGATCCTTTTGGCCACAGCAACTTTTGAAATTGTCCCCTAAGGTGAGGAGGGGTCGCAATGGGAACCATTGGATGGAGCTCTCATGCCATAGGATCTTTTAAAAGATCAAAGCACAAAATTCTATCACAACAGAGTTAAATTTATTTTATGAATGACTTCCTTCCCCTGCCCCAATTTTAACTTTTGCTAATGTAGCAGTGAGGAGAGTAACAGGTTAAGGAAACATTGTGCAGAGTTGTTCCTAAAGACACTGGCTGAAGCATCTGTCCCACAAGACAGATTTCACTGAATCCTAGAAATATTTCTTTTATTTCTAAATTTCTAGCCTAAGTTTCAAGTTTTAAAATTTATGAGATTGTGAAATTCTTTTTCCTTCTAGCCAGGTTTCTATGAAGATGGAAATATTTTCCTAATTTTTCTCACATTTAGTGCAATGTGAAAGAGGAATGAGAGGTAGAAGGGGTCTTAGAGGTCTTCTAAATCAAATTTCTTTATTTTACAGATGGGTAAGTTGAGGCTCAGAAAGCAAAAGTGACCATGGTGCCCAAGGTCTTATACATGTAAGTGACAGAGTAGGAATCTTGATTCATCTTCTGACTTCAAATTCAGCCCTCCCCTTAGGCTTTTTCTGCTTAGCCTTGGCCAGTATAACTAGGAGCCAGATAAGGAAGATGGCTAAAGGAAGGGTAGATAACAGGGGGAAGCAACAAAGAGGAAGATTTTGGTCCAACTTAAGGAAAAGTTTTCTAACATTTAGAGTCAAAATGGAATGAACTTCCTTAAGAGTTCTCTGAAATTCTTCATGTGGATGCTATGGGAGAGATTCCTTTTTTTTTTCCCCTTTTCTTTTGGAGGGGGGAAGGCAGGGCAGTTGGGGTTAAGTGACTTGCCAAAGATTACATGGCTAGTAAGCATTTTGTCTGAGGCTGAATTTGAACTCAGGTTCTCCTGACTCCAGGGCCCATGCTCTATTCACTGAACCACCTAGGTGCCGCAACAAAAGATTCCTTTTTAAGAATAAATTGGACCAGATGTCTTTAGAGCTTTCTTCTATCTATGGAATTCCATAATTCTGTGTGGGGAAAATGGTTCTATGTGAAAAGCCATTATGTTCCAAATCAAAATTTGTATGATTTTAAAAAATCTTATTCATGAATTAAAATGGAAAGGCAGCATGGTTTAGTGGAGACAGGTCTAGACCTGCAACCAGGAAGATCTGGGTTCAAATCCTACTTCTTATATTCACTATGTGACCATGGTCAAGTCAGTTAACCCAAGACTCAGTTTCCTCATCTGTAAAATAGGAATTGCAATACACACACATATAATACCTATATATAAAATATATAGGGATTGTAATATATATATATATATATGCCTCAGGAGATGTTGTGAGGCTTAAATGAGATAATAATTATAAAGTATACTCAATGCATGTCAGTTATTATTTTTATTATTCCCATCATAGGAAATATCCCAACACTTCAAAGAATCTGCAGATTCCTGTGTATTCCCTCCATGCTTTTATAGTGTTTGTTAATTCTTTGGTTTAAAAAAATTCATCTCTTGGAGGTCAACCATCTGGGAATTTTAAAGCTATTTTTTGCTAGATGCCTTGACTACCAAGACAAGATGGCAGCCAGTGGAAAATTCCTGCTGTGGGAGTAACTGGGAGATAGAGTCTGGGTGTGCATGATGGTAAATAAGTTGTAGCCTACCACATAGAAAGAGCTGGCAAGTACAATCCAGGGGAAATGAATGTCCAGGACAAGGGAGAAGATGGGTTCCTTCTGCACAGCTATGTGGCCTGGATAAGCCATTGATCCTTCTCAAGCCTCAGTTTTCTACCTGCGTAAAATGGGGGTAATAATATTTGCATTATAAATATGAGAGCTGTTTTTGGTTTTGTTGCTGCTGCTCCTCCCCCTGTCACTATCACTACTGCTACTGCTACTACTACTATTATTATCACTACAACTACTGCTGTTGCTACTATCACTCCTCTTCCTCCTCCTCCTCCTCTCAAATTAGGAGTCACTTTCTCCATGAAACCTTTCCTGATCCTTCCCTCCCTCCACTTTCCCATATGGAATCAATCTCTCTCCCTCCCTCTGTCTCTCTCTCTCTCTCTCTCTCTCTCTCTCTCTCTCTCTCAGCATTCACTGTCTATCACTTTGCCTCCGTAACATTTCCCTCACATCACACTGATTTCATTGTGATTCAATTGTGTTTGACTCTTCATGACCCCATGGGCCATACTGTCCATGGGATTTTCTTAGCAAAGATGCTGGAGTGTTTGCCATTTCCTTTTCTAATGGATTAAGGCAAAAGGAAGTTAAGTGACTTGCCCAAGGTCAAACAGCTAGTAAATGTCTAAGGTTGGATTTGAACTCAGATCTTCCTGACTTCAGGCCCACTGCTCTAACCACTGAGCGATCTAGCTGCCCCATGTGCTTAGCACATAACAGGTGCTTATTAGTATTAATGAAGTTAGAGTGGGAGAGCACAGGACTCAGAGGACCTGGGTTGAAATCTTGCCTCTGATTTCTTATTCCCTGTGCAACCATGGGAAAGTTATTCAACATTCTTGGGCCCCATTTTCCTCATCTGTAGAAGAGAGTTGGACTAGATGGTCTCCAAAGTCCCTTCCAGCTCTAGATCTTGATAGAAAGGGTAAATGCTTTGTCTGTGTTTGTATAGCTCAGTGTTGGAGGTGAACACTGAAGCCAGCCTCTCCAGTGCCAAGACCTGGATTCTTTTGCTACAATATATTACCTCTGATAAAAGTTGAATTTAATCCTTGATTCAGATTGGGAGATGGAATAAAGATGCAGACAAACTGGACTGAATTGTCCAGACATCAAACAGCCAAAGGAAGGTTGGAGGGAGAGGTCTGCCTAGGGAGGAGAGGGTAGGCTAAACAGCCCCGACAGGAGCAGGCTGAGACAGACAGTTTGTGGTGCCCATCTGCAGGGGTATAAGCTCAGCATTTATGGGGCTGTCTGCTGTACCCCTTTGTACTTTGGGCATACAGCTATGGGCACTCTTGCCCTAGAAAAACA
This sequence comes from Pseudochirops cupreus, assembly GCA_028627135.1. Lineage (NCBI taxonomy): Eukaryota > Metazoa > Chordata > Mammalia > Diprotodontia > Pseudocheiridae > Pseudochirops > Pseudochirops cupreus. The sequence goes on along the minus strand of CM053581.1, from coordinate 62,177,589 downwards.
TCTTGCCCATTCCCAATTCCTTAACTTCCCAAGTATACTCTATATTTAAGCTATGAAATATCTCTCCACAACATGATTACAGATTTCAATGGGTGCTGTCCAAAGGGACATAAATTCTAAAACCAACATCTAAAAGTTTCCCTAAGGTTGAAATTGTTATAATAAAAGATGCTTTAAAAAATAGACAATAGAAAACACATGTCTTATTGGGCAAAATTGATTGCACATGTTCTTTAATTGGTCTGCAGGACCATTTAAAACCAATCAGATCCATAAAACACTCTTTCCTATTTCTTCCATGCATTTTTTTTCTTAAAATGTATACTTTGTGGGGATTATAGGATCTGGATCAGTTGAGGAAACTCAGGTACCAAGAAGGAAAAGGACTTGCCCAGTCACATAGCTGATGAATGGCAGAGACAGGATTCAAACCCAAACTAATTGATTCCAAATTCAGGGCTTTCCCAGACTCTGTGCATTGCAGAAGCGCACATCATTTCATGTCTTAACGCATATATACAAAGTGGTAGTTTAGAGTTCATTGAATAATAAGGTCAAGTTGGTTTTTGTGAGATCAAAATAACAATGATAATAGCCAGCACTTATAAATCACTTTAAAAGTTCCAAATCACCTTATGGATCTCATGTTTTGTTTGGTTTTTTGGTCATTTCAGTAGTCTATGACTCCGTGACCCCATTGGGGGTTTTCTTGGCAAAGTTACTGGAATCGTTTACCATTTTCTTTTCCAGTTCATTTTATAGATAGGGAAACTAAGGCAAACAGGGTTAAGTGACTTGCTCAGGGTCGCACAGCTAATGAATGTCTCAGGCTAGGGAAGATGAGCCTTCCTGACTCCAGGCCCAGCATTTTATCCATTTTGCCACCTAACTACTTTTGTATGTTATGATTACAGATGAGGAAACTGGGGCAAACAGGTTAAGTGACTCGTCCAACGTTACATAGCTAATAAATGTCAGAGGAAGGATTCAAATCCAGGTCTTCCTGACTCCAGCCCCAGAAAGTCAAAGCCAATCTCTCTCTCTGTCTCTGTCTCTGTCTCTCTCTCTCTCTTTTTCTCTCTCCATCTAACTGCCTTTGACATATCCTGTCTAAAGTATAATCCTGATAATGAAAGTAGCACAGCACTTTCCTCCTGACTACCTTACAGCATAGAAAATGCAAGCGTTGTTATCTGTATCACACAGGTAGCAAGTGACAGAGTCAGGATTCAAGCCCAGATCTCTTGATTTCAATTCCAGTGTTATTTCTACTGCACCATCCTGCCTCTTACATATACAAATAGAAATAGATAATTTTATACACACACACACATGTATAAACGTAGACATTTATCTATGAATATAATTACATAGACATGAGAATATAAATATACACATATAAATTATGTACATACACACATATATATATACATATATGCACATATATACACACACACAAACTCATGATGAATTTCCATTTTTCTTTCAGATGTTCTTTTTGAAACAGATTGTAGTTTATCAGCCACCCAGAGATTTTATCCCAGAGCCTGTGCAGGAGGCCAGAAATAACAGACTCTAGATTAAACCCATTCATTTTGCAGAAGGGACAGGATTGAATGGACTCCCTAGATGCTGTAGCATAAGGTTAGGCCATAAATTCACTTTCACAAAATTGTAGAGAGATAATCAGGAATTTACCAGGAGAAAGGTGTTTTAAACTGAAAATTTCTGTGATTAACTGAAGGAGAGTTGACTTTCTTCCCCCAATGTGAACATGGGAGACTCCTGGCTTCCTTTCAGTTATGGAGTAGCTTCACTCTGGCCCTTCTCCTAATCCACATGTGGTAAGTGATCTGATGTGAACGGAGGCAACAGATCTAGAACCCTGGGCTCCCTGATGTGATCTCCTTTTGGTAACTCCCAGCTCCACGATACTCAAGGTTTGTCTCAAGCCACAGATCAAAAGCTTGCCTTCCCACTGAATCTCCCAGACCAAGGCAGAATGTTACACATAACATCATAGTAAAGTCAAACAGAATTTACTTAAATCGCTAAGCAAGGTAAATATCAAAGGGTTAAATCAAGCAGCAGATATTCTTCCCATTCATTTCTCCATACTACCACCTCCTAAACCACTTGGGACTGGATGCTACAAGTTCACTCATCTCCTTTCTCTGCTTCCCAACACATTACTGCAATCTAGGAAACTGGAAAAAAAATGTTCATTGGATCAATACTGAAGTCTCAATGTCTATGAGGGACACCATGTCTTATTATAAGAAAACAAGCCTTGGTGCCTCCAAAGTGCTTTTTCTTGCCAAAGGAGCACTGAATGCAGAGATGTATTGCACAGAATGCATTGCAGAGACCTTGTCTCTAGCAGCAGTTCTCTGGATGTGTGTGTGCGTGTGTGCATGTTTCTGTGTAAATGCCTCATTTTGATGCTTCTACCAGGAACGCTAGAAATGGTAAGAGCTAGATACAAATACAAGAAAACAGCTTATGCTGTTACCACCAGCAGGGGCAAGACTCATATCGAATTTATTTTCCTCCCCTCTGCTATTTTCTCTGCAACCTGGCTCTTGTCCACTAGCTTTTTCCATCTGTGTCCCTCCCCAGTGCTTTTAAAATTCCTGCCCTGGGAGTACTCATCACTTCTCATGTTGGTGTGGTTTCCATGTTTTTGAATCTCACACAGACTTCTAGGGGATGAAGTTCCTAAAGAGAACATGGAATTCCTGATTTTCCCCGGACATGCCCTTTTAAGTCCCCCTGTTTATGAAAAATGTGAAGTAGACGCAGATTCAACAGGGCACACTGGTACATCTTTAAACCTCCATCCTTCATTCATCAATTTGCGTATTGTCACAGGCAATCATTCTGACTACACAGTACTCCTGCATGCCACTAAGACATGCAATTCATGTTATAATTTCATGAATCAGACACAGGGCACAGGGAAGAGCGTAACACATTCCATGTAAACATATGGAACATATGAACACATAGCAAAATTGCATGCCAGGGGCCAGATACATGAGGGGTATGTATTACATGATGCATAGCATGACACACAAGGAACAAATACAGAAGGTGCACGGTATATATAATATCACAAGTAAAGTTTACATTCCGAATACACATTTCCCGACTTCCTTAATGGAGTCTGTCTGGCTACACGTGTAACCCATAACCCTTTGAGTATCAGAAGTCAGCATAGTGACTGATTTGGAAGTCTTGGGAGCAGCCAAGTGGCACAATGGATAGAGCACCAGGTCTGGAGATAGGAAGACCTGAGTTCAAATCTAGCCTCAGACATTTACTAGCTGTGTGACCTTGGGCAAATCACTTAACCTGTTTGCCTTAGTTTCCTTATCAATACATTGAGCTAGAGAAGGAAATGACAAACTACTCTAATCTCTCTGCCAAGAAAACCCCAATTGGGATCACAAAGAGCCGACACAACTGACGTGACTGAACGACTACAACAGTTGTCTTGGCACTTCTACAATGACAAGTTCTCTGTTCTGCCACCTCGGTATCCTCAGGCCTTTTGGGCTTCAGCCTCAGTTTTGAGCTTGTGATTGAGGAAAGAGATAAGCATTTACAAGTTCCTACTGTGTAACAGGACCTGTGCTAAGTGCTTCACAAATATTTTCTCATTTGATCCTTACAATAACCCTGTGAGTAGGTGCTATTATTATCCCCACTTTACAGATGAGGAAATTAAGAGAAAGAGAAGTTAAGTGTTCAGGTTCACTCAGCTAGTATGTGTCTGAGGTCTTTCTAACTCCAGGCCCAGTGTTCTGTTCACTGCACTACCTAGATGCCCCTGACTATCACTACTATATCACTGTATCTCCCAACGAGTCAGACTCTACAGGGGAACTGTTCCCTTGAGGGGGGGAGTCTCTATAGCCTGATTAGTAGTTAGGAAAACGGTGTTGATTTAGCAAATGTTACCAAAATATCTTTTCATCAAATGACAACCTTTTGATCTCTTGGGTCAGTCTTTGGTGTTCCAACAATTCTGAAGTCATTAGTCCTTTGGAAAAGCCTTTTAGATCTGACACCAGGTTAGAAGCCTTACATCCCTCCTATTGAAAGATATTGAGCAAATAAACATAGACTTCTTATGTATTCCTTGGGCCACCAAATTGCCCATCAAGGCTCTACAAGCACTCAAAGATTGATTTTTTTAAAAATTATTTATCTATTTTTATTTGCTTATTTTTTGTTTTCAACATTCATTTCCACAAGATTTTGAGTTACAAATTTTCTCCCCTTCTTTTCCCTACCCCTGCCCTCAAAGACTGATCTTGGGATGCTTCATTTTCAAGTGGTATGTATGTGGTCAAAAGTGATCCCCTTGAGGCTTTCATTAACCTGCATTTCTCTGCATTAGTTTCCTGACATGCTGGCTTGACTTCAGTGAATGGGAGCCAAAGGGATCCTAATTCCGTAGATGGGTCCCCTGAAAAGGACCACAGCTTTTTATATTAATTTCCATGTAGTCAGCAGGCTGACAACCTGTCCTTCATGAGCACAATGGCTGCAGGATGACTGCTGATGGTAGTGCAAGAACCACATCCCTGTTTCAGACCTTAGCACAGTGTCCAGAAGATAGTGGGCACTTAAGAAATGTTTATTCACTGACTGATTGATTGCTGAGGGTGATGTCCCCTCTGAATCATGACCTTACTGATGATGAAGTCTGATGTCCCTCTTAAATCATCCACTACTGAAGACATGGTGTTACTTTTACCAGTAGGCCCCTTAGAGGAGTGTTCACATTTATGTGATGTTTTAGGGTTTGAAAAGTACTTTATAAGTATTATCACATTTGATTCTGTGAAGTAGGTGCTATCATTATCCCCATTTTACAGATGAGGAAATTGATGCTGAGAGGGGTCAAGTAACTTGGCCAGAGTCATGTAGTCTTTAAAGGCAGGAATTGAATTCAGATCTTTCTGACTCCAAGTCCAACACTTAATTCAACATGCCACCAAGCTGCCTTCACAGTATAATTTTTTTTCCTTACCAGGACAATTTTAAACTTCCTCATCATCTTGTAGTAAACAGCAAGTTGCCAGTCAGTTCCACCTACAGTTATCATTTCAGGAGTGTTGGAATGTACCTGCATTTTAAGCTATTTACAAAATTTCTCTTTTTATCCCCACATACTTTAGACAGTACTTAACATTTTCCCAAAGCAATAGCCCTGTGTAAAGTATTTTTTTTATAATATGAAAAACATCAACAAGCATTAATCTATACACACAAGATAGAAAATGAGAACTGTATGTTAATCAATCTCTTATATGTAGTTCATTTTAAAAAATTTAATATGGTTGTACTAACACAAGAAATGCGAAATATTTAATGCTGTTAGCACCAATACTCCTAGCTTCAGCTCCCATTTGCTTCTCCTCTCTCCTACTTTCTTTCTAGCCTGGTTCTTGTCCACCAGCTTTTTAAAGACCATCCCTAGTGCCTTTGAAATTCCTACTCTGGGAACATTTATTACTCAGTATGTTTGTGATTTCTCCATGTTGTTGTAATGTTAATGGGATATAAGATCTTCCCCATCCATTAATATGCCTCAGGTGGAGCCCATTAGGCGAACTTGCTTAGGGGAGGTTTGCTTATAGGAAGACTTTTACACCTTTTGTGTAATTTCTAATTAGGCACTGAGTCAGGAAGGTTGTGATGCCTTCTGGCTCTGAGAAGTTACATGTACTGAGTTGGTATTTTGCTTTGGGGCCTTGCTTATGAGAAGGATACTATGATTCCTTGGTCAAGATTCTGAGTGACCATATGTTCAGAGCTCTCCAATTGGTCAGATGTAAAGGCTCTCTGGATCCAGGGATGTATGTAAAGTGTATAGTTGATTTAGGCAGTCAGAGTCCTGTCTGTTGGTCTTTATTTCTCTGCTTGTATTTTTTCTGTTTGTATTTTCTCTGAAGTTCAGGGTGCTAACTTGTCCCCTGAACTAGTGAATGTAATTTTAAAAAGATTGACCCCTTAAATATTTCCTAGTAAAACAGATCTAAAAACCTGTGCTAGCAGCCATCCTGGGTATGCCAGTGTAGTTGCCCCTACAGTTGTGGAACCCCACCAAGTATCTTGGGGAGTGAAGCTCCTGATGAGAGCATGGGATTCCTGTCTCTATCCAAATATGTCCCTTTTCTCTCTTTCTGTCTTTTCTTCTGCTCCGTTCTGGATATTTTTAAAGGTTTCATTGATTTTCTTTTCTTTGTTTTCTTTTTTGGGCACTGTTATCACTGCCTCTAACTATTTCTCTTCCCTTCCCCCCCAAATCCCAAATTTATTTAAAAAAACCTCTTTTGTAACAAATAAGTACAATGAATCCAGGGCATTTCTGGGCATTACCCAGTCTGTGGTTTCTTTTAAGAGGTGACCAGTGAATTCTTTTTATTTTTACTTTTCATTATGGTTTTTAATAGTTATGGGCAATTTTTTTCCGTGATTTCTTGAAATATGGTCTCCAGGCTTTTTCCTAGGTCTTCCTAGCTCTTTTCCTTATAATTCTGATAGTTATAGGCAATTTTCTTCTATGATTTCTTGAAAGCTAGGCTTTTTTCTGGCTCTTTAGGAATTCTGATAATTCTGAAATGATCTCTTCTGGATCTACTTTCTAGGTCAGTTATTCAGGAAAGTTTATTGGAGAGTTCATTAGGATAGCTTTACATATTCTATTTTTTCAGGTTTTTGACTTTTTTTTATTACTATTTTTTGTTGTCTTATAAGAATCCTATTTGCTCAAGTTTCAGGGCATTCGCTATTTGGCTAAGGTTTTCCACCTTCTGTTCTAAGCTATTTATTCTGCTTCCACTTTTTTCCCTCAAGAGCTCTAATTTCATTTAAAAAAAAACTCTTGCTTTCTTTTTCTCTTGCCACTCTTAGAGGCCTTGTGACCAAGTTATTCTCTTTTCTGAGGTTCTACTTAAAGAATTACTCTATTCTTTTGACTTTACATCTTGAACTTCTCTAAACCCAACTATTTCCTTACAGTGTGCTACGTTTTCTTCTGTTTGCTCATGTCTCCAAATTCAGTATCTATATTGAGACTTTGTGCTAAGGACAGGATCCTCCTCCTCCCATTCTCTGTGTGGGATGGGCAGGCCCTATTTGTTCATATCACTGGATGTGGTTCCAGTGGCATTCTGGATGAGGTAGCTAATAATAAAATTAACAGCTGCTTCATCCTCTGCTACAGTCCCTGATTTCAGCTTCATCTCCTGATGGCCCAATGCAGGTGTTTGCCTTGTCCTTTCTCCGTGTCTTTTTTTCTGCATGATCTTTAATAGGAATTGGTCCCATCCCCTGTTGTGGCCCTGATCATATGCTGGAGATGGAGTTAGTTTCTCACGTTCTCTAAAGCTCCTCTTGCAAGTGTATCTGACTGTTGGGCTGGTTCTGTCTCCTGGTATTAGAGGCATGCACAGTCCTAAGAACTGGCTCTATTCCCTGCTACTGCTCTGTCAGTCCAGGGCCAAGCTCCCCTCAGGCTTCAGGCCTTTGTTATTGGAACCTACTCTTGCTTTTATCTCACTTGGCACCTCCTCACTCAGAGTATCCGAACACTTCAGGCCCTGTAGGATCAGGTGAGGTTCAGATGCCACTTGGAGAGCTGCAGGCTTCAGAGCTTGGGCAGGCTGCAGCTTCCTCTGCTGCAAATCCTCTTCAAGTGCCTGCAGGCTTCTGGTCTCCTGGGCAATCTGAGACTGGATAGAGGAACTGGTTATTGTTTCTCTTTGATTTTCTTTATCATTGATCTTTCTGTTGTCCTTTAAGATATTTTCTGGAGTATGCATGGGAGAACTCAGCTCTCCCATGACCTTTTCACTTTGACAATTTAACTTGTACTAGAAAAGTCTTTTCAATACCTTTTTTATCACTGTCACAGGGTACTCCCATGAGTGGTAATGTTGCTTATGGTAATTTTAAAAATGTGATATACCCTAATGGTTTCATAATGCCACCCTTAAATATGACACTTAAACTCTATGACACTTAAACTCAAATCAGGACAATATTGATTCTAAAACAACTGTTGCATCCTACAAAAATCAGATTTGAAAATTTTGATATCCTTGCTCTTGATAGGGCACAACATAAGAAAAAATCTTAAATGAATCCTTGATAAAGGAAATCCCAAATAAGCACCAATAAATATAGACTAGGCCCACTGAAAACTGTACCTATAGTCCATGGTATTCAGGAGACAATCATGAATGAATGAATAAAAATGATTGAAAAAGCATTTATTAAGCACTGTGCCAAGTGCTGGAGATATAAATTTTAAAAAAGCAAGAGATCACACTCCTATTGGGGAAGACAACACATAAAATGTGAAGAGGCCTGGAAATCCTAGTGGTTCAGCAGTAGGGAGGAAGGCAAGGCCTAGGTCTTTAAGTTATATAAGTAGGTAAGATTATAGGGCCAAGGGACCATAGGGGATAAATAATGGTAAGGCAGGTAGTAAGGGTCAGTGGCCCTACATTTGATTGAAATGAATGGAGTTGTTGATTCCCATCTTATTCAAGCCTCATGAGCAGTCAAGCAGCCCAGGTGAAAGTGAAAGGAAGTCCCTAGGGTTGGAGGTGACTGGTCATCTTGTATGGGTTCTAGGATGGTGTGGAGCCAGGTAAGGAGGGGTATGGGCTATTTTAATCTGCTGCTCACAAACCCCTGTTTCCATCAAATCTCCTCCAGTTAAGCCATAAGGAGACAAATGACATGGATGAATAAATGAGAAAACATTTATTGAGAACTTACTATGTGCCAAACATTTTTTAAAATACAAAAGTAAAGATACTTTCTGCCTTCAGGGAATTTACATTCTAATGGGGAAACCAACACTCACAAGGGATTGGTGGCCAGGATGGGGCTGTAGGAAAAGTATCAGGGAAAGATTGGGAGTGGAACGATAAGGGAGTAGCTTAACACCACATTCAAGATCAGTGGCAAAGCTGATAGAGTGTATATGGTTTCAGAACTGAAAAGCCAGGAAGATGGAGAGGAGGTGAAAAATAGTTGTCAAAGCTGTGAAGAAGATGGCCATAGAGAAGGGAAGGAAGTGAAGCATGGATGGGATGTTCCAGACAGAAAATGTTCCAGGAGAGGCAATCACCCATCAGTACAATGGAAACCAAGAAGGCGACTCTATAAATGAAGGAGTTAAAATTCCAGGGTCAGTTGTTTGGTGTTGCAGCAAAACTGGGAAAGAGAGAAGGGAGTGGACAAAGACAAAGAACATCTGCAAGATGCAAAAATAAATAACAAAGAGTTAAATCAAGCACCAAGCTTGACCTCACCTGTTTCCCAATACTACCACTTCCTAAACCACTGAGAACTGGCGACTGCCACGAATTCACTCTTTTCTTCTCTCCATGCTGTTTCTCCTTAGATCACATTGCAATCCAAAGGATGAGAAAGGGCATTAGAAACCTAACCATTAGATGAGAGCTGGAGTCACCTTGCCTTGCAAGAGTTGTTCGTTGTCATACAAACACTGAACAATAAAACCTCATCTGCTTCTTACTTTCAAGAAGTGGGGTGAGATATAGGAGAAGAAATGCCTTCTTCCACTCCTACAGAGAGTTCTAGCAAAAACATGAGCTAGAAATAACTGAGGGGAAATGTCTTTTGCTGCTAGCACTGACATGATCTAGACAGGAATCCCATTGTCTTCTCCTTTCTGCTGTTTCTCTTTCCAGTCTTACCATTCACTACCCTTACAACAACAACAACAAAACATTTATATAACACTTGCTTTGTGCTGGGGGTTGAGCTGAGTACTTTACAGTTGTTATCTCAATTAACTCTCATTTAACTCTTAGAGGTAGGTACTGTTATTATCCCCATTTTCAGATTAGGAAACTGAGGTAAACTGAAGTTAAGTGACTTACCCAGGGTCATGCAACTAGTAAACATCTGGGGTTGCATTTGAATCCAGGTTTTTCTGACACCAGGCCTGGCGGCTCTATCCACTGTACCACCTAACTGCTCCACAAGATCCCTGCTCCATGTCTTTAAAATTTTCTGTGCTAAGAATATTTTATTACCTAGAGTCAGGATAATATTTCCATGCCCAGAGCTCTCTTTACTTTACCATTTACCTGCCTCAAGTCATAGATCCGATTAGGATGATTCTAGAAGGGAATTTGGAAAAACTGTCAGGAATCAATAGCATAAGCGGTTATCAACACGGTTTGATACTAGGGCAAGGAAAGCATTTTATTATCCTTAAAAAACTATAAAAATATGAGCTGTTGTAAGTTTGGAAAAGCAAGGGAATGATATTTATTGAGTAAATTGTCAGATATGTCTTTTAGGAAGATTCATCTGATGCTTTGTACAGGTTGAATTTGTTGGGGGGCAGGGATGAAGGATGTTTGATGTGGCATCTTATAAATGTGGTACCTTAGCAATTTCTGTCCTGTGTATGAGACAACTGGGCGAACACCTTTGGTGAGCATCTCTTTGAAGGAATTGGGGTTAAGTGACTTGACCAGGGTCACACAGCTAGTAAATGTCTGAGGTCAGTTTTGAATGCAGGTCCTCTTTACTCCAGGCCCAGTGCACTACAGAGCTGCCCTATAAACCTTAAATTCTTTAAGCCAGATCTTACAGTAAGAACTGGATCTGACTATCTGGGTAACTGTACAGTCACAGTCCATAATCAGCTTCTTTCAGTCAGTCTAATTCTAGACAGACCATGGTATTTTTCCCCGTGAACTGAACCATGATCAAATATGATATGTTATCATTTTAATGGCTGTGGTTGAACTCTTGAATATAGCGATGAAATCCCAGGACACGTGACAAATTGTCTATGGTCAAGGATCATATTGAGAACATGGTTAGAAATAGATTACACTAATTGGATCCAGGGTAATGTGGCATATGAAATATTTCAGTTAAGTTCCTACTTGTATTTATAGCATTCATTCAGAATGTAGTTTTTATTCTCCATGGAATAGAATGAGAATAAGATTAATTTTCTAAAGTAATGAGATAATTGACAGAAGAAAAGATCTAGAGAAATTTATGTCAGTGGTGATGATAGCAGCAGCTGTGTTCATAGGTTAATAGGATTTAGAGCTGGAAGGAACCTTAGAACATATATGTTATAACATCAAACAACAACCAATCAACAAGTCCTGATTTGCCATAGACAAAGATTCTTAATGTCAAACAGGCCATAAAACAAGGATATGTGCTCAGAATGTTCCATACAAAATCCAAATACAATGATTATAGACTACAAGGTCCTTCAGATGCTCTTTGTTTTTGCCTTCAGTAGGCTGATCAAAATTAGGAATAAGAAAGTAGAAAGACCAAAGGCTTGTAGACTATGCAGAAACCTCATTCTCAGGAATCATGAATAATTGTTTAAAGGAAAGAATAGGAAGGCAATGGATATGGCAAACACCAAAAAAAAAAAATCACACACACACACACACACAAAACTGATTATATCTTGACAAACAAGAAATTATATGCTTCAGATTGCATTCCTGAGGCAGCTGTCTGTTACACCACAAACTTGGTAGCACACAGATCAAAATCAACACAGTGGGTGAAAAAAATGAAAAAGTGGGGAAAATGGGTATAATTAAAACAGTTCCATCCTCATCTATGTAAATGTGTTATTAATGAATAAAGATGGGATATAGAAAGGACATAGACACAGACTGCAATAATTTCCTAAGAAGTTTAACTGATATAAACAATTTTCTTAGCAAGAATATCAAAAGAGCCTCCAAACCATCTATTCGGCAAACATTGACTAACTTGCCAAATAGAGAAGTATGAAAGCTAACTTTAGAATATAAACTTGTTTGTAAAATCTTGTGGATAATTATAATGAACGACTATAAGCCATATAGTAAACAGAAAGATGATGGAAGACTATACAATGTATGTATTGTATATATGTTTAATAAAACAAAGAAACAGTGGAATATAAAGCCAGTTTAAAGAAAGATTAGAGAGAGACACCCAACTAAGCAAAGTCATCCTTAAAGATTTAAAGAAGAAAGTGGAAGGAGCATAACAATCAGGCAGAAAAACAGAAAAGCTCTGTAAAGATTTTAACAAAAATTTTTCACCAACATGGACACGGAAATCTCCAGTGCATGAATTACAACATTACAGTACTGGATAGAAGATAGAGGGTATAGAATAGGCATTAAAAAGAACAAAGGTGGGGAAAGCACTGTTTTCTACCAATGAGAATTGTGCTGGAGCAATACAATTGGAAACAGGTTGAAGGATCAATTCACAAACTATCTAAAGATATGGAAGAAAAAAATCTCAGAAATCATAGTTTCCAAAAATCGTGACTGAGATAACAATGATTAACTTCTTTGTCTACTTCCAATCTACATAAATTTTTTATGAAAATCGTCTTCATATGCATTGAGGGTGGCCTTAGTGCTAGCAGGAAATGGGCAGGCTTTCAAACTGACATTCCACAGTTGACTTTGTCTTCACTAAAAAGATTGAGAATACGAGATTCCACTACACTTATTTTTTTGTTGAGTATAAAAAAGCATTTAATTCCTTACAGCAAATTGCTGTCTTAAAGACTTTCTTCCTATAAAACATCTCCCATGTATACCTTGAACATTGTTCAATGACCTTCTAAAGATCATCAATATCAGATAAGGCATAAAAAAAGAGAGATGCTCACCAAAGGTGTTCACCAGTGTCATGGAGGAGAGTCAGCCAAGAGATTAGTCTGAAGAGGAATTCTTTATGGATGATTAAGTCCTACAGGTGTTCCTGTTTGTGAATAACATCATGCCGGCTGCATCAAATCTCCTAATACTGAAGAACTTCCTGCACTAAATCCATAGTTATTCTAAAGAATTTGACCTAACCATTTATACAAGACAAAGAAGTAAAGAATGTCTATTGTCCAGATTATGATATGCAGTTAGAGAGACAATTTATAGAGCTCATCCATAAGTATTTTGGACAGATACCATAAATGTACAACTATTTAGACCTAGAGTTAAGGAAAATAAGCAGAGTGGGTGGGAATATCTTTGGGAAAATTACAAAGGTCCTTCAATGACTCCAAACTTCTCCCAGAAATGAAGACCCATCTTTTTTCTATCTGAATTGTTGTACACCTACAAACCGAGAATCACTACAATCTCAGAGGGATTTGCGAGTGTCACTTAGAGGAAGATGGAGAGGCTCATCATAGATGTGAGCAGGTAATAATGCATAACAAAAAAGAAACAATGGAGAAGAATGGGGAAAGGATATCATCAAAGGAATTCATTATTAGAAATGGAGATGAACTGCTTGCAAGATGAGAAAAAAGAATAACTGTGCTCCCCTGGTATTTTTTGAATATGTAGAAGAATTAAAGAAGGCTTTTGGTTTCTTAGTCGTCCTTACCCCTCACCCTAATAGATGTATGGGAGAACATAGACAAAAACCACATAAGACAGGCAAATGCACTTAGGTTGTGATCTGCATTGTTGGAAGGAAATATCCACATCAATTAAATCGCAGATCCATTTAAATATTGTGCTGATTAACATCAAATCCTAGAATGTTTCAGGACTTCCTCAATGAATCCATAAGCATCCAAAATAATTCAGTCTAACAATTCATGCAGAAAAAATAATATGTATGAAAAATGCCACTTGTCTAAATTACAACATGTATTTGCATGGTCGGTTCACTGAGTTAGAGTATCATTGCATGTATCTTGGACAGGAGCTGTGGTCAGACATGATCTAGTTCCAGAATTGAATATAAAGAAGAGAGCATCAGGCTAGATTGAATCTGAAAAATTGTTCAGGGCTTTAATGACCTTCAAATGCTCTTCAACTCAATGTTTTTATTGTTTTTTCCCCTCACTTAATAGTATTTTATTTTTTCCAATTACATGTAAAGATAGTTTTCAATATTAACTTTTATAAGATTGAGTTCCAAGTTTTTCTCCCTCCTTCCCTTTTCCCCTCCCCCCTTTTTCCCTCCCCAAGACAACAAGCAATCTGATATAGGTTATGCATGTGCAATCATGTTAAACATATTTCCACATTACTCATATTGTGAAAGAAGAATCAGAACTAAAGGGGAAAACCATGATAAAGAAAAAATTAAAAAAGTGAAAATAGTGTACTTTCATCTGCATTCAGACTCCATGGTTCTTTCTCTTGATATGGATAGCTTTTTCCATCATGAATCTTTTGGATTTATCTTGTATCATTATATTGCTGAGAAGCATTAAGTCTATTATAGTTGATCATTACACAGTGTTGCTGTTACTGTATACAGTATTCTGGTTCTACTCACTTCACTCAGCATCAGTTCATGAAAGTCTTTTCAGGTTTTTCAGAAATCCGCCTGCTCATCATTTCTTATAGTACTATACTATAGATCAGCCATTCCCCAGTTGATGGGCATTCCCTCAATTTCCAATTCTTGGCCACCACAAAAAGAGCTATTAGAAATATTTTTTGTAAAAATAGGGCATTTCCCCTTTTTAATGATGTCCTTGGGATACACCTAGCAGTGGTATTGCTGGATCAAAAGAGTATGCAGTTTTATAGCATAGTTCCAAATGCTCTCCAATTTGAGCGTAGTCTCAAATTGCTCTCCAGAATGGTTGGATCACTTCACAACTCCACCAAGAGTGCATTAGTGTTCCAATTTTCCCACATCTTCTCCAACATTGAACATTTTCCTTTTCTGTCATATTAGCCAATCTGATAAGTGTGATGTGGTACCTCAGAGTTGTTTTAATTTGTATTTCTCTAATCAATAGTGATTTAGAACATTTTTTCATATGACTATAGATAATTTAATTTCTTCTGAAAACTGTCTGTTCATATTCTTTGACCATTTATCAATTGAGGAATGATTTGTATTCTTATAAATTTGACTCAGTTCTCTATATATTTGAGAAATGAGGCCTTTATTATAAATACTGGCTATAAAAGTTGTTTCCCAATTTTCTCCTTTCTTTCTAGTCTTGGTTGCATTGCTTGTGCAAAACCTCTTCAATTTAATGTCGTCAAAATTATCCATTTTGCATTTCATAATGTTCTGTATCTCTTGTGTGGTTATAAATTCTTCCCTTCTCCAAATATCTGACAGGTAAATTATTCCTTGCTTTCCTAATTTGTTTATGGTAGTGCCCTTTACATCTAAATCACGTACCCATTTTGACCTTGTCTTGGTATATGGTGCAAAATGTTGATCTATGCCTAGTTTCTGCCATACTATTTTCCAGTTTTCCCAGAAGTTTTTGGCAATAGTGAATTCTTATTCCAGAAGCTGGAGTCTTTGGTTTATCAAACAGTAATTACCATAGTCATTTACTGTTATGTCTTGTGTACCTAACCTATTTCACTGATCCACCACTCTGTTTCTTAGCCAGCACCACAGTTTTGATTATTGCCACTTTATAACCTAGTTTTGCTCTTCCTTTGCATTTTTTCATCAGTTTCCTGATATTCTTGACCTTTTATTCTTCCAGATGCATTTTGTTATTTTTTTCTAGCTCTAAAAAATAATTTTTTGGTACTCTGATTGGTATGGTGCTGAATAAGTAAATTCATTTAGGTAGTGTTGTCATTTTTATTATATTAGCTCAGCCTGCCCATGAGTAATTGATATTTTGCCAATTGTTTAGATCTGACTTTGTGTGAAAAGTGTTTTGTAATTGTGTACATATAGCTCCTGGGTTTGTCTTGGCAGGTAGACTCCCAAATATTTTATAATGCCTAGTTATTTTTTTTTGGAGGGGGGAAGGTAGGGCAATTGGGGTTAAGTGACTTGTCCAAGGTCACATGGCTAATTTTGTGTTAAGTGTCTGAGGCCATATTTGAACTCAGGTCCTCCTGACTCCAGGGCTGGTACTCTATTCACTGTGCCACTAGCCGCTCCGTCTAGTTATTTTTAAATGGAATTTCTCTTCCTATCTTTTGCTACTGGGCTTTGTTGGTAATATGTAGAAATACTGATGATTTATGTTGGTTCATTTTATATCCTGCAACTTTGCTAAAGTTGTTAAACTCAACTTTTTAAGATCACTGAAGGAGGAGGAAGAAAAGGAGGAGGAGGAGGAGACATAGGAGAAGGAGGAAGAGGAGGATTCCAGCCTATCAGATAGATCCTCCATGTAGGTTCTGTGGCAAAACATAGATAAGAATCACACAGGATGGAAAATTATGGGTACATTGTGATCTACCTCAGTGGAGGAAATCAATGCAGGTTGGGACCTACCATATTAGTATACTAATATAAAGCACCAGGTGTCACCATACTGTAAGGTTTCAGGTGTCAGCGTGGAGGACAATCAGCAAGCATTTATAAAGCACCTCCTGAATACCAGGCACTGTGCTAAGCACTGGAAATATGAAGAAAGCCAAAAGACGATCATAAGGTAATTATAGTCTAATGGGGAAGACAATATGAAAAAACTGCTGTTGGCTGGTGTGGGGATTTGTTTTACTTGACCACTCATTTATATTTGTCATTTTTCTTGCTTTCTCAGTATGGGGAGGGAAAGTGGGAGGAAGCAAATCAGGAGCTAAAAATGAAAAATAAAAACTGTATAAATAAGATATTTACAGGATAAAATGGAGATGATCAGTAGAGAGAAGATACTAGCATTAAGGGGACAGGGAAAGGTTTCTTGTATGTAGTGGGATTTTAGCTGGGACTTGAAGAAAGCCAGGGAAGAGGAGGTAGAGATAGAGAAGGAAAGAATTAGTTGGGAGGGATGGGCAGTTAAAATACCAAGAGTTAGAAGATGGAGTGTCTCGTTTGTGGGACAGTATGGAAGCCAGTGTCATTGTATCATACAGTTCATGGGGTTGAGTAAGGTAGAAGAAGACTGGAAAGGTTAGAGTGGGCCAGGTTATGAAGGGCTTTGAATGCCAAACAGGGGATTTCATATTTGATCCTGGAGTTTATTAGGAAGCCATTGGAGTTGATTGGACAGGCAGGTGACATGGTCAGACATTCACCCTAGGAAGATTAATTTGACACCTGAGTAGAGGTTGGACTGGATCAGAGAAGGACCTGAGGCAAGGAGATCAATTAGTAAAGTACTACAATAGTCTAGGTGTGAGATGATAAGAGCCTGTACTAGGACAGTGAGTGTGTTAGTAGAGAGTAGGGGCAAATACAAGAGGGCAAAATCAGCAGGACTTCGAAAGAGAATTGGATGTGGGGGGGGTGGTGTAAGAGAGAGTGAGGTATCCAGGATGATACCTAGGATGTGAGCCCAAGTGACTGCAATGATGGTAGTACCCTTAACAATTATAGGGAAATTTTGAAGGGTAGAAGTTTGGGAAGAGAAATAGTTCAGTTTTGGACATGTTGAGTTAAGATGTCTATGGGACATACAGTAGGAGGTCTTCAACAGGCAGTTGGAAAATATGAGTCTGAAGATTAGCACAGATGTTAGGGCTAGATAAATAGATCTAAGAATTATCAGCATAGAGCTGATAATTAAATCCATGGAAGTTGATGATGTCATCAAGTGGAATAGTAGAGAGGGAGAAGAGAAGAGAAGAAGAAAGGAGCCTAGGGCATACCCACCACTAGCTGGAGTGACCTGATGAAGATCCAGGTCACTAAGGAGCAGTTAGCCAGGTGGGGGAGAAATGGAATAAAGTAGCGTTATGGAAACTGGAGAGAAAAGAGTATCCAGAGGAGGGAGATCAATAATATCAAAGGCACATTTGGCAGAGAGGCAGAGAGGTCAAGAAGAGTGAAAATTGAGAAAAGGCCATTAGCTTTGGGAATTCAGAGATTATTGGTAAATTTGGAGAGAACAATTTTCATTGAATGATGAGATAAGAAGCTGGCTATAAAGAAGATGGTAAGAGGAGAGAGAAGCCTTTTCATGGAGTTTAGCCACAAAATGGGGGAGAGATATGGGACAGCAGCTAATGGAGACAATTGGATAAAATGAGGGGGTTTAGAGGATGAGAGAGTCATGGGCATGTTTGCAGGCAGTAGGGAAGCAGCCAGTAGACAGGGAGAGATTGAAGATAAGTGAGAGAATGGGAATAATAGTGAGGGTAATCTGAGGGAAGAGGTGAGATTAAATGGGATCCCTTGTGTAGGTAGAGTAGATTGTCTTGGCAAGGAGAAAAGTTGCCTCTTCAAAAAGATCCATCCAAAGGGACAGAAGTCAGATAAAGAGATTTTCATTCATCAGTGCTAGAAAACCCGATTTAAGGAGTCAGGCATGAAAGAAAAATAAGATCAGAGGATCATAGAAGATCTGAACCAAAGAGATCTCAGACATTCTTTAGTCTAACTCACTCATTTATAGCAGATGTGGAAACTGACCTCCAGGGAACTTGCCTTACTTGCTCAAGACTTATTTAGTTGCCTTACACAAAATTACATTGCTTTAAGTATGAGTTTTGTCTGCTACTCTGTAGAATCCCTGATTGGTATGGAAGATAATAAAGGTGGCCATGGCCCTAGGAGTTACCCAGATGAAGTAAGTTCAGGTGAATCTAGAGGGCAGGGTCTGGCTAGGCTGAACAACTAGCAAACACTTATACAATGGCAAATATGACAAACTGAAAATCTTCTTGTCTAGATCAAATATTGTGCTAATTATCCTATAGTCAGCCCTTGATACCCAAACCTCCAAACCCACTGCCTGCTTGTGTCTTGCTCTCCGCTAAAGGCATTGACTTTTATTACCTTATCTTGCTTTTCTGTCTTTTGTGATCTAAAGATTACAGTATATCCTTGGCAGAGAAAACAGAAACTAATTGAAAGTTGAGTAGTTCTGCTTTCTGCATATCATCCATAGTCATATTCTAATCTATTAAAATATCTCTTCTATGATCTTCCCCTTTTTTACAATATAGATTAAAAAATCATTCAGCCTTTTTTGTTGATTTTTATTTGGTCCGGATGGTCAAAATCCTTTCCACCTCTGACATTCTGTGATTCTGTGCACTTTAGAGCATGCAAAGTTATTGGCACCTGACTTCAGCTGGGTGAGGAAAAATAGTACGTTTTAAATGGGAAATGTAACAATAGAAGTAATAACAACAAGAAGAAGACCATGTGGTTTGATGGTTAAGTTTTATAAAATACCTTTCTCACAAAGTCTTTGTGAGGTAGATTATACACGACTTCTTAGTTCCATTTTTTACACAGAAGAAGTCTCTTTTTACATAACAAAACTAAGATTCAGAGAAATTAAGGGGTCCACTTGTGATCACATGACTAGGAATTGTTTGAGCCTGGACTTGAGCCCAGGTCACCTGAGTCCACTTCCAGAGAGACCTCACTAGTATATCAGACTGAAACTGGCAGAATGGAAAAATGGGTCCCAATTTCAATCAGGCTTAGCTGGGAAGAGGAAATTGAGCATTGTAGCAGCAAAATGATCCCATTGCCAAGGTCAGATATTTCTCTGCCTGTGAGGCATGCAAATTGTGGAATGGAGTTTTTGAAATTGTGCACAGTCATAAATATTGATAGGTTCACGAAGAATTTTAATTTTTAGATGTCTGCCTCTGATTATCCTGGATTGTAAACACCTTTTAGTTCTACCCTCAGGCCAAAGATCAAACTTCTTCTGTCATTTACCAGATAAGGCATCTGGATTTAGGATGTACCCTTGATTTAAAGGCATCTGTGCTCACAGAAAATAATTATTCCTCTGGCAAAGGAAGCAAAAGTCTGAGCTTTGTGTAGAGGAATGTCCCTGTTTCTTTCCTTGTTTGGGTTCTATAGGTCTGGTATCTAGAGAACACTGTATTTTTCAAAGTACATTCACATTTCTAATCTCAGTCTTTTTTTTTGTTTTGTTAAATTTTTTTTATTTACTCATTTACTTTTAATTTATAAGATTCAGTTCCACATTCACTTGAGTTTCAGATTTTCTCCCCTCCCTTCCCCCTCCCCCCATGGTGGCGTGCAATCATGTATAGGATCTGCAAATACTTTCACATTGT